>CM076395.1:36460598-37660598 GCA_038363315.1 Mugilogobius chulae | reverse complement strand
TGTTGGCTAGCTTTTTTGTCTCGTCCAGTCCATGGAGGGCAGCAATCTTGCATATTTGCTTATAATTCTGCACTGATATCTGGTCATTGAGGAACTGCACACAGAGCTTTGTGATTTGAGGGATGTTTAAGATCTTGCTCACTGACAGCACCTCTTCCACTGTGTCCAGAGAAAGAGTCACATTGGCAGTGTAGAGGTACTCCAACACTAAACGTAGTCCAATAGAGGAGCAGCCCTGTAGTACCAGGTTATTAATGGGTCTGGCAGTAGGGGTCACAAGCTTGTCATCTGGGGAGGATGAGGGGGTCCCGCTGCTACCCTGGTCTCCTTTACTGCCCTCATTGTTGATTACATTGTGAGAGGAGAAGAGAGACCTGAAATACTGGGAACAGGACGCCAGCACCGCTTTGTGGCAGTGGAACTGCTGTCCCTGGGCAGTGAGAGTCACATCACAGAAAAGCTGTTTCCTCCACAAAAGATTGAGCCCATGCAGCAGGGTGTCACTGTGAGTTGGGTCAAAGGTGGATGTTCTGTCACCCGATCTGGACATGACTTTATGTGAACGCCACCTAGGCAATAAACAACCAAGCAATCATTCAATTTAGGTCACTTATGCAAAATACAACCCACCTTTGGCACCTTTCAGTAGCCTAAGCTATAAAACATTTCTTGCAAAAGTTAGAGAACAAATCACTTCTGTGTCTGTTTCAGAAAAAGCACCAACCAGCAGCGGGCAGCGTGAATGTATGTCCAGTAAATCTTCAGTCACTTTAAACTTCTGGTCGTACAGCAGTAAACAAAAACGCAGTAGTTTCCATAGTGTGCCGCACTTATTCATTCTTTATTTGAGGAGGCTATAACGCACGCGGAGCTCCGAGGGACGCTGTCAAACCAGAAGAAGGGTCGGAGATGCTGCAGAGCTTTCCCCCAACAACGCACAAGTTGTCGGCTACGGAGAGGAAACACAGTCGCTATGCCGATGGGTTGAGACGCTGCATCCCTCCTATCCCTGATACTTTGCTGCACTCCCGCAGAATGAAGACATGGCACATCTTGGGCATTTACGGAGTCTTACAAAAGCAATTACTTTGTCTCTTTGCGGTCAGCAGCAGAAAGCCACGGATACGTTTGTTTTTTTTCCTCCGGCTAAACCTACGACCGCGACTGGGTAAAAATGTTCGTTCTACTGCAGCGTTCTAAAAAGTTACGCGCTAAAACATGCCTGTTTTTTGACCACGAAGTCGTATTAATACGTGCGTAATCTGTATGAACTTAACCAGAGCGTGCGTAAACGTTGTCGCCAGATCCAGTAAAAGCGCCTGTCACCACTAAATGATGAGAACAGCTCAGAGAAGAAGCCAAACTTACCTGACTTCAGCTCCCGACAAAGAAGAAAGTAAGATTCCTGAAATGTTGGGCTACTTGAAATCCGTTTGTTCTTCCTTCAAAAAGTCTATGGTCACCGATGATTCCAAATAACAATTGATTCCAACTCTTAAAGTCACTATTTTGCGTTATTTGTTGACGTTGATCATTTGTTCTTCTGAATTAACAAGAAGTGTGTGAGTGTGAGAGGGAGCTGTGCTTTCTGCAAGAGAAGAAGAAGAAATATACGTGTGACAAATTATGCTACCAAGAAACAA
The DNA here is from genome assembly GCA_038363315.1 of Mugilogobius chulae. Lineage (NCBI taxonomy): Eukaryota > Metazoa > Chordata > Actinopteri > Gobiiformes > Gobiidae > Mugilogobius > Mugilogobius chulae. Next base: position 37,658,955 of record CM076395.1, on the reverse strand, counting down.
CACATCATTATCCTTGGGCCTGGGGCTCAGTGAGTCGTAACGAGAGTAATAGGAAATCCACGGTTGGGGAGAGAAACGGTCGTGCATGGCCGGTGGAGAGAGACCATGCAGGGGTATGGATGCTGGAGAGACTCGCAAAATTATGGCTCAAGGCTATTGTAAAAACTGTCGAGCGTAAATGACTGCGATTTCAAACATCTATGGAAGAAAGAAAAGAGAAAGGGGGAGAAAAAGCGAGTCTTTCCCTCGCCGTTATAGAGAGAACCGTCAAGTTTTAGTGCGCATTGCTAATTAGTCAATTTCTCTCTGCCTTCACAGCCCGACGACTTTGCTGCTGAGCTGAAACTGCTAATTTCTGGGACCAGCCTTTTTTTGGCTGTGAACTGGATGGATGAATGGCTTGTCTCGCACAAATGACAAAAAGCCCCTGCCTTAATCTCCATCGCCAAAATAACCCCTCATCTCATTCTGCTCATACTAGTCCTTCAAAAGAAGGTGCATGGCACAAAGTACAGCTTTGCATCTTTATAAAAGCACAACATGCACAGCCATGTTCACAGTGTGATGTGAAGAAGTGCACATGTGAATAGAACAAATGCCCACATTTCAAAAGTTTCAAAACACAATTTAAGTCACCTTATTTTCACATTTGTTTACTAATCATATCCCCCGGACACACTTAGGGGCATAGCTCCAGGTCAGAGACACAAAGGAGTGAAATCTGACCCAGAGCAGCCACCAGTGCACAAGTCCACAATGAACCCAATGAATGTTGACCCTACTTGCCAAAGAAGTAGTAGGCCTACAACAGCTGCATGTTTATAGTCAAAGCACAAGTCAAAACTAATCTTGGTACAAACATTTCTAGTGAAAACTTTTTGCTCAGAAGTGTAAGAAATAGCCATTAATCTGATACTTGATATCTGTTATTTGTTGTTGTGTATGTATGGGTATACATACTAGATGGAGTAATTGGACTGAAGTAAAGTGAGTTTATTCAATTTAACTCTATTAAACAATACATGTATAATATTATATAATAGTGTCATGTGACATGACATACACTGAAGAAAAATATGTATGGCTTATGGTAAAGAAATGAACACTAATGCATGGGCAACAGCTATAATGTACAGTCAGCGTGCCAGTGCTCCCTCAAAAGACATCAGTATTGTACTGCTTTCTAAAACTCAACATTTCAGAGTGTCCTTTTATTGTGGCCAACCTAATTAGGCTGTCTAATCAGCTCTTTGATATGCCATGGCTATGTATTGGGAAGAACTACTTCAGCAAAAGAGAATGACATAAAGATTTGTGAACAATATATGAGAGAATTTGGTATATAGAAAATGTTTAGGGTTCTTTGATGTTCATAATAAACATTTTAAATGGCTATCAGGTCAAAGGCAGAGCAAGACTGTAAGAACAATAGTCTTACTTTAAACGTTGGTTATATGGGTGTAAACATACTAAAAAGTCATCTTAAGTTGAAGAATATAAGTGGTTTGAATAAATAATTTTTATGTGAACATATGTGATCATTGTATTTTGGGACAAGCCAACCTCTTCAGAAATAACTAATGCCCACACCCTTTTCATCTGTCACAGTTTAGTCTGAACAAAGTTAATATTTACCCATGTAAGTGAGACAACACTATATAATGCACTCCTGCAGTTCTAATCAAAGATGGTGGGGAATTAGTTATTATAACAGAAACTGTCAATTAAATAAAGAGCTCAATTAGGCTAAAAAAGCATACATACAAGACTCCCCTGGGACTACAAGTGACAGATACCTCGCCAGTTATGAAATGACAGATAGGGATAAATGGGTTTGTTCATGTACTATGAAATAGAGCAACACCATGCTACCGTAAAGCAGTAACAGGCCCTGCATAGATAGCATAATAACACAACTTTGTTTGATGTAGTAGCTATGAAAAGACATATACAAATAGACAGGTATGTATAGGGGAACAAGGTACTAGTACGAGTACCTCACATCTAGTACTTCAGCTTACTTAGAATATCTATTAGTATTACTTTATCTAAATATGTAAATATATTTAAAAAGTTTTTATTTTAAAAGTGAGAAATGCAAGTGTTTTTTTGTTTTTTTTTTACAATATAATCCATAAATGAATGAACTGAGTTAAAGTACTAATATCTCAAAAACTAGCATCTGGTTCCAATATACACACGCCAACAAGCTTTTCGAAACAACAGCCTGGTACAGTAGCTCACTGTAATTTACATAGGAGTCCCATATTGTTATCTTTACCAGCACTACATTACCCAAAGTCTCGAGCGTGCTATTCTAACACAATAAAATGACCATTTCCAACTCTTTCAGCTCTTTGTAGCAACTTGGTCTCCCGAGGCCACTGGTCTTCAGATTGCAGGGCGTTTATGGTTGTAAGTTGTTGCAGTGTGCAGAGGGAGGGGGTCATCAGATAAGAGAAGAATTTCTAGACTAATTAAACCCTCAGAGACAAAGAATCACACTACAGTGATTTACAACTCTCGCTACCAGTTAACCCAACTCATAGTTATCTGTCATATTACACACATGCTGCCCCTTTTCTGCAGATAAGTAATTTTTTCCATTGTTAGCTTAAAGAATAATGTTTTTGCACTTATAACGAAAGCAACAATGACAAGAAACACATGCACCAACATCAAGTATGCGTTTCTTTTAGGTGTGCAGCCTTCTTTTAAAGTCATTGCATTTTATGGTCTGATTAAAATGTGAGCTTTTAATCTAATCAGTGTAATGAAACAATATAATGCACAAGCTCCAAACTTGAGAATAGCAAAAGTGTAGCAGGCATAATTCCTCTGCTGGCTGCTGCAGAGGGGTATGCTAAGATAGAAAGTATTATTTCCTAAATGGAAGGTGTCAGATGGTCACGGAAATGTGATCGGCTGTTCAAGATCACTGCTTCCCATCTGCAATTTGTGACGTGTGAAAGATTCAGCCCAAATGTGCTCACCAAGCGTAAATCCTCAGCACTTTCTCTTATCGTGGAAAAGCAAGATAACCAGCTGTTTACAGATCAGAGAACATATCATATTAATATCATGGAGAGGCTGATAGCATCTTGTTTGTAAAATATTTTGCTAACTAAGTGTGGCGTGGTGTGGTATAGCATCATATGAAGTTTAAACTGTTTATCTGATTATTTGTTTGTTTTTCTTTATTTAATTTATTTTTATGCACAAAACTACCAGAAACTGTCATTGTAAGCATACATATTTTAAAGAATAAATAATGATTATTATTATCTTATAAACATTTTCTGTAAACACTATACTGCCATGAAAGTGTTATCAATTTCTTAGTTTTTGTATGTTTGTCACACCTAAATGTTACTTATCACCAAACAAATTGAAATACTAGTTAAATACAACACACGAGACACTGCATGCAGTTGGAAACATAACTTAACTGCGATTTATACTCTGGCACGATACTGCCAAACCTATCTTCAATAAAGAAATTATTTAAAGAGCAAATCGTAATAGAATTGATTTACAAGCTCGTGCCTGTAATATTGTACTTTTATGGTGAAGTTGTGATTCACAAGTGCTGCTACAGCTGGGCGATATTGATAAAAGTAGATTTTTTTTTTTTGTCATATCTCGATTACGATGTTCTGGCATATAATGTCAACCAACAGGAAAATGTTCACAGATGTCTTTATTTAAAATGTAATGATCAAATTAATAGGGCTGTAGTTAACTTAAGATGTGTGTTTCAAAGACCCAAATTACAGGCTTATTATTTTAAATGTCTAGTAGTAAAGAAAAAAATGTATAAAAAGTCAGACTAATACAAATTTTGATCATTAAGTTCTAAATGAGTCAATAATTGACAAAAATATAAAATTTTTCTACCCTTATTTGAAAGTTAACATTGTAACTTTCTTCAATTGCATTGCTAAACTACAGAAGCTCAGCACTGCCAATCTCTACTTTATTTTTTTTCCAGCTGTATCACGAAATTTCATGATAACTATCATTACGTGATACCAAAAATAACGTTATTACGTGATACCAAAAAAAAAAATTTGTACCACGTTATTACTGATAGTATCACTTTATTACGTGATACCAAAAAAAAAAGTTTTTATTTTTTATTTTTTGTATCACATAATTACGTGATAGTATCACGTAATAACGTATCAAGTTTTTTTTTTTTTTTTTTGTTTCACGTAATTACGTGATACTATCACTGATAATTTATTTATTTTTTTTTCATATCACGTTATTACCTGTAGTATCACATTATTACCTGATAGTATCACGTTTTTACCTGATAGTTATCATGAAATTTCATGATACAACTGGAAAAAAAAATAAAGTAGAGATTGGCAGTACTGAGCTTCCGTACGATACGATATACTCGATAATGAGTTTTTGGATATCATCAAAACAGCAATCACGATATTATCTACAATTCGATATATTGCGCACTTCTAATTGCTGCTTAAACCTAAACGTAGGTTCTGAGTGAGTGACAACTGGATTTAGCCAAACATTGAGCAAAAAATTAACAATAAGAAGAAGATTACTTCATAAACATTACTTCTTAAAGGCTGTCCAGAAATACACACTTGAATTGTGATTATAATCAAATCCATGATTTAGTTCCAACGAAACCGTGATATTATTTTTTAGCCATTTCGCCCAGCCCTAACTTAAAGTGTGTATCAAAAGTTAAACCACAATTTCAGTAAAATACAGAGAACTAGTTATATTTAAGATTTCACTAAGCATTTTGCTTATTTTTACCCAGTTTTTCTGTTTTGTCTTTTGTCCAGTGAATATGATATACAGTATGTAGAGGTAATTCCAAGACTGTTACCTTGCAACCACATTTTAAATATGGGCCAAAATCTACTTAAATAGTTATGATTTGACAAATGATAATAGCTTGTACCAGTATAAATTTGCCTGTTTAAACTCTGACTGCCAGACTGTAACTGGCAGATTCTGTCTTAGAACTCAAGTTACATTCAACTTGTATTTGTCAATTTATTCATAAATTGCAACCTAATTGCTGCAAAATATGACAAATATTTGCCACAAGGACCAAATTAAGTCAAAATGACAAATGTTTAAAATCGCGATCAATCATGGGCATAAAAAAGATCTGCTTAACAAAGAGAAGTAGACAAAAAATCCTTAAAATTAGACCAGTAAAAGACCCACTGTGATTGGAACCTCTTTTCAGTTAGTCAGGAGAGGGAGGCGCTCATGGACATGTTGCTAGTGGTAGGGAAACGGAGCTCCAGGAGGAAACCTATGAAGACACGCAGAGAATATGCATACACCCCATAGAAAAACCTCCTAGGAGTCCATGCCAGGACCTTCTTGCTATGAGATCATCACATCACCATATCAACATCAAGCTGAGATCGAAAGAAGTTCAAGAACAATGAGAAGGAAAGTAACTGAAATCTATCAGTGTGGAGAAGTTACACTTAAGCTTTGGAGTTCCAGCAACTGTGAGCCTTCAGAGGAGTGCCTGACCAAGCGAGTGCAGCACGATTTTTCCACTAAGTCACAAAGAACCTCACAACAACATCCAAAGAACTTGCCTCAAAAAGAAACTGGGCAAAAAAGGCCAGCATGCTACAGTTTCAATCCTGACAAACACAACATGAACATCTCAATTTGACAAAAAAAAAAAAAGTGTCATTATATAGGAATAAAGCAAAAGTTAAACTTTGTGGGAGGAAGGCATTCTGTTCATCTGGTGTAAAAAGAACATCATACCTACAGTCACATGGTGGTTGAGTCTCATGATTTAGGGCTGTTTTGCTGCTTCATGACCTGGACGACTTGATGACTACAAACTCTGCTTTCAATCAACAAATTCTGAAGGAGAATGTGCGACACTTGGGCTCTGCAGCAGAACAATCCAACGATCCAAAACACAGCAGCAACTCTGCCTAAAATCCTGACTTTGAGATGCTGTGGTACAACCTTACAAAGGTGGTACATGCTTGACAAACCTCCAATGTTGCTGAATTAAAACAATTCTGCAAAGATGAGTAGGTCAAAATTTCTCCACAGTAATGTAACAAACTCTGCAAGTTATCACAAATGTTTGATTGCAGTTGTTGTTGCTAAGGGTGGCCCAACCAGGTGCTAGATTACTGGGCAATAATTTTTTCAAACGACAAGATTGCCAGGTTAATCGATAATGATTATGATTATTCAAGTCACAATATAATCAGAAAAACAAAAGAATAATGATCATGTCAATTTTAGAAGAATATTTGAGATTTCTTCAGCCTAAGTAAATATAAATCTCAGAATACTGCTATCAGGAAATACAGCAGCAGGAAATCAAATAACGAATAATGGTTAAGGCTAAAAAAATGTAAAAAAAGTCATTCACAAAATACAATTTAAAAGAAAGAGTAAGTCTATAATACAATCTACGTATGAGTAAACAAATGCATCAACGTGTTTTTGTCACAATAAGATTATTTCACTCAGAAAGTTTGACTTGATCAAACTGGTTACAAGCTTGTGGAAGAGTGATGTGAATATGGGAAATTTCACAATTGCTTGATTGTGGTAGTCGTGATAAATCGCTAAATCGTTATATTTTGTCTCGAAAATAATCGCAGCACTAAAATTTGACATAATACCATCTTGAGTTGCAGTTTCATGCAACAAAGGTCCAGAACATCTTCCTGAGATGTAAGACAAATCTCATATTCCTTTTTTTTACACTGAAAACAAAATTGTTGTTTAGCCACATTTCTCTGCTTCAAAATTTGTAATTTAAAAGTTGCTGCTTATTAAAGTTGCGTTTTGAAATGAAGAGGCGGGGCTTGGACCGGTTTCTGGATCATTTTTGTGTTTTACATTGAACAAAATGTAAATTGCTGATCTACATGTGTTGTACTTTATTACTAATACACAGAACAAAACACCATAGGTCTCCTTTAACAAATCAACTGTGCTGTACAAATAAACTTTCTGTGTATTCCTATACCAATATCCAAGAACATTTGCATTTGTATTGCACAGAATGTTTTTGTCCTCGATCTGGAAAGTTCCACTAAGATTTGGAATCTTCAAAGCAGAAAGGGTTAAACAGAAAAAGTCACTATTTAAGTAACACTAATTTCTTCTTGCTGATTACATACTTGATACATGAGTTCAGTATCAATAGTCTGGAGCACATTGCTCCACAAGGTGAAGAAGACTTCACCTACAGTTTCCATCTATGACATTAACAATTAAAGTGTGAGCTTATTTCTGTGACCGTCTGGTTTGTGGTGAAATAATGTGATTTACTATTTCCCTCTTTAATGCAACTGTCAGTTTAAACACAACACAAACTCTTTGCTGCCCACTCCAATTTGTCAGCCCAGTCACTATTATACATACAGTATATGGTTTTTGGTAAGGCTGTGACAACTGAATTTAACCAATCATAGAGAAGACTAATCTTTCAGAAGAAGAGTTTTAATCTGGACACTCAAATGAAGTCTTAAAATATTTGTGGAATCACAAACTTATGTAGAACTCAGTTCAAGTCCTAAGCATATATATTGATCTATTGAGAGCTATAGCCTCTTGAAAGTTTACAAAATACAGAGTGCCTTGGAACGTGAACATTTGCAATCTGGCTTTAAGAAAATGATTTACTTGATTTTTTGCTGTTATGCCCACCTCGTTCTAGAACTTGTCAAAGGAACATTTACAGAACAGGCATGAAATCTTTAAATCTTTTAGGAATAAATTATAATAGCTGTAGATCATAATTGTAATTTGTAAAACACAAAACTGATGTAAAACAGCTTGGAATAAGAAAGAGGTTTATTTACTTCCTGTGCGAAACTGCAGAACTGATTGGCCCCGCCTCTTTATAGCAAGATTTCAAAGCAAAGATTAGCAGATTTAAAATGTGTAATTTTTATTATTGTAAAGTGTCTGTGTGACTATTTTGAACCATACATGCTTTACTATGAATCAGATTTTATTTAATAATTGCAACTAAATACAGAGAAGTGAGCAGGGATAGGTGGTAGGTGAGGACAGGGCTTTTCTGAGCACTCAGTCAGCTGCAGGTCAATACAAGATTACTCAAACATGCATGAATTATTCTTATAAAACTTTGAGTAAAGTTTATGAAAGAAGGCAGTTATAACAAGGTTAACACTTAGAAAAATAGATTTTACACAATAGATCTCCTTTAAAGTCCTTAGCATAGACATGGACGTAGACATAATATGAAGCTCCTACTCAACCTAAAACTGTACTGCCAAAAGTGACAGAAATCTTCTCAGCCCATGGTTGAGCCAAGTCCATGGTGCTCCAAGAACACAATTCCAAATTAGAGTGAATGCCCTCAAGAAAAGATACTTTATTACAGTATTTTATTTGGGAAAAAAAAATTGTCTTTCATATTTGCAACAGTAGAAGTAAAGAGTGTACAGACCTTTATTTTGAAGACTAGATAAATATTTTAAAATATTTTTTGTTGACTTGGATGCTTTTCCAAACTTGTCTAGCCGATGGTCTGTCAGTAAATGCATGTGGTTTGGAGTTCAAACTTACTATTAACTGACTAAAGTTCATTGTCAGTTAAAAATGTCACGTTCAAAAAATGAATACAACTGTTGTATGTACTCATACAGGTACACTGCTCAAGTTTGAAGGATATTTTCAGTTAAAAAGAACATAAAAAGTATTTTGTTTTTGCAATCTACTGCAATCTTAATACTTATTAAAACTAATAATATATGTGATTACTCTGGTGAAAGTTGCTCAAAGACGATTTATAGTTTGCCCAATATGTAGTAAATTGGAAGCTTTACTATTTGCCATTATGGGAGAGTGAGAAGCCTGCTGTTTGAAGCCCCCAGATCCCCACACATGGCGTAGTCACCACAGACACGGCTCAGAGAGTCGGGCGGCAGCCGGGAGGTGAGCGGAAAGGAACAGGCGGTGTCCCCTCCAGAGTCACTGCAGGAGTGTGTGCGTGTGTATGTCTGAGTGTGTGGCATTCTCAAATGACAAAAGCAGAGCAGTTGTTGGCTTGTGGGAGGGTGCTTTTAAGAGAGCCTCACCTGAGGGACAGTGCAGGCGACAGAGACCAGGGCTGTAGTGAGGACCTCGGTGTGTGGGGGCCGCGGGAGGCCACTGTGCCATGGAGGAGGTTGGAGGGTTGAGAGGAGAGGGGCTTTCTGCTGCGCGCTCTCCCCAGCGTGATGCATCTACCTTCAGGGTGGCAGCAGGCGTGGAGTGGGGTGCGATGGAGCGAGCACAGGCTCAGTGGCGCGGTCACCTAGGGACGCTGCAGCCGCTGTAGCAGGACTGATAGTTATTCCTTGAGAGAATTGCAAGATGAGCCCCATTGTATTAGTAAACCCCATTCTGCTGAAACCTTCTAGAGTCCAAGCCATAAAATAGACATAGAAAATATGCAACTGCACTCTAAATTTTATATACTGCTCTATGGCAAACATCTTCTATTAAGAACTACCAAAATTATTTAAAAGTCTCTAAAACAGATTGATTTAGCATCCTTAAAAGTTTCTACAGGGTTGTCAAAAGTTAAAATATAATAATGTATGTACAACCACCTTAATATAACTTCAAACATTGCATTTTGTGTTAAATGATAGAGAGAAATGAATATTTTTTTCATTATTATTGCTGTAATTGGTTATTGTTTGAATGAACAAAAACTAAGAGGAGCCAACAAATTACTTCATACTGATTCAAAATTCTCAGACATTAAGCTTTTAATTTCCAAGCCATACTTTTGTGTTGAAATTGTTTGAGTCATATCTTCGAAATTCTCTGTGTCTAATATGGTCAGCACTCCAATTATTCACTCCACTGACAAGTGAAACAAATGGGACCAACCAGTGCATTCTGTATTATCTACACCCCTTGGATTCCCTGACAATATTAATACAATGGCAAGCTGCTGTTAGCAGCCCTGACGACATGAGCTCAACAACATAAGCTCTCCCTCTCTTCCATGAGCTCTGGAGAAGAAATGACATGTAGTACTAAGGTCACATGGCCACTAACTGTTAGGTCAGCCCAGGCACAAGTGTTCAAAACCAGATCAGATAAAGATCGTAAGAGGGGAGTGTTAACATCACCATGTTATTACTCACATCATTACACCTAGAATGTAAGGAGCTAAGGTATGTCAGAATAGAATACATCTAGGCCTGGTTGGACATACAAGTTCAAGAGTTAGAACAAAAGATTCTCTCACTAACATTCAGGAATATTATTAAAATTTATTTTATACTATATCAAGATAAACATTGTCATTATGTGGTTTAAGTTAAATTATCATGTAATCATACTAACCTCCCTTATTTTGTGTTCAAGGATATAAACAGTTTTTTTTTTAATTATAGAGGCACACTTTCCCCAAACATCCATTAAAGGAATGCCATGCTAATTTTAAATCCTCGCAGCAGGCATTGGCATCAACAGAAGAAAGTGGATGAGTTTCTCTTTAACAGCTGTAATTTGTGTTTTCCAATCACCATGCTGATTTCTGCTCATTATACTCCGGTTTCACACCGGTAAGTGAGCAAAGTTTGGATTGATTGACTCTAATTAACTAAAAAATGTTCCAAGCCATGGATTTATTACCATGCTAGCTAGCCACAAATGTCAGAGAGTTTCACAAATTATTATCCTGTTAAGATAAATATCTTTGAAATCATACGAGTGTGAAAACACAAGAAGTATGTATTGTTATTGTGATGAATATGTTTGGCATGTTTTGTGAAGAGTTTAACTCAAGTTGACTTACCTGGGCAGTGTGGCAGTTGGACTGAATGACAGATGTTGAAGCTAAACCTTAAAAAACAGACTATATTAATGAACTATACTCAGTTAGCTCATTAATAAATAGTGATTGTTGTGTATTTTTTTATCTGGGCTTTCCTTCAAATATGGACCGCATTTGTGTCTGAAATAAAGCTTATATAATTATTATTCATGACATTAAGAATTCATTAGTATTCAGTAGATCAGTAGAATATGTATTTGTCTCATGAAAGAGTAACTTTTGCCTTGCCTTAAAAATAAATAAAGCCAGAATAAATACTTTTCAATGACAGAGTGCAATATTACCATCCAACTCTTCACTTCTGTTATTGTACAATATAATGCTCTACTTACAACTTCCTAATGAGTTCTAAGCCTGGTCAAGGTACAAGAACCTTTTCCATAACCACCTTTTCAAACTTCTCCCCACTGTTAACTCCTACTTCTCTTGTATTCAGTAAATCTTGGCAGTATCCCCTTCATTGATATTTTAGACACAGTGGCACCTCTCTCAACTCACATTCTTTCCTTGACTCCAGCAGCTTCGTGGCTCAACTCTCCTCTTGCTCTCAAAGACAAAGACGGGTGGTTCTGAGTGCTACCTTCCGTTTTTCCTGGGTGTAGGGAGATCTCAAAAACAGAATTTGGGTTAGATTCGGAAAACAGAATGCCGCTCTGATTCACTTGGCTTCACGTCACCGATCAGAGGGAATCACCCGGTGCATCCAAATGAAACGGACCCATCGTCTGCATGATGGCGCCGGGCTGAAATTGAGAATCGGGCTGCCTGTAAATCAGATCTTAGCAACATGTCTCTTGCAAACCTATTCCTCTATACAACACAAGTGCATATTCTTAACACTTTAAGATATATTACACATGTGCTTTAACTTGATGACTTGGATGTTTTAACTGACCCCATGTATTTTAAAAGAAAATAGAAGCCTTTTTTAGAGTAGCAGATGTGTGTACTATGAGATGAATGTGATGACACCAAGGTGTGGCATCCTTCAATTTATTTGGACGATTTATTAGTAGAAAGAAACTAGATAAATGTGATGAGAAGTTGCTTGCGTTTGAGCTATTACCATCAAGCCTTAGGGAATATGAACTCGGCTGGGCATTTTTCTCCTCAAGGTGCTTTCTGAAATCTACAAGATGATAGCTTTAAGAGTTCATTTTACACCTGGCATCACTTATGTCTGTATATTTATTGCCATTATTGTCGAATTACATGTTGGAAGTATATTGTGGGCAGATAGATTGTCTCATAACATATATGTTATACTCAAACTTAAAATGTCAAGTATTTCCTTGTGTGCATAAAGTTTAGGTTCACACTGCCCCCTTCTGTCCCACACGTCAGAAAGGCAACTTATACAGCAGCTGTGTCACCAGAACCCCAGATCACATATTCACACAGCCTAAAATATTTATATACTTTCATAAGAAAAACATAAAGCTCTATTTTGTTGAAAACATAATTGTTAGTTTAATTGTATTTTCTTAGCTGGTCTATAGTTTTAGGAACTCTTAACTTTCATTTCTACTGAGTGTGAATTGGCTAGTATGACATTGCTAAATATGATACAACAAATGATACATGTTTCACAAGCCTTCTAATTTAGTCAAGATTAAATTGAAAACAGAGTTTCCCCAGGGTTCTGAAAAGCCACTGGATAGTGCGCACACAACATCCTTTTGTGCACACTATTTACCCCTGGATTGCTTCAGGCTAATGTCTCAATAATTTTCACTCCTTTCTCAGGTCCTTCCCACAAAGGACTTAACTAATGATCCATGGACAAAATGAAGCATTTAAATTTATTCATTAATCATTCATCTCCAGCTCATTGAAAATGCTAAACTTCCACAAAATTAAGATTGAATATTGAAAAGTGATTGAGAGAGACAGCTTTCAGAGAGTGAGGAGAGGAAGGAGTGCATAGACGCTAATGAAAACAGTGTTTTTAAAAGACACTGGACTTGGCATGGGAATGGTCAAGGTGGTGGCAGTGAACTAAGTGCTAGTTAAGGTCACCGGTTTCACTAGTTGTAATTAGATCTTGGAATCTGGAGAAGCGTAGAATTTCTGTCAACACTGCCTGTAATTATTCTCTTTTCCAATTAATGGTGACATAGATTAATTATCTGATGAGGCAAAGCCAATTGCAATCATTCACCCAGCTAAAATTAGATCAGTCCTGACAGCAGCATGAAAGTCACCTGTTTCATTGTTATGGATGTGCGGCGAGTAAAGAGGGGGATAGTGAAGCGTGCTGTGGTAAGTAAGTTGTCTGGTACAGGTGAATGTCCAATTACACTGCTGTTAGAACTCAAGAAATCTACTTATTTGAGTCAGTAGCATCTGAACTGTGTTGTTTGTTCATTGGTTCATCATCCATGGAAGTGGAGTCATCTGTCAAAGACTGGAGGAATGCTGAAATGCCATGGATTTCTCCGGCCAACCAGTCCTGTAAAAAAAGGAGAATATGGTGCAATTATGCAACAAACTTGATTAAAAGGTGCAGAATTAAAACAGTGCTTGCTTTAAGAGCACAACACACACCTGTGAGAGTTACTATCTTGATCTTATTTTTCTGAGGAGGAACAAGAAGCTCCTGGTGAACCTTGTCCAGGTTCAGTGCTCTTCTGTTTTTAAAAAAACTCAGCATCCAGTTTTTCTATTAAACTGCCTGGCACTGTCAACCAGCTTGGGAATCTGAACCAACCTAGCCATGCAGAAATTCTCTGACTAACAATTATATCAGAAACAGGATCTTGGATTACTGTCCCCTGGGAATGGGGCAGTGGGCGTCTGCTCCAATCATTACTGGCCATTCAACAAGGCTGTGCAGTGCTCTCTGCTGTTAGCCATTGTCAATTATGCCATCCCTAGTGTAAACTTGCAGAACACAAAGCTGAACTGCCAGTTCTGGCAGCAGTGTAACAGGATGACAGCCCGCCAGCCCCCACTCCCACATCCCACCCACTCACCCACCCCAGGGTTCCCCGGCCTCTTCCCTACAAGCTGGAGTACAACAAACTGCCATTTGGCTTTCGCTGTGAAACTAACCTGACTCTCATGCCTGGCTCATGAGGTTAAGTGGACATGATACATTAGCACAGACCTCATTAGTATTTAGCTTGATTTACCTTCTGTTTTAACCTGTTTATCACTTCTAAAGAGTAACCATATTTTTTATCTCTTTAGGACATTTACAGTATGCATGCAAGACATACCTAACTGCTTCGGCAAATATTCACATTCTTTGTATGATTATTTGTCTTTATTCTACTGTCCTTCTCCACGGGCACATTGTAAGATTGTGATCCAAAGTGTTCAAAGTGAGAGCTGCCTGCTCTGATGGACCCTGTGCTGAGCTGTGACGGGTGACGGTGCTGTGCGCTTGAATACACCAGCTCTTTTGTCCTTCACACTCTGTAGCGCTCTGATAGCTCCTCCCCCTGTGCCCCACTCCTCCCTGCCTTGAGCTGTGATCTGCTGGGGCCTTTTCAGGCTGGGCCACTGAGACATGCCAGTTGCCTGTAATGTCTGGACCAGACTCATCAAAAAAACATGTCAGCCGTAAGGGAGCAAGAAGTGAGAAGAAAGTCTTAATGGTGTTCCACACTGAACCCCTTGGAAAACATACATTCTAAATTGCTTGGTGATCATTATATAATTATATAATTAAATTAACAGAGAACTGATTTTTTACTGTTCATAGTGGCACTATATATGCTGATTATAAACAATAATAATTTGTGAGTTTGCCTCCTGAAGAGGACTTAAAGTCAAGTGGAATATGTTTTGCATTATAATAAGAAAGTTTCATTCAAGTTGTGTACTAAAGACGATTAAGTATTGAAACCTAGTAGTGGTTTATATTTAAAACCTTAACAACACCTAAACTCAAAAAGAGATAACCTCAAAAGGAGGTTCTTTGTTTTGTTTGTTTTCTTTCTTCAAAATCATATTAATATGAGACAGCACTTTGGACCTTTGTAGTTGTTTTGAATGTGCTTTATAAATAAATTTGACTTGACTGACTTGACATGTATCAAGATGTGTATTGAATTGTAATAAAACTGTATTGTCACCTTTCTAATATTATTTAAAGTAAATAAAATGCATCATGTTAAGAAAAAAGCTCTAGGTTATTATTAATGCTGTATCGAAAAGTAATACACCTGGACAAGACATTTGATAAAGATTCATCACTGTTCCTCTGTCCGCTCTGACCTCATCTCAAAGCGCAGCACAGATTAGAGAACGATTATCCTCTAATTGAAGAAGCCTAAGTTTTCAACCTTGCAGAAGATGCTTCTAGTTTGTGGATAGGTAGACTTAGGATTGTTCTACCTGATTTATGTGGGGCACAAAGTCACTATAAGTTTGAAAAACTACAAACACAATGTGATCAAACATACTGTCTATAGAGTTATCTATTGAAGCAGAGCCAGACTCAGACATGGGGTCACCAGATCGGCGCCCCAGCAGACGCCTCATCCATCACTTCACTCATCACATCAGTCAGTGAGGAAATGTATAGAGTGTAATGTGCGAATGGTGTCCTCAGTCCCAGCACAGTAGTGAGCCATAAAACCCTGGTGGATGTTTTACTTTGGCACTGCCTGGCTGCCCGTGCTTGGCAAAGAAGACACAAGACAACTGACTAGCCGGATGAGGCTCACACAATGCCAAGCGTAACATGGAGTTACTGTAGTATGCACAAGAATATGCCACCACCCAGTGAAATACCTAGGCTGGAATAAAAGATGAATAAAAGGACTTTCCATGTAAACGTCAGGAGGAGGTTTGAGTCATTTTGTTGTGATTTACACGTATATGTATAAATACCTGGGTTGTTTTTATTTTCTCCTTGGTCTCTCGGGAAAGAGCCTGGCAATGATCCAGTTCAGCCTGGCTGTAGAGGCTGCGTTGTTTGAAGTATTTCTCCAAATCTTTGTGCATCCTCTTCTGCAACAAAGAGAGCTAGGGGGAGAGAAGGCAAAGAAAAGGAATTGGTAAGGCAGGAGAGGAAATTAATGGCAGTGTTCAAGAAGAATGATGGAGGGGAATAGAGAAAGCAGTCAATAGCCCATTCTGCAGTACACGGGCCTGACAGGAATTTCACAGTCTCTTGGTTTCTCTGCCCACTCGTGTGCACTCATCAGAATCCAGTCACATCTGGCTGCCAGGATGGGGGGTTAATTTTCTCTAAATGCTTCAGCAGTTTTGTTCTAGCCGAGGCAAACTCTGTGACTGCAAAGCTGATGAGTAAAATATTTCTACTTCACCCAGTTTAACTTTATACCAATCCCCTCAAGACATATTTTACACATACACACAGAGTCATGAACCCCCCACTGAAACCAGAAATTATTCCTAGTCTCTTGGAAAGACATGCTGCTTGCTTTATTATTTGAAAACAGTTTCAAGCAAAGAGGTTTAAATTCTGATAGATGCCATTGCTTTTCTTTCCCCTCCATCTCTCTACTCTTCCTACAAAGCTTATCATTGCTTGGCAATGTGTTCCCCAGTGCATTGAAAACTAAAGCGAATTAGCTCAGTCATCAGCTCCTGAAGGAAAGACAATAACAAGAATGCTCTTTATGGTGTAGCCTGTTAAATTCAAGTGCTGAAAGCTCCCACATAAACAAAGTAATTTCACCACATACAGTACAGCCAAAAGGGTTGGAGAGACATACAGTACTTGACAGCACACTTTAGTTTTTGGTTTGATTTACTAATGCAAGTTACTAAAGATACCTTTCATTCTTATAATTTGAGTAAAAGATAGCACAACATGAACAAAAACATTATTAGGAGTAATTATGAGTATTATCATCAGTAGTATTTGTAGTAGTAGTAGTAGTAGTAGTAGTAGTAGTAGTAGTAGTAGTAGTAGTAGTAGTAGTAAGTAGTAGTAGCAGTAGTAGTATTTAAATTAGTAGTCTTACCAGTAGTAGTATTGGTATAGTAATAGTAGTAGTAGTAGTAGTAGTACCAGTAGTAGTATTAGTATTAGTAGTAATAGCAATATTAGCATGGTGGCGTCACCATGAACTGAATGAAGGTTGGGGCAAAAGGATTTAACTCTACCTTTACCTTTTCAATTCAATTCAGTTTATGTGTATTTAAGCCAAAATCACAACAGCAGTTTGCTCAGAGGACACATGATTGTTGATTTAGCAAACAAAATTGTCAGAAAATCAAAGAATAAAAAAATTGGTTAATACCAACAGCATTAATGTGAACAGTATTATACAGAGGCAGTTTGTCCAACAACAAACAGGCAGATGAAAAAAAAAGGAGGGGCTGAGGGTAGAGAGCAGCGCTGTGATTGGTTTGACAGCAGGTGTTTGTGATTGGCACACAACTTTCAGTAGACAGATCAATGTTACATAGAGCCAAGGAATGAGACAGTGAGACAGAGAAGGCTTGAGACTAGTTTGATGTGACACTTGCTCCGTATTTGATCAATTTGTTGCTAAAATTGTGCCAAATTTCATGAACTACCGTATATAGTAAGGGGCAATGATATTCAACTATTGGTATAACATCGTTGTATGCACAGCCAAAAAGCTGTTTTTGTGTTTAGCTTGACTTTAAAGCACATGGACAAAAACATCTTCAAACATAAGACGATTGTTGTTAGAGGAGTTGCTTCAGTACAAAATATTCATTAAAATTCTAGCTTTTTTCATGTTAGGGGTAGTGAGTCACTGGAGCTTTTATATCCCAGTGACTTTGGGCCTTAGGAGGTGGAACATCCGGCCAACTCCTCTCAGGGTTAACAGTTTAATTATTCTAACTCTTATTCATTCACTATAGAGAAGTGTACAGTGTTGCCCACTGACTACAGTACATGCATGTTTTTCGAGGTGGGAAGAAACCAGAGTACCAGAACAAAACCCACCGGAACATGGGCTACAAAAATTGCCAGAGCTCCTGCTCTGCTACTGTTCAACTCAAGTACAAAGTAGTTAAATTTAATATATAATGTATTCAGTGTCACTGAAGTATATGTTTTATACATGGTATAAATACATTAGAAAATGGGGTAAATACATTAGAAGTCTTTACGAGTGTCACTCTGAGACAAAGACACTTTTTTTCTCTCTTTCTTTCTCAGCTGCATGTTGGGACAACATGGACAACATGCAGCTGGTACAAGTTCTCAAAGTTTAAATATATTTATCTAATACAATTTTTGGAGAATCAAAAAACAAACAAACATTGCTTATAGATTGAAAATATTTATTTAAATGTGTATTGCATTGCTATAAGCTATAAGTATCACGAGATCATCACCTGTTTATTGTTCATGTTGTTTTTTGACTATGGGGACAAAAATTATATGAAGGAGTTACGATGCAATAATGAAATAAATAAATGAATAAGAGATGCACCCATCCAGCTGTTTTAGTTCCGATACCGATTTTAAAACTTTGGCATCGTGTAGACACTAAAAGAGCTTTTTTTGCCATAGAGTGTTATGTATGTGTTCTTTATTTCAATTTAACACCTTTGTACGAATAACATTTCAATTATTTTAAGATGTTCTGGATCAACATCAGCCTGAAAATAAGTATTCTTAATTTTATGAATTAGTGCTGATATTTGATCCTAGTGTTAGATCAGTGCATTAAAAAAAACAAATTATTTACAAGATTATGTATGAGAGCGTGTGCCCCCATTAGAAGAAAATTTGTATCAAAGGTTCAAAAATTGGTGTTAATGGAAATATAGACATTTTAACCCAATTTTTCCATATAAGGACAAAGCTTAATACTTCAAGTACCTAATTAGACTTGATAAATGAATCTAATATTGATGAATATATACAGTAGTTCTGATTTGGTTTTAGTATCGATTAGCATCTGGGTATAGAATAAATTAAATGAATATGTTCTGTCATACAATTTGCCTTTTGTTCACAAGAACAAAATAAGACAAGATATGGAGATTCTTTGTAGGGTTGTACAAATTCATTATCATACCATCTACTGTTCAGATAAACTCTTGATGATATATAAAAACTAAAGACATGCACTTGCCCGGCAGCTGCTGTTATACAAGTGTGGAGCTGAAACAAACAAAATGGTGAAGACTGAATCCGCAGTAAAAGAAAATCAGGCTTTGATCATGAGCGTGGAAAATCCTGTCCACAGGATTTTATTTTTGCATGCATTTTTCACTTGATAACATTCAAGCAGTTAGATGAGGAATTGCTCAAGTAAAGGTATTAGTCATTTTGGAAGAAATAATACATATTTTCATTGCAGGAGCCGTGTAGTTTCTTACTGATATTATGGATGTCATGTGTAATTCCACTCCCTCTAAATAATGTTAAAAACTATACAGATTATGCACTAAGAGCTGAATATTCTTCTACAGCTAGTCACAATCTGCTCAAGACTGTCCACATTCATCTTATTCTAACCTGCCGTATATGCTTTAGTTTATGGAAAACAGGAATAGTTAAGATATTTAACTTTTACAGCCTAACAATAAAACTCAAAATTTAAGTTTAAGTATTAATATGCAGCATCAAAAGCACTACTCCCTTTTTGACAAAACTACACTGCTATCATTACAACATGTCACATTCATCATACTCCTCCACGCCACCTTACTCATCATTATTGCTGCGGTAACCTCCTCAATGGAGGTTTGTCTCAAACCAGAATGAAGTCCTATGGTGTACTTATTTATTCACATACCTCAGTGTAATAGAGAAAAGATCTCTGAGCACAGTTTTTCACAGTCAGGGCAGACACAGCCTCTTGCTTGGTCTCCAATAAGACTTTAGTGAGATGCTCGTAGGTCCTTGCCAAATGCTTGTTCTCACTCAAAGAAATGTTCAGTTCCTCCTATAAGTAAGACAAAAAAGTCAAAAAGTAAAACCTGACAAGTGCCTTTTGTTTATCTTTCATAAAAATTTTGCCTGACAAAGTTCTAAGAGAGATCCCTTGATCATTTTTTTTAGTGTGTAAGCAATTCTTCTTTAGAAATGTAAAAACTGTCTCAAGCGTTTAGCTAATAAATTAAACTAATAACCAGGAAATAACCTACAATAAAAAAAAATATAGTGAACAATAAATAAACAGCAGCACAAAAGCAGGGTGATGCAATAATATGATATTACAAGAAGACAGTCCCCTTTTTTTCTTTATTGAACTGAAGAAGTTCCACTGACATTTGACAACATTTTCAGGGGAGCAGACAGAGGCCTTTAGTGATTACACAGGAGCACCCAGCACAAACCTTCACATGCACAAGAAGTGCACACAACTCAACAAGGCATCACACTGCCTGAGATTCATACCCAAGACCTTTTTATTGTGATAAAACCTACTAACTGCAACTCACAACTAAAACTGAGATTTTGGGCAGGACACTCTGTCCATCCAGCTAAATTAAAATGGCATACAGTATGCTAGTGATATAGACTGTTAGCTGCTATAGAAGTTTTTTACCACATGAATGGCATAATTAAAGGCATTTTTGGATGCTGGTCAACCTTGAAATTGAAAAATTTCAATACAAGTAAATATTATAGATGATAAACAAAACAAAAAACAGGTTAACGGGGGTACGTGTTGGTGTATGACTATTAAAAACATATGCTTCTCATAATTTTTGTATGACTCCCTAGTTTCCTAAATACAAAATAAGAAGTTTCATTCTGCACATTTCAGTAGTTCATTATTATTTAGTTATGTTGCTTCGACTTATTTGGTGCATTACTTGCATTGTTCTTGTCTATTAAACATGCTCTTGAGTGCTTTGTATTTGCATCTTATGCATTAGAACTTAAAAAAAAACAGACACACACACGACTATAATGTCTTTCCTTCATCAAGAATCAAAATATAACCTACTGGCCGCAAAGAAAATCAACACAGAGGAATTGTTCAAATTAATCTTGCCTGATATGCTCATGTTGCAGAAATGCTTAAGTTTAAGTAATTATGGATTTAAAATCAGTGTAGAAGATTTCAAAAATCTACTTATGACAGCACAAGTCTGGAAAATTCAGATCAGTGTTTTTTGAGGCTTAGAGAAGAAAGAATAGTATCTCAGCTGTGAGAAAAATGTTAGGACAAACGATCACAATGTGCATAATGATACTAAGCAATCTAAAACTGTGCCAAACATTTTATACTTTGCCTATAATTAAAAAGCACAAGAAGAAATATGCCAGAGTTAGGTTCAAAGTGATTAATAGGATCTGATTTTAGCAGAGGTCACAAAAAAGTACTGAAGGGTCATTACAGATAATATGCACCTTTACATGTTTCTTTTTGGATCTGAATACACTCTCACCAACTATAGTATATGTGCTCGCTGAATATCTCAACTCTACCTGCCGACATAATGAAGTGTGTCTCCGCAGTAAAACAGAACAGCACTAAAGTGATGAGTTTAACCCAGCAGAAAGAGGGGCTGTAAACATGACAAATGCCTGCTATTGATTTCAGGTTTAATTACTCCATGCCGCACTGACAAAGCCCATCTGATGCTGTTGTGAAGTGTAAATGGAACAAATTACACTTCATTGCCCATAAGAAACTGATAACGTCGGCAGTTTGCATTGTTTACTTTGTGCTCGCCAAACGTCAGACTCTGATCAAATCAAAAATGGGTGTGCATCACAGTGGAATACTTTTATTTCCACAATTGTTTCCTCCTAGATTAAAAGAGTATGCCACAGATTAGTAGGAAAGATAAAGGCGATTTACAGTACATGAGTTCATCGATCTGCTTTGACACACAAATGGCCTTTAATGATTTGTGATATTATTTTTTTAGGATGACACTCAACATCTGTTCAGGTGACTATGACAAAGCCATCTAGCATATTTACATGTAAATGTTGATTAATTTACTCTGTCCCAGAAAATAAATCAAATTATTAAAATTACAAAAATTAAAAACATTGATTATCCTTTTATAAACTGTGAATAGCATTTACATGAGAAACTAGATCTTGGAATTCTTTCCCTAGATACACTGTGAATTCTGACAATATGCTTTATATCCTGTAAAGTGTTTCTTTCAGAAGTCGCAAATATCTGAAATCGTTTTATTTGGTGAGGAGTGTTGTTGTTATATCATCTTATTCCGTCAAGTGAAAACACTAAACCCCTTTTTTGCATGACTAACTTTTATCTGGCTAATGGGAGTTGTGTCTAAGAGGAAGACTTCTAATTCTTAAATTGTCTCACGCCAACAACTTCTTTAAAGTTGTTGCACTTGGATGCATGGCGGCTTAAGCTCCATTGCCTTTTCTTGTTTTGAACTAATGCATTCTTGATCACCGTTTAATGAAACTATATACCACATGGCGATTTCACATTAGATAAGCCATGTGAAACCCCCATCAGCAAAGAGGCTCTGGCTGGGGCTGATAATCCTGCAGATGAAAACCTAACAATAAATAGGCCTTTTTCATACAAAGGAGCAGCAGTCAGACGGCAGCAGCTATTTTTGCATGTGCCCTTGCCCTTTTGTCTTTCTGTAATCACATCAGTTTTATATGTTTACTTTAGAAAATACGGGATACGAAATTGGCCCTACAGGTTAGGAGAGGACCACAGAATCTCACTGCGACACGCATCATCAAATTTGTCCAGACAAAAGCCTATAACCAGTGCGAGTTGTCATTTGTGGGAAAAGCACTTAAACAAGATTGACCATGGCTTGTAATTTTAATTGCACGCACTTCTTTTCTCGGCATCTTAAGGGAAAGTATTGTGACAGGCAATGTGCTGACACTAATCCACAAACAAACATACAATGCAATATTTTTTAGAGACGCTTTCTGAATTCGGCGCGTCTGAGGGAAGAAAAGTCATGGGTTGCCAGATTTGCGGTGAACAACATTAATGTCAGGTTGTTATTTTGTTACCTGGGTGTCTTCCATTTTCTTTTTCCTTGCTGTAACATGAGCAGTGTGCACCTCCATGGATCGCTGTGTTCGTTGTAAGCAGTTATTAATATCAGACTGCAAGGTGTTCATTATGCTAGCAGCTGATTTGTTTTTGAATTCTACCACAGCAAAAACACTCCTGGAAAAAAAAAAAAAGGTTAAAAAATGCAAAGACGTGAGCGATTGTTCCTCTACATTAAATAGTGAGCTGAAATGTACCATAACTTACAATAGATGGTGTTCAAATGTCTTACAAGCTACTTTACCGCTATAGAAACTATTAAAGGGTAGCAAACTATCGCCTGGGTTTCTTTTTAAATTTGCGATGGTATTATAGTACTAAATTACGCATTTCTTTAACTTATACTGCACATGCAATAAAGTAATGTGTGTCGATTATGTTTGAGTTTAATCGTTCCACAAAAATTGCTTAAAACGCATTCAAAAGCATATTCATAATTAGGGTTGTAACAAGTTAAGTGATTAATCGCAATTATTCGAATATTCCAACAATGGTCAACTAATGTAGTAATTAAATAATCACTTATGTAACTGTACAAAAACTCCAAAGTCTGTCAAGTGCTGAGAGAAGAGGTTTAAGGAATCTAAAGACCAATGTTATGATTGCCAGGTACCTATCTATCTATATAACAAGGCTGTGTCCCACGTACATGGGGTAGCCTAGTCAGGGGTAGGTTCCTAAAATCAGGGTTCCCACTCATATCCCAAGAACATTTTCCAGGACATTTCCAGGACATTCGCAACAAGGATTTTATGTAATCACGACATCTACATGTGTGGCCAGTTATCAGTCAAAATTTGATTTTGTCAGACTGGGTTAGCTGCAGTTTGCTTTGATAGTCTTTTTTTAGGTGTTTCTAGAGCATCACAGTTACAGTCTTTTTGCAGTGGTGCAGAGAGAAAAACAAAACTAAGTCAATTTTGGTGCAACCTGATGCATTTTACAGATTTCCAGTGGCTGAAGAACATGAGAAAAAAAATCATGGTTTTTGACACTTTTTACCTCAGGCCTTTGAACTAAAATCAAACTACTGTTGACCTTATTTTGTAAAAATGTATGCCTCCAATTAAAAAATTTGGATAAACAGCCAAGTGAAAAAATGATAAATTAAATTTTGGATGTAAGTTTTGCAATCTGGGTTTGCAAATCCTATACTTTTTAGCAGTTTTACATTAGTACAAAGGCATGTTTTTTTATTATTATTATTGCTATGTTTGTACATTGCTAAAATCTGTTTTTTTTGTTTGCGCACTGTTATACATTTTATTATTGATCCAAATAATTTTTGAGAAACACATTATATTTTCCATGACATTTGGCTGTTTTTCTCATTTTCCATGTGTTTTTTCCATGACTGGAAATTGAGCTAATCATTTTCAAATTTTCAAAGTTTTCCAGGCGCGTGGGAACCCTGTAAAATGCTATGATGTTAAAGCCCATATGACAGATTATAACATTTTTTCTTTTTTGTTTTACTTAGTTTAGTATGCTTTTTTAACTATTTATCATGGTTTTACAGCAGTTAAGTTGCAAATTATGAAGAAATGGACAACTAAACGGAAGTCATTTAAATTCAAAAACAGAATCCCTCCACATATGTTGTCAAAAAAAAAAATCGCCAAAATCCAAAGACAATTTACAAACAACTGACACAGTTTCCTGTAGTCTAAATAATCATTTTACACAATTAAAGTGTTACAAGTTATAATAAATTGTCACATGTCACTCTTGTGTTATTTATGTTGATTTTGGCCCAGATTTACATGTGGTTGCTAGGTAACCTTTGTGGATTCCCTTCCAAATGTGTCATGTTTACTGGACAAAAGACGATAATGAACTTCACCAAAACAACCAAACTGGGTAAAAAAAAAGCTGTTTAGTGAAATCTAAATCATAATCATGTTTACTATGTTTTACTAAAAATGCATTCAAACCTGTCATACGCATTTTAAGAAACAGGATCTATTAGAATATATATAGCAGACTTCACTTGTTGATGCTATTTTTTGTAGTTTAAATTCTATAAAGACCCATTTTGACCAGTTTTTAGCAACATATACGTGCAACTAATCAATCAGTTGAAAAAAATATATACTCAAAAGAATAATTGACTATCAAATAGTGATTAGTTGCGTCTCTATTCAAAATAATAAGTTGATTAAAACATTTAAAAACTTACTCAAGTTCATCAATGACTTCTGGCATACTTTCCAGTGCTTTTTCCATTTTATCAGATGCTTGGTGGAAACCTTGACTCTGCTTTGTAAGTTCACAGATTCTGCCCACAGCGCTGTCATACCTCTTTACTGTAGCAATATGTAAGTCCTGCGAACAAAAGGTTTGTTCGCAGGTGTTTATTGGTTCATCAGTAGCTTTAAACTTTATGAGATTAACCACGTCCTCAAAAAGTAAAAAGAAATGTGATCTGACCTTAGCTGCCTGTAATTGCCCTTGTTTCACTAACTTCTCTTGGTGAAGGTTCTCCAAAGTTCTATTGTGCTCGTTCTCAAGGTCCTCCAATTGTTTAATACAGGTTTTCAATTCCTTTACAATAAAACAGAAAACAAAAAACATGATTTTCAGAAATGTGTTAAACGACATATCTAAAGGAGGGATGGTATTTACCTCGGTGCTGGCTTCTAAGGATTTGAGTGCCGAAGAAGCCTCATCAAAATCTCTTTGAAGCTTGAGGTTGGTTTGTTCGGCGCCTCTTTGATGGTGAATCTTTTCTTCTTTGATACTTGAACACTGAACCTACACATAGCATTGCTAAGTAGAACTTAATTTGCAGTTTGTCTCTAATTATTTCACAAATCTCTGTAAGACCAATAGAGGTTATGCAGGTGACATCACAGCATTTAAATGTCAGCAGTGAGAGACAAAAATGAATGAGAGTCGATGGAGACAAATTACACAGGTGAACAACTGCAGAAAAGCAGAAAAACAGGACTTCAACTTCTATCACGTTTCTCACTGACACAGAATTTGGAATCTCACAAAGGTCAACTCTTTAACTTTCTATGCTTGAATAAGATTTTATATTTTATTTTTTTGTTTAACAAGTGGATAATTTGTTGTGCAACAGCAAAAATGTTTAAATCTCCAACTGCTGTTAGCAAACAAGCTAGCTAAAGTCTGCCCTGTTGCTGTGACAAAGGAAAAGCTTTTTTATATAATTTCTGCCAAACAAATGCTCCCTGGAGCAAAACTTATGCCAAATACATAAATAAGTAAGAAATAGGATGGAAAAGAGTTTGAAAACTTTCAAAATTGTTCGAAGTATGCGGCAATTGAATTGAAAGGTCAGAATTGATCAGTTTTGTTCATGTGCTAAAGTACACGCGCAGCCACTGACCGACACACACACACTATAGTTGTATAATACAAATAATGATACAATAATAACCACGATGTGTGAAGACACAAAGCTTGAACTTGTGTAAGACCTGACTGAATGTGCATTATTAACAACTGATGAGTGGACCTCTAAATATGTACACTAAATATTACTGTTCACTGTTCAAATGTTGATGAAAAATAAAAGCTCTGAGCACTAACAACAGTGGTTTTATGTTAAATGTAGTTTATTATGGTCTATGTTTTTTTTAAATATAGATAAACTAACAAAATCAAGAAATTTAAATATGTGGCTGCAAAAAAACCCCCAAACAAATCAAATTGTGACTTAAGTGAATCATCCCATCCCTAATAGGAAACAATATTTATTTGGTATTTTTTTAATACTTTTCCACTCAGAATATTAAGGAGCATTTTTCAAATAAAAGAATGTCTGTGCAAGACCTTTATAAATGTCAAAACCATCAGTATGTAATATTAATAATAATATAAGGGGCTGCACAATTTTAATTACATCAGTTACCCATGTTACATTTTTGTATACCTTAAGCTTTTCCACCGTAGTTATGTGACTCGTCAAATCTTTCCTGAGGCTTTCGATAACTTTCTGCATAAAAAGGACAAAGAACAGTAAACGACACACAGCAGCTGGAGGGTCACAGTTTGATTCCAGAGAGCGCTTCATGCAGTGTATACATAAACGTGTACATATGTTTCTCCTGACCCTGGCCTTTTGTTCTTCCATGAAGGTGAACTTTTCCTGCTCCTCCAGCTTAGCCTGAGTGGCACAGTGCTGCTCTGTAACCAGGGTCAGCTCCTCTTTGGCCCTTTCCCACTGCTCGTCACTGACAATGATTTCCTGGAGCATCTGCTTCCTACCCTCGCGCATCTGCTTTACTGCTTTCTTGCTGATAAGAAGTACATAGAAAACTAGACAAACTTAAACAATTGACAAGATATTTTGCAAAGGTGTTCTAATTATGGATGTACATGACAAGACCTTATCAGTAATTAGAATATGTTGTACCTTTCAGAAATTTTAGTCTTGTAGTCTTCTACCCTTTCTCCACTTTCCAAGTTTTCGTCACGAAGAGAGTTAAATGCATTAACTGTAGAAACTAGCTGTTCTTTGGTGCAAGAGACTTCTTCCTCTCTGTTAAGTCTCTTTGAAAACAAATGCAAATGTCACTTATAGTTAAGTTAATTGAACTCAAATCATGCAAAAATGTAGGCAGTACAGCAGAAGTGTCACGTTGGTCAGGTTAATAACACAGTTGTACCAGTTTTTAGCTTTGAAAAATACTCAAACTGCACAAAAAACATACTCACAGTTTTCTCAATATCTTCTCTCAGTGAACTTATCTTGTTTGTAACTTTCTGCTCTTTTTTATTTCTTCTGCACTTTGAGTGTTCATTCTTAAAATCTACAACAGATACAGCATTAAAGCAATCTTCATTATTTCTATATTAATTATTAATAATACAAGTCTGTTGCCTCATCTTTGTAGGTTTTCTCAACTTCTGTTAACACTGAAATACTGTCACATGTAGTTGTGCAAGTGTCCTCAGTTTGAGCCAGAGATACTTTAGCTTCTTTTATTTCTGCATCAACTGTTTTTTGCTCTGCTAATAACTGGGCTAAGTAGTCCCTAAAAGTAAATACATTATAAGCAAAAGACAACTACACAATTGAGCATGTAATAAAAAGCTTACATTTATACTCACTTTCTTTTTTCTAAATGCTTTCTCTTGGACATCAGTTCACATTTCATAAAGTTTCTCTCATTTTCTGCAAAATGCTTGGTTTTGTTGTACTTTTTTTCAACAATGGCAAGTTCTTCACGTGTTTTCAAGCACAATTTGTCAGCCTATTATGAAAAAATGAAATAAATTATAACATAAAGCAGAGGCTATTCTAATGTTTACTCTAAAGAACACTATGCAGTGACCTCTTTTTGTTCAGCACTGATTTGATTTATGAGGCTTCTCTGAAAGTCGATGTTGTCATTCACGATAACTATTTGTTCTTTGGCAAAGTTGATGTCTTCATGCAAGCGCTGTTTCTTCATCTCACTCTGAGCCAGTGTCTCCTGAAGCTGGTCGAGTTTGTCCTTTTCTAACCGCAGCTGCCACTTAAGTTCAGTGATGTCTCTAAGACAAGCCTCATGCTCTGAAAACAACCATGTTTGCAAAAGTTAATGTGGGGCAGTTTACTATAATAACTTCATTGTGGATCAACGAAATCATAATCTCAAGAGACTCATCATAATCTAATCACAGTCTCAAAGTACTGTATGTACTCACATAATTTTAATACTGGAATAAAACTCTTTTTCTCTGTGTACCCATTAAGTAATGTCAACCAGAATTACCCATAGACGTTTACTTATTCTTATTGTCACTGACCTTTTTGGACAACAAATGAATGTTCCTGCTGCATCCACAAAGAAATACTGTCAAATTTGTTTTCCAAAAACTTCTTTCGTTTCTTTTCAATAAGCAAAGCCTCCTCTGCATACTGTCGGTCTGCCTCCAAACGCTCTATCAGATACACAACCTCTCTGAGGACATCATTTATTTTCTTGTGTAGCGGTGATGATGAGGAGCTTTCTAGACAGAACAAGTTAATTAAATTGTTTTGATCAGTTAAAACTATGAGTCAGTTAGAAGTACCTCTTGGTGTTAATCCAATGCCTTCGATTACTAACTCAGTGGACATGACTGAATCAGTGTCTGAATCTCTAGGCTGAAAACTGAAAAAGAGAAAAAGTGATCAACACCAAGATCAAATTGACACAGGAAATAGAACACTTGCAATTAGTGTGCAAACCGTAGATTTTGCCCATACGGGTGCTTGTCCAAATCAATTTTGGAGTGATACTTCTCTGGCTAATGAGAGGTGGTCATTAGAATATAAAGTCAAAATGTCTCCATATTAATTATGTTCAGGGTTATGGTGACTTACCTGTTGAAACCATTTGTCCACTTTGGCTGTCAACTCTTGAATGTGTTGAATAGCATTGTTCACACATGGAGAAGGACTGTTGAGCAGAGCACAAGTACGACGCCGACCAGAGCAGGCCGCCTGAAAATCAACTTGATCTTCAAAGACAAAAGAAAAAAAACTTAAACATACACAGATAGAAAACGTCTTTCACTCAACTTCTGAGATAAAAGACAGAAGCTGCAGCCTGACAAGGCATACATACAGTACTGTGAAAAAGAATGAGCATTAGTTGGAACAAGCTAAAGCTTACTTTTTCATTTTATTTAGCAAAGTAATTACTAAAACTCATTTGGCTGTAAAAATATGTTTGTGATTCTCTGCATATTGCAATTTATTGAAAGCATCAGTGAGAAAGCAGAGCACTAATTTGAACATTTCAAGACAAGCCCAAGGGTATCGTTCTTGGTGGTGGAATGACGCCATCTGGCTGGCAAACGTTAAAAAGCACACGTGCGACAGAAACAACTTTGACAAGTGAAAAACAAACTTAAATTATTAGACTATATGGAAATCAGTGGCATTACTTTGAAATGTCGATCAATTATTTTTGTCTTTGCCTTTTTGTATGGTTTCTGTAACTTAAATTAACAAAAGTTTTATAATCTAGAGGCCACAGGCGTCTGATACTACTTAGTGATTGAACAGTTTGCAAAACTGCTTGAGATTAATACAAGATTGAAATATAGCAAAAATAATATGTATGTTTTTTTTTATATATAAAGCTTTTAATTTAAATTATAAGGGCCTGTTTGGTGACTTACTCCTTCTGAAGTGCACCCCCTTGTGTCCAGCTTTGGCCTAGCTTAATAAAATGTGTATAATTTTACAGTATCTACAAATAAAGACGTAGTTAAAATCCTGGATGTAGTTTTCTAAAATGTCTTAGCTAGTCACAAAATAAGGTTTGCTTGAAGCAAAATGTAGCCCAACTTTATAAGTAGCTTCATGCAGTGGAAAGAGGAAAGGCTAGTGTCACTAGTTACCTGGTTGAGCAGGTCGTCTCTCTTCTCTGGATGGAAAACTGAGAGGTTCAACATCTGGCATTGTGAAGCTTTTCTAGATGTAACTAAAAAGTAGCTCGTCTTCACCTTTCCAATGCCTTTAGCTACAAAACACAACATGAAAAAATCAGCAGTGTGTTATTTAAAATTGCAATGTCATTTTTTGTTTGTTTGTATACTCTGGTTCACACTTTTTTTTTTTTTTTATCTCCCACCACTTTCCATTTTAGTTAGCAGTGGAAACATAGGTGAAACATACTTCTCCTAGCAGAAGAAATGTCTAAGAAATAAAGTTATTTTAGTAGACCTACTAAAAAAAGTTTTAGTAGTTCTACTAAAACTTTTTTTTTTTCTATTTGCTCCAACAATATTATGTATATACTTTTTAAACAATAGGGGGCAAGCAAGAGCCTGGCACCTAGATAGTCACTTTAAGTCTGCAAGGCAAACAACAAAACTTTTTAAACAATTTAATGACAAAAATCAATTTGAACAATGGGACATTCTAACTTTTTCGATCAACATTGTGTTTACATCCTGATAACTTTGCTAAAATACAACACAAGAGTACAGAATTTGGCCTAGAATCACATGGACTGTTTATCTAAAACATGACCCAGCGAGCAGTCTTTCTGACGTCTGAACAAAGATTTAAACTGCTAAAAGGTCAAGGTGTTGGTTACTGGCTAGCTAACTTTTCTTTCGAATAATGAGTTAAGAGCTGTCCGCAGACAGGCTCAGTCCCGGTCGTTATTAACTAATACACCACCATTAACTATTAACTTAAGTTAACTAACTTAAAGTTTGGGTACTTACCTATCTGGACTTGGAGCTGAAACTTTCACTCATCCGCGGATGTTTTTTGGCCAACAACAAGTTCACGTTTAATTAAGTGAGCTCATAACATATTAATGAACCAAAGGGGGTCGTTGTCATGGAGGGAAGTGAGAGCGAAAAATGGCAGCCTATCAACTTACTTCTATACGTCTAACTCCCTCTGATTGATGGTCGACTTTTGTTTTTTTCTGGAGATTGGCTTGACCTCTTTCTTGGGATAAAGGTCCACGTGGTTCCTTGAAAGGCTCCCTTTTGGAAAAGTTTTTGACGAATGAATCAAACTAACGATAACGTCCCTGTCAATCTTCCGAGGTGGTCGCCTGGCAACAAGGGGCTGCGCTCGTGTGCCGTGACTGCAGAGGTGCGTTCAGGGACACTGGGAAAGTCTACAATTTGTGCAGAGGTAAGCTCTGCCATAAACAGAGAGAAGACTTTAGCTAGTTTAGGCTTCTCTTTTCTCGCAGTCGGAACATTTTTAACTCTAGTTAGCCACATAAATGCTCACTGTATTGGGGAACTGAATACAATTACGCCTCTTCATTTTAAGGGGCATGCACTTCAGTCTCAAACATGGTTAGCATCTTTGAGGTCATAACATTGTGTATATTTTTTATTTTATTTTGTTTTAATCTCTATAAATAATAAATAAAACAAATGTATGTATGTATGTATGTATGTATGTATGTATGTATGTATGTATGTATGTATTATGTATGTATGTATGTACATCAGTATGTATTTTATGTATGTAGCCTATATAAAATAGCTTTCAACACAACAAATAAAAGCACATGCTTTGAACTATATCAAAAGCAAAAGCAAACAAGGTAGGAAAAGAAAGAAGAAATACGAAATAAAAATGTTCAATAAAATAGTTTTTCAATATTATATGAGTACACTCAATGTATTTCTTTCTTTTGATCACTCCTTTGATTATTTTTTTTTTATGAGATAGCTCGAAGCATGTGCTTTTATTTGTTGTGCTGAAAGTTTTTTTTTTTTTTTTTTTTTTTTTGTCATTTTGCAGCCATTGCGGACTGACGCAAGTGAACAATCTCCGCATTACGTCATCTGAAAGGCCACACACTGGAGGCAGATTGAGGCTGTGCGTTTCTGCTCTGCTCAGTGCGTTTTCCGAAAATTTCCACAACACAAGGCTTGTTATGATGACATGATGCAACAACGAACGCCAAAGAAATCCTGATCATACTTTCGGTTTTGAGGAAGCTGTCTGTTTTTTTGGATGGAAAAGAAAAACCCAGCAATGTTGCAGGACAAACCTCGGAATAGATTCTGGTAAGTCTTGTGCAAGTGCGCTACTATACTACTGCAGCTGCTGTTTAGGCTGGCGACCTTAACCTACTTTGTCAGTCAGGAGAAAGGAGTTTAGTGATCAAGTTACATGAATAAAAGCTTTAATGCGCGTTGATAATAAGACAGGAGTCGTGGTTAAATGCGGGCAGGTATTCAGTAACAGAGAGCGCTTTGTCTGCCGTCCACACAGGTGTCTTTGGTGAGTGGCAGGTGATGCCAGAGCAGAGCTGGTGCCATGAGGTGCCTGTTGCCTCTTTCACTCTCTCTGAGTTTCCAACAGTGGCCAATTTGAAGGCATAGCTGATGTGTTGTAGACAATTTTTTGTCAATACCCTGTAAGAATTTTCATTATCTTTCATAGTCTTTTTTTGTGTGTTATTTATTTAATACCATTTTTAGCCACAACTTCTCATTAAAATTGAGTTAATAACATTAATTTTCTTTTATTAATGTTGAGAGTTGTCAACCATTGATCACTGAAGACTATTCTCTAATTACATTATTTTATAGATGTAGCTTT
Source organism: Mugilogobius chulae (assembly GCA_038363315.1). NCBI lineage: Eukaryota > Metazoa > Chordata > Actinopteri > Gobiiformes > Gobiidae > Mugilogobius > Mugilogobius chulae. Next base: position 37,626,119 of record CM076395.1, on the reverse strand, counting down.
TATTGTCACAATCTTAAAATTTCAAAATAATTTCATGCTAAGCAATAGACACAATGCCATTTCCAACACCACAATACTAATAGAATGCTTTGTCTGGTGTCAGTAAACTATAGTTTAACATTATACTTTCTTCATTATGTGGTCACATTATAGGCCACCAGATAAAGCTCATTTTAAAAGTGTTACACATTTTCAGAAAAGTTTATTGTCATTTTTCAAACATCCTAAATTCTATCCTGATTCTTTACATGCACCGTTTTTTTTTTCTTCGGACATGTTTATCCATGTTCACTGCAGCTTAACAACATTGAAGAAGAAGATCTTTATTTATAGCACCTTTCACAGATAAAAATCACAAAGTCCTTTACTAAGCAACCCCCCTCCCCACTCAGTGATAGCAAGCAGCCCTGGGGCAGCTCAGCAGAAGCGATTCGCCTAAACACCTGGCGCCTCAAACTCCAACCACAACCAGTGTTCCCTAACCTAACCAAGTAATTGGTCAGAGTAAATCACAGACTTGCCTTTAACTATAAATATTTTGCCCAAGTCCTCGTTTAACTCCAGGCCCTCACAGTTTTGGCCTTTTTGCTACTGAAACCATGGCAATGACTGGAGACAGAGACTCCAGACTCCACAATCTAGAGGTGAGGTGTAGCTGAGAGGAAGTAAAATATCCCTCTCCAAATGTGCTACAACTAAGCGCCTGCTCATTGACTTTAAACTTTACGCAGCCTGTGTGTTATTTTTTATTCCTGTCTGGGGATTGAGATTCACATGCCAGTCATTTATAGTCTCATGATGTAAAAATAACCTGGGCCAATCAGTGCCAACAGCTGCTGTGTAGTGTATCGGCCAGGCGAACACAGATTGCACTGTAATTCAAGTAAGTACTTGTGTTTGCAAATGTTAAATGACAATCTGGTCCTGACTCAAGACTCTCCACGTCTAGAAGGACACACATCACCCACTTGTCCACTATTAAATAACACTGAGGAGAAAAGTAACATTAAGAAGACATTAATTCAATATAAGGAGTTAGAGCCAGCTGACATATCTGATATATTGAATCAGATTTGTTTGGGCTTTGCTTTGGCCTTGGCACAAGTAAGACTCATTCTGCAAAAGGGATAAAATGTAACTTAAAAATGCAAGTTCTTTTTTTTTTTTTTTTTTTTTATTTGTAAGGTCGTGTCACAAACAAAAGGTAAAGTTTATGGGGTGCTTACCAGAAATGGAGTTTGCAACTATAGAGCGCCTGTAAAGCAGGACAAGAATGTGGGGACTTCACATGTGTAGTTAAAGATAGAGCCAGCCCAGACTGTATCTAAGGTGACAACTTTAAAAATTCGGTTTCTACTGACAAACTTACAGTGGTTTGTTGGTATAGTTTCTTGTTTATACTGCTTATATTATGAGTAAAAAGAGACTTTGCCTTACTCCAGTATATGAAACCAATATGTGCTTTATAATGAGGAATGCATAATAGCTTTTCTTTTCTATACCTGCATAGTTTGTGTCTGATATGGTTTCCTCTATCAAAAAGATTGCATCATCCTTGGTTATTGCAGAATATGAAAACGAGGAGCAGAAGGTCACATATCTGGCACTCAGCACATGTTTGATAAGATGAGTGGGAAGAATCTCAATGCGAATCTATAAAACTGCATGTTTTATTAGTAATTGTCCTCTTTTAACAGGGCTTAAATACTAATACCTTTCCTAAAATATAGACATGTAATAATCCGTTTTCGCTCATACACTTTTTGCACTATCATAGTTTTCTCCTCCATTATACCAATGAATCAAATTGTATTATTCTTATTAACATCATAATATTTGAGTAAAGTCTACCAATTACTGTCATATTAAATAGCACAGGCGAATGATTATTTGGAACAAGTCATTCTCAAATGGCATTGATCTTTGTGTCTGAAAGTTTGTGTTCAAACTTTGACTGTCTAAAGCGCTAGGTGTGGGCTGCCTGAGTGGGTGTGGGGGGGTCATTATGTTTTTACGAACTGAGCGACGAGAATCTTTGCTGCCATGGAAACAAACCACATGACTAGGTGTATTAGATTGCCTTGGACAGTGTGCAGCGAGGCATGGTGTGAGAGTTCTCTTGCCTGCACTAGTTCTTTCAAAGTCTGGGCCTTCGCTCTCAAGTTTTTCAGTTGCTTTACTGCAGCTTTTGTCGTAGGCATTCATATATACTTAATGATGATTGTCTGTCTGTTCTAGAATGACAGGATTAACACTTTTTACAAATTCATCATGTTTTTCCTATCTTTGGTACAGGTCTAAAATGCTTCTCGGGTTAAAAACTAATACATATTTATTTGAAGTAGTGAAATACTAAATACATTTTGACAATTTCAATGTGATCCGATTTCACGCCTACACTCATTTGCGTTGTTTAACTGTATCTCTTCTTAACGTTCAAGTGATAAGTTTGGAGTGAGCGTTGTTAAATATCGATGTACGCAGAATGACAGTCTTTCTCTCCTCTCCATCAGAATGATTGAGGACTGCAGGCGGAGCAGTGACAACATGGCAGATAGACGGCAACTGTTTGTGGAGATGAGTAAGTGCTCAGGACCACACTTCACTGTGATATACACTGGACACATTTATTCACTGACCGTAAAATACAACTACCAGCACTTTGTGACCTCTTTGTAAAGCATTTGAAGATTTATTGTAATTTAATAAGTGTATTTATCTATATTATGTTAGATTTTTTTTTTTTATATATGACTCTTTCACCTGTAGCCATCATGTACCAAACTGTATATCATGCCAGTCATCTCTGGTACAATTGCAGGCAGTTGCTTGCTGTTTACTTTACTTAAATGCTGCATCTTACTCAAACATAGTCATGGCCACTTATATAGAATATACTGTATTTAACTTAAACTTTTTAGTGCACGTTTTATTTCCTCTTGTTCTTGAACTCTAACATAATGTACAATCTGGTTTTAACTCTCTCCTTTTACAAATGGCCACAAATAAACCTTTGATAAGACAATAGCACTTGAGAAAGTTGGTACCATTTTATAATAACTACACCTTAAATAGCCTTAGTAAACATGAATAAACTATAAATAAAACCTTAATTATGCATGAACAAATGCTGAATTAATGAAAAAAAAGTTTATTAAGGTTTAGTAACTACTTAATTAAGGAGCTAAGGTTAGGATTTAGGGTTAGGGGGCAGTGTGTCAATTATCTATGTATTACAATTACAACCAGTTTAAATAAAAAAAATTTAGCATGTGGCTCCTATGAATGCTACTTATTCTGGGCAAAACAACAGGCAGTCCTCTAATTGGATGAGAACCATTAATAAAAAAAAAAGACCTTTTGCAGTTGTATTTTCTGACCTTAATCAATAATAAATGTGTGAAAAAAATAAATGTTTTCTAGGGGCCCAAGATCTGGATTCTATTCGGTTATCAACATACAGAACCGCCTGCAAACTGCGCTTTGTTCAGAAGAAATGCAACAGTGAGTACTTCCCAGTAAAGCAAGCGTATAAATGTTCCAAAAATGAACAGTCTGTCATGTGTTCTGCAGTGCACTTGGTCGACATTTGGAACGTCATTGAGGCTTTCCGAGAGAACGGACTCAACTCCATGGATATGAATGCAGAGCTCAGTGTGGCCCGCCTGGAAGTGGTTCTGTCCACCATGTTCTACCAACTGAACAAGCGCATGCCCACCACGCATCAGATCGGTGTAGACCAGTGTATAGGCCTGCTGCTCAACTTTCTGCTTGCTGCCTACGACCCGTAAGTAACCGCTCACGTGATGCCAACGACTGGGTTTGTGACCTGAGCTAATGTAGTGTAAGATGTGACTGTGAGCTGTCAATGAGCTGAAGCAAAAGTATTCTGTAGTTCTCAGCAATGATAAAGAGAAATATAAAGAAAATGCAACAATCCTAAAAAGGACTTTACACACCTAAAAGGCACTGATAATGTAGATTTCTGTTTTCCAGCCCTCCAAATATATATTTTTAGGCAGACTCCTGAAAGTATTATCACAAATTAGAGACAAGACTGCATTTTCATTTTACAGTTAGCCCACATTTTGTTTTTGTGTTGCAAATGTCAACTATTATTTTGAGGATTGCAACTGAAAAAGCTGAGAACCACTGCTTTAATTATGTAGTAAGATAATATATACTGTAAATATTTGCAGTGTTTAACTTTTCTAATGAATTAGGTGCAAAAGTGGAGTGGAAATGTATGTGGAAAGAATTTCCTTCTGACAAATGAGCAAGTTGCTTTTTTCTAAATATTTCTAGTCTTCATCAAGAAATCCCTCTTTGTTGAACAATGGCATTGCGAACTATTAATCTTTAGCTGTATCAAAAAAACAAACAAAAAAACAGACTAATGCAAAATGAAAGTGGTCATCTTAAGGGACCTGATGCAGTTAGGGGACAGGCACTAATGACAACTGGACAAAGGAGACAGGATGGAGAGATAAGGAGATCAATGGCCGTAATGTAACTTGCCTTTGCTTTCTTCAGGGAGGGTCACGGCAAGATTTCTGTCTTTGTGTTGAAGACGCCCTGGCAACCATGTGTGGAGGGAAAATCCTAGACAAATTAAGATGTAAGTTATTTGAACTAAAAAAAGAGATTTTGCCCTTTGTAGCTACAAAAATGATGTTACCTTTATAAAACTGAATTACATTAATACATGTAAGTTTTTCTTATGTCTTCCCAAAATCTGTGTCCTTACAATGGGAGCAGACCTAGCTGCTTGTGGCTGGCAGAAGTAATTTTTCATTATCTCAAGATAGCTCTATTACATAATCTGCTAAGTCTGTGGGAGTTGCACCATGCCAGCAGCATCACAACAAATGATTTGAATAACAGCTTTCCTTGATTTGTTTTCACGAGTTAATTGTATTGTATTATACTGTAATTAGTTGACTGGGGTGGCAAGTTACAATTACTTCATTAGTTATGTTTCTCTGCATTCTTCCTAGATATTTTTTCACAAATATCTGATTCATCTGGAATCATGGTGCACTCACAGTTTGACCAGTTTCTGAGGGAGGTGCTGAAATTACCAATGGCAGTCTTTGAAGGACCTTCATTTGGTTACACTGAGCAAGCTGCTAGAACATGCTTTTCCCAGCAGGTGAGGTCAACTTTGTTATTGGCATATTGAAAATAGAATGCATTTGGCATGTTCTTTTTTTTAGCATGCTTCTTGTGTATTTGAGTTGCATTTCCAGAGAACAAGTGGACACAAATTACAGTACACCTGGGTGCAATTGGATGGACAAAGAATCAATTGTGAAAGATCAGTATTTGAAAAATGAAGTGCTCCTCGACCACCACATACTATTTTAAATGAAAAAGTATTATTGATTTTTGAAAACAGATGGTCTCTCTAGTTAGCTTCTCTGCTTCTTACTGAGAAATTTGTCACAACAAAACTTAAAAGCAAAAATGTGTTCTCATTGATCAGCAACGAATAATGAGGAAACAGATCTTACTAAATTGTAAATTACATTCATTAATTAAGGGGGATCTAGTGATGATGGAGAGAAGCTTAAACTAGACTTATGTTTTCCAAATTACAGTATTTAGTTTCAAAACAATGGTTTCAATGGTTAACAGCATGTCCATGTCTTATAACAAAATTGTTCATTACAATTGCTAATTACATTCACTTCTGTTGTAAGTATTGGTCTTTTCCTGTAATGCATGTGTAGCTACTGAGCTGTTTTGAACTTAGCTTCAAGGAAGAAAGTTGGAAAAATACCAATTGAAACATTTTATAATCTTCGATCTATCTGCACTTTTCCCTTGTTCATACAGAAAAAAGTCTCCCTCAACACATTCCTGGATACATTGATGTCAGACCCGCCCCCTCAGTGTCTGGTCTGGTTACCACTCATGCATCGGCTCGCCAACGTGGAGAACGGTACAGAACAACACAAGCTAACTCCCACCTCACTGTTGAAACTTTGCACAAGCTGGCTGTTTGGCTGCGAAGTGCAAAATCTGCATCATAACCTTGAATCACAGTTCTCACGGACAGTGCTCTGCCAGATGCCCACACCTCCAGCTAAAATCATCCATGGGGACCTTGCACCCCGAGTCTTTTCTGTGGTTGTGAAACACGCAATCTCCATTATGACTGTAGAAGTAGAGAGAGATTTTCTCACTCCTGGGGAAACTGATTTAAAAAGGGGATTACAGGAAGCTCAAGATGACCTCAGCTTGCAGTCAAAACACAGTACAGTTATGACATTTTTGTGTTTTTGTGAGCTTTGCATATTCACCTAATACATTATTCCACAAACAGGTCATTTTAGTGGTAAAACAGCACAAACATCTACTCTGCTAAAAACAAAAATCTATTTTCCAGACTACATGTTCACAAGATTTGAACTATGTAGTTTATCAATGATGTTGCTATATTCTGGATTTTTACAGACTTAATATAAACAAGACTGCATATATATTTACTTTTCTTTTAAGATCTAGTTTGTGCAGCCTATATTCAGATTCTCCAATAGTGTTAAAAGTATGATCCTTCCTTATAAACAAACAGAATGTTTTAATATTAGAGGATATTAGAAAATATATATTTAAGTGTAAATCATAATGCCTGTGTTATCGAAATGGGAGAATAACAAATAATATCTTACTCCTTCTCAGTCCTTTTTGAGTTGGCTAAATGGTTTTGTGTATGTGTACTATTATGTGTTGCCTATCATTAATTCTTAAGACTGCATGAGCTCAAATAAACTCAGATATTCTTTGGAGAAAATGTCCAAATAGGGCCATATGCAGCTTGTGAGTATTTGTTTATAGTTTTGGGGCAAGTTTAGAATGTATAAAAAAAGCATTATTAATCTTACATACTATTTTCAGAAACAGAAACAGAAATCATATTTAAGCAATCTCAATGCTAATAACACATCTGCCCTTAAATTTGTCAAAATTAATCTCCTGTTCATTACACGTTGATGCTGTTTGACTTTTTACACACATCTGTTTATGTCTGACCTCTCTCTCTCTCTCTCTCTCTCCCCCATCTCAGTCTTTCACCCGGTCGAGTGCTCCTACTGCCACACCGAGAGCATGATGGGCTTCCGCTACCGCTGCCAGCAATGTCATAATTACCAGCTCTGTCAGGACTGCTTCTGGAGGGGGCATGCCAGTGGTTCCCATAGCAACCAGCATCAAATGAAGGAGTACACGTCATGGGTAAAAAAAAAAAACATACAAGGGAGAGGGGGGAGTGGGCGGGGCTTAGAAGGTGTGTCCGTAGTAGACCAGCTGTCGTGGTTATTTACTGTATTGTAATGTAGAGGTTTACCTTTACCTTCCTGGAAAGGCATGCTATTTGAAAACAAGCAGAGAGCAATTACAATGAAATGACAATAGGATTTGTCTGTTATTATGGTAATACAGTTCTGGTTGCTTTCAGAAACATAGAAGACGATTGACTGAATGAATAGTTTAATAAACAAGCAGATAAACAAGAAAATATTAAAATTCTGATATAATGTATGTTGCTTGCCTTCTAAAGAGAGAAATAGTGAATTGCTATTATTTTTTTTTTTCTATAAAGCTGGTGAACCAAAAACATAGGATTATTGTATTTGCTCTATCAATGTTTTATGTATAAATGCTAATTTCATCATTTTCTTTAATGATGTAGTAGTTGATTTTCACATCACAAACACGATTTAGGTTAAAATCTAACAACTTCCTCTCATAAATCCTTCAACACATCTCTCATAATATTGACGTGTATTCATTTTGATTGCAATTAGAGCTTATAAACTTCTTTTTACAAACAAAAAAATGAAACTGAAGAGGGCAAACCAAGCTCAGCCAATCAGAGTGCTGCATTTGGCTCCTGATTAGAACTAAAATTATGCATTTGAGCTCAGACAGTACACAGTGGCCTAATTTTTTTTCAACGTGCTGCATTTGTCGTTATTCTTTTTTAGATGAAAACACAAAGTTTACTAATTTACAACTAAAAAGTTAGTTACCCCAACTTTAAATATACAGTCATATGTTTTCTCAAGGCTATTTTTAATTAGTTGATTTGAACAAATAGAAAACGCTTTCAACATCAATTTTCAGCTCAGAAAACAGACTTTAAGCTTTTTTTTTAACATTTTCCCTTCAAAGTCTGAACTACAGTCTTGACTACAGACACGTTGATTAAAAGACCAAGACACATTATTTCCTCTGAACAACCTGATCTTGATCTCTAATTTGATTAACCTGCACAGCCCTACGCCTGCACCTGACTCCGTGTCTTGATCCTTCCAGAAATCTCCTGCTAAGAAGCTGTCCCATGCTCTGAGTAAATCTCTCAGCTGTGCGTCCAGTCGAGAGCCTCTCCACCCATTGTTTCCCGAAATGCCAGAAAAACCTCTCAACCTCGCTCACATTGTGTAAGTCTGTTTCTGTCTATCTTCATCAAGACCAATATGTTTGCGTAGATAAACCTGTAATTTCTTCTTCTGGATTGAAAGTGTTTGATTTTTTTACTCTCTGGCTGATTATTGTCCTTAAGGCTGTGCTAGATGTGAAGTGATTTCAGTCAATCATTGAGGCAACCGATCAATACGACTTAATTATAGCCCTGGGAGTGATTGTAATTTACGTTTGCTGCATCTGCTGCCATGTAATGTCTTATAAACACAAGCTTCTATTATAGACTCTAATATACTGTAATTTACTATTCCTTATTTCCTGTATTCTTCCTATTGTGTCTGATATGTTTTCTACAAAATATAGTAAACTCACTTATTTTTATTTGCTACCTTTCTGTTTTTGCTACCTTGGGAAAATAGAGATACGTGGTGAGTGCAATTTGCTTATTTCGCCTAACCTCGCACAAGATAATTCTGTTCCTTCTACTATTTATTCTCACTTTCCCTCTGTTCATTTTAAGGACCTTTTAAAGTGTTGTAGCCAAATACATTGAAAACTCACGATAGAGAAAACTGGAGGCAAAAAAAGTAATTTGATATAATTTCATGTTGTGATTTCAATGGAGAAACTGCACTAGAAAAAATGAATTTCAAAAAATTAAAAGTACTTGATTCTAGGATTTCAATCGCAATTTCAAGCACTGTGACTAATTTAACCTCTATTTATTGTAGAAACCAAGATTTGTTTTCCTTGCTTCAAAGTGCTTTGAATCGATTTCAAGACCGGGTTAAGAAAACCCCATTGTCACATTTTTATTATTTATTTTTTATCTATTTTAAGCCAAATTCTCTTATAACCAGGAAATTGTCCTGAAACCAGTGAAGTATTCAGCATTCAAAAGCAATACAATCTTATCCAGGTAAAACAAGTTCAAAGTGAAAATTCTGATTCCAAGTCATTTTAAGCAAGTCTGGTATGTTTTGCAGTGTTAATGTTTAGTTAATGTTCAACATTCAACAACATTCAAATTTTTTATTTACCTGGACAAATATTTACAGAAATTTTGATCAATTTTATTTACAGACGTTTACATCTATTATTTTGTTTCTATTTTTTTTTTCTATTGCAAACATATCATAATGCGGATTCAAAAACATTTACAGTATGTTAGTCTGCTACATTTTCCAATGGCCAACATTCTGATGACAAAACATTTTAAAAGGTCTACTGCCGTTTGTCCCCATAGATTTGTGATTGAACCCTATTGCCATCATCCATCCAGCCATTATTTTGTTTCTACAATTTCCACCTTTCTGTATGTAGGCCTCCGAGACCAGTGAATTATCCGAACGACTACTCCTTCTCCCACTCCATGCCTACATCAGGGAACCCTTACTCCACCAAAAAGTGAGTTGCTCGAACAATGGATGTCCTGGATTTGAAACTTGATCTTTCTTAGCTCGCAGTGCTCCCCAAAGGCTCCGGTTCTTTAGAATCTGTGAACCCGACTATCTTTATTTTGTAGCCTTCTCTACTGTGTGTTTGCCTTTGTACTTCTCTTTTATTGAGTGTACATAGCTTACCTTACAGCAAGAATAATGTTGAACAAAGAAAGCCCTTGACTGTGACTGCACCCCATCTGTTGAAAGGCAGAGGGTAAGTGACACAAGTGCACAGATAAGAACAAAGTGCATGTAGTGAATATAACTGTTGGAAGCCAGTTTAAAAGTCCTATGCAAGAAGAAGATAATTTGAATTATTAAACTGCATGCAGCTAGATCCAGAAACTGCCTGCTTTGAAATATGAAATGTCATAGTGTCAAAAATAAGGTCTTGAAACTAGTGGTTTGCAAGTGGTCAAAAATACTTCTACTTAGAAGCCGACATTCAGTCTTTAGCCAGGCTATTGACACATTATTAAGACGGTTATTGTTTAGGGTCCTTTTCTACATGATGACTTTTTTATTTTTTTATTTTTTGCTGAGAATGTTACGCTTTATGGCATCAACCATATTCTTTGTCTTTAGTTTATTTCAGTGTTTATAGTGTCACCTTACCAGACCTGACAAGAGATTCAAATAGACCTATATTTATATTGATTCATTTTCCTCCCAAATATATACCATCCACAATCCTATTTTACTACAAACTGATAAGGAAGCAGTTGAGCCCCATGTGTGCTTTTAAGGTTGATAGTCAAACTGTAAGAAGTACAAATATGCACCTCATATTTTGACATATTATTGCCTGATGGCGTCAGCTTATTCTCTCCATGGACAAGATTTGCTTAATGCCATACTGTGAATATTTCCAGACAAATCAATAACATCTATATAGACAAGCTGGTGTAGGATGTATATGGCATTTATTATTGCAGAAACTTAAATTTAACTTGAATTTAATTTAGTCCACCTGGGCCAAGACCATTTTTTATCGTGAGTGGTTGAAATTTGCAACAAAATTGCAACATGCATATTATAATTGATTTATTCCAAAGCCAATTGAATTGCATTTACTGAAGTTTTAACGGGAGTGTTGTTTCAATAATGCAGCACGGGTGATTAATGCTTTTGTAATATAAGCAGTGCATGTAGCTCCCTTCTTTTGCTGAGCATGCCCTTAATCATTCTGTTAGCTTTTATCAACAGTGTCTCTCCCACACATAATATGGCCTTGTTTCTCTCTAGTCACCCATGAAGAGCTCTCTTTCAGCTCATTCTTCCCCGAGCCCCTTTGTCTGCGTTTTCTCTCCTGTCTCCTCCTTTCTCCCGTCTCACCCGTTCACTATCACCTGTGCAATGTCTGATGTCTTTGTGGAATGGTGCACTCTTTCAGGTTAAACTACAACCTGGATGTGGCTGATAGACTTGCAGATGAACATGTTCTCATTGGGCTCTATGTGAGCCTGCTCCAAAACAACCCCAAATCATGGTTAGTGGGTGTGTGATGCTGATGTGTGAGGCCAAGAACAGTGCAAACCATGTGCTGAATGGCCACTTAACCTTCAGTCTTGATAGGTTTCTGCTTTAATCCTGCATGCTGCTTTGAAGTATGTCAACCCCTTACTAATGATTGTAACTAATAGTAAGCAACTATTTCCTAGTTAAGCAAAATTACTGTTTAGTACATGTTTTCAAGATGAACTAAACTACCAGCTGTGGTCTGGCACTTGATGATTTTTGAATGTTTTTGAACAGACATTTTTTGGCCTTATTGGAGCTTTCGCTATTTTGTTTGCTATGGATGGCAATTCGAACAGATTTGATTATCTAAATTGCACAATTTACATTGAATAATTATCATGTAAGTAGCAAGTTGCCAAAAATAGTTTTCATATGTCATTGTTGGTGCTACCAATGTGTTGTTTAATTGCTAGCTTTTGCTTTGACACTTTTTTTTTTGAGTATTTAGGCTTGAGCTAACTATATATAACTAATAATGTTGTTTTGCCTTATTTCTTATTTTTTTTGTTTTAAATGAGAAGAATATGGATCGGTCCAAGTAAAAACATATATTTACTTGTACATACTGTCTTTATAATTAGAATTATGTCACACATCTTCTGCATGTATTTTACAGTAGTTGCAGTGCTGCGCATAAAGTTTACCACCTAACACAGAGATAGTGCATTTCCCATGTGTGTATAAACATCATGTTTTACTGTGTAGGAGATCGACTGTCTTAGATAGAACAAGAATAATTTTTCATGATCAATATAACAATACCGCCTAACTGCTCATTTGAGGTTCTCAAAGGATACCTGCTGTAAATGCTTATCCACCTAGAAACTAACTGCATTTCTTCTATTTCTGTCTTATGCAGAGGAGTCACTCTGTTTTTCTAATTTCCTTGTGTTCAGTTTGCTGGAGAGAAGTAACCACCTCCAAGACGAGGAACACAGCCTCATTGCTCGCTACGCTGCTAGGCTGGCTGCTGATGCTGCGGTGAGATATACCCCACATTATTGCACACGCTATCACGATCTTTCATCTGGGTCTAGTGCCAGGAATATATCACACAGTAGAAGAGGGTTCAACATTTATATCCACCCCTGGGAGTTTTCAGTTCTGTTATTGTCAAGATGAAGAAGGGATGTGCAGGTTTGGATCATTTGTAGGCAGACCAAGAAGCCACTCTTTGCCCTGATGGGTCTTGATGGATAGCTGGTGACCTGACTGTTTTTGTTTCCTGTGAGATGTGAGATAAACTGGTTGGATGACATCAGCCACTCACGTGATCTCTCCGGTTTGCTTCCTCGATAGGCACAACAGCAGCGAGTCCCCACAGACTTGCCCGGCTCTCTGGATGCCAACAAACAACAGAGACAACTCATCGCTGAGCTGGAGAGCAAAAACAGGTGAGACTACTGTGAGGGGCAATAGCTGGTGTTTATCATAAGAAATAATCTAAACATTTGTCCCATTATTTCTCAGTACGTTTTTTTGTATGCATGCATTTTTTGTATCCGAACTATGAACTCTTTGTAAATCAAAATCAGTGCATATTTTTTGATCTTACAAGACAGTAGTGGATGTAAAATCACAAACACAATTATTTTTTGTTTAATTAACTTGTAAAGTTTCAGAAATACACAGCACATCAACAAAGCCAGAAAAGAATAATAAGCCAAAGAATACAGAGGGGACAGTCTATATAAAATATTCAACATAAAAAACAGTAAATAAAAAATAAATACAAAAACACTGTAACCTTAATCTAACTATCAATATTATGTCATTCCCCAAAAATACTGATTATATTCCATATTGCCCAATATTGTTCTAAAAAAACAACATTTTTGAATATTGACTCTTGAATATTGTTTGTTTTTGCCACACAAGTTCTTTTTAGCAATTTTCATTGTAAAAATCTACACAGTGTGAATAAAAAGAAAATATCTAATGTATGCGACACACTATGACTTTGTAGATAAATGTAGTACATGTAATATGTGTAAGTAAGAATGAAATTCAGACAAAGCATTAGTGATTAAGTGCAAACTGTCCTCTCTCAAATCCCAAAGCAGCTGAAGTCTGCCTACCCCAAGAGGAGCGTGTGGTATAAATAAATTAATTGTTTTATGTTGTGTTTTTCAGAGAAATTCTACTAGAAATCCAGCGGTTACGTCTTCAGCATGAGGAGGCATCCCAACCACCTCCAGACAGAGGTCAGCAGAACCCCACCCTGCTGGCTGAGCTACGACATCTCAGGTACAACACATATGTATTAGCAGATGCATATTTTTGTGGTGCTTTGCTTGAGCTTACTCTATCATATTCTAAAAAGTGTCCATGAATGTTTAAACAGTCTCTGAAGTGATCAAGACAATATTTTTTCTTCAACCTAAACTGATTATTTTCAATAAACCTTCTGACTTGTCTTCTGTGTAAAAGTACAGTTTAGTGAACGCTGAACAGCTTGTTCTTTCTGTCAGGCAACGCAAAGATGAGCTAGAACAAAGAATGTCTACTCTGCAGGAGAGTCGCAGGGAACTCATGGTGCAACTAGAGCAGCTAATGATGCTTCTCAAGGTACGGCACACAGTTCACTTCATTAATAGTCTTGTACTATGATATATCATGATTTTATGTTCTTTTTGCACATGCTGTTTGTGTTGGTTCAGTATTCAGAAGAAGGGCTACATCTTAAAAAAAAAAAAAAAAAAAAAAAAAAAAGAATAACAGGATAATCTTAAAAAAAAAAAAAAAAAAAGATTATCAGTCAATTTTAGCTTCATATAATAGCTTCAATAGTTCAGTAGTATCATATACAGCAGTTATTTGACTGGAAATGCATAGCAGTGAAAACCCATTATCTTGCATGAAAATATAGTGAGTATAAAGTAGCTTTAATCAATTCTTAAACATTTTGAATAATATAGTTGCTTTTCCTATTGAAACAAATGGCCATAGATACATCATGATGCAGATTAGTCTTGTTAGCTGATAGGCCTCTTGCTGTGAAGCAACAGTCTGAACAGATGAGTTAAGAACAGGACACTGAGCTGGAGGATTACGCTTCATCACACCTTACAAGACAAGTGTCCGCCCCTCGCTGAGACGAGTAACCTCTGGTGTGAGAATATCATCTGCAGACAACAAGACAGGACTTCTTTAAAGCCAACATAAACTGCTTACTGTAGTGGCTTAAGTGGGGAGGATATCAATCTAATTAGCCTAAAAGGATCAATGGTAATCCATTAAAGATGCATGAGAAAGTCACCTGCTGTTACATCCTGAAGCAAACACAATTGGATTTTCACAAATACTCGATGCAATGCAGTTGTGGTTTCACAAACCATAAAATTATTTTTCAGATTGAAGAGGAACGGAAGGAGACTGTAAGTCTCAAATTCAAATGAAGTTTTTAAAAAATGCTTGTTTTTTAGATTGAAAGTCATGCATGGCATTGCAAGTTAAAAGTTCATAACATGTAGTTTAATGTTTAGAACTAACACTGATTTAATAATCATGTCAAAGAAATGTAACATTAGACATTAATAAAACAATAGTCATTCCTTTCTGCGCATGAAATAACATGGTAATGCATTTATCTTTGTTTCTCCAAGAAATAGACTAATGATCAAAAACAAAAATATAACATATAAACACAAACATATAATTTGGATCTAAGATTATGCCAGGGGATTTCATTCCAGTCTTTGGGAGCAGAGCAATGCAATCTTCACTACAATAAAAAAAATATATATATTATATTCGCTAAGACTTGTTCTGTTCGTGTTGTGCTCCTTATGTAGACTCAGGGTCCTGGCTCTCCTCGTTCCTCTCCCAGCCACACCATCAGTCGATCTATCCCCACACCTATTCTGTCTGACTCCACCTGCACAACCCCCACCCACACGCCCCAGGACTCTCTCATGGGCGTAGGAGGAGATGTACAAGAGGCTTTCGCTCAAGGTAATAAAGATACAAGCAAAAAAAAAAAAAATAAAAACTAAACTAAATATTCACTGTTATATTTGTTATGTTGTTCACAGGTCCAAGGCGAAATTTAAGGACTGACCTGCTCATTGCTGCTGACTCCATTACCAACACAATGTCATCACTGGTTAAAGAGCTTAATTCAGGTAATAGATTTAAACCAAAGCGAAACATAAGCTTATTCTGAGGTGTTTTTGATCAGATGTGATTGCTCTTTTCACAGAAGGGGAAGTGAGACCGAGAGCACGGTAGATTCTGATTTTGGGCGAGAGCTTTTTGCAACATCTTCAGATCCTTTCTTCGATTATAAACCAAGGTACCCCATGACAAGAGCAATTAAATATGTAAACATTGCCTGTTGTGAATGTCGTTTGCTGTGTTACAAGATGCAGACTGGAGCAAGAACTCATTGGTTCAAATACTGCAAAAATAAAATAAAATGGTTGACTGCAATTTTTAGTTGACAGACATACAGTTTTTACGTCTGACCAGAAGTTAGCCCTTGAGAAAAATACAATGGCACCATCTAGTGGGTCTTATTAGTAAGAGCACTTCTTGTGTTAAATAGACCTATTGTGTAAAGTCTATGAATCTATTAAGTTTGTAAGCTCGTTATAAATGCCTTCTCTCTTTAGCTTACTCACAATTTTATTAAGAATGATTTTTTGCATGTTTGATTAATCTTCTATTGTCCTGCAGCTGATGATTGGAGTGCTCAGAAAAGCCCTGTCCTCACCTATACCACCTAACTTAGACTTTTCTCCACAAAGCTCAAAAGCTGGCTTAAGGAAAGGCAAAAGTGTGAACACTAAACTGGGATGTAGAGTAGATAGAGACTAGAGTTTTTATATCTAAATGTCCTGTTCTTGTTCATGTCTTTTACTAACTATTTGTAAATACTAACCTCAAAAATCTAACCAGGGACGGGGGCTGTAAATTAGCCAATAGCTAGAAGCTTTATGTACATGGACATGACTACTTTCTAGTAGCAATGTTTATTTGTACTGTTAAATAAATAAATAATAATAAAAATAAGTCCCCTTTAATGTCATGGAAGTAAATGTTCATATGTTCATATTGTGTTCATTCAGATATGGACAACGTTACACAAATCACACAGAAACATTAAGTATGCCAAAAACAGAATGAATGAATGAATGAATAATCAATCAATCAATCAATCAATCAAACCAAAAGACTATAATACATCTCTATATGGCCACAATTGTTCTTTTGGTTCCCTGATCTATATTAAAGAGTCCTGTCTCTTAATGAGCAAAAGTTTGCATAATACATCTCTTCAGGAATTACTTTTCTTTTTACTTATTACTGTCAAATAAAATACATAAGTTGTCGATTACGCTTCAGTGTGCTCGGTGCTTGTTTTGAAACGGGCCATTGTTTTTCAGACCCGCCAGCGGTGCCGACCGTTACGAGAACAATCTGGAGGAGCAGCTGGAGAACGAGCTGAAGTTGGAGGAACTAATGAAGCACAGACCGGAACCAGACAAAACGTGCATGGTGAGTGCAAAGTTAAGTAAACAAAAGTACTCTCTGAAAACAGTATCTTATTGTAATGTAACATGTGTTTGTATCGAACAGGTAACGTTGCAACAGTGACCATGCGAGCAATATATAGAGCAACAATAACGACAAGACACTGGACAAACACTGGATTTATACAAAGCAATGAAGATAAGCACTGCTGAATCCAACCATAGAAGACATTTATGTAAAGATATATATTTTTAACCAACCACATATAGGCTATTTAAGCTAATACTGTGAGCTGATGTAAAGAGATTACTCCTGAGCTGTTTATTATACCACAGGTGCCATAAAACCATACAATTCTGGATTTTTTTTTTTTTTTTGGTTAAGTTTAGAATTATACACTGCCAGTGCCAATTGGCAAAGCTTAGTTCAACACATTCAACCAAGATGTTTCTTCATGTGCCATCTAAGATCAAAGATATTACAATTGCAATACCTATGTGAGTTCTCATCAAGTGACAGAATAGATCATTTTATACCATTGCTGTTAAGTGTTTTGAATGTTTTTACCTATATTTTTCATTTTTAACAATGGCCTTCTGTAATTTAGTTTGATATCTGTATAAATTGCACTCTGCCTTAGCTGACTGAGTGATCGGGAAGACGTCTCTTAAACTGTCAGTGCAGGATGTAGCCAACACTGCTCTGCTCCTTGTTTTACGCTCCGCTTCTTTAGTCTGAAGCGAAATGTTGCTGGGTTTCAACAAAGATGCACTTCATTTTTTGCTTGAAAACAGAGGTGGGTAGGGTAGAGTAGCAAAGCATTGTACTCAAGTAAGAGTATGTCTGTTTTATAGTAGTATGGTGCTCAACAAAACAAAACAAAAGTACTTGGAGAAAACTACTAATAGGTTCTGTTCATATGACATCACAATATTCTACAAACCAATAATATTTCAGGACAGTCTTGCTGTAATACAAAAGTTAATGTGTCTAGTCACTTGCAAAACGTATCAGATTTTAAATTAGTGAAACATTTGTGCTAGTATATTACTATTAATAGAACAGAGAGCCTGAAATTTACATCTAAAGTACAACTTTGTTACTGATTGATTCGTACCCACCTCTGCTCAGAAACACTGGTTGCTCTTGAGTGGGCTTTGAACAAATACTCTTTTATCTTTACGTTGCACTTTGATTATGTGCCATTTTTACACATAGCATTTTGCCTCACGTGCTAAAATACAGAATATTCACACACCTATTGTGTATTTTTGAGTGTGTGAAACTCAAGTCACTTTTGCAAGTGGCAAGCCAATTTAAAATATAAATGTGTGAAATATATCTACTTTGATTTTTCATCAAGTTCATAGCAGTGATTTTGCATGGTGGTGATACGTAATAAAATGTTGACATAATACCACTCCGTTGGAGCATTTTTTCTACCTCTATAGTCAAATAACTATATTTGTCACTTTAATGTGTTGTAGGGTGGTTGTAAAGTACCTACTAGAAACTGCATTGTAACAGATATTTCTACACTTGGCCATTGGTACAATTCTTTTCCAAGGCGCTGTTTTTCATCACAAGATCTTTATACATGATTAATTCATTTTGTATAGTTTTATAAGTCATGAGGGCAAACCAATTTCAGTCACATTTACACGACTACTCGAGTGACATCTAGTGCTCATAAAGAGAGAAGCAGGTGGAGTGGGCGTACTTTCTCTTTGTTGAAAAAAAAAAAAAAAAAAAGTATACATACATACATACATACATAGTATATGCATTATTATTATTGTTGTTGTTGTTGTTGTTTTACTATTATCATTATTATTATTATTATTATAAATAATGATAATAAAATATATCTTTACTTACTACTAAGTACTTAATTTTCCGGATGCTAAAATGAAACCACAAACGCGGACCAATGTTGTGACTGATCAACGCACAAAAACATGATTGGTCGCCGGTCGAACAGCTGTCACCTCACAGCCAATCAGCAGCGCAATAGACGTGTCTTTGTCCAATCAGCGAGAGTCTTTCTGCGCCTCGTAAAAGGGGCGTTTGAGGGTGGGGTGACTCAGCCGGAAAAGCTTTTCTTTTGACATCTTGTAATTCTGCAAAAGGGACACTTCACGGGTGAGTGACACAACCTTTACTAAACATACTTTAGCCAAGAGCAATTATCGTCTTTTGTTGGTTGAAACGCGCAGCATGCGTCTGTTTTGCGTCGCCGCAGCTTTCAGTGCATGATGTTGCAGGGTCAGGGCATATGTCGCCAGTCACTGCTTTCACAAAGTCTTTAAGCAAATCATTCAGCAAAAGCTTGAGCAAGATGTACTCTCTCCATCTGGAAGTATGGTTCCTTCATTCCTATCCAGTAATCGCACCGTATGGCTCACGTGCTATGGAGCAGATATCTGATAATGGCTCAAGTTAGCTATTTAGGCTACTCATGAGATTAGACGTCTACACATCTGGTTCACAGGCGACAACTGCCAGCCTTTCTTCTGTAAAGCCTCTGCGTGTAACAGTGAAAATCGATTGATTACAAAGTACTCTCAGGCTGACCAGAAATTGACCCCAAACTACCTAATCTAATTTGATGAAAGTGAATAAATAAAAAAAATAAAAACAAAATGTGGGTTTTGAGTCCAGCTTTAGGTTTGACTGTAAAATGCATGTTTCATTATCAGATATCTCATATTTGCCTCTATTTTGAGCTTTAATTTCAGTTAGCCTTACTTGATAAACTAGGCTACATAAAATAACATGAAATATTCAGCTCACAGAAATGCAAGACTAGAACAGACATGTCAATGTGCCATCTGCAGCAATACACATAATGTTTCAGAAAAGCAGAATAAATATGTGAAGAAAGTCGAACCTATCAGTCTTGATATTAAAATGCATTTTTTATACATGCACAGAGGTGGGCAATCTATCAAATTTTAGAAAATATTGTGAACATTGTTTTTTAGAAGATATCAAAAATGTACTACCAAGTGAATAATAAAAAAATAATAATAATAATATAAAAAACACTTTTATTTCATTTTTTAATGTGAGGCTGCAAACTGCAAACCCAACTAAATGTATAAAAGTAATGTTTCTGCCCTTATATGATTCATTTGACAAACATTTCACATTTGTCTGACAATTTTCTACAGTTCAATAACATTCACTGCAGATGTTTGACAAATCATTTTGCTTAAAGTCATTTTTTTTACATAAAGTGATAATCACTTATAGAATTCACCAAATTAAAAAAAAAAGTGTCAAATGATTTTGTACAATGTTCTTAATAGGAAAAACAGGCACCTGTCCACTATCTAGACTTAACACATTCTACAACATGTTGAATACTTCACACCTGTTAAACCTAAATAAAACAAAGTTTAAAGATGTTTTAAACTAAATTCTTTTAATGGTAGATGGACTGAAGCTAGCACAGTTTATTATGGAAATTGTAAAAATAATAATAACTTTAGGATTTGGTAGTTTGTTGTTTTATGTATTTAAAAGTTTAAATGCTGTTTTAGAGTGCTTATTTTGTGTCAACATGGATAGCTTTTAGTACTAAAGTGAGCAGTAAAAGTCTTCTCATAGTACATTCTATAAGTGCAATTGTTCTTTTTCAAAACGCACACAAGAGAAAGCTGTGGAAAAAGTATAGCTTCATTGTTGCTTTTTTCTGAGCTGACCAAAGCTCCTTTAGCAAACCTTCTCATATGACATTTGAGCTGGCTAATCTGTGCAAACATGTTACTGGGGTGGACAATATCGTGATAAAAAATCTAATCATGAGCTCATTCTTGGGACAATCTCCTTTTTAATGAAATTGTTATGTGGTGATTTAACATTTCTCTATTTAATGCAGCTGTTTGTTTAAAGACAGGCAACTTTTCCCACTTCTTTATTGCTCAGTCTTGCTATAAGTGAGAGACAGCTGAATTTAACAAATCCAAACAATGAAATGTGAAGTTTTTTAAAAAGCAGATTATTTTATTTACGTCAAAGACAAAAGGAAAATAAACGGTGAACGTGAATTGTGATTAAACCGAAATATTAATCTGGATCCAAGAAATTGTGTTGTTTTTTTGCCCAGTCTACATGTTACTGAACTGTTGTACATTTCTGAATGATTTTTCATCCATCTTAGAGTAAGATATAAAAAAAGGCACTATGGGAAAAAGATACATGTTGTAATTCAATTTGAATATCGCAAAACATGCACATTATTTTAGCTTTCCTAGGGTTATCAAATTAAATTTGTATAAGTCTTGCCAAAATGTTGTGATAAAACAGGAAAATACTAATAATTCCTCTAATGTGTGTAAAAATTAAATCAATAGAAAAATGCACACAGCACTAATAATATTTTTTGCTCTGTATGGGTTTCCCTTTTGATTAAAACAATATTGGTAAACATGGGAGAAACCAATCCACTATATACTAATAAAAACAATGGGATGACTGGTACCTACTTGTCAAAGACTGATCCTCTCAGATCTCAGAATCTAAGCAAGTTAGTTCTTGAATGGGGACCGCTGTGCCTCAGTGGGGCAGCAAGAATGGATTGCCTTTGTATCTTTGGGCAAGACACTTAACTAACTCTGCCTCTGTGTTTGTGTACATTAGGTGAGTGGATCCTTCATTGTAAAGTGCTTTGAGTCCTTTGTGGGATAAATAGAGACCATAAAAACCATAACAAAACAAAAATACATAACATCATTTGGATGCTAAATACATGTATCGTTCAAGTACTGATACATGAAAAAAAAATATATTACCAATTGTGTGGCCACTGACCAGTTGTTTGTTGAAGTTTATTATATTTTATCTGCAAATCATTTGCCTCGAGCTAGACACCAAGAGCCTTCAGTATCAGTTCAGCCAGAATGTTACATTGCACAACTGTGTGAGCCCAGTCTTTTTACAGTACTTAGTTACACTCTTTGCAAGAATTTGCGTAAAAGAAAAGCATTTGACCACCAACTATACACAGCTTCACCATCAAAATGTGAAGCTACTTTGAGTTTATCTTTTAAATTTTCGTGGCAGTAATCTGGCCTCATGCAGAGTTTAAGATTGTTTTCCATGCAAGATTAAAAATTTAAAATATCACCAGACACACCTCCTTCTAAGGACCGGTCATAAACTACTGTACAATGGACATCTTAGAAATCTTCTGTAGTCTCAGAGAGTTTACAAAGGTATGGAAGTGAACTTTTGGTCAGAAAATTGTCATTCAACGTGTATTATTATTGTTTATATGCTAATATTATTATATGCTAGTTAGTATTAAATATATTGAAATTTATTAACAGAAGGTTTTTCAAGACATTTTATAAAACACGATGAAGAAGCTGTTAAATAAACTTGCCATATGGTGGCAGCAATGCTTCATTTTTTAGTAAAAGAGGATTTTTGTTTTTCTCCTGCACAATAAATTCACACAATAAATTAAATCAGATAAATTAAAATGCGAAAAGATTAGAGCGGTGGTTCTCAAAGTGGGGGTCAGTTATATGTATAAGCACTGATTATAACTTGAATATTACAATTTCTTATCATAATCTAAAAACACAAGGCTTTTGGTGTAAGCAACCACACAAAAGAAATGGCACTATAAAAATGTGTCTTTCAGCCAACCAAATTTGGTTAAAAAACAAAGGAATTTGGAATTGTATTTTGACGCCATTGTCAAAAATTATAGGGGATCCTTGGGATATTTCATACCAATGGTCTCAAAAGTTTAAGAACTCCTGCATAGAGTCTCTAGACACTGCAAAAAAAGCTCAGGTAAAAGTAAGTTGCTAAATTATTAAACTAAAACACAGTTACTTTGACCGTACTGTGCATCTTGAAGTCATTGCATCATAAATGCAAGTGAGACCCACCATGCCACATAACATTTTCATTATATCCATAGCAACATAGCTCTCTATTTTGATAACTAACCATGTTTCAGCATAATGATCTCACTTCCTCTATTAAAAGAAGAACCAAACATTAAATTTTTAAATCAGTTGTTTATATGGTGTGTTGATAGCATTGTGTATTTTTTATTTATTTATTTTTAATGCGCACTTTGTTGCAGCTTTCGGGTTAAACATTCAATGTGCTTCCTCCTGTACCAATGTAAAGTCTCTTCTGGCATCACCATATTCTGCTCTGATTATAGACAATGGCTGATCCAACTTTGCACATCCAGATGCAGCCCTCACTACTTCTCCAACTAGCATAGCCCAGTTTACTAGCTCAACTTGAAATGTTGTCGTAGGTAGAGTTTAAGCTTTTAGTCCACCTTTTTAGGTGTTTCTGACTTAGTCAGTGGCTTGTTTTTGGTAGTATTTTGTATAGTAATCTCATAACGGGATGCACACACTCCTGAAAACTTGAATTTGCACATATTAAACTTCACACAATGACTATATTGTATGTATTGAAACATTTTGTGTTGATATGCCTAAAAATAATTGAGCACTGTATTTTAATCTTAGCTTGGAGAAGCTAGCTGTAGTGTGTGCAAACAGTACCAGTACTTACTTTTTTTTCTTACTTTTTGTAAGATTTTTTTAGAGCATTAACTACTATTTAATGTTGTCTTACAATGTACCCCTGAAACCTGCAATTAGATTATTAATTCTGTTTCCAAAATAGCCCACTACAGACACTTTCCAAAACAGAGCTTAACAGTGAACACTTAGTTCTTGGTTTCGGAAGTGCAAGCTCCCATTATCCCTCACGTTTATACGCTATGTAGTGAGTAATGAGTATATTTCTGCAGTTTTATAAACTGCAAAGTTATTACAATATTTACTGCATTTTAAGTTCTAAATGTGCCTTTTAGACTGAAACAACCATGCCATGGATCTGAATCAGCACAAAGCTAATTCAGACATGGCGCCCCTAAACTTACAAGTTTAAATTTTTCAAAATCCATTGGTGTCTATAATGGGGGTCTGTATTTCTGGACTTAGTGTGATTTCCCGCTTTATGCTTCAAAGTGGTGAGCTGAAAGTCTTCTTGGTTGGAATTCACCCACACAAAGGGAATGTTATGTATTTTATATGTATATAGGACTATTATTAACAGAGACGCAGGCAGTGACATAGAGGAGCTATGCCTTATTCAGTTTACCAGTGGATGTATAAGTGTCTGCAGTGGACTATTTTGGAAAGACAACAAAATTAACTTGTAATTTCAGCTATGGAAAAAAAAATATTGTTAGTTTAATATTTGCAACTTCAAGTTTTCAGGAGTGTGTAAGCTCATGTGGGAGGAGATATATTTCTAGACAGGCAGAAGATTTTGGCATAACGTTGGTACTAAAATGGGGATTTTTTTAAAAACCACTACCAATAGAGGGATTTTTTGTTTATCAACACGGGCGATGCGCGCGCACCCGCCTGTAGAAAGAGCCTCCGCACATACACACAACAGTGGAAACAAGTCTAAAAAGCTCCGTTGTCAGCCAACGTCAAGAGTTTATCACTTTGCGAAAACAAAAGGCATGCTGCTAAGCTAACATTTATGGATGAACTTTGATCCTACGACCTTAGAAGTTACTTTAAGGTAAGTGAGAAAAACGGCGAGAAAAACGCTGACTCAAGCTTTAGGGACAGACATCTGTCAGACCGGTTCATACCTGATGAAAGCAGCTAGCTGTCGTCCCGTTTCGGTGTTTAATTCGAACAAGTTTCCCAATGTAAACAAATGGGGAGGCGCGCTTTCTGCAGGACGCAAGCGCAGTAGGGCGGAGAGTGACGTCGACCGAAAATCCCTCTATAAAGATCTCTTATACAAATATTGGCATTAAAGACATTAGATTCATTTTTTTTGCCATGAATGTTTTTGTGTGCACCACTAATTGAGAACACTGGGCTAAATCACTTAGAATGATACCAAAATCGGTGTAGCATCTGCAGTCTATGGTCAAAAGTAGATCATATTGCACAAAGTAAACTCCGTGTGACCCCTCAAAGACAAAAGAGCAGGGGTGTCAAACTCAGAATTCGGCGCTCAAGATGATGATACTGTATGTGGCCCCTGACATGATTTCAGATTATTATTGATAGTGGCCCCTTATATTGCTGAGATGTGACTATTAATGTAATATGCACTGGAATGCAGCAAAAAGCATACAATCTGTCCAAAGTGTTCTTGCAATGAAATTATGTGCAATATAATGTAATGCAACGTGACACAATATAATTCTGGATATACAGTAAATGTGTTATATTAGCTTTATGCAGCCCTATTGCCATCTGATCGATTTGGCCCTAGCACCATTTGAGTTTGACACCCGTGCAAAAGAGCAACCATCCTATTTGTCACTGAATATTCAAACTTTAGGGCTTAGTGCAAAATATAGTCTAATAATGTAAGTTAACACGACGCATACACATAAAGACTAATAGGCCTATAGGAGTATTGCTTACTTCAATACAATTATAGTTAAAGTGCATATGACAAGTTTGACCACTTTTTTATTGATTTCTCATAATTGCAACTGCTGTACACTATGATAAATATTTAATACGCAGGCTATCACACCAAACTACGTCAAAATTAGAAATATTGGATACTCAGTCATAGGGGTTTTAAATTGGGGCTTGAAACATTTTAGACGTACAGTAATGCACAGCTTACCCATTCTTTGTGACATGGTTGGTAATCAAATTATTTTGACATCATAAAGTGTCATTTTCTTGCATGATGCGCATCTGAAAAAACTAAGTGGGCTGCTTTTCCTTCTCATCATTATGGCTGTTGTTATTGGGACTTCCACTGCCTCTCAAAGGGCTTTCCGCATTGACTCTGGCAGTGATTAGGCTTTTAAAACCCCAACTGATCAATGTAATTTGGTGTCCTACCTAAAACGCCCACCATAAGGACCAAGCAGCCATCCCATCAGTCACGTGGTCTTGGCTACGCAACGTCATTAGACTGGAGATTTGTGAAGAATAAGCGCTAGACTCCAGGCCAGCGATAGAGCCCTGAGGTGCGGCACTTTCTTAGCCTTTGCATCGCTGCTGTGTTTTTGTTTCTTGGCCAGAGACAGAACAGACTGTCTGTTCAACATCATAGCGACCCAAATGCCCGGTCCCACCCAAGCCCTTTCCCCAAATGGAGAGAATAACAACGACATCGTGCAAGACAACGGCACCAACATCATTCCTTACAGGAAAAACACAGTGCGGGGAGAGCGCACCTACAGGTAAATACGCGAACATGCCGCATTCATCTGATGTGTGGCTCATAATAACGATATGAGGATATTGTTGCACAAAGAGACACACAGCCGTTGCTCTTAGCCGCTTGTGTCTGTGTGTAGCTTTGCACCCAGCTGCGATATCTCCGTGTCAGCCCACTGTCATGTTGGCTTCGTCCCTTCACGGCTCACGGCTCTTCTCTTGTGATTTGTGGACACCATTTCTGCACCAGTCGGCTTTTAGCCACCAGCCACAAACACACTGGTGTGGCTTGTCATAGATGTAATGCTCCAAAAGACTGTCCATTGGATCATGAACAGCTTCTACAGGAATAGGAATACATGGCTCCGGTTGGTCAATTTAGGAACATTTAACGTTAGACTTGGCAACCGCCCTGGACCCCTTGCCCTCGCTTAATCTAGCCTATTCCGTTTATGTCATGAGCTCTAAAATAACACACAGAATATTTTGAGGTCGACAGTTTGGACAAGGCCTGAGGTCCGGTCCTGGAGCCTGCAGCCCGCAGTGCCCGGTGTGTGGCCCGGTGTCGGCTGCTTGTCTCCAGGCTAACAAAGCCTGCTAGCAGCGCAGACATCCGCTTTGTTGACATGGCAGCAGAGGATGGCCCAGTTTCCTTCCTCCCGTCTCAGAGAATCATTCAAACCAGGCTCCCTCTGCACTACTCCCTCATTATTACCACTGAAGAAATATTGCTCACATTTTACACCCTCTTAACAAAATGCAAGGGTTGGTCAGACAATAACTAGTTGAAACTTTTTGAATACACAAATATTTATATAGCCTATTAGGTTCCTGTTTTAAGCAACTTTTTTTTCTTTAGGCTATTATTATCTCTAGATTGTGCTTAAGAACAATATGCTGTAGCCTACTAATTGCTCTGTTCTTTTTTCAACATTAACTTGAGTAGCATTACTTTGCAACTTACAAGTGCAACAAAACACAAGTTTTCAACATGTGTTTAAATGAGAAATCTAGTGAGAGGCTTCATATTGTAAAGGAAATTACACAGAGGAAATAATCAAATCGATTACCAGACGAGTCTGTATGATTTATTGAAATAAAATTGCAGAAACTTTCAACAATTACTTACGACATCACAAAACTATTCTGAAAAGAAAAGTATCTCACAGAAATCCAGCTGTGTTTTTGACAAAAAAGCCATTTTAAAGGCTTTAAAAAAGTCAAAAAATCCACCTGAAACTCATTGATAGTTTTACTAAAAATGGGTAGTTGCATACTATATATCGTTCTACTGTCATGATTCAGTATGCCTTGAAGCTTGTGATTTCATGCAATGGTTTGCAGGGTTCTAAATGGCTAGTGACAAATAATAAGTTCATGTATCTAATGTCGCTGTTCCTTGATAAATAAAATATGTTGCCATGATGATGAGACTGCACACAACTTAGAGGAAACTTGATGCGTTGCTGTAGTCACCTGAACACATCCACTGTAAAGGCCCAATCTGCTGCAAAGACAAGTAGTAACATGATTGTAAGCTCTTCATTATGAGAACTATTTTGTACTCATTTACTAAGTCAAAATGTTGACGTTCTTTTAATCACGTTGTTTGCATTTGCTATGACCTTGATGATAAAAACAAAATCTGTAAGCAAATTTTAAGAAGTAGTGTAAGCATACAAAACCAAAATCTCAAATTGTTCTGAAAGATGTTGAGAAGTCTTGGAAGACATATGACAGAACCTTTACTAAAAGTTTATTGTTGCAACTAAATGTGTATTTTTCTGTTTCAGTTGGGGGATGGCGGTCAACGTTTATTCTACCTCAATTACCCAGGAGACTATGAGCAGGCATGATATCATTGCCTGGGTCAATGATCTGCTCTGCCTAAACTATACTAAAGTGGAACAGTTGTCCTCAGGTGAGAGCATGACTATACATGTGACTTTTTCCAGTAGACTATATCAGTTTTGAAATGTTTTGATAGCTATCAATCAATCAGTCAATACTTGTCTTGGGCTAGGAACCAGCAGCTCCAACATAAACATGACGTCACAAAACTACTTCACAAAGACAAGAAAACACAAGACAGCACAGACAATGACACCTGCTCAAGGCCACTGTTTGTTCACCGGTGTTATGGCAGAAAGGAGAAATTAGTTTATGAAGCGATTAGTCTTATGTTTGGCTGCTAGGATGGAAACTCGCGTGTTTCTATGACCTTCATAGCTGTTTTTTTTCTAATTTGTTTTGAACTGACGAGCTTCCATACCACACACATAAACCAAAACGAATAATCTTTCAAGTACAGAAGTGTAAAAAGTCCACATAATATTGCTGCTGACACCAAAAATCCTCAGAGGTCGTAAAAAGTGCATCCTTTGGGCTAGACAGAGCACCTTTACACCCAAGTATTTATAAAGTTACAATTTCAAGTTCTTTCTAGTTGTCATACTAGCTTTTAAAGGAGGATATTTTGTCAAAATAAAGAGAAGGCAGGTCATCTTTAAACGATAAACTTAAAATCACAGTGTCATCAGAAAACTTTGTAATGCAGTTATTAGACTGACTGCTTCTCAGTTATTGTGTATAAGGTGTAAAGAAAGGAGGAGCTAACACAGCCTTGAGGGATTCCAGTGCTACATAACCTGACCTTTGATAAGATGTTACTAATTTTAATTTGCTGAGGCCTACTTATCAGAAATGTGTACAGTATCTTAATCGGACTTGGGTTAACATACATTTCAGAACAAAACTGAACAAAAAGATGAGGTTGTGCAGTATTAAAGGTTGAGGAGAAGTCACAAAGAATGCCCGGACATAAGATTTGGTGTTTTCTAGATGTTTTCTAGAGATTAGATGAGTCATACAAACGGCTGCATCTTTCCAGGTTCAACCAATTGAAACGGGTCTAGGTGAGAACAGATTCAGAAAACATTTCATGACCTCAGATGTCAGTGCAATGGGTCTAAAATTGTTGTTTGCTGACAGGGATGATGTTTAAGGAACAGGAATTATTGTAGACTTCGTTCACAGCTCTGGAACACAGTGTGAGTTCAAACATTCCTGAAATATGGGACACCAGGCCATGGACATTCTCATGCACAGTATTTAAGAACTGCGGCTGACAGACCATCCGGGCCGGTGGAGTTTTTCTTCCTGATGCCTAAAGATATAATCATCAGATAACGCTAATATCTGGTGTATAAACAGAACAAACAACCTGTGGTAACAAGCACACCTCCTTGCCAGAGTTGTCTAAAAATAAAGTTGAAGCCTGCCGCGTTCTCCTGCTGTGACCATGTAATCCAATTTCAACTACTCCCTACTTAGACAAGGCAGCCTACTTTTTACACCTCAATTTGTGTGTGCATTGTTGTCTCCTATATGGTTTGTTTATTTTGGTACTCTTGAGCAATATATTGAATTATACACATCATAAATCTTGTTTTGAGTCTTGCAAGATATGCTCATGAGCATAGCGGTAATAGTACTTAATACTACAAAAATCACATTTTACAAACTATTAAAAACCAACTTAACCAACCTGATATTGCCTGAATATTGTTATCAAGATACACCAGAAAATATCAAGAGAATTGCACTGCCGTACTCTAAATATATAAAATAGTCTCAGGAAAACATTACTTCTTGTTACATTTAATTTTTAATTGGTTAGTCATGACCGTGACTGTTGGCCTGGAGCGGCTTGAAAATAAGATAATTTGTTGTCAGGAGGAGTTGATACTGATGTTCATGCAATGCTGGAGTCAACTGGTTCTATATGTACATATACTGTATCTAACACATGTAGTTCAAGATAAAAGTTCCTCACTATACCCACAATAATAAAACCATCTTACTTTCTGTTCACAGCGGATGTGTAGCTTGATGCAATATTTTCACCGTATTCATTTTGTCATTTTTACTTTTTAGGGGCAGCCTATTGTCAGTTCATGGACATGCTCTTTCCTGGATGCATAGGTCTTAAAAAGGTCAAGTTTCAAGCTAAATTTGAGCACGAGTACATTCACAATTTCAAAGTATTGCAACAATCTTTTAAAAAGATGAATGTGGATAAGGTGAGCTTTTAAATCACACCTTTTTACCACAAAATGCTGGAAATGTACTTAACTTATACTTTGTTTTACAGATTATTCCTGTGGAGAAACTGGTAAAGGGAAGATTTCAGGACAATCTTGATTTTATCCAATGGTTTAAAAAATTCTTTGATGCTAATTATGATGGAAAGGCGTATGACCCTAAGGAAGCGAGGCAGGGGCAAGATGCTATCCCTCCTCCCGACCCGGGAGAGCAGATTTTCAACCTGCCAAAAAAGTCCCTTCATGCAGCTAGCTCTCCTACTGCAGGTTCAGTATCACTTTAGCACACTACAAGTCAGCTTGGAAATGTATGTAAAGCAACACTACTGATTTTGTTCCAGGAGCATCAAGGATGAGCGCAACAACCCCCAAATCTTCAACACCCACATCGAGACCGTCATCAGCCAAAAGAATCCCCACAGCAGCAGCATTTACAACTGCTAAAGGAGAGAAAGAACTGGAAGCACAGGTCTTACAGCTCACAGATCAGGTATATTTAAGAATAGAGAAATATTCATTTATTTACAACATATTTTTGCTGGATTGCAAAAAGGGCAATTTATGAACTGGTCATTGGATTAGAATAATTAAAAAATTTGGTCCGTTTACCATCTGATAAAAAAAAAATGAGGAAAAAAAACTATTGTAAACGAACCAATTATGTAAAATATACTTGTATATAAATATATTTTTAGCCATGTTATAACAATGTTTTCTCATCATTAGCTTACCCAAAGTTGTATGTGAATGTGTCATGCATATTTTAGTAATCTTATATTGTCCTGCAGCTGATGGTCGGGTGCTCAGGAAATTACTGTCTTCACCTACCACCTATCCCCACCCGCTTGTCTATATTTACTTGCGATTGCTTAAAAATGCAGATTCCGAGTAAAACATGTAAGGTTTAAAACGGTCTTGCAGCCACTTTCCAAAAACAAAAAAATAGTATTTAAAATCTGTGGTTTACCCAAAGTTAAATTTTGCAATGAGAGGCCTTATCAGTTTTTAGCAGTTTTGAACAGGAAGTCAATGGACTTGTTTTGTTTTAGATGATTGTTGTGTGTTACGATGAACAGAATGTGAATTATTGATCTCAATATGCCATAGTTTAGGTCTCCTTTTAAGTTGTCTTGTAATCCAATCTCAACTTATCTTTGAATCACACCCACAGACCATTCAGAATCTGAACAATGGTCTTTGTAGTTGGAAGAGTACCTTGTGGCTATTAGATTTCTAACTTGTAATCAATTTCCAACTATCATTTTTTTTTAAGACATCTCGTTCTGTTATCTTATCTTATTAGCAAACCCAATTGTTTGCATGTTGCTCAAACTTTGTATCATGTTTATCAAGTAAAAATCTTGCCCTTTGTTACAGGTGAATACGTTAAAGTTAGCCTTAGAAGGAGTGGAAAAGGAACGAGATTACTACTTTGGTCGACTGCGAGCGGTGGAACAGCTATGTCAAGAGCAGGGAGAAGAAAACACCCCTTTTGTGGAACACTTAATGGTGGTCCTGTATGCTGCAGATGACCAGGTGAGTTCACAGTGCCTTAGTCTGATTAAATTAAAATTCTTCTAAAAATTGTATAGAGCCCTTTTTTTGTTCAAAATCAACCATAAGAATAGCAGCAAAACTTGAGCTGTCATTACAGGTAACCCTTTATACTGGACATATGTGCCACAAAAACGGGCACCTGAAAATAAATATGCACAGAATGTTGTTTATGTAATTTAGTAACATTTGTTTTGCTTTGCTACAGATATATTGTTGATTTATTTTTTGAAAATTAGGTCTGTAGTCGACTAAAGAAATTCTTGGTCAACTAAAAACGTGTCCCATCGACCGACTAAAAAGGGGGAGTGGCAAAGGCTCTGAAGCTAAAAGTAGAGTTGTCAAAAATATTGCAAATCAATGCTAAAACTGTTGACATTAAATACTAATTTGAACAAATACTGATAACATTAACATGACAAATTTGAAAAAAAATCTGATATTTTCTGCAAAGAAAAAAAGAAAAAACGTTACATTTTCTGACAAGTTTTGAAATAAACTTGAGTTTCATCAAAACTGGTTTGAAACTAAAATGTTTGATCATAAACTTGGATTTTGTGTTGAAAATGTCAGTCCATTGCATAAAAATCTGACATTCTTGAAAGGGCATTCTAGTTTTCATTGTGGTATCGAGAATCAAGTTTATTCCTTAGTCTCAAAATTGTGTTGGAAATTTTAGTATTATGACAACTCTGCAAGAAACCTTGCTCAGAAAGACTAATAATATTATGTAGTTTATGCAAAAACTATAGTTTATGCAGAATATGAATAGGAAACAGTGCATTTATATAAAAAAGTTCAGACCAATGATTCTGTTAATGTTAAATACACATTCCTTATAATCAAAATAAAAGAATTAGTCGACTAATAAAATTTTGGTCGACCAAGAAGCCTCCATCGACCAATTAATGACTAAACGACTAAAGAACTACAGCCCTATTGAAAACCAAGAAGTGCATTGTTAGAATGTGGTTATTGTTACATTTACCACGTCAACAAAACTTGCCCTGGTCTTTGAAAGTTGTGAAAAGCACTTATAAACTAAATAAATAATTAGAATCTTCTGCAACCAATTTAAGACAAACTAAATATTTTTCCAAAATTGTGCAGCTCCAGTTAACTGAAACAATTGTAGCACTAATATTTTTTTTTCATAAATGTATATTAATTAATAAATTAATTAATACATGCATCAGATGTTAAATGCTAGCCTGCTGATGACTATTTTCCCAAGCGTACAATCTGGAATCATAAAACACATTTTAGTGGCAAAATCATGTGCATAGATTGTGGTTTGAGTAAGAAATCCCTCTTTGTATCCAATTTGTCACCTGATCTGTATTTCTCCGTTTTTATTTTCTTTCATTTTTAGGAAGGAGCTGAGTTGGCAGAAGGAGACGACCAAGACGAGGACCACTATGCACACGAGGTCCCGGATGATCAGCAGGAAGAACAAGACGAGTACTGACTGTCACCCCCACAATCACTCCACCTTTCAAATCTGTGAGAACTGTACAAGGATTTTTATTTTTTTTTTGCCCACATGGTTTTGTTTTTATCTCAAAAGACTGAGCACATGAAGCAATCGGCGTAGAAACACCATCACAGTTTTATATCCTCAACTTCGTCCTGTGTTTTGTGACTTTTGGTGAATGCAGCGGCGGCAAGTGACCCCCAGCAACAAACAAGCTCAGACCATCGTACGTTTTCAAGGGATTGTGTGGACAAATTAATTCAAAACCGAGTTGTGATGCTGAATTTTTAAATGGGTAGCTTTTACCCATACGTTGACTTCATTTTTTTATGTTTTATTTCAAAGCCGCCATAAATAGTCAGACAATGCAATAAGTAAAGCTCATAGTAACTCTTATTTAAGTTCCCTCCATTTATTGCACTGATAGTTGATTCCAGATCTAAACAATCTGTCCATTTTATCTGTATTTATTATTAAGCCTTAGGAATAGTGCTACTTAACTTAACAAGACATCTTCATGAAGGAAGACAATGCAGTCATTCAGATATAGGACATGTGTAGTAAATTGCCATTTGTGTATGATTAATGGCTTTCCTCACAATTTACAGACTTTAAAGTAATCTTTGTGCTTATTGTTATTCATGCCCTGCCAAGTGAAAAATGTATATTGGTACCGTAAATATACATTATGGTTTTTCTTACAATGCAGCGTTTAGTGTTGTTAAAGCTAATCTCATCTTTTTTTGACTGTTTTATGGAAAAGTACATCCAATCCATTGCCACGTTTTCCACACAGTAGGCTATACCTATTCTTATTTTTGCATTTACTAATATTGAACTGGGCAACGCACCATACTGCTTAAGTCATACATGTGTAAATGATAAGGAATGTAAACATGTACTGTCAATAATTAATGAATGGTAAATGTTTTTTTATGTCCCACTCTCATGCATTCCCCAAAAATGTGTTGCATGTATGCATTTTATTTGTGAATAACTTGACCTGCTTTTTACATATTTAATAAAAAACGTATGTTAGGTGAGCTGTTTGTTTTACCTGGTTGAACGATAATATTTGGATGGTTTGGCTGTAATAAAATGTTTGAGTTAACGTGTGTTTTTATGAAAATTGAACTCACCTTATTCCACCACGCCCACTTTGTCAGCACACTTCTGGTTTAGGTGTGTTTGATCACATGCTGTGACATGCTGTAAACTTGTTGAATTCGCTGACAGAAATGGTGGGCAAGGTAGAATAAGGTGAATAGTTGGGGGAATTTTCTTATGGCAGTGATACATTTAAATGTAAAGTTAAAATAGTCAATATAATGTTTGTGTATTCATTCTACATATGCTGTATATTCTGCATTGATTTCAAATGTTTCTGCTTTTTGTGTAAAAAAAAGGAGTTTAGGGATTACTTAACCGCTAGATGGCGATGATAGGTTGAATAGCTACAAGAAAAGTGGCTTGGCTGTAGGAAAAGAAAAAAAAAAGTTTATTATTACCAAAATAAGTCGCCAAAACAAACTCTTAATATTATGCCTATTATTTGTTTTATGCCACTGACATCCCCATAATTTTAGAAAGATTAGCACTAGCTTTTAAGACAGCATCAGATGTCTAACGCATGTGGCATTCAAAACCAACTCGGAAAAGTGAAAAAGTAATTTTCGGAATAATAAATTAATACTAGTTAAAAGTACACTTGTATAAAATAAATCTTCTAACTTGACGTGTATACCACAGTTTGTCACTCTGGCGTATTCTGACAACTTTCTATTACAACATTATGTGCACAGGAAATATTTCCCTCACGCCCCTTTGTGAGTTAGCGCGGTGCACACGTTAGCATCATGTAGTAGTATTCACCACTTGATCACGAAATGCTAAAATTAAAGTGCACCTTTAACCCACTGTTGGAATAATTGTAACACAGTTGTCTTGGAAATGCTACACAATGTCTTCAAGGAAGGTAAGATAATATAATGCTACTAAAAACACCTTGCGTAATTCGCTAGCAACTTGTGTGCCAGTGCACACATGCATTGATTAAAGTATGTAACTTACGTCATGATATCCAACAATGACCAACATCGAAAGTATTAGTTTCAGTAAATAAATACAGCTTACCTTTCGTAGTTAAAGCAACTGACAACAACCAACAACTTTGTTTGTGATGGGATTGCGAAAGTTTGGTCAGTGTAGTTTTAGGAGCAATGCATTTTTTGTCTGATTGTATTTCTTTGATTACAGAGGAAAAAATACTCCACGGACATCAAGTGCGTATACTTTCCAGATGAACTAGACCACAGTTTGCTGAAAGCTGGGAAAGAGAAGGACACTGCACTTTCAGTTGCATCTTCAATCAAGAGTTGGGAAAAGTGTGGAGACAGTTTTCTGAATACTCCAATCACAAAGGTAAACAAAGTATTTATATTTATAAGCTTATTTTCTTTACATTGCCATGACACGTCTGTTACCCATTTGTTACAGAAGACCACATCATCAGGAAAGACTTTATCTGCCATCAGAAAGTTGTCTCAGGCTCTTGCTTTTGGTGAGCCTCTGTTCTTATATAGACAGTAAAAAAGAGTAATGAGGACTAATATCATACACACTTTGATTCCATGCCAATGCAGATTTGCACATTTAGACAATATTTTTGTTCTCAGATACATGCGTTACTGAGCACACTGAAGAAGAGCCACTGCACATTGCCTGGAGTGACAGTGATAAGTCTGAGGATGAGACCAAAGACCTACATGTCTTACAAGTTGTCCCTAAAAAACGATTTTTGAAAACCCCAAGATATGTTGCTCCATTTCATTCATACACCAGTGCTCTGGACCTGCTCACAGACAATTATGGTAAATAAATACATTTTGAGAACTAGTCATTTTAAATACATAGTCATTCAAATAATTAAAACATATTTTTGTAGAGGAGCCTCCTGTTATTGACACAGACAGTGACATTGTTCAGTCGGAGGAAGAGGTGGAAAGAGACAGTGGGCAACTCATTTCTGACTGCGATTCAAATGTATCTAATGAAACACTGGAAGAGACAACTTCTAAATCCACTAATGTAAGTTTTTTTTTTTGTTCTTTGAGAAATTGCAACAGTGTTAACAGAGTTAGGAATTGAATCAGTTTAAATTAAATGGGAATGATAAAGACTAGAAAACTACTTAAGGCTTTGCAAGAATATCTTGCTGGTCCTTCTAATCTAGGTTGTAACTAGGCCTTGAACCACTAGATGACAGTAGAGTCTTTTTTAAACTTGATGAGTGAGAAACACTTACATTTGACCTAAAGTGACTGATTAACAAAGTCTGTTTTACACGCGTCTTTGCTGTACTATGTTATGGATTGTACTGGTCTAATTTATGTTTTTATGTTTTATGTTATTTAACATTCTACCCATAGTACATTTGTCATTGTTAACACTAGATGGAGCTTTGGTGCATTGGCATTTAGTCTGAATTCAAGTTTCAAAGTTCACATGATGAGGTAGTGATGACTGTGGATTGGAGGAACATACAGCCAGTTGTTGGAGGAAGAATAGTTTGAAAATGAGTTTGTAAACAAAAAAGAGAGAGACTGTTGTTTGTTTTTTATGTTTTTGCTAAATACATGTTTTCAGTGAATTTGAGTGTTTGTATCATGACCCGTGTCATCGAATTGTGAAGACCTATTTTTGCTTTCTTTCTGAACGCTTTTTGATACATGTATTTAGTTAATTCCCAACACACCAGACAACTTACATTGTCCAAAGGCTCCCACCTTTGGACAATTTTACAATTTTAACATGACTAAATGTAAACTAAATAGATATGATACGAGAGTTTAATGACAGTTTTGATCTACATCAAATTAATATTTTTTTTCTGTCTTTGTATTTGAGATACAGTCAAAGTCAGAAGTGAGCAGTACATTTTCACACTTTTTTTTTGAGTAACTTTATTTATTATTTATTATTTATGTATTTATTTGTTTATCTTTTTTTGCGCTATTAGTTTTCCTTCAAGTTAACTTCATTCAAAAGTTCCAAAAGCTTTATGTTGTTAAATAATGTAAGTGCTTGAGTTTCTTGAACTACTCTTTTAAATCCGTGTTTTTAGTTGTAGTCTTTATGTATGATGTAGGTTATTTATAAAATGTTTTTAGTTCTTCAAATTGCAATTATTTCAAAGAGTACGGTAATCAGTGCTGCATTTAGGCAGTTACTTCACAATCTTTGAAAAGAGAAATTAAATGGAATAAAAAATGCCCTTATATATTTATTGTAGACTACATAAACATAAAGTATGATGTCACTCCGTTAAGACGGTTCTATTGTCCTATTGCTGCTTTACACTGCATTATAAATGACTGAATCAGAGATGTTTAACTCTTCCTTCTCGAAAGTCATTCACAAATTGCTTGTCAAAGGAGGGCAAGCGTCGATAGAATGTGGAGGAGTGGTGCAGGTGCTGTGCTCAGGTGTACAACTGCACACTTCACTGGACACTACTGTTTATAATTGTATGTGAAATTTAACTTAACCATGTGCTTTTTTATTATGATCAAATGTTTGGTTAAGTACAGTGTGAAATATTAACTGTTTTAAGCAGCAATGGAACACACATTATGTAACTAGACGGTTATATTTTAGGTTTTGTGGGCAATTGAGCGGAAGCCTGCTGACAGATTAGCATCACTCCACTGACCCACTTACTTCCTTTTCAGTCTTGAATTTGCTTCAATCAGCTTTGTTGTTGAGATTTCACATGACATCAGTTCAGGCTTGTGGTTGTTGGTCACATTTAATACATGTAATCAAGTTTAAAGGTACATCTCTTTATTATACTGAGCAGTATTATTTAAGAATAATTTTTACTTAAATACTTTTAGACCAACAAAATTGCAAAGTCAGTTTCACAGTTTTAGTTTTAAAACCAAAAAAGTCCTGCTTCCTCACCAAAAACTTTTTTTTTGTTTTTGCACCTGCTACTTTATTTTTACCTTGTCACAAAGTAATTTTGTTTACTTAATTATCTATGTGATGTGACACCCCTATTGCCACCTAATTTTATTTAAAGTTTGTTTATTTTGGAAATGCTAAATAAAACACTCGCTTCAGATCCAAATTGAAATCTGCCAGTGTCAAATCAAACCAGATTTAGCAGGCCGCAGTCTGGGAGAGCTCACTACTCTTGATAAATGAGAGGCTGAGTCACTCCCAATGTGCTGCCAGATCGTAGTGTTGTTGTAGTAGCACAGTGTGCAGATAGGAAGCGCTGCGTCCAACACGTCCTCTGATGTCAGGACAAAATGACCACTGAACATTGGCCAAGACTTGACCGGGGTCTGTGCTAGATCAGGCTCTATCAACAGGGCAGGAGCAAACATCTCTTTACTACTGTTTGCCCAGGAAAATGCTCAAGGATGCGTCTTGACTATGTTTTTACAACGCTTCAGAGCTGCTGAAAACATTTTTGAGATCAAGCCAGGGACATGGTGTTCCTCCCCTCGCTCTCTCTCTTTCCAGTGTGTTGCAGTGTGACGTCTGCTGGCATGTGGCCTAGCAGGGTCAAGTTGATTCAGATAGAGCAGAGCATGTTGTCTCACACAGCCCGGTCGGTATGCTGGTCCTGTCTGCACATGACCGGAGCTCGCCTCTTGTTGGGATTTTTCCATGCAGAGCAGATTCCCTGAGGTGTGCTTCAGTGAGACAGCAAAAAGACTGCATTGTTGTGATACTATCTCCCGAGTTAATCAGTTTGCTGCTGGACTTCTTGTATTCTAAATCATAAAGTATTGACTTTAATGAAGATAGTTGTCTTTAAAGATATTTATGCTTAGTAATATGAGAGGTTTACAGCCACCTTTCTCTTTTAATAAACTCACAATAAACAAATTCAAATGGCACTCAATCGTTATAAAATTCTTGAAGGATTAGTTGTCTAAAATGTATTATATCTATTGTTGTTGTGCTAAACTATAATTGTATAATGTGTGTTTATCAATTTATCAACAATTATTTATACTTTTCTCGTGGGTTCAACTGTATTGCATTAAAGATATTAATCTTGCATTAATAAATTATTGTTTTTTTGGTAAAACAAAATTTTGTTTTGAGAGGTCTCACCTCTTCAGACTTGTAACTGTCATGGTTTCTTTACCTCCTTGTTTCTGTGGATTTAAGTCCTCATAAAAGTCACAAAGTGCACCTATTAACTCTTTAGACATTGGAGTTGTACATTTAAAATACAGCTGAGTAAATATAGAAACTTTAAACTTTAGTTTAGAGTATCTAAACTGATATTTCTCTTTATTATTTTATGCAACTACTGGTGCAGAGTCGAGACTGGAATTTCCCAAGCTAAATGGAAAACCGGGTGTTTTGGTGCAGTATTGCTACTTTTGTTATTTGAGTTTATTTCTACTCATTTCATTCTGTAAATTTAATGACATTGTTGATTTACCTTTTTGGCACTTAATAAAAAAATTTCATAAAATATTGAGTTGGGTGAAATTGTACTTGAATATAATCTACTCTTGTCTTGCAATTCACAGCCGTTGGAGCTAGAAATATCGGGCTACGAATCTGACGACGCCAACAACACGATGACTTCCAGTACAATGAACTGTGATGAAGGCAGGCAGAGGTCAGTCAGCCACTGGGTCAGATCGGCTCAGGCGCTCCTGCAGACGCCTCAGAAAGTAACCGAAAAGCAGTCCAAGACCCCCGAGGACTCTGCCAAGAAGAGGAGGAAGTTTCAAAGGTCGGAATATGTCTTGAAATATGGGGTGACACTGATCAAACAAAAAAACACAAAGCAGTCTCACAGTTAAGCGACAGCAGAGCTACCTTTGAGTATTTCCACTGTTGTCTTGTTAAAAGGGACACCTGCTCTCATCGCGTGGGCGCCAAATGTCATTGACTTCTCCAGCCTGTCGATGTAGAGCCGTAATCTGATCAAAACACGCTTTATCCCACTGGCATCTGCATTTTGAATTTGTATTTCACTTCGTTTTGATCTGTTTGTGCTTTCTACTTTACAGTGGGGGCCTGGCAGAGAGACTTCACCGTCTACAGTGCAGACAGAGATCCGCAATAAGTTTTTGGAGACACAAATCTGTATCTGAGAACTCCACAGCAGGTGATCTAATTAAATCCAACCACACCTTTGTCATAAAAAAACACAATCATTCGCTTTATTTAGCACCTAAAACAATTAGAAGACGTCAGCTTGTTCCACAGCAGAGGTCATGTGCGGTTTTCTGCTCATCACTGCGGTTGAATTTAGGTGACAGGATGCAGATCGCTTTGTTCTATTTTTGTGGTTTACCCTAGTACATGTTTACTTAGAGGATAAAATATTACTACGGCAGTTTGAAAATCTTTCAGTTTCAAGTTGAATCGGTGACTACGTATTCGCTCCAGTTACTTGTTTATATTTGCTGTCATCCTTAAGGACTGTGATGCAACCTCACATGCCCACATGATTTACACAAGTTATTATCGGTCATTTGTACGAGCGCTATTATATTTCTACTACGGCTTTGATTTTGCAACATGTTATGAACTATGCAGTGATGTAATGTGTTGATGAATTTGAATGAAATACTTGTAGCTTAGGTAGCAGTTCATTTTTAGAATCGATTTCAGTTGTTAGAAGTGCTTTATCTAGAATAAAACAAGTGTATTTATTTATTTTTTGTAGTTTATAAGCAATAATTACTAACAAAGCATGGGTATAGTCCTAAAAACTCTGATATAGTTGTAGCCTAAAGGAATATTCAGATATGCTATGTTAAAAAAAAACAGTTAAATATTTTTGTAAAGTTTTGGACCATAGTTGGAGGTTATTAAGGTTATATTAGGTTTGACTTATAAAATGCAAGTCAGACATAGAGATTTGCTATTTTAATGTCAAGATGTTTTTTTCTTTCCAGATTTAATTGGTCTTAAACAGTGATTTATGATGTCACATTAAAATTCACCCTCAGGGTTTCCTTGTGTATTGTCAGCATGCAAATGTCTGCACTGAACTGAGTACAGACTTGATTCAGATATTAAAAAAGAAAAAAGAAAGATAATTCCAAATTGGTTCCTTATCGCAGTTTGATTTATTGCTTTAGGGTATTGTGTTGATTTGTTCATTTCAGACTTTACAGTGAGAGCCAAATGTGTCTTTAACAACATAATAAAGACCCAGGCCTTTTGCATACAACTAAGAATGACTGTTTCACATCCAGTTCTTCAAAAATACTTTCCTCCTACGACTTAATGAGCTCTACTGGGAGAAGGAGCACATGGTTACAATCTGTACTTCAGCTCAAATGTACAAAACTTTAACGTTGTTGCTAATATTATAAGTGTATGTGTGCTTGCAGTGGACAGGCCTGGGGTGCTGGTCTTGGAGGTTCTGGAGGTCCAG
Source organism: Mugilogobius chulae (assembly GCA_038363315.1). Lineage (NCBI taxonomy): Eukaryota > Metazoa > Chordata > Actinopteri > Gobiiformes > Gobiidae > Mugilogobius > Mugilogobius chulae. The sequence continues at coordinate 37,584,489 of CM076395.1, read as the reverse complement.
GAGGAGTGCAGCATGCGACTGGTGCTATGTGAGCGCCGCACCCCCCCCGCAGAGGGCCACCACGACGACCAGGCCCCCTCCGAAAAAAGGGCCCCGTTATTAGTCTTATTTAATAAAGAAACTGTGGCCCAGCTCAACCCACTCCCAAAAGACGTCATCCACATATACCCGCCATGGTAAGTGTAATATATCTACAGGGCTTCTAAGCAAATCTTTTCACTTACATGTTTGTGTCAATCCAATCACAGTTGTTTATTTGTCCAAAGTCGTGTGTTAATAGTAAATGTGACAGAAAAACAGTTTAACGATTATTCACTTACAAACTTAACTGGGGCCACATACATTTTTAGTTTTCTGACACATGGCTTTAGTTCAAGTTTGTGACTAGCTTTATAAAAATGTTTCAAATGACAAAAGAAAGTTATAGAAAAATAAAAGTAAAATAATGCTAAGAAGAAGAAAGAAATGCTACTAAAATGATCATATTTTCTATTTGTGAATTCTTACAATCATTGTGACTTGAAAAATCTCAATAGAATTAGACTGATACATTGCTTGACCAATAATCCAGGCAGATATTCAACTAATATTTTTGTTTTGGCCAATGTGCTGCTGCCTAAAGAATGCACATAAATCTTAATACTTTAATGCAAAGAAGAAATTGCACAAAGCATGACTACAGTTCAATCTTGTGGTCTGGAGCTAACTTTAAATCAGTTAAATTCATGTAATTAATTAAGCGAAAATGACTAAAATTGGGCTAACATATTCAGCTCATCGTCCATTGGCTTCTCTAAACTCTAGACAATCAGTATTGGCATCGTGCTATATAAAAACCTGCAAGAGTTGATCTCTAAATCACAATTAACAATTCTTCTATAACTTTTGATGTTTCTAATTTGTAGCGTGTCACTCCCATGTGGAAATACACGTTTCTCAAAAATATTCACGCGTCATTTTAAACAAAGTTAATAAGTATTCTCACCAACGGCTCATAGATTCATCCGAATTCTAGTCTGTGTCTCATTGCCCTGTGGGTTTTTTTTTTTTTCATTTATTTGTTCCAACATGTCTTTCTACTCTGCTACTGTATACTGTTTTGATCTAGAGATTATGTGAACTTCTCCAGTTGGTTAATCCTTTTGTTAGCCGTACCCACCAGAACTTGACGTGATAAGACAAGGTTCTAGCCTCTACGTTTGCCTGTATTGTTTGCTATGACAGTACAACCCTTGCATGTATTTTATTAGTTTTTGTTTTGTGTTGCACAGTAATGGAATCAGCTACATTATATAATCCCTCAAATACAAAAACGTGGATGCTCTGTTGTAGCTGCACGTGCCTTTTTAATAGAAGAAATTTGTAAAAACATTAGCCCACTTGACAGTGTTCGCCCCATCACGCTGTTTCTAAACGAGAGCTATTATTTGTAAATGACATCTCTATAATTTCCTGGGACTCACATGCCCAAGGTGTCAAATGAATCACGGCTTGACGTCCTAAGCACATGGCTCTGAAATGTGGTCATCGTGTGTCAGATAGAATCACAATTTATTTAACCATTTTCTCAAAATACATTTTTATTATTATTTTTCAAAACAAATTACCTAAACTCTTTATGACAGCCTTTATACACTGAGAGCAAGGATTTGACACTGATATGTATTTGAATTAAATGGACTTTGTATTTTCAAACATGATTGAACATATTTACTTTCAGGGAACAGCTCTATAAATGCTACTGACTCACATACAAACAGACTGACCAAGAGGAGTTTTTTTGTGTTTACCACAGACATAACCCAGAAATATAGTCTCTTAAACAAACATATATACTTTCTTTGTTTTTGTTCTATTGTTTAATGATGATTAGTTGAATCAATTGACTAGCTATTTTGTTAATAATAAAGAATCATAGTCTTAAGCAGAAGGGAGAATGTTTACTTTATTTATTTAATGAAGCAGGGACAGTGTACAATATACATTACCCTTAAATAGGAAAGATGCATTGTACCAGGCTGTAGCTCCAGTGCTAATTTCCACTTGTTGTCCTGGGCAGGTTGATTTGACTTTAGCTGACGTTTTGAGAGGAAATCATAGGTTTATTCTGCTTTTTTACCACAGCAAAAAGACATTCCAATGAGTAATAACTTGGAAATTATGGTAGTCAATTTAAAATGAGGCAAGGCAAATGGCTTCAAACTATCAGACTCAGGACTCCAAAACAACAAAAAATGCAATGACATCGAACAGATGCAAAAACGACTATTTATATTCAGAAGACTAGTAGGAACATTTAAACATCTGATTAGCCCTATTCTCTTTCAAATATTCACCTTTTTCTCTTCATGTTTTTCCACTTTGTTGGAAATCTCTATGATCTAAATGTTGATTAAATGTTTAAGAAGGCACTGTCAACCGATTGATCGAGTAAACAATTGCGCGACAACAGATGTACTTTTGCAAAACAATCATTTGCCTGTATATATAACTTTGAGCTGGTGCAAACGTAATAGTTTTTTATAGTTGGTCCCCATGTTGCATTTCCTTTCTAATCATTATAATACTTTGTAGTCAGTCAAGATTATTTTTAGTTGTTTAAAAAAATACCATAACCATTTACCAGATTTGACATTAAAGTTAGACTCAATTGTGTCAATGCAAAAAATTTATAAATAATCATTCCCTATATTCATCAGCAAGGCTTTATCCGCAGTTGTAGTAAAAGAGTCCTATGTGCAACAGTGTTCGGTCCAAGTGTAGGGGCGTTAGACAGGGGGGCGTGTTGTTTTGGAGCTAGAGAGAGAAAGAGAGAGAGGCAGATGAGTCCAGCTGTTGGGAGTTTAACTGGAGCTAGCGCTGGAAGATCCTAGAGCAGGGGCCTCCTCAAGAGCTCTGACGTCAGCCACTGCTCCAGGGAATGCTTCACATTCCTCTTCCTGGCAGTCGTTAGGTCATTTCCAGCAATCCGCGGAAAAAACCCACTAGGATCATTTTCTGGAGAGTTTGGGAGCACTGTGTTCACGGAGCAGGCCAGAAGAGATAGATTGAAAACATATGCTGGAGACAGTATCTTGGAGAGCGTCTTCTTGTTATGTTTTATACTCCAACACCCCCTGCTACGCTCACAAGAAACACAGCCTTCTTGTTCCTTGTACGCATGGTCACTGGCAAATGTGTTACATATGTATTGCATTCAACATTAGTCCCCAGTGAAACAGAGAAGTTCTTTTATTAAGAAATGCTGGGGATATACAGAACTCTGTGAGTGTCTCTTTACTTTGAACCATGAACTTTTAAAATGCAGCCACAGATGATCAGTCGGTACATTTCTAGTCAATGGCATGTTTTTGAAAGTTTTCAAAAATACAGTTTTTGTTGCCTTGTGGCTTTCTTTGTACAGAGAAGTACGACTAACTCAGTCCAAAATACAGCATAGACCCTTTGCACCTACGTTACATGATAATGTGGATGCGCCATGACGGAGGGCAAAAGTTCATGAACGCTGCATTACAGGGAGCACAAATCTGACAAGTTCTCAAAGATTTTCCGATTTTGTAAAGAAAGCAAAGGCTACTTCTAGTGCATGTTCAATACAACTGTCCTTGAAAGTGTAACATCTTTTAGGCGCGCACAAAGCAAGGTAGGTTGGAAAAGTTAATGATTGCTAGCTGATCCATACCTTTTTCCTCCTGCTATGTTTGCCAATTGAATCAGATCTACAAGTTTGCGTGATTTTACCTCGCATGATTTGTACCATTACATAGTAAACAGTGTTTCGTCTTACACTGTAGCAGGTTTAAAAGCATACATGAGTCTGGTTTTTCAGTAACTTGGCTATATATCAGGCGTGGCAAGCACTAGTAACACATAATGCAGCTTGTTTCATTTTTTTCATTGCGATTTTTTTTCTTCTTCTTTCTTTTTTTCAAATTAGCATTGAACTATCTTGTATAACGTATTCACTGCAAATCTGTGTGAACTTAGAAGATTATTTTGATTTATTGCTGCCACTCATTGTCGTTTTTTGTCTTCATCAAGTGGGCATTCCCTCGAAGTGCAAAGGGTCAAGAAGAGGCTTGTCGTGGCTAGATGAGCTTTGGCGCAAATAAACTTACAGTCATTGATACCTGAGAGTACTTAACTTATTGGTGCAGAGAAAATATAAGCAATGGTAAATGGAATATATGTGGTGGTTCAGTTTACAGGTCATGATCAAGGCTGCAACGCCGCAAATTGTACATAAAAAGAGACAAGTTGTTGAATATGATGAGACATGAAGGAATACTGAAGAAAAGCATGTTCTTAAAACCCACTAAAATTGTATTGTAAATTGCAATGAAAGAAATAAAATAGCAACAAGTGACATTTACAAGTAAATCTCACTTTCTTATGCAATCTTGTGTTGCATCAGTGAAGTGGGATTTTCTTTAAACAGATGGGACTAGAGACAGAGGACTCAATGGCAAGTGGTCACTTTGACAAGCCCTTTCAGTGTTTCCAACTAATCTGCAAAAATGGTAATAAAAATAAATACATGATAATGATAAGAAGAAACAAATACATAAACTAATACAAGATGAAAAAAATTATGATGAATTACTTATATGACTGATGCAACATTTTTGATTCATGATCAGTCCTAAAGTTGTATTTTAAATCTTGAATTTTTTATTCTAGAACTGAAAACAATCTGTTCCACTTTATATTACTAGTCATAAATTGAAGACTTTAAAGGCAATAAAACATACACTGCATTGTATTGTTGAGTAAAGTAGTATGATTGTTGCTAAAAACAAAGAAAACTTTAAAACTAACTTCATGACATCACAGGGTGGAATAGAGCATTTTAAGCTTTAGAACCCTAGACTGGTGTTTCCCAAACTGGTCCAAGTATCAGTGGTACATGATACTTGGGCTGCCTCTGTTGGTACTTTTGGTTCTCTTGGGGTAACCATTCTTTAGAAGTGGATTACCTGTAATTCATTATTTTCTTAGACTTCATTTAGTCTAATTTTAAACAATTGAAGCTCTGTTTTAGGCCAATATTGTTTATAGGGATCCCCATTAGTTGCTACCATGGTAGCCACTAGTCTCCTGGGTCCATCACTAAATACCATTGCAAGCATATTACATATTATAAAACATCAATACATAAAAATACATTATAGATACATATAATCTGGTAGTACTTGAAGGGTCAAAATTATAATAAGATGTATTTGGTGCAAAAAGTTTGAGTACCACTCTGGTAGACCATTTGAAAAAGCAGAATTAATGTAATTTTCGCATTATTGAGTGCACCTGAATAAAAGTTGCGCAAACTAATTTAAAAAGTAAAAAAGCAGCTCTTGTTTATTGCTGAGTTTATCATTCTAAAATTCATGGCAGCCAAGAGGCAATTTCTTCTATTAATAACATTGGATTGCGCCATAAAATATTTCAAAAACTATTTCACAAATTTCAAAAGTGATGATTTCTGGGGTGTGTAGACCAATTAAGCCTTTATATTACAAAAATAAACTGCACTTAAGCAACATTCATTTTAGCTGCTCTCCATCTGATTGAAATAGGATTGGCCTGCAGAGTGTTGTGATGTCGTCTGAAACCCAGCAATAGTAAGTCTTTGAAAATGTATACAGTATTTTAGTTTCATCGTATATAAGCTGCAGAGTTCAAAAGCTGCAGAGTTGTGAAAGCTTGTGAAAGAAGTCGTGCCTTATTGTCCGGAAGTTACATTTCTCAAAGTGTGAATGAATCTAAACGTTATGCTAGGTATGTTTGTAATGAGGAAACAATAATTTAACAAAGCTAAAAGTTACTAGAAGCTAAACTAACCCAGTTTTGTATAACATGTCATAAGATCTTTCATTTTCAAATTTGATCAAACTTAAAACATCAACTACACAATGCACTGTGATTGATGACTGATGACTCATTTATTTGTATTTTTTTTCACCTCAGGACCTTAACCGGAAAAACACAGAATTTTAAGCTTGTTTGTATGGAGTGAAATTCCTCTGTTTAATCTTCTACCGCGACACCTGAGGGGCTGAGTTCCTTCATAATTTAGGCAGTGAGTAGGCTGACTCCGCCCCCCTCCTACGCAGTGAGTAGGCGCGTGCTCAGGCGGAAATACCTGTATGGATTATTCACTTACGGGCTGTGACGCCAGCAGCGCAGCCACTCCTTGTACCTGCGATGACTACTGCCCACTCACCTGTTCACAATGGGGTCATAACTTCCTGTTCTTGTCCTCTGTCTGCTCCTTTGAACACCGTGTCCTGCCCCAATGCCATTTTACTATAGCTAGAGCGATTACTGATTTCTGCGATGATTAATTGAGTGTTTGTCCAGACAAGCGCGCACAATTGCTTGGGATTTTCACAGCCACTCAAAACCAGCTGAATGCAGTTTATACAAAATGCGTAGCTTCAGCATTTTTTGTAAATGTTTCCCGTAGATAAGTCTGTGTGACATACTTGCTGTTCTTTAAGTTAATTCTTGACCTGTTATAGCCCATATACTGCTATTCCAGTTTAATGTGTAACACGTTGGAATCTGAGTGACGCTGGTGAACCTGTCATTTACTAGAATAACGACTAAAAATACATTAAACACATTAAAAAGCCGTTAAATACACAAAATACAAACATTACACTTTTTTTATTTAACCAGGAAAGTCCCATTGAGATTCAGAGATCTCTTTTTCAAGGGAGTCTGGCCAAGAGCTCCAACAACACAACCCAAAACACAGACTTACATTTTAAAATAAACAGAAAAGACATAGTTAAAAACAGTTACAGGTTAATGATTGCATTTCCAGGTCTTTCAGAAGAGAGTCAAAACGAGCCATAGAAACAAGAGTTTGGAGTTTAAAAACTCTCTGTAAAGAATTCCAATATTGGAAAGACATTTTTCCAATATACATTAAATACACCACATACATTAAATACACGAGCAAAGCAATAAAATGAAAAGAATTCAAGTCATATGGGCACTAAAAGATTTTGGAAAAAAAAATCTAATTATAACCCTTGTTTTTCAAAAAAATATTTTTTATTAAACATTTATATTTTAAATACATCTATTAGCCTTAACATTTGAGGGAAGACTGAAATATGAGTACATGAATTTCAGAAGATTTGCAAAAGTGTATATTTATATGTAGAAAGGCAAATTATAAATGTTAATTAAGTTACAAATATCCAAATGTGTTTAATGTGCTCGCTAATGTCTTTCTGTCTATTGTGTGATGTAGCTATGTTATTAATTTGTTTTAGCAAGTGTATGTCACACTCACCCCACACCCAAACCTGACTGCTAACTTTACAGAAAAACAAATAAACTAATTAAAAACTAATTTAAAAAAAAGTGAAAGCATTTATTAAAATGTATTAAATGTTTGTATGAGCTGGTTTGCTAATACAGTTTACTAAATAACTGAAGAAAATTAAAATGTGATTAATACATGGATTTCCATTCCAACATAAAAGCGTACAGGGCTTAGTGCTGTTAGATGGAAAAGATAATAAATCATTGATTGACTGGTTGAGTCATCTTTGTGGCAAAATAAACAATACAGTTTGTTCTGGATGTGGCAGATTCATATTGTGGTGAGAACTCCAAAGCACTTTGTACATTTCAGTCATGAGGTGTAAGATCAGGAAGTGTTTTTTTCCCCAAATCTACGTATAGATATTTGTACAATTATTTGCTTAACCTCTAATTTAACCCGGAACTTTTTCATATGAACAGCTCATTTTGACAGCAGCGACAACCTGTCAAAACGTACCATATACTGTGTGAAGTAATTACTCAGGCATTTGCTCTGTTTTGATAATATCAGTGTTTAAATGGCCATTATTCAGCTGCCTACGTCCGCGGCAGGCTGCAACTTGTTTGATAGTTTGGGTAGTAGTACATTTGGCGGTGAGTCACGGATAGACCATCATATTATACGTCTGTGACATGTGGGAAAAATTAAGCTTGGCACATACTCACCACCAGAGTGTAATTAACAAACGTTTTTGTAGTTCTTTAGTACTAGATTTGGCACAAGACTCCCTGTTGCAGTGAAAAAGCAGCTCTAAATACCAGAAACTGTAAGTTCTCTGGAATAGCCTTTCCCACATAAGGCTGTAATTTATTCCCTATAATACAGAAAGAAAACCAAAAAGAGCATTTAAGGTCAAAGAAAGTTGTACAAAAACGGGCCTCTTAAGCTAACTTCTGGTTTGATTTCTGTAGGCGTTAGTCATTTTCCGCACTTGATGTCAGCTTCGGAAACTGTCTTAAATTGAGCCGTGTGGAGCTTAAGTGTAGCCTTTTCAAGTATGTGGAACATCTATCATCTGCCTTGTGCTCACATGGAGGAGGTAAACATTTTGGTGCTTGGTGGTACTTGTTGCGGAGGTGGTACGCATCTTATCTGTGCGTGACATTCTAACTGCCAGCCTCCTTCTTCCATTTACTGTAAAAGTCTTAATTCTTGTTAGTTGGTCATTATCAGTAACTCACACAAAATGTTGTCTACGCTTGATCACACTGATAAATAGTTTAAAAGTATTAGATGTATATACTGTAATTGTGCTTCTCACTGGTTTAAAAAATGGCAGTACAATTACAGAAGAAGGTAAGATCTCATAAGTGATTCATAATGTCACTGAGAGCCCAAGTCAGGAGGTTGAGTAAAAAAAAGGTACCTCCTAAATCTTTCGTAATAAACTATTGCCTTTAATACAGGATAAAATAATTATCTACACTTTGAGTATTTCTGCAACATTAGCACATCATGCAAGATCAGCTTTATTATTTTACCTTTTTTAGTTTCCTTTGCAACAAATAGAAGGAGCTCTAACTCAATTCCAGATGTGCTTTATTACACATTTTCAAAGCTTCGATATGTAAGAACAATGCATCCCATCTCTGCTTAGAGATCCGATGATATTGCTCATTGACAGCGTGGTCTGGTTGCCTCACAGTGGTATAATTAGTTCCACAAACTTAACCTTGAATGAAAACAGCAATACATCACAATTCATTATCCAATTATCATGCCAGTAGGTGTTAAGTTTTAGCAAATTATTAACATTGGTCTTCTTTTCTTTCACAGGCAAAGTCTATCGGTAGAAGGTGTCGACTATGACATTATCCTGAATACTCACTTCAGCCAGAAAGTCTCCTTTTCTGCTGAATCGGCCGTCACATCTTTGCCCAGCTTGACTGCTCCGAAACGCACGCCATATTCACTTGATAAGGTTTTTGGGCTGCTGGAGGGATGCATGACAACTGAGGAGCCCAATAAACAGGTATATTATTCCTAAGTGTTTTAATTTAGCAATAAATCCTGTCTAACTAGAGTATAAGCAAAAGTAGCAGATGTGCTTGTCAAACTGCTCAACTTTTACTGTCCATATGTAAGTGGTATCACTATGTCAGTCGTAGTCATGCTTTGCAGAGCCCTTAGACATACATACAATTTCATAAGCAATTTTATATTGCATTTTGGGATGGAGCACAGGCACAGGTCTTTCTAGGTGTAGCCACATTTTCCATTTTCAGGAGAGATGGACTGTATTTTAAATTCTTTGATAATCTGTTTTTACTAATGGAGGAAAAATGGTAAAGTAAATAAACTTGTTCTAGTGTAGTAGTTGTTGGTTGGAATGAAACATTGACATCTTCTTTGATAGTGATGAAACATTCATTTGAACTAACTCATTCTGTTTTTGTTTTTTATGTTTATATTATTTCGTTTTGATGTAAGAATTGATATTTTAGAAATAAAACAGTTAAAATGTAATCAGTTCTTACATGTTATATATAGTAGTCAGAGATTAGGAACTGTAGTGTAGCAAAAATAGCTCTTGTGTAAATAGAAGTTAAACTGCTATTTACATATAATTACGTTTATTATCATCACTCAATCCAAGTTCTTTTGTTAAAATGCACCACTGTTACTTTCTAGGACGTTCACTTTCCTATCAGGGACTCCATCACTGGAGCAGGGCATTGCCAGTCTCTCTTGGATGCAATCGAAGCCTTAGGACAGGCAGGCAGTGTGGGCAGACTGTAGAGGTGGTGGTCCAGAGGGTCTACTCCATCCCAGTACCAGACTCCTGCTCCAGATCTGTCCTCAAACACCGGATCAAGTCCTTCACTGCTCCTCCAGCTGTAGAAAAACAAACCAAGTGAGTATAAGACTACTTCAAACTTAAGCACTCATACAGATCAACGTTTGTGTTGTTCTTCAGAAAATTACTGATGTACTGAAGTTTATTCATGCTATAATCTCATGGACCTAATCTTGTGGTTTGTTTCGTCTCGCCCTACTCCTAATTACAGTTGTTACATATTGTGTAACCTTCATTTTTCTTGCATTCAAGATGTCATTGGTTTACAGTTTAGAAAACATCCCGGTTTCTCCTGTCTCTGCACACACACTTGTCTCTTTGATATGTTTTTTTTTTACTTTAAGGTGCACTGTGTAATTTCTTGAAGCGAAAAGTCAACTACACAATTCAGTTGAAATAGAAAGTAAAAACCACACTTTTGAATCTCCTCTACTCCAGGTCATTAATGGTCCAGTTTGTGGCACTTTAAAAATAAAGTGTGTCTTACACTAAGCAGCCTTGTTTGTCACTATAATTGACTCTTTAGTGTTCTGGAAGGGCCTCTTCTTGCCTTTTCCCTGGAAAATCTTCTTCTTTAGCTATAATATTTCACAGTATGGCATGCAACTGATGCATGTAAATGAAGGATGTCTTTGCCAGAACTTAAGGTTAAACAATTTAGATCACTTCAACACTTTCTTCAATAAAAAAATATCTATTTGTTAATAGATGCACAAAGCATAAAAAAACAGCTATGCTGTTTCTTTATGCTTTGTCACTTTGTGTCACAGTTGCAAGTCAAGGGAGGAAAATACACTAGAAGCTGGCAGATGCACCAAAAGGTTTATCACAAAGCTTTAATCTACAGTTTTGATGTTTAACGTTTCTACCCTGGCAAATAGTGATTCTATTAAATCTGTTGTTCCCAGTGCAGCAAGCTGTATTAATTGCTTTGTTTCTAGCCATATGGCAGTGTTTGACAAAGACACAAACATTTCTAATGGATTCCAGCCCCTCTATGAACAGTTTGGGCCAAATCTTCAGAAGGACAGCCTGATCTTTTCTAAATCTTGTAAACTGACAAGCTAGTGTTTAACACAAGCCTATCTTGCCCCGCTGATAGCATCGAGGAAAACAAGCAAACAAAAGACAAAAAAAAAGTGATGTAGTTACCGGTAATATTTTTTGTTCAAATTACTTAGGGCTTGATTATAGGATTACAGTGTCTCTCAATACAGGAGGTAAAGATGATCACACACTTTCTTTCTCCAAAGACTAAAACAACTTCAACAAGCACACGGTTTACTTGCTGTATTTTATTTTTATAGACTTATTAAAGTAACCATTTTGAAAGTTATATGGCTTTTCTAAAAATGTTGTATTAAAATTTTTTTTTGAAATAAGTATTGCTGTGCCACCATTGCCTCAGTGAAAACCGAGGAAAATACTGGACTACTTTTTACTTAGTGCCAAGTTTTTGTTGTAATTTCTGTTGAATTGGTAGTTAAATATTTGATTTTCATATCTATTTATAACATTTCCCTGAAAATGGATATTTAAAGCATCACACGCCCAGTGACCTCCAGTTACCTGCCCCTCCGCTGGCTGCTTGTTTGTGTTTTTGCTGAGTAATAAGTGGAAAAGTGTTGCTCTGTGTAAACCAGAGCGAGGAGGGGCTCTGTGGAGATGCTCCAGTGTCAGCTGACCAGCTCCATAACTGACCCAATGTCCACTGAAACGTGAGACTTTTGCCCTGCCATGCTGCTCCTGGTGTGGCTCGTAAACAAACACTGCTCCTGACCGGAAACAGCCCTGGCTCTGCTCAGTTTGTCCCCAACAAGACCAGATCGAGTCAAGTGGAACAGGCTGTAATATATGGCACCTTTTTATGACAACAGCTGCAAAAATGCATTATCTACAGAGCAAGCAGTAGTTTTCCATCTAACCAGCACTCAGCCTTTTACTATTGTCAAAAAAAATAAAAAATAAATAAACATTTACTTAAAATAATAATTAGTTTTATTTTTTTTTTTAGCTTTTTCAAATTTTAAATAATGCTATGTCCAATATTTGTTTTGCACTATTCAATTAAAAATATAATAAATGGTGTAATTAACAATCTCTTGATGCATTATACAGTATGTTGTTGTTGACTTATTTGAAATATATATACAAATAGAAATATATACAAATATGATGTTGTCCCTGCTTGGAATTTTAAAGTTGTTTTTATTTTAGCAGACTTTTTTTTTTACTTAGAGAGCTGTAATGTTTTTTCTAGTAATAATTGTTTGAGCTGTAATTTTCCTAATACTGAATGTGATATAATAGAATACGTGTCTTGGCCCTTTTGTAAGGTACATTCAGTCTTTAAAACTTGACTATTCATGTTTTGAAACCACAATGTGCTGCAGTATTTTTAGCACCTCTGGCTTGATGTTTTGCTCTTTGTACATTTTTGCATATTTGTGAAGTGTAGTTACACTTAAGCCCGCTGGCCTCATTCTCTTCATAAAAAAAAAACACAATTTGTTTCTCCAGTATTTTGAGTCAACTTTCTGGTTAGCATTCCCATTTGATCTTTCTGTTGTTTAGCTTGTGTCAACATGCGCTGCAGAGAGGCCAGTATGATATTTACGCCAAAGTTCCCGTAAATTCTGCAAAAGAATAAACAAGAAGATTAACTGTTTGCAGGAAGTGAGGAGAGGCTACTTTTTTTCTGAGGCACAGAACACAATGTGCCTGGCGGATCCTGTTACAACCATGTTTATCACTTTCTCTGCACTGATTGGTGGACAGCGCATAGCAAGGAATCCCGCCTGTCCACCCCCCACCAATGAGGCCTCTGCTCTGTATTCTTAATGTGTGGCTCTCGCTTACTCGGTGTGTTGCCAAGTAATGTGCATGTGCATGGACTGCATGTGGAGCCCGTGTGCAAAGGAGCATGTGTGTGTGTTTGCACAGGCTCGCTGGACTGTAGTTCCTGGAAGCCCACTAGGTTGCTCAGAATTCTGTGATTGCCCGTGAAAACAAATTCCGCAAAAGTACGACAGTGGGAAGCTGTGGTGGAAGAGAGGGGTTCTGTTTGAGGAAGTGGGCCCACCGAGACTAAAGGGGGAATAGTCAGATACTGAGCTGTGTTTGTCTCAAGAAAGTCTGAACACACAGATTATGGCCTGCTTGTCTACTGTCATTTTGTAGGTCAGATTTCAGAAATCAAGTACAAACCTGATTTTCCAGGATTAGGCTTGATAACTTGCCAAAAAGATATAATGCTACACTGAGCATCTTCAGTATTGTGAGAACATAATGGTAACTGAAAGCCAATTCATGCTGCACTAACAAACCAATAAATTGTAACACTATATTATATTTAGTTAATATTACACCAAAAACTTTTACAGAGCATTACCCTTAGTATCATCAATGTATCAGCATGAAACATGTTTTTCTGCACCATATAAGAAATCCTTTGTGTTTTTTACACTTTAAAGCTCATTTTCAGTGTTGTGTATAAATATAGTTTTAATTTCAATGCAATGTTTGTGACATCAAATTTGACCCATGTCAGATTGCCACTTTCTTGTCTTTTTTGAATGAAGAGATTGTGGTTTGGAGCGAAAATCAGCCTCTAGAAGAAGAAATTTGATTGCTTTCTGTGTTCAGTTATACATATTAAAATCTGTCCCGTTTATGTTCTCTAAATCATTGACCAAATATCTTTTGTTTTCTGAAAGGCCTAATTAAAACTGAATAAAAAGTCAAGATCTGGCAATTTGAGAGGATTTTTTCTCCCTCACAAATTGCCCAGCCCCAATTATTAGTTACGGTACATAAAAACTTGTTTGTGTGCTAATTTAACGTAGTCTAAAATGTCATGTTATTTTTGAAGTGTGTCTACACAGCCTCAGACAGGCCCATGTTTACCATCCTAAGACACTTATAGACTCAATCAGGTGGTTGAAAACGGTCTCCAAACTTTCCCAACGTCTCGGATGTGCGCATGCATGCACAAGCATGACAGGCAGACAGCGCCGTCCTCCCTCTCTCCTCTGTTTTCCTTCTCCTGTTCCCTGGCAGTTGCTTGTCAAACCAGGGCTGTGTCTGGGCTTGAATGATTCAGATAAAGCAGCCTGTAGCAGTAGCAGCGCCTCACTCACTGGGTGCAGTAGAGTGCAGGAATACTGAATAGTTTACTACTCACTTTGTAGGCCAAAGGTCCATTCTACCAACAGAAGCCTGTCAAACCAGCCAGCAGGCATTAGCACTTAGCATTGTTAGTAGCAGACTTAAACTACTGTATGCTTGTGCCTTATACGTTACTTTAGTCCAATACTCTGAAGTTCATTAGAGTAACTTGTTTGTCATTTACTATTTTGTAGAGTTTGTGTTATTTTCTACCCCAAACAAAGAGGAAAATATCGTTCTTAAATAATAAGAATATAAATACATTACTCTTTCCATTTATTTTTCAAACTAGCAGCATTTGGCCTATCGTAGTCACATGTAAAAATAGTCAAATTTTCATATTTAGTGTTGTTAAAACAAGACGGCTTTTGTAAAATGAGTTATGAACCATATCAAAGCGGATTATGAAAAAAAAAAAGTTTGAATATTAAATAATTGACTTCAATATGTCTCCTTACCTCTTCTCTCTCCAGGCTCTGTGTTCTGGTCCAGGACAGCTATGGGATGTTCAGTATGGTTCAGTTACACCTGTTGGCGTCCACAGATGACCTTCACAAGTATAGTCAGATGTGGCAGGGGAGAACCTGTCTGCTGAGGAACATCAAAGTCGTGCAGCGCGTCACACGAGAAAGGTGCACTTGTAAAAGTTCATTTGAACAAGCAAAATGTTAAAATGTGGTCTCTCCTGAACAGTTTACATTTCTACTAGCTTTTCAGAACTAGTAAAGGACACAATGTTTTATAAAGGGCATATTTCCCGCTGAAAATATCACTCTAATGCCTAAAACTATAACATAAGTACATTTGAGATTATTGTGATGGTATTGGTATTGATATTGATATTGAGAATCAAATATATTTTAAAATCAAGATTTAATTTTTTCTTTTGTGCTACACTGAACAAAAATATAGATGCAGTATATCTGATTGGTTGTACTGCCAAACCGTGAAACTCTTTTAGAGACAACTTAACTACGACTTAAACTAACCTTTATGGGAATAGCTATGGTGCCAATTGCAAGCAGATGCAAATTTTACGACATCGGTCTCATTGTGCAGTGTGCTTAAGGATTTTAGAAGGTCCTTTTATTGTGGGCAGCCACCTGTGAAATATTTATGGATGCCTATTTCAGCCAGTAAAAAAAAACAAACATATGATTTAGGTTTTCATCTGTTTCTATCCTTTGCTCCGCGTGTACTTCAGTACTATAGCAAGCTAGTTTCACTCAGGTATCTTCTCCTTGCAGCGTGCACAAAACTTGTGTGCTGTGCCACATGTCCCAGAGACACCTTGTACTGAGGACAACAGTAATGGGAGAACCCGACAGCTACAACCCTTACTGAACCTATGACTTTGCCTTAGAAGTGCACAATGTTGGGTGCAGGAGTTTTGGTGAGAATGGAGTGTGCACAATCAAGGGGGTGATAGACCCTCCACGCGCCATGATGCACGTGCTCCACGCACTCGCAACATTGGCTCCCAAGCAAACTAGTCAACAAGTCATTCTCCCATGCTTTTCCACATGTGTCTTGTGCACACCGTGGTGAGCGCATAATAGGGCTCATGCAGCGATGTGCGCATAGTGCGTCTGATTCTGTGGGTGCTCTCACCAAATATAGGGACCACTCACAATGCACACAACATCACGCACTCAGAAAGCAAACTAGTCTTTTTTTTCTCATTGCGCCTTTACTTTTTTTTTTTTTCAGTCAAAGGTGTCTGTGGCACATACAGGGAGAAGACACCTTAGTGAAACTGTCTCGCTATGGCTCTGAAGTACGTATGTGTGGGGAAATTGATAGAAATAGAGGGATACCACAATTCATGAATCTAATCAGTTATAATGACACAAACCAAATACATTCTAAAGTCCTGCCCTAAAGAGCAACATTTGGCCCGTATCACTGCTCTGTGGCATCAGCACAGTCTACGCACAGTGCGCAAGTGTGTACCCCTGCATGCGCCAGCAAGCAGACTGCACTGTAAGGCCATTTACACAATGACATGCGAGGCTTTACAATGAACAGAATACTGCATTTACTTGAGTTCACAAGAAATATAGTGAGCAAATGCATCCTTAAATGGATATTGAGCTTGAAGATTTTCTGTGCCTTGTGAAAAGGAAACAGGTGCGGTTGAATATGAGCAAATGCCCCAAACATGGATAAACTGTGAAAGAAAGACTTTTGAAAACTTGATATTGTGAACTTTAGACTTGAAATTTCGAGTTTAAAACTCCAAATAAATTATTAACTTATAACTTGCTTTACAGTGCTCTACTGACAGTTATAAAGTTATAATATTGTGTTTTAGACTAACAAATTTGCTTTACATTAATATTTTACTAGGCAGGTCAATTGAGAACACTCACTCATTTACAGTAATGACATTTGAATTCCTAATTATGTCAGTATCTGAAATCCAATTTTCATTATCTGATCTAACCCTCTAAAACAGTGAACATGTCCTGAGAAGTATGCTTAACCTTATGATAAAGTTTAAAACTGCCATCAGGGGTGAGGCCCTTCTGAGCTTGTCCTTATATGATACTGTATGTCTGCTCCTGCGGGCTTTTATTCACAGCCCTGATCTTAAAGCTGAATCAGGAATCCATTTTGAACTTTGTCCAACAACAAATAAAAAGCTCTGGTTCTATCCTCAAATGCCCTTTTAAAGCAGCGCTGCCAAGATTTACTGTATAATACAAAGAGAACTTTGCAGCTCACATGAAGGTGATTATGCTGGCCTGCCACAAGTGCCACTCTGTTTACATGAAAGGTGACACTGAGGTGCATGTTCTGATTCCCTTGTGAGTTTCCATCGCCGACAGCCCAGATTAGAAACGGTTAGAAGAAGTGACATGGGAGCGTTTGGAGAACATTTAGGGGCCAGTTCAGGGTATGTTTACATCCTTGTTATTTTCAATGCTACCGCAGCCTGCAGTGTGTCTGGTGGTTGTCTGAGGCTGTGCCGTGATGAATGGTCTACCTTCAGTGTTTGCAATTGCACTTCTTATTTAGGTTAGCTGGTTTAACGCTAGAGTTAGATTTTCCAGAAGAGTCTATAAGCAATCTTATCACCGCACATACCATGCTCCACCTGTAAAGAGGTGCGGCCTGCAAATAAAAAAGCAGAAGCCAGCTGCAAATGTTTTTATGGATCTGAGCCAGTTCAATAGATTATGTTAATATATACTCTTCATGTTCGACACAGAACATGTTGTATATATATATTTTTAAAATCAAATGCAGTTGTACTATTACGTGTGAGTAACACTTTTGCATAAAGTTCACCAAAACATTAGGGAGTATGTGTCAAAACTACTGGCACAATGACCTGTGCATATAACCTCTCTGACCGTCACCTTTCCATTTTTGTTCAGTCAAGTTCCTAGAATGAACTAGGAAAGTGAGATCCGAACCGCTAACCTCTTGGTTTAAAGGCTGACCTTTTGCCCTTTTCATCCACCATTACCCACGCCTCTTTTAGATCTATGTTCACTCTGTATGATCCATAACCAGAATTTAAGCAATCTGTGCAACTGAAATGGCCAAATATTGTTCTTTACTTATACTGTTTAGAAGTATTAAATTTCCCAATGAAACATAAAGTCAATGTATGAAAATAATTAGTGATTTAATTCATAAATACATTTACCGTACATATTATAAAAGTCTATTATTATATCTATTTTATTATTTTTATGGATCATTTCTTAGTGTTTTTTTTTACTTCAAACATATAATCAAGTATTGTTGCTTCCTACATTCTTCAGACACTACATTTTGCACCAGGTAAAAACTGATCAATTTAAGTCAATGCTCATAAACCTTCTGCGTGCGTCTATATATATAAGCAGAAGTTTAAAATCACAAATGAAGCAGTCCTGTTAGTTTGACATCCTAGTGCAGCTCACCCATACTTGAATAGTCTGCAGAACCAGTTTCTTACAAAGGAACCTTGTCATTACTGGCTGACTAACAGGTTATTAACCGCTGGCTGATATGACTGCACTCACATGGATGAATAAGTAACAATGGTCACTGAACTCTGCAAGAACTTTTCTCAAAAGGCCACGAACAAACCAAGATCTTTCAATATGCACTAATTCATCTAAAAAAAATATTGCTTGAATCCAAAATGTAACTAAATGCTTCAGAAAATCAGATCCAACACCCACAAAAAATCTAAAGCTCAGATTTGTTCATGTGCCAGTTACTGTAGAAAAAATGGCACGATAGGAGAGAAAAGATTGGCAGGCTTTGCAGCAATATGCTTCTTTACTGTCCCACCAAATATACAATAAATATGGACAAAAGTATTGCCAAAACCAATACAGTTAATTTGAATGAATTCAAATAAATACATGAATGCAAATGGTTTACTTCCTACCTAAGTGAAAGAACCTTCGCTGTTAGAATGGGCAACTTTATATCCTCTACTTAACCTGTGATCTACCACAAGGCTCAACCTTAGCTCCTTCTTGTTTTCGCTTTACATGCTTCCTCTGGGCTTTATTTGGAGAAATATAACATTCGGTACCTTATGTATGCAGACGACACATGTCCAGTAATATAGGATTATAAAGTATAGGATTATAAAGTATAGGATTGAGGTCCTGCTGTTTGTGTTTAAAGCCCTCCATGGCACTTCCCCAGCGCATAAATCAGACCTTCTCGCACCCTATGCTGCTCCTCACTCCCTCAAGTCAAATTCTCAGTATTTGCTCTCTGTACCTCTTACGCGTCTTAAAAATAGGGGGCCTTTTCTGTTGCTGCCTCTAAACTTTGGAATGTGCTTCCTTGATTTAACATGTTAAAACTAACTTTTCTTAATATAGCATTTAAATCTTAAATACAGTAGCTACCTAATACTGTACATATTTTAAACACACTTCAATTTATGCTTTATAAATGCTTATGTTAGTAGAGCTGTGTGCAATATATAGAATTTTAGATAATATCGTGAATGTTGTTTCTAGGATATGCAAAAATTGAATATCGAGTATATCGTGCAGTAAAAACATGCTACAAAAGAGCACATTTCTAATAAAAGTTAAATAAATTATGCTATCAACTTTCTAATACTGTAGATGCAACCAGTTTATATTCCTATCAGAATTAGTACATTAAGTAATTCAGAGTAATTATGATATAATGAAAGATTCCTGCACAAAAATGTGATATTTAAACAAACTGGGAAAAAAAATTAAGCTTGGAATGAGGAGTACTTCAGGTTTTGAGTCGATTATTGTTGGTTTGAACTATAAGGTTGCTAAAGGAACAAGCATAAAATCTTGTTTTTGAAATAAAAAAAGTACACACTAACTTCAATGTATTAAAAAAAAATCCTTCCAATATTCCAAGATGTGAGAATCTCAATAAACACTAACAGCCCGATCTTGCCCTTTTGTCTTAGCCGGTCTTAGCCTTGGTCTTAAGTATTCCTCTGTTGGCCACTAGTGGCTCTCTCCAAGCTCTATACACTGTCAGTATAGAAGGTTTGGCTCCAGCCAGATGTGAGGGGGTGCAGTTTTTTTCATTGAACCTGACACATGCTCACGCCTGTGACAAGTGAGCAGCTGCTTTAGGATTACAGGCAAAAGAGAACTGTAGCAGCAGCTTCAGTTTGAAAAAAAAAACCTGCAATAATAGAAATCTATTTGGTGAAAGTCTATTTACTTGACAGACTTGATCAACTTTGTTTAAAAATGAGGCCAACATGTTTTTAATGCGTTGACACATAAAAAATGGTTTAAAAAATACATGATGGCCTCTTTGGCCTTTCCATAGCATTCACACTGACCCATGTTCACTCTCACATCTGATTATCTTTTTTTTAAGTCAACAAGCTTTATGTAAAAGAAAAGACACATTTTTAGACGAAGTTGATAAAGTCTGTCAAGTAAATAGACTTTCACCAAATAGATTTCTATTATTGCTATTTCTATTTCTATTTCTATTTCTATTATTGCAAGGCTAAGACCGGCTAAGACAAAAGGGCAAGATCGGGCTGTAAGTCAGTCAACTAGTTTTAGGCTCATTTGAATATTTAAGGTTGTTTTAGCACATTTATGTTGGACTAACAAATTGTCGCCTGAATATTGTTATCGAGATATGACAAAAAATTATAAAGATACATGTAAACGTGTCTGCTAAATAGTTCTCTGTATTTTAACACTGCTTTTACTTTTAGTTAGTGGGTGTGCGCTCATTCCCACCCATTAGCAGCACTGAAACAGCGCTGGTCTTTTACGCACTCTGCCAGCCCCGGCTTGCTGCTCTTCTCAGTCTAAGTGACGTGAAAAAACAGCTTTGCCTTAACAGATTCATGTTTCAGTGGAAGTGAAACTGCCTGCCAAAGCTTTCCATCTTCCCAGAAAAGGCCTTGTTCACGGGTTTCTCCTAACCCCAGTACCACATCCCCCCTCTCACCCCCACATGCCCCCCCCTGCTTCATTTGGTTCTCTATATGTCCTTTCCTAGGCACACCCGGCTGTTTGGATTGATTGACAGTCTCTGGCCTCCCTTGGTGCCACTGAAGTATCATGGAGGCACAGCTAGCTTGCAGAATGTAAGTTTTGTTGAATTAGCCATCCTGTACTGGCACTAGGTTTGTGCAATAAAAAGCATTTTTTATCAAATGAGAAGGTTGATTTGAAGATATGAAAAAATGTGAATATTGTGTATATAGGTTAGAATAAAACATGAGTTGGCCCGTATCACTGCTCTGTGGCATAAAGAGTTAACTAAAACGAAAACCATAACATAAATTTCAGCACAATTATAATTAATTACAGACATTTCAAATTGTCTTTTAAATAATTATGCTTAAAGACATGTTTTAAAGGAGGCCTTTTGTGCTGTGTAGATCAGTATTTTGCATTTTGTTTTTATCTAAAACGGCCTGGAAATTTAAACAGATGCACTGACTTCCTGTTCAAATCTGCAGAATTGATAAACCCTGCCTCTACTTTGCAAAACCTATCTTTAATAAGCAGCACATTTTAAATGGCTCATTTTGGGGGGAGGAACATGACTGCAGTTGTACTGATTGTTTTGACTAATCACAAGTAAATACAGAGAAGTTGGTGGGGATAGGTGGCAGGTGAAAACAGACATTTTGTAAGCACTTGAACATCAGCTGCAGGACAATACAAGATTACTCAAACATGCATTAACTAATCTAAATAGAACTTTGGATAAGCTATCATGGTTAAGCACTCAGATATGTTAATTTTACACAATAGGTCTCCGTTAATAACTGTCTGTTGTAAATTGTCTGACTGTGTCATTTTATTTTGCACATTTTATATTTCAAATATTTTTTGGGGGTTATGTGGTTCAAGTATTAAAATATGAAGATTATGGGTTCATATGTGGTTTTAAAGGTTTCTTGATCACAGTTATCAATGTTTACAAGATATTTGGCTAATTTGTTTCAACTAGTTTTGTTTCCTTTCTTATAAAGTAAAATTGTATTAGATTTGATGGTTGTTTATTTTTTTTGCATACATGTTTGTATAGCTTACTTTGGTTAACACATATCTTCAGATAAATCACAACACCATATTTAAGCTGTCAATATCTCACTTAGTAATGCTGTTGTGTGTTTTTGCACAGCGTACGGACAACATTTAAGTGCAAGTGAATGTAAAAATGTTTGATCTTTCTCTGTCTACATGCATTAAAGCTATATGTAGCATGCATAAAAGTTATTTGCAGTTTATATATACACATTTGGCCTATTTCTGCAGGAGAGCCGTGCCGCAGGTCCCCCTCCCAGTTTCTGCTACTTGCTCTGTGGTCAAGAGAGTTCTGTGGAGCCCAGTGAGAACCAGCCTGTGTCACCTCTTTACTTTCCTCCAACAAAGCAAACTTTAAAAGAACTCATGCAGGTTATTTCAAACTCTCCTACACTTAATGTACAATCATGCATTTGTGTTGTTTATGCACATTTTTAATGTAGTACATTCTTTTATTTGCAGAAAGAGCAGAAATTCTGTCGCTGCAGTTTTGTTGCCACAGTTCTATATAATAAAAAACAGGTAAGCTCTGAGCAAAACCAGTTGAACAGGCACACACACAAACACGTTATTTTGAATCTTTTCTTTTCCCGAATATCCAGATCTACTGACGTACACACGTTATCTTTTATCCCTTCTCAGATAATTTGGACCCTCGCACTGATAAGATATGGTACAGTCCACTGTCCTATCGCTGTATCTGGGGCGCAGAGCTCTTTTAGCATTGATTGACTGGACCTTTAAACTATGAACACTTATCAGAACAGGGCAGTGGACTTTGGCACACACTCACACCACTCACTGAACTACACTCTGCAGAGCAGCCATAGAATCTGTTGTTGAGTAATTGATCTCGTCAATGATAAGTACATGAAGACGAACATTATGTAACGATTGGTTTATGGGTGGTATTCACGTCACAACATTTTAAAATGTTTCATTTTGTTGTTCAAGACAGAGAAAAGTTTGTTATTTAAAGGTGCACTGCGTTACTTTTTGACCAAAAACAGACTTGATTAAAATTAAGACTAAATTAAAAGCATGTTCTTTTCACATTAAAGCTTAAAACTTATTTATCCCCATCCAATATGTCCCAAAATATGCTTTTAGCTTTCTACTTCTTCTGAATTGTGTAGTTGACTTTTCACCTACAGAAAGTTACATAGTGGACCTTTAAATATGAAGAGGGTCACTGTTAGATGTGTAAACTAAACAGAAAAGTTGTGCATGTTGAATTGTCAGTTCACTTTAGAATCCAAACTATAAACTCTATTGTATTATTTTCTTCCACCACTGATACACAGTTGAGTGGAATTTTACAAGCTACTGAAACAATTGTAAACCGACTTCCTTCAGAACTGCAGAACCCAGAGGCCCCGCCCCTTGACATAGCAAGCAGCAGAATTTCAGTTATGTATTTTTACAATTGAAAATGCTTTTGAATCCTGTGTGACCTAGTATCTTCCATTTTTGGGAAAAATTACAAGTCTCAAACAGCGGATAGCCTCAAGTCTCAACAGCAGGATAGAAAAAAAAACTGAAAGTAAATTTAAACTGAAAAAAAAAAGTGTTAATTTTAGTTGTGTTTTTTTTCCTTCTATTTACCAATATATAAAAAAAAATAATAATAATCTGATGTTAATCCAGAAAGCTACTTGAGAAAACTTTGGAACATTACTTGAGTAATATTACCTGAGAACAAATTTTGGTTACTTTATCCACCTCTAATTATAAGCGTGTTATAAAAGTTTATATATGGAACAATGTGTCCCCTAAACTAACAATTGTTCATGTGGGATTTCATATTGACATCACTGTTCACGATGTACAGAAATAAAATAAAACAGGTCAAAACATCTGCACTTTAAACAAACTGATTATTGGTCCTAGAGTGTTTCATTATTTTCTTCTTTGTAATATTTTTCAGGCGGCTAAAGTAGGCCAGGGCAATTTGTGGTTAGCACTCACAGACCCCAGCCTACAAGAGGAGCAACTCGAGAGGCCACTGAGGCGAACAGTGACCCTGTGCGTCAACACTTCCTGTGTGCTCACTTCCTCTGTCCTAGAAGCGCTGAACAGCTCGAGCGTCTGTCGCATGTCGTTCATAGATGTCGTCAAAGAACATGGTAACGTTTTCTAAGAAACCACCGTCATAAGTGCCTTAATGCGGCCATAATATGTTGTAATAATGACATGTTTATGTTTATATTTATCGTTCAAGTAGTATAGCATCAGAATCAGAGTGAAAGGGTGCAACATAAAACAATGAATGATAGTTATAATGATAAAAAAATTAATTAATTAAATAAAGGACATGCAAAAAGGATATGTGAGATTTTTGGAAATATGCTTGAAAATAAAAGAAAGGAAAAGTTCTGATAAAAAAAATAAGAGTATGCAAAAGGTTTGAAAGATTTACTATAAATATGCCAAAACATAAAATAGATTCTATAATTTGAGGACAAATGCAAACTACCAATGCAAATAGATAAGGTGATCACATTTCTACTTGTTAAAGCATTGTGTCATTTTTTCCCCCAAAACATAGGCTTATAAAGCATGTTTTTGTAATGTATATGTCTTTATTGCACTAAATAATTAATACAAATATCTGCCTTTGCTTTAAGCTGGCTTGCTTGGTCATAAAATAGACTTTCCTGCGTTTAAAAGTTTAGCTATATTCTTCACATTATGGCACAGAATATATTTTTCTTTAACAGAAGTATTTTTTTAAACTTTCTATGTCTATTTATTCGTGTAGTTGACTTTTCACCCCCAGAAAGTTACAGCGTCACTTTACTATAATTTCAAAACAATTTTGGTTTAACCCTTAACACATCGCTGTCTGCTGTAATAAAAAACTTCCAAGCAGCAGTGCATAAGAGAATCTTTTGAAAGGCTGAAGTTCAATTAGACACAGTGATCCATAATGTTGAAGGTCTATCTAAGTCTGTAAACAAAGCACAAACAGCATGGCCTTTCTCTAGAACAGCTTTTAATCTTTTACAGTGACTTGTCTCTGTGTTAAGTTTAGTTCCTTCTGAAATTCTATATTGGTATAACTACTACTTTTAAAAAACACTAAATACCTCCTACTGAATATTTCCCATTATTTTACCTTTCTGTTTTGTGTAATTTTGTGCGTATTCTACTTCCACACCAGGCATGTTTGTGTGTGCGGAGCAGTCAGTCATTAAGCTCTGCCCTTTGGAGCCAGACCCCACAGTGTCCTCCTCTTTGGGGTCACTCGATCAACCTGTGCGACTGGATGTTCTGGATTCGGAGGTCACGCCTAGCTCCCTGTGCGTGGTCTCAGGTCAGCAACTCTTACTTCTAGATGTCTAATTCTAGTTGTCCTTTCAAACATTGCTAAAGCGTTCTTGTCTCATGAGTGAAACCGACTCCAGTGCTTTTAAAGAAGTCTTGATGTGGGTTTAAAGCCATTGTTCTGTGTAGTTTATTATTCGAATTCCCCAGGCAGTTATTGTGTGTAAAAAATGAAACATAAGTACGCTTTGGATGTACTCTGTTTATTCACAAACATTTTTGCCTAAATATGTGGTTAAAATGTTCTTTTTCTTCAGTTAGATACAGTTTGTTTTCATTGTTTTATTTGAATAACCACACTTAATGAATTCAAAGTTAAAGGGAACGTATTACACTAATTATAACCCACATAATTAAGTTGTTCCCTCGTCATAAAACATGCCTGAAGTTGTGTTTTGTTTCATTCACACTTGTTAAACAGAACAGTTCTGCGTGTTTAGACAGTATTCTTTGCTCAAGTTGAAACTCTTCATCTTGTGATGTCATTCAGTGAAAATACAAGATGTTCTTCACCATGTTTTTAAGATGAACTTATTTTTAATTACAGATATTCTCAACTTTGGTTTTAATTTTTAAGCTGTTTTTTTTTTAGCTTTATTCAAACTGTATTTGAGTATTTTCTGACAGTTTGGGATCTTTTTTGTGGTAAACTATGGTGACAAATAATTTAATTGTGAGCTCACTCTTTTGACAGTTCACTATCTTTGTGATATATATATATTTTTTATTAATACATCTGTCTTTTCACACAGTTCCACCACAATGTCCACAAACTTTGCTCAATCTTTTCATGTTGAGTGAGCGGGACTTAACTTAGATCAATGCTGCGTCTCCATAAACAAATGACTGTTTCATTGTTTTGTTTATGTAACTTTCTGATGGTTAAAACAACAATCTTATAAAGCCTTTCGAGGCGACTGTGGTTTGACTTTCAGCTCCACAAAAAATAATTCAGCTGCCATGCACTGAACATTTGAAAATATATATTTATTGCTTTTAGGAAAAGATACGTTCAGTATATCGGTACATTGTCACAGACCAATTGGCAATATGCATAACGCTAGAGAAAATGTATCTTTACTACTACTATGGACTGCTGTGTTTACTTGGCTGAAAAGTGACCTATTTACTTGGTCGATTAGTCGATTAACTGGTCGATGGCATCGTAGTCGACCAAATTGCATTAGTCGACTAATTCTAGATAGATTAGGTTGAGAATCTGGGACCAAATCATTGGTC
Source organism: Mugilogobius chulae (assembly GCA_038363315.1). NCBI lineage: Eukaryota > Metazoa > Chordata > Actinopteri > Gobiiformes > Gobiidae > Mugilogobius > Mugilogobius chulae. The sequence continues at coordinate 37,558,094 of CM076395.1, read as the reverse complement.
TAATCTGTTTTATATATAAATACTATGTTCCCTATTCATTTTGTGTATGTTTTTACGTGAACTTTTGTCTTTTCATTTGGTCAGGTAAGCAAAACAGACTTTTTAGCTCTCTGAGCTTTAATAAGCCCCGTTTTTAGTCCATTAATCAGTTGATGAGACATACCTTTAGTCGACCAAGAATTTCTTTGGGCTTCAACAGCTGTAGTATTCACAGGACACTTGCATCATTAAGACAGTGTAAAAATACGATTCTTATTTTGGTTGTTCTGCATAAATCAAGCTTTTAATGGGTTTAAATAGGTCTGTGCACAAAAAAAGGATTTTGTGAGACATACATAAGATACATAGAAAATACTTAATTGCATATTTAGTTATACATTTCCTTATTTTGGTCAGTTGGCTCTATTCTGTGTATTACAAACCTACACCATAAAGTGGAACAGAGTCAATTGAGATTTACTAATGTAGACATCCTTAAAAGCAGGATTACTCAAATGTTTGTCAGTGAGACAAAGCACAACTTTGGGTATTTTTTGATGAGGAAACAACATTCCTCCAATATGACTAAAAGCTCAAGACTCAGACAACATACTGTACTCATGACCTTCTCTCTACTGTCAGTGTATGTTGAATTTTTTTCAATTATGCAAATGTTGCCTCCAAAGTACAGATAATAATCCGCATCTGTTGCTCAGTGTCAAAGTTTAGGGAGAAGGTCATTCTAAGAACACTCTGGTTTAGGCCCCTCTGGCTTTTCATGTTTGGTCAGGTGGCTGAAAAAACAAACTATTTTTTGCAGTTTGACTGAAAATTATCATTTGGAAATAACCTGTAAAGAAGAGAGAGAGAGAGAGAGAGAGAGACCGGAATGTACAGGCAGTTTTATCAGTGTCAAAACACAGAATTGCTGTTAGCTCTTTTTAGGAAGTAAACTAGTTGCAATTATCGCACAATCTTAGATAAAAACGAGGTATGTTTTTACACATATCGTCGTTGCATTACGCATATGTGTTTGCTGTTGGTGTATGAATCTTTATCATGGTGTAATCTTTCAAACATGTGAATGTGAAATAACCTAAAATAAACGTTTGTGACTATTTGCAGGAGTGATAGTTGGTGTGGATGAAAACACTGCATATTCTTGGCCTGCGTGCAACTACTGTGGAAGTGACCACTTAGAAATGCTGACTCAGTAAGTTTTCATGAGAAGTACAATAGTCATGTTTAAAACTGGGTAATAAGTCGCTGTGTTTTTCTTTTTTGAGGCAAAGGTTCCATTGTGTCTCATGTAAATCCATATTGGACAAACCAGAGACAAAGGCTCAACTTGAAGTCATCTTAAGCCAGTCATCACTGAAAGATTGTACTGTCAAAATAAAGGTGTGAAAATGTTTTTAGCTTAATTTATTTTTTTATTCTTAACATGATTTTGACCTCTTCCACAGCTGCAGAAAAAGACAATCTTGTCCCTCCTGAACATCTCTGAACTGGAAGGGGGAGAGGTAGGTTTACTTTTGCATGTTATGTAACTCTGGATTTTACTGGACTCCCACTGAACTGGATGGTGAATGATCTTCTGTCAATATGCCCTGACAATCAATCACCTGTCGTGCACACGTTTAACTGATAACACTCCTTAGTCATGCAGCTTAAGTGGCTTTCTGGAAACTCACCTAGTCCTTCAAGTCCCCAGATAAATGCACTGTGCTATCATTGTATTACAAACTAAACTCATATAGTAGTGTATAAACTTTGTCTTTGAAGCAAGTTATTTTTTTCCCATTGAGATCATCTATGTGTAAGTTAAACGTTTTTATCATGGCATTGCTGATCAGGATGAGACGGTCAAAGGTCAGGGCCTTAACTAACTAGTTTTAGATTATACTGTGGTTTAGCACTAATGTGGCTAAAGATTTTCTGCAGAAGATTAAAACATTTGAACTTGGACACTTGCTGAACAGTGTTGTTAGAGGTCTGATGTGCTGTCTGCTTCAGTTCCCAGGATACGATGTTGAGAGCGTCCTGGGAAAGGAGCTGGGCCCCCTCAACGCTTATGTCCGACTTATCACAAGGAAGCCCTCTCTGTGGATAGGCCTGGAAGAAATCAGCCTGTGAGGCCGTTTGGCTCCAAAGATCTGTGCACTGGGCTTTACCCCCTCGAAGGCCTCCACTCCAGTGAACAGGCTGCAGAAGACAAGGTCTTGTTTGTGTTAATGATATGTGATCCTGTGCACCAGGAGTTGACAGCCCAAGGGTAGGCCAATAGCATGCAGCCTGTCAAAGCAGCCCACGTGTTTGTGCACTTCATAGAAAGATAGGTTTAAAGTAACTTCACCAACTACATGTTTTGTCAAAAGTACTGCATACTACAGAATGGTACTGATACTTTGTAAATAAACACTTCGTTACTGTTGCCCCTCATCTCTTTTTAACTATTAAAAGGTGCTAGTCCACCTGTTGTTTGTTATGTAAGCCTGTTCTTCTCTTCTAATACATGTATCAAGTAGACACTCAGACCAAGACAGTGTGACTTTTTGCAGTTCTTTTTATTATAGATTTCATAAACAAAATGTTTTCATACAAACTATATAAAAGATCATGCTCTGGCTCATACAAAGTTTGGAATTAAAAAAAAAACATGTACCATAATAGGTATTAAATGCAGTGGTAAAATAATTTAATATAGACAATTTCCCACAAAATATGGCAGCAACATCTTATAAACTGTATTTCCAGTGCCATTATGGTCAGCTTAAATTACATCTGGTACAGATGGTAAAACAAAATGTCTGTTTGAGGTATGTGTCCTGAAGCTCAGTTCATTAAAAGAGATGGGTGTCTCCTGTTCGTCACCGACTCTCAATACTCGTGGAGCCCACAAACGAGGAGTTTGGGATCTGCTTGAAGAAATCCCGGAGCCCTGTAAGCTCTCTTGTTAGCTGCTCGATAGTTTTGTGAAGTCTGTCATTCTCTGCGCCCAGTTCGATCATTTTTTGTTGCATTTCCAAGTTGCGTCTCTTTGCTTTGTCCCTGCTTTTTCTCACTGCAATGTTATTCCTCTCTCGCCTCTGTCTGTACTCCACGCTGTACCTGTCCACTGACTTTTTGCCCCTCTCCCGCCCTGCTTTCCGTGGAGAAGACTTTGAGTTGCTGACAGCACTCGACATGGGCTCTGGGGTGGTGGGTGGGGTTGGCTGTCCCGTAGGAAGGCTCACGGAGGTTTGCGCGCACCTCTCGATCTGGGACGGCAGAGACGAGGACACGTCACTGTCACTCCAGTCGGATTCCTGCTTGATGGGCGCATTGAACATCCCTTTATCCAAGCCACTGTCCACTTTCCTTTCTGTGGGGTAGACTGTGTTCACGGTTGACAGCACGGGGGTTGTTGTGTTGTCATCCCGTAGAATTCTTTCTCCTGCTTCACGTTGTTAAACAGATCGAGGAATAGTTCATCGTTGCACAGCTCCAAGTTTGGCACAGCTGTCATGGACTCGATGTATTGGCTGAAGTCGATGGCGCTCTCGTCGTCGTAGATAGCAGGCGCGTTGCTCAGCTCCGCCATGGTGCTGTCCTCGCCCTCAGCCTGGCTCCTGATCCCCGGCTTGCACAGACCTTGCGGGGGGCCACTCAGCTTGACACTCTCGTAGAAGTTAGCTGGCTCCATCGCCCAACTCATGTTGCATTGTGGAGACACACAGTGAGAGTCCAGGCTGTATATGTCACACATGAACTCAGATGACTGCTCCACGTGGTTTTAAGCAAGAAAAGTTGAAAACCAGAGATGTCACGCTTTACGCACGTCTCTGCAGCTTGTCTTCCAGGCGCCTCTGTTCACTTTAAATGCGCCCTGGCTCTGGCTCGCTTTGCACCCTGGGTCTTGACTGTCAGTTAGTGTCAGAAGAAGATTGTCAAACTTGTCATGAGCTCTTGTTTCTCTGAGGCGTCTGAAGTTTTCGCGGAGTGTTTTGTATCATTTCCCCGAGCTGACGTCAGACGCACCTCCCTTTCATGGGCCAGTCAAGTCCGGACGGTGTCACGTGGTGTCCCATTTGAGGACATAGGGGGCGTGCGCCCGCATGCCACCCACTCTACTACGAGAGCATGAATGGCCCTGGGTTGTTTACATAGGCCGTGGGTGTTCAAGATTAAGTCAAACGCACTGACAGCTTTTATACGTTTTTAAAATGTGACCCTAGAAATGGCAGAAGAACAAATGGGAACAGTTAGTGATTTTTATGGGAATACCTAACTAGCCAATACATTATATTTAACTCAAGAAAAAAAAAACACAATCAAACAAACAAACCCTATAAAATGCTGCAGATATTTATTTGCAAAAATTATTACTATTCACCTGTTTTATTCCATCTTCTTGAAAACAGCATTGACTATCTAACAAACTTTGAATTGTATTTGTAGGCTATAGTTTACATTCATTAAGGATTTTTTGCATTCATTGAGGAATTATTCTGCAAAAAAGAAGCTATTTTCTATGTCATGCATGTATTCACGTTAACAGCGGCTTGCTTCAACAAATATAATTCAACAAAAAGGCTACATTCTTAGAATGCATTCGTTTTTTTAGAGTGGTAAAATAAAAAAAACTGTGGTATTTTAGTAAAAAAAAAAAAAAAAAAAAAAAACAACAACAGTAAAATATAAATCGTGTCATTCTTTCTTCATCCAGATGTGCCCCACAGTTGAAAAGGTTTGTGTCATGTAGTCATCTGGTTATGACTACTTTTGAAGCCATTTCTGCTATGTCCTAAAATATAGTTGAAAAACTATGACTAGCACACTGGACTAGCTCTGGAATTCTACCCAAGCAAATGTCTGTACTAATAGCCTTGTTAAAGCAGCATAGAATGTATGGCATTAGTGTCTGGAAAGTGAAGAGGGCATTTGGATCATACTTTATAGGCTATTAAGAGGTTTTAGATGTATGGTCCAAATTCAGCACCTTCTCTTTGGGGCTTGTCAGAGTAAATTATACAATGCTTAATGAGATTTTATTAGATTGAAAATGTGTGAAAGTTGCGTTTGATTTTGACGGAGACCAGTGTTTTCCTTCCTTTCCTTCATGTCCTCAAAAGACCCACCATGTGCTGACACTTCTTGGAAGTCCTCCTGTTTTCCCCATAGGAAGAGTTCTGAAGTGAGTTTTCATAAACAAGACTGAGTTTGGTGGGAAAGTGCGCCACTCTGTGGTTTGTCAACGATCCTGCAACAGTTGCAGTAAGATAAGATAAAGTTTCATCCGTTCTGCTGCGTGTTGTATCCATGGTTGTAACACACAATAGCTCACAAAATTTAGGTATAGTCGCTTGGCTGTGTTTTTCTTAATAATGCAGTAAACCTTTAGCAACCCGCAGATCTAGTTTTATAGAATATGGTTTCTTACCATGTAAAGCGACAATTAGACCATATTGGCCCATTTAAATGTACAAACATATGGAGAAGGCATCTTGACACTTTCGGTCCAGCATTTGGAGGCTTGCACAGAAATCACCATTAGTAGAACTTAATTTGCATAACAAACAATCTGGGGGATGTAGTCTCACTCTCACTGCATAACACATGAAACCATATGGCAGGTTGTGAGAACTGCCTTTCTCAATCTTTAGTCAAAAGGTTGTTCTTTAATATTTTATTATGTGAACGCACTATTGAGTGGCATAGATAATATGTAAATAAAATTAATACTGAAGTAAGAGAAGCAGGAAAGCATCGGCACAGATGGGTTAAACCAATTAGAAATAGAGGGGTTTTACTAACCGGGCAAAAACGAAACAAAAACGTGTTTTATGTAATTACAACACTTTAACATGGAAAACATTCTTATGCTAACTGACTGTACTAAAATATAGAATACACTACAAAAGCAACAAGAATAACATTTATAATTCTGGCACAGAATTTTTCGAAACTTGACAGCACCCCCATTACAGAAACACTTCAGTCCGGAAGTAGCAGTGACTCTGCTCTGTGATTGGTGCAAAGTTCCGCGCGAAAATAACGTCAGCTGGTGTTTCGCGCCACATCTGCAGCAGACGGAGCACTTCAGAAGCAAAGGTAAGAGAGTTTGTGTTTCTATCAACTTTTTAGAAGAAATTACCAATCAAAATAGGCCCAATGCAGTGCGTTAGTTAATATAGTATTTGGCAAACGTGTGTGTCCATACAGTGTCATGTAAAAGTCCTAATTGAAGCGCTTGATAGTTTTCACCGCAGCCACATGTCACGCTACAAAGGCTGTTGTACTGCAGGGATCGCTCTTTGTGCACATACTAAGTTTTGTTTATCCATCCTAGTTAATAAAGTCTTAGTAACAAGTGCTGGTCACATAGTTTGAGCTAGGCTGTCCATCTTTGCTACCTATGTGTACAGATTTGTTTTTTATTGTTTATACTACTATATTGTGCCCTTCAATAACTGAATCCGAAATAATCGTGGCTTATCAATTAAACAACATTTTTGCTATCTCCAGGTATTGTTTTGACAGGTTAAGATGTGTGTCAGGGAAAAATCAAGTTCAGGTTTTTATTCCCTTTTTGTACATGTATATTATGCATTTAGACTCCAATAAAGATTCGGTAATGAAGGAAAACCTATATTTTGCTGTGTTTCTTACCTTGATATGAATCTATTTATTTTAAAATTTAACATGTACTTATATTTATTTTTAGAAAATAAACCATGTCATCCCCTACTTCAACTCCTGGTCGTAAACGTGGAAGGAATGCCAACCCTGCCACTCGTAAGCATTAATTCCACAAGTTAAAATCTTTGCTCCTGCCATTGAGTTAAAACAGCTCTTTTGTTGTTGTGCTTACAGCCAGCAGTGAGGGTCCTACCTCTCCCCCTTCCCAGCGCCGCAGAGGGCAGGACTCCTCCACTGGTGACCTTATGCCCATGCCACATCTCCAGCCACAGATGTGCTGAGTCCCGCAGCCCCTCAGGACACCTCCTTGTTCTCCAGCCCGCGTCCCTCAGGTGTGAAAAAAAAACATGGAATTTCTGCCATGAGTTGTAGTTGTGTAGGTTGGGGTTGCTAAAATTTTGTAATGATTATAAATATGTTTCTCTTGCTTTTTTGTTTGTTTGTAGTTGTGTTTATTTTTTTAATGTCATATGACTTTGCATCTCTCATTATTTTTCTACCAACAGTTGCTCCAAATGAAGTGGACATGAGCTCCCCTCTTATGTACGGGACACCCAGCTCCCGTGTTGATGCCACTCCACGCAGCGGTGTCCGAGGAACACCTGCCAGACAGCGCCCTGACCTGGGATCTGTGAGAAAAGCTCCACAAGTGGATCTGCAGTCAGAACCGGTCAGTCCCCTTCCCTTTGTTTTTTTTTGCTGTACTCAACCTTTTAAGTCTAACATGGAAGATTGTATGTCTTTGTTTTTTTGGCTTTGTAGCAGAGTACAGAAGGTGTTGCTGTGGGCAGTGAGACCAATGTCGGGCAGAAGGTGGTCATCTGGGGAACGGATGTTAATGTTGGAACCTGCAAGGAGAAGTTTCAGGTACAGTTTAAATCATGCAGTTTGAAGTGTGTTCAGCATTCATTTCAATCAATAAAGCATTAACAATTTCCTTTTACAGAGATTTTTACAAAGGTTCATTGACCCAACATCCACTGAAGATGAAAATGCTGGCCTGGACCTCAATGAGCCTCTGTACATGCAAAAGCTGGAAGAGGTAAAACAAAACTTTTGTGAATATATATATATTTTATTTTGTAGTTTTGTCATGCAAGTGATTGATGTATTATTTCCTGTTTGCTGTTGTAGATCAGCGTTGTTGGGGATCCAGTGTTAAATGTGAATTGTCTGCACATTCAGACTTTTGATGCAGAGCTTTATAGGCAACTTATCAGCTACCCACAGGTATTATTTTAAAATACGCACTATGTAACATTTATGGTCTCCAATGAGATTGCTTTACTTGGAACTAAAGACTTTCTAACAATTTTGGTGATGTTTAATTGCTAAAAAAACATATAAAGATATTGCCCTGCCAGCATTGAAGTGTTGATGTTTTTTCACAGGAAGTCATCCCAACTTTTGACATGGCCGTGAATGAACTCTTCTTTGAACGCTTTCCTGATTCTATCTTGGAGTTCCAGATTCAAGTCCGCCCCTACAACGCCCTGAAAACACGAAACATGAGGAGTCTGAACCCAGAAGGTGAGTGGGTTCAGAAGCCCAGCCGGTCTCTTTATCAGGTGCCAATTAAGTGAAATCACACTTATTAGTGCCACCATTTGCTAAATCATTTTCCCATATTTAGTGTGGGAATTAAGAAAAGCTTCTTTTGGTTTTGTGAAGTGTGAGGTACAGGCCTCATGGTAACGCTTCTGTCTGCCTTATGTTGCTTTTCAGACATTGATCAGCTCATCACCATCAGCGGTATGGTGATCCGCACTTCGCAGCTCATCCCTGAGATGCAGGAGGCTTTCTTCCAGTGCCAGGTGTGCGCCTACAGCACTCGGGTGGAGGTGGATCGCGGCCGCATTGCTGAGCCTGCTGTGTGCCGCCACTGCAACACCACCCACAGTCTGGCACTCATTCACAACCGCTCAGTCTTTTCAGACAAGCAGATGGTGAGAGCTGGGGAGCAGGAGAGGGGGCAGATTGCTTACAGTGAATGACACCTAGTCTGAGAATATGTTATGTGCTAATCGACTGAGGTCATGACATCTGTTGTTTTTATGATCCTGCCTCAAAACAGATTAAAGTGCAAGAGTCCCCCGAAGACATGCCTGCGGGTCAGACGCCACACACCACTGTAGTTTATGCCCACAATGACCTGGTGGATAAAGTGCAGCCTGGAGACAGGGTCAACATTACTGGTAAGCCCCAGAACCTGCCAAAGAACACAGCATATTCATTGGCCTGGAGTGAAGCTTAAAGCAGAATCTCATTTCAGAGACAAATGACAACAATTAAGTGTTTCATCACAATAGTGTATAATGGTACTCTTAAAGGAAGTAGGCTCTTAAACAATAGAAAAAGTTTGAATACTGTTTTCTATGTGCATAGAAATGTGAATAATAATCACTTTGTTTAATTATTAAATACTGGAGAACTAAGTCAGGGCACTTCTAGAGTAATTCCCAGGCAAGAACAGCCATTTTGTGCTTAATAACCTTATAGTTTCCATATGTGTGGAAAATATGAAGTGCATTATGGCGACTAAAACTGTGAAACTTTGCAACTTTTTTTATTTTCTGTTTTAAGGCATATACAGAGCAGTCCCCATGCGAGTGAACCCGCGTCAGAGCAACGTGAAATCTGTGTACAAGACCCACATAGACGCCATCCACTTTCGTAAGACTGACGAGAAGAGGCTGCATGGGTTGGATGAGGAGGCAGAGCAAAAGCTGTTCACAGAGGACCGCGTGCAGACACTGAAGGAGCTGGCAGCCAAACCAGACGTGTATGAGCGCCTCGCCTCTGCTCTGGCTCCCAGCATCTACGAACATGAGGACATCAAAAAGGTGTGTGAGAATAAGTGGCAATGGACACCAGCCAGCACTGTTCAATGAACTCTCATCGACTTATTCTAGAGTTCAGCATAATGGCTTGTAATGACGTTGCTTTAAATTTCTAGATGGCACCTTGTGTCAAAAGTTATTTAACCTAATACAATTATTGTTGAAAAGTTTATGTAGACGTAGAATCTTAAAGGTAAAGTGTAAAAGTTAAATCTTGATTTCTTATATACACAAGAAACAAGAATATAAATGTAATATTTTATATTTGTGTTTAGGGTATTTTGTTGCAACTTTTTGGCGGCACTCGGAAAGACTTCAGTCAGACAGGTAGAGGCCACTTCAGGGCCGAAGTGAACATCCTGTTGTGTGGAGACCCTGGTACCAGCAAGTCTCAGTTATTGCAGTATGTGCACAACCTGGTGCCTCGTGGACAGTACACCTCAGGAAAGGGCTCCAGCGCTGTAGGTCTCACTGCATACGTGATGAAGGACCCTGAAACAAGGCAGCTAGTCCTGCAGACCGGAGCACTGGTACTGAGCGACAATGGCATCTGCTGCATTGATGAGTTTGACAAGATGAGCGACAACACGCGCTCAGTGCTGCACGAGGTCATGGAGCAACAGACTCTGTCTATTGCCAAGGTACACCACATCACTCCTCCACACAGTCACATTCAAAAGCATGGGCTGAAAAGAAATCTTTGATTTGTGTCAACAGGCTGGTATAATTTGTCAACTGAATGCCCGTACTGCCATTTTGGCTGCGGCTAACCCTGTGGAATCCCAGTGGAACCCCAAAAAGACTACTATTGAGAATATTCAGCTGCCTCACACGTTACTGTCCAGGTAAGGGCACTAAACCAGTGGAACTGTTCAAAAGCATTTCATATCTTGAATTTTATGATAGAAAACACATTTGACCAAAACAGATAAGGGCTGTAATAATAAAACTGTAACATCCATTAGTCAGAACAGGGTAGGGCTTATGTGAGACTATTGAAAGCACATTTTTCCTCAAGATCACCTGCAGTTTTGTAACTAACTTTTAAGATTAACTGTCTAGGTTTGACTTGATCTTCCTGATGCTCGATCCACAAGACGAGGCCTACGATCGCAGACTGGCTCATCACTTGGTGTCGCTGTACTACCAGAGTGAAGAGCAGATTGAGGAGGAGTATCTCGACATGGCTGTGCTGAGGGACTACATTGCATATGCACGAACTTACATAAACCCCAGACTGAGTGAGGAAGCCAGCCAAGCCCTGATTGAGGTTTGTCCTCACAAACGCTTTAGTGTACTTGGTTTACCAAGATACCAAGAAGTTTAACTCTAAATTAAAGCATAATATTACATGATAGGACAGTGCTTTCCAAACTAGGAAAGAGGCACTCATAACTACAAGTAGAACCGATAATTATTGTTTTGCAGCCTAAAATGATTACAAGTAATCAGTTTAACTTGAATAACCTTCATAATCTTTTTGTTCAACTAATTTGACTGGTATCCTTGCAGGCCTACGTGGACATGAGGAAGATAGGCAGCGGCCGAGGCATGGTGTCTGCCTATCCCAGACAACTTGAGTCTCTAATTCGGCTGGCCGAAGCACATGCCAAAGTTCGCTTTTCTGAGAAAGTGGAGACCATTGATGTAGAGGAGGCCAAAAGACTGCACAGAGAGGCACTCAAACAGTCTGCCACAGATCCTAGAACTGGTTTTGTGGACATCTCCATCCTTACAACAGGTCAGATATGGGAACCACAGGGATGTTTACTTTTTCAATAAGGTGTTCTTTTAAACCGATAAAAGCAGTATTTTTGTCATGCCTTGACAAATACCTCTCAGAACTTATTTTTCTGAAACACGTCTTAGTATGAAGAACATACAGTATATTTCTGCTTAATACAGGAAAAAAATGTTGAGATGAATATTCCATATTGTTCTATAAGATCCCAATCCATGTGTTGATGCATTTCAGGAATGAGTGCCACTGCACGCAAACGCAAGGAAGAAGTGGCCCAAGCATTAAAGAAACTTATCCAAGCCAAAGGAAAGACGCCAGCCATGAAGTACCAGCAGCTGCTGGAGGACCTCCGAGGACAATCTGAAGCTGTAAATAATGTTCTGTTTATTACTACAATTTATGCCCAATTTCCGCAATCTAAAAAGTTTCTTGTTTACAGGCCATCACCAAGGAGCTGTTTGACGAGGCACTGCGGGCTCTGGCTGATGAGGATTATTTGACAGTGACTGGGAAAACTGTTCGTCTTCTTGCCTAAAACATATTGGTTCCTGTTAGCATTTTTCTAGTACTGTTTGTCGTATGATGAAATTGCATTGGCAAAATTATTTACATATTTCATTGAATGTTTGTGTATTCGTCTTATTGTAAAACCCCTTTAGAAAGTTGGTACCTCACATTTCCATGATGTACCTAAAATTTTATTGTAAAAAGATTTTTTTCCCACTGTATATACAGAAGTAATGTGATAATGTGCAACTTTCATTCAGTAGTTGTTGAATTATATGTAATAAAATAAATGGAAGAATATGCACAGCCGTTTGATTTAATATGAGCACCTTTACACTACTATTCTACACATTTTTTAAAAAGTATAAATTGATGGGGAGAAATTAAGTAGCCTAATGCATGTGACAACTAAACCATGGAATAACTACTGAAATTACAATGAACAATTGTCGAGCAAGTTGGAGTATTAACAGCCTACCCACAGTCTAGTGTTTGTAGGCTGCAGGCTCGTGAGTCAAGTGTGTTTTACTAATGATCTGTGCCGCTGCTGGAGCTGGGCTTGGTCTGAGCGAGCACCGCTGATGTCACAGCTCTGTTCGCTGAAGGAGATGGCTGGCTCAGGTCTGTATGAATTCACATTTAAATACACGTCTAAAGCAGGGCGATGAGGGGGCGAATCCACACTAGACCTGTCATTTAGACTGGCAACCACTCTCATGTTTACTGGGTTTGTTTATAAAGTTGATCTAAATTGCAGTTTTTACGGGAGACTGTTTTTTGAGCAGCAGTGCTTTTGGAGCCCCCGCGTTAGCTCGCCTAGCTTCATTGTAGCGTCTGACACGAGTTTTTTAGATAGATTATGTGAGTAGAAACACAGAACTTATGATTATTGCAAATCTAACAAATCAATAATGCTTTGTGTCTCACATCTGTAATAATGTCGCGATCTCCTCCGTTTAGACCCAAAACGGCCGCAGACAGCAGTAGCTAACATTAGCTTTAGCGCTTAGCGACTAGAATATTCTAAGGCGTAGCGGAATTAGCTTTGTCTCTTAAACATTTGTGGAATGGTATTGTCCATATTGCAGTGACAGAAGTGCTATCTAAGTGAAATTATGGTTGTAGTAAATGTTGTTTTGCATATTAGACATTGGGGTTCTAGCATAGCCTCTCAAAAGCCGCAGATCGTGGGGAACATGCCAGGGCCAAATGTGCTTCTCAACAACACTCACATTCATCACCACTGTACAAGAGACTGAAATACTTTCACTTTTAGCGAGGAATGTGCAGCTGTCCCGAGCACGATAAATGAATGTACTTAATCATTGCATCAAATGAGCATATGATATTTGGGGACATGCTTCAGTAAATAGACGGAGCCGCAGCCCCTTTAGCTCAGCAGGAAGCGTGGCTGATGATACTGCAAAAATAAAACTCAACTTATGTAAAGTGGAAGTAAAACCTCACTCTAAATATTTGTGTAAAATCTTGTCCGTTAAAGCGCCAACTCTGTGCATTTGCTTTAAACCTTATAAACTACATGGATCAGACCAAGGCTATGAGTTTAAAATGTGCTGAGGCTGGCACGTGCCCCAAATATATTTGACCCATATCTTATGTCTGAAGAGGTGGTTTATTTTTGTGGACAATGGTTGACTATCATTACTACTACTACAACTACTAAGCAACACAAAACATATGTGAACTCATTGGATGGGATACAGATCTCTTTTGAACTTATGGTGTACTTTGGCAAAGGGATAGTTCCTAGTTCCCACTGGTGATCACATATCGATATTAACCCCTTGTCGAAAGATTTATAAGGGGAAGAGTTCGAATTTAAAACCCAATTTATATATTCAGTTATAATCGGCCACCCCACATTTTAACTGCCACAGAAGCTATGTAAACATTGGTTCCAGGTTATGTTATATTACTATTGGTTAGCCTAAAAATTAGCATTAGCCATAATGTTTACATATGAGTTGATCAGTCGGAACGTTCTGAATTGGGAACTGGTTTTCAACTAAGAAATATTTCAATTCCAACCTGCGTGAACAGCACCTAGAAAAGTCATGCAAAATTCTTTTCTAATTTCCAAGTCATGGAAAAGGTTTGGAAGACTAGAAAATAGTTCGCACCCAAAAATAAATTGAGAAAAGTTTGTGGTGACACAGACCTGCTTGTGAAGATAGTGCAAAAACTTATATAAAAATGTATTATGTAACTGTCGTTAAAATTCACTACATTTGAAAGTATATTCCAAGTGAATTATTTGAAATTTTGTCTTAAAATCTCTGAAATCTTTGTGATTTGGTCTCAGTTAATAAACGCCAAAAGTTGATTTTAAAAACAAAACAACATTTAAATAAGGTCATATAAAAGTTGGAAATTGCATTTGAGAAGTCTTGGAAAATCTGAAATTAAAATCTTAAACATTTTAACTTGAATACGCTTTCAACAGCACAGTCTATTGTAATCTTTTTGCATCTCGGAGCATATCATTTACTGCATTCACCTTACATGTCTAATTTGAAACACTGTAGAACCAAATCACGAAAAGACATTTATGAAGATTACCAGTAAACTTATTTGACAATATATATCATTAAGTTGCATGTCTGATACTCTAACAAAAAGTTAACCTTTAATTGACAAGCTGACAAATCAGCTGATTAAGTATTTAACTTGAGTTACCCACATCAATGCAGCATCACATCACTTGCGGTACCTGATGTACATTTTTAATGGTATATTTCACTTTTATTACAGTTAAAGTCCCACGCAATTTCCGCTTATTGGAGGAGCTGGAGGAGGGTCAGAAGGGCGAAGGCGATGGCACAGTGAGCTGGGGCCTGGAGGACGATGATGACATGACCCTAACCAAGTGGAGAGGCATGATCATCGGACCACCACGTGTAAGTGCCCTACCCCAATCGAAGTTATTATTTTTACAATATCAGCTTAATTTACTTCTAATCACTAGACCATTCAGAGCAGCCTGTGTCAAGCATCAGATTTAGTTTACTGCATTTGTTGACTTAAGGAGTTTTTACATTACGTTTGAGTTGATATTTGTTCATCATCATCATCATCATTCACAATAAACGTCATTCCACGAGTTGTGAGAGATGATCAGCTGACCACCAAATGTACGGTCATGACAACAATGATTGTTTCTTGCACCTTCAGCAGCTAAATACTGGTTGGCTTAGGATCCAAAAGTATCCACTGTGATGTCTACTCCACAACTTAACCTTACTTTTGGACCCAGAACCTGGCCCTCAGCACAGAGAGACACTTTCTACCATTAACTGAACCATGCTGATGCATTCTGGTCTGAGGGCCAGTTCAAACATGCCTTCATGACGTGATGCATGCTGGTGGTGGCAGGCAAAAAGCTTTCTGAACAACACACAGACTTAAGTGTGCAGACAAAGGCAAAAAGAGGTTTAGTAGATCAAGTAATACTCATAATAATGTTGTCTCCGTAAGCCTTTGAGTAGGTCTTTTACTTCCATTATCTTTGGATTCACATTTATAGATTTGTGAAAAAATACCAAAGTCAAAGCAAGGCTAAATTGGAAATAAAGAAAATGACCAACTACAGAGAAGTCAGTTTCTTCAGAACAATGTCACATCCCCATTTCTCTATCTAAACACTTGTGTGTTTCTTTTTTGTTTCAGACCAACTATGAGAACCGAATATACAGCCTGAAGGTGGAATGCGGACCTCATTACCCAGAAACAAGCCCAACTGTTAGATTTGAAACAAAATTAACATGAATGGGATAAATAGTTCAAACGGGACAGTAAGTAGCTGTTGCTTGTTCTTGTTACTTGTTCATATCTTTGTCCTTATTTCAAAATCCAATATAACAGAGTATAGAAACGTTTACATTTGCAACATAACACCTTAAAAGATTACTGCTTTAAAAAAAGTATAATACAGCATTTTCTGTCATTCTCCATGTTCTAACCGTCATTCTAGAAATGTGTGCAGTCTGATATTTGTCAGTTTTCTGAGGAACTGCTGCACTTAAATGACAGCCCCATGTGATGTGCAATAAGTCAGTGTCTGTAGCTGTCACCATGACTGATCAGGTGTTTCTCTTCTGTCTCGCAGGTGGACTCGCGTAGCATACCAATCTTAGCCAAATGGCAGAATTCTTATAGTATTAAAATAGTTCTTCAAGAGCTAAGGCGTCTAATGATGTCCAAAGAGAACATGAAGCTTCCACAGCCCCCAGAAGGACAAAGCTACAGCACTTAATCATGATGGATTGTTTTGACCCTCTGTCTTAAAAACTGTACTCTTAGAAATATTGTGTAAAAAAAAAAAAACGTCAAGAGGCTCACTTCGCACATCCAACAATATCAACGTCCGCAAGAGCAGCATTGGACATTTTCTTCGTACATAGCTCAGATGAAAAAAAAAAAGGCCCTCAATAGAAAAGGCTCCCAAGTCTTTAACGAAAGGTCTGAATGGTCGCTTTATGTTTGAGTGGGCTGGAAGTGGGAAGCATGACGCCACGCAGAGGTTGTACCAAACTCCTCCCAAATAATCATAGTTTTACGACAAGAAAGGCATGTAACTAATATCTAGTCAAAGAGAAACCAAGTTGAGTTTGTTAGTTCAACATAGCGGGTTCATTTCAAAATATCAAGCTGAAGCAGTGGCTGTAGTATAAAAGTAGTGTCACACGGTATGAGAGATTTTTTTTTTTTTAATAAATATATATTATTATATATCTGTATTTGACACCAATCCGTTCTGTTCTGCAGCTCTTTGACATGTAACAGACGTTGAAGCCTGTTCTGTTCTCAAAAACAATTGCATTTAACTTCTAGTGGAAATGGCAGGTGTATGAACTTGTAATTTTCTGAAATTAAAGTCACTCTGCAAAATCATCTTGGTTGATTTTCTTTATTGTCCTTGACCTTGCACCTTGAGGATCATTAGAAGAACTGTAAGACACAATCATTTATTCATGCGTTATTTTGTGAGCAAGCTAGCCTGACTTTTTTTGTTGTTTGGAGACCTCATTGGGAGAACTAGAAGCATCGTTCTGTCTGAGATATAACTTTAAATGCCTGTTCATCTGTTTGATTATTCATAAGTTAATTATTCCAAATGTGATTTTCAAAGGACTTCACTGAGAGTAACATACGCTTCATCTGTTTTATGACCAGGCAACATTTTAGTGCATTAATTTGTTTGAGTCAAGGACAATCAGCACGCAAAACTTTTCAAGTATACAATATGAGGAAAAATATTCTAGATTTTTGTATAAGACTGCATAAATAGTCAATCTTGAGCAAATCTAGAAACTTTCTTTATTGTTTATACATACATTTAAAATATTGAAGTTATTTATTTTAGTTGAAGATGACCGCCAGAAAAAAGTTACAAAAATATACAAAGTAATACAAAAAATTCCTATGACTATTACAGTAAAGCTAGAATGAAAAAATAACCATTGAATAAAGTATTTGTTCAGTTAATGCTCTAAATAACATAGATTTGTACTGCATTTTGGACTGGTCACTTTGACATAAATGTTTGTCTTTAAACTCATGCTTTACTGTATATTAAAGAGCTTATTGTGCAGATACATCTTCATGTTATAATTTAGTTTCCTCATCAAAATGATGAGTAGAGATGCATTTTGTTTCATTTGCACATGTTAAACTCAAATCCTGCACATTATAGACTAGACTTTTCTATCAGTCTGCAAACATGCTGTTCCACCTTGTGATGTCATTAAGTGGAAAAACAGAAGGTGCTCTACTGTGTTTTTAAACTAAACACCTTAGAATCATTCAAATCATTTATTTTCTATACTTGCGGCTACAGCTAATGTTTTAGTCTTGCTTAAACTACTTGATTCCTTGGTGCAACTTAAAAAATATTTGGGACTTTTTGTAGTAATTTCAACTGAACAAAAGAAAAAAACGAACTATACAAAAAATAAAAACAAAGTACAGCTCAGTCGTATCAAGGAGTTGTCAGTCAACATCTCTTTACGTTTTACTGCGCATTTCGCCTGCAGAAAGAGATCTTTAATTTTTTAACCTGTAGAAATCTGAATTTTATGTGTAAACTAGCGCTACACATTTTTGTGTTAACCAATCACATGGCACGACACACAACACATATTTGTGTTAACTTAGTAACCAATCATGTTGCAGGACAGGACACACAACAAATCTTTGTGTTACTAGCCAATCTGATTGTAGAACACAGAGCAACAACAATTGTATGCAGAGCTCACTTCATACAAGTTGGCTCACTGGCTGTGGGAAAGTACTCATAATGCAAAGACTTCAAGCTCGATTGTTGTGCCCCTAAACCCAATTTGAAATGAAGCATTTGGAAAAGGGGGTAAAGTAATATATTGAGGGATGTACTGAATAATGAGTACCACATAGGTTTTAATTGTGAATCATTTAACACAACAATGTGTTAAATGTCCCAACAAAAAAATAGCATGTGTTGTTTGGCTTCGCAAACTACTTCAATGAAAATAACAAAACCGAACGAGAGTTGTTTCATATGAACCAGTATGAATGGATGTCTTCTACTGAAGCTTGAGACAGTTTTTTTCTCTGTTTTTTCACTCACCTGAATGTTTAATTCGTAAAGACGAATTTCATTCACAAATGTAGATTTAGCAACATATTTTTTGTCTTCACACGCTGTTAAACTCTTGTAGTTAGCTGACAACAGGGATGGGTAAAAAACAAAACAAAAAACAGCCCATTGTGACAGGCAAACAGGCAGTTACAGCATTTCTGCTCGCAGGTTGCACATGTATCTCCCTTGTTGATAATAAAAAATATGCCTAAAATATGCCTATGTCTCTATTTTAGTGTATTGTATTATTATGAATCAGTTCAAAAAAGGCAAAAATGGCTGCTAATGTTAAAACTACCACATAATGACATCACAAGGTGAAATGAGCTTTGCAGATGTAGCCAGCAGGATTACTTAGGCATTTTTGAATAATAGTACCAGTAATGTGGAGGTACCAACATTGTAATGTACTTTAAAACTAACAGCAATTAATTTTGTGAAGAATACAGCAGTGTTTCCCAACAGGGGGTACGAGGACCCATGGGCATACGCACGCTCTCATCAGGGGGTACTTGGAATGGTTTCAAACCTAAAAAAGTTTAGTATTATTTGAATCTAAATTACATTGTTTGTGGTCATTTTTGAATATTTTTGGAGAATTCGGGACATGAAAAATTAAAACAAGAAAAGGCAATGATAATTATTAACAATATACCACAAGATTTTAATTTTTTACCAACATTTTTAAGTTAATGGTACTTGAAGTGTGGGACAAAGATTAAGGGAAAAATAGTTTGGAATATAGAACTTTTAAAAACACAGACATCCTTGCTGCTTTGCCTTATTCGACAATTTAAAACGGTACAACCAAACAAAACTGAACCAATCTTTGGACAGACAGTGCTACAATGAAAACGTTTTGCTGATTTGATCTAAGTTTGGCGTCAGCGGGTGTTCAAGGCTACAAGAGAATGACGTACTGGAGCTGCCTTCTCCGTTGACCTTTGACCTGTCCCATTCATCACAGTTATAGTAGTGAACACTTGAGTCTGTGCGCAGGAGAAAAAACTGTCTTGATGACACATAACCTTGAAATTGTGACGCCTCATAAAACATTGCTAATATAATAATAGAATTTAAAATATTCATCTTTCTAATGTGTCCAGAGAAACCTTGAGGATAAGAAAAGAATTATGAAATGTTATGGAATTAGAATTATCCTTGAAAAAATATTGTTGCGCAAACTTAATGAATCACATCTACATCTTCACAGCCTTCTCTTTGGATAAAACCAATCCAAAAATAACATCACAGTTACATTTGCATTCCACGTTGTTATGAATGTGAAAAGGTGACTACATTTTCCCTGGTCGTACCTGGGAAAAAATGAAATCATACTCGTCTGATTAAGTGCCACATGTAAAAATACAAAATGTGACACCTGCTGCTATAACACTCAATATGTTGGTTATTTTTGTATCTTTTGTCTAAATGACGTCTGGATTGTTGCTAATTTCACAATACGGTGCGATATCGTAGTGTGTGTCACTCGCTGTTACGTAATAAAGAATCAGAGCTGGTGCAAAAATATGAAATACAATGGGAACTTTTGCATCTAGTTTTTAAAAGATCAGTCACTTTTTATTTTAACTTCTGACATTAATTGAGTGGCAAAATTATTGGCAAAACAGTAGAAAAAGTGTACTTGTACTTTGCTGTTCATGGCTTAATCTTTATCCACAGAGTTTTTGTTTAACACAAATTTACTTGAAGCTGTGGTACCTGACTTTTTAAATTGTAAATTAGTAATTGTTGTCTTTTCCACCAAAAAGTTATGGATCACAAGCATTGTGTCCCTCTTCAAGAACCAAATGTCTAAATTGACTAAGCTTGAGGGGTCACTTCAATAGTTTCACTTTGCTATATGCAAAAATATACTTCTAAGACTTAATTGTGGACAAAAAAATATGTATATCAACATACACTCAAGCAGAGAACTAGTTACACCTACTTCAGGGTATGAGATGTGAAAATCAGTTACTCCAGCTTTAATGTGGTAAAATGGAAACTGTCGTATTGCAATGTGTTGCAACAAATTAGACATTTTGAATGCAACACTGCAAGTAATGTCTTTATTGACATACTCAAAACATTTTTTTTTTCCAAAAGAAAAAGGATGACTAATGAGATCTTAATAGGTTGTTAGGAGTCTAGTTAGATATATAATTTTCCAGTGTAACTTCCAATAAATTTCATTTAAATCCACTCCACTCATTCTCCCACTCTACTTTGTAGTTACATAATTATAGCTGCAACAAATTAATCCAATAATCACAACTACATAATGACATTAACTGTCTACTAATTCAGTAATCGAATAATTGCTAACTTACTATATATACAAACTCCAATAGTACAAGACTTTTGTACCTAAAAAAACCACCCCTTTAACTTGAAATAAGAAAATAAATGGTACCAATCAAAATAAAGTTTTAATCAGCTGACAGATAATATTACCTGACAACAAATCAGTTAAAAAACAAGAGTTTTTCTGAAATCCAGAGATTTGAACTTGCCTCAATATTATTTTTAGTCAAATTTCATAAACAATTCACACTGAGCAGCCTTTCGTGACTTAAATAAACAATTGTTAGTTGTAACATAAGGCCTTTTCCCACTGTAGGAACTTTTTTCAGTACTTTTTTTAGTTTCAGTCCCCATTTTAGGCAGGAACTATGAACTGGGACCACACTTTAGGGACTTTTTAGCTCCTGCTCTGAGGCAGGTACTTTCAGTCAGACCAGGAACTGTTCAGGTGACACAAGCACATTTGTTTGGAAACATGTTTGATACATTTTCACATTTAGACAAACATTCTTGATCCTTGAGAAAGACTTAAATGCAGCAGCAGGTTTTAAATTTGTAAATAGTATGTGGATTGGAAAAGTATAACTTTTGTTTTCGCAACACCACTTTATAACTTATTCAAATGTTCCAGACTTTACAGATGCTATTGCTAAAGTCAGTTAGTCCCACTTTAGGAAACTGTGTGAACACAAACACGGGACCGAGTGGTTCTCTGACTAAACAGGGACTGGAATTTAGTTCTTGTACTTGCATGTGGAAAATGCTTATAATTTGTCTTCATAACTCCTTCTCATTTCTATTCCATCTGTGTCCACTCGGGGTCGCCCTTCCCTCACAAATCCCGCTGTCCTTTCTACATAACAGGCCTTCTATTCCTCACACAGCATCTTAGAACCACCAGCAGCAGCACCACTCTTCTTCTCCTGGGGCTACATTTGCTTTATCCTTTAGAAAAGTGTTTGCCTTTTTCGCTGTTGGGACGCTCAATCCCAGAAGTCAACCCTTTCCTATCTGCTGTCCCGAAATGTCCTCTGCTACTCTTTAAGTGCATTTGAGGATGGACACTGCAAAAAGCTAAGGCGATTCTGCTTATTTTGGCATTGTTATGATTGGTATTCTCCTGATTTCTGTGAGTGGGTGGGATGAGTCAGTGGAGCTGTGGAGGTTGACCTTGCTGTAATAGAAAAGACTTGACTTCCACAGTTCCGGCTGCATCATTTCTCACTTCATGTTTGTTGCTGCTGCTGTTTATTTTTCTTTTCCTCCCCCCTAGTCTTGGAAAGTCATGAATACCAAATCAGACATGGCAGTCCAGAAAAATACTTCAAAATATCTGCTAAATAGGAGCAGATCCCTGGGTCACATCAAGCTTACTTTTGCGAACTTGTGTTTTGCACATTTGGCCAGTCGTGTATCGTTCAAGCAGGAAATCTTTTATTGGCTCTATAACTTTTTTAGTTTGGTTAAGCTAAAATAAATCTGGCTCAAAGACAAATTCACTGTCCAAGAGTTTAACATGTGCCACCCATGCTGTTTTAGTCTTTATTATTTACGTGATTATTGACAGTTGGTTTCTGTTTTTTCTGAAGGTTTATGAAGCTTTTTATTTGTTTTGGATTGATGTGCTAAGAATCATGTTTGTATCTGTTTTTCTGAAGATCACTACAAATTAACAAAATAATAAAAAACAGCTCATTGTCTAAACCATGGCAAAAAATGTATTTGACCAGTTAATGGCTTGTTTCAAATGTTACCTTATTTTATGATGTTGCATTTGACTTGTTTAAGTAGTTTACCTTACATGCATTTATTTAGTTTTTCAGTTTATGACAATTATTCATCATCATGCTTGAAGACGGAAGAAATTAATTTCCCACTCTGCCTTCACATAAGTCAGCTATTATAACTAGTATGATGTAAAATGTGAACTATTAATCCTTCCTCTGTATGTATTATTGAATCAAACTGTATAATAATTTCATAGAACAACGTAAAATGAGGAGACCTTCGGATCTTCTTTTAATTAATTAGAATCTATAATAAGTCATTAAAGACGACATATGCAAAATCCACTCTTCTTTCACTCATCATTAGCCGCATCATTAGCTTGCAGTGCTCAGAAACAGTTCCTTTTCTGTATGTAATTACTCAAATATTCAGATTTCTACGTAAAACATGAACAACAACAATAAAGTGCGGAGCCAGTTCCTTCAGTTTTCAACAGGAAGTCAATGAACCTGTTTGTTTTTTAAAAGTCTTACAATTCAAATTTATCTCGGATCCACAA
Source organism: Mugilogobius chulae (assembly GCA_038363315.1). Taxonomy (NCBI): domain Eukaryota; kingdom Metazoa; phylum Chordata; class Actinopteri; order Gobiiformes; family Gobiidae; genus Mugilogobius; species Mugilogobius chulae. The sequence goes on along the minus strand of CM076395.1, from coordinate 37,535,115 downwards.
AAATGACAACGATGAAAATAAATATGGTAAGCAATACATGGCTGCTTGGGGAAGAACAAACTGGTTATGTCCTAAGGTCCTCCACTTAACCATATTGTGTGTGATTGTGTACTGTGGACAGTCGAAAAACCTCAAGCAGGTCCAAGTTTTAAGTAAGTCCGAGTCAAGTTCCAAGTTAAAGATCCCAGGTCAATTACAAGTCCAACTTGAATTTGAGGGCATTTCAAGAAGTCATTAGGCCAAATCAACAATTCATATCACATCTATTTTGCAATACACGCAAAAGTAAAACATTGCTGTTGTTCTTTCAATGTTTTTGCACATTGGGTAATCAAACTTTTTTTAATTGGAGTGTACAATTATTGTACCTCTGATTTGACTGATGTAAATCAACAGTAGTTTAGAAAAGTTTAATTGAATCATTCATAATTTGTACGATGAACATTTTTCTTCTTCTGCTAAGTCAACCTCCAACACAGGGGCAGCACTGACATAACTCACTTGCTCTGCCAAATACCAATAAAGGAAGTTTGCACCATGTGCTTCATGCAAATACCCTGTCGCGTCCTTTCGTCCGGAAGACACATTCGTCTGGAAGTTCCTTTAAGGTCAACGACGCATGCGCAGACCGAATTACGTCTTTAACACATTATTGTAAGTGTACAGTTAATATTATTTCTTATATGATTTTATGATGTATCTTGTAAAGTTTGCCAATAGAAAGCCAAAACGGCACATTTATTTATCGCCATTTTAAGCTAGCAGATAGCAGCCGGAACTAGCTTAATCAGCATTTACAGCTTTAAACAGTAATAATCTCACTTTACAATCATTGCTTTGTTGAACTTTGTAAGGGAATTTTGTGTTTAATAGATTAGTTTCGTCTGTGTTTATTAAAATTTCAATACGAATAAAACAATGTAAAAGAAGTAGGCTAACGGTACGAATCGTGTCTTCCGGTACGAAAAGGTCTATTCATTCTCTTGAAGGCTAGCTCAAATGTCATAAACTAATTAAAATCATAAATTGACGCAAACTGGACAACAAGTGACAGCCAGACAATCATTTGCAGCGAGTTCATAGCTTCACATACAAGTAAATACTTCACCATGTGTTTATAAAATGTGTTGTTTGTCTCTGAAGCTAATGCTAACCTGTATTTAATGTATTTATTTATTTTAAAATAACTCTACAAACTGAACTAGCTTTATACAAAAACACTCGGCCTAGATGTCATGTATTTTTATCAAATTGTCTGCTTTATATTTTCGCTAATTTATTTGTTAGCATTTAGCATTGTTCCAAACTTACGCACTTCTATAACAACAGTCTTTCTTTGGTGAAGTATTTACCTCGTATGTGAAGCTCTGAACTTGTAGCCAGAGGTCTCGTAGATCTAATCTAGTTGAAATCCGTTCAGTGCTTGAATTTAAAATATTAATTATTATTAGCGCATCTCTGCAAATCCATAAAATAATGCACAAAAATAAGCAGGTATCTCAACCAGATAGCATACCGCAGTGTGAATGGCCATTTAGTATGACAACCTTACAGAACCACGCTTTTTAACTGTCTCTACAGCTCAAGGTAGGTAAAAATACTTTAGACTTGTCTTAGCAAATGTGTTCTTTTTGTTTACACAAATGTACGTACTTGAAGTTGATTTAAAAAAGAAAACCAATTGTTTTACTTTAACATTGTTTGCTAGACGTTGAGCTAACAAATTTGAGCATAACGCCATAAAATCATGAGATGAAGAGGTAAATTTTTGATTCTGCCTGTGATTTTACCCTAATCAACGAAAAGTTAGATTTTGATTATCCGCCATTTGTGTGGTGCTATAAGGGGATATTTTCGACATTTACAGTTTACAAATAGGCTTTTTAAATCTTGATTAGTTTTTGAGTAAACTTGATCTGACTGAAATTTGAATATATGTTTGATGCATTTCTTAGAGTTTGTTACATTTCTTAGATCGATGTGAGACTGATGGTACAGTAAAAAATGTAAGAAAAAAGGCTTTAAATTTACAATGTTTCATGCAACAATGGATTAATTAAACAGTAAAAGAAAAAAAAATAGCTTATTGTGTCTACTTAAAAAGGATCTATTCTGACTTGTATAAATAAAAGGAAGATAAACATTTAGTCAAGTCACATGGCTTAGTCACATCATACAGGTCCAAGTTGAGTCTATTTGGAGTTGGATCAAGTCAAAGTCCCAGAAGATGCAATAGACATTATCTCTCTCTGTCTGCAAACATGCAAATCCATTCTAAACCACATGGTATTTGACAATGAAATGCTTCTTGTACTTCTTAAATGTCATTCCTTGGCTTTGTCCTTAGTATCCTGCTCCTCTTGGACAGATTGTCTCTCAGTCTGGTGAAGTGAAGTCTGGCTTTAGTGCTGACTCAGGACCTCACTGGGGGTTTTGGGGTTTTGTGTTTTTGAACTTCAGCTCACACTCACTGACACCGCAGGAGAAATCAAAAAGCCACACTTGGTCTTTAATAATAGTACGTACTGAAGATTGATTACAGTAAGTGATGTAAGGTAATTTGGGGTGGATGAATCACACTTGGTAATTTGGGAGAAAAAAATAAAAAGATGATCATTATTCTTTTATCGAGTGCCCTTTAAATGGTCTGGCTGGATCAGTCACAGGGAAGTGCATCTGAAGTAAAAGACATGTGTTGGCTTTAGTTATCTGCTGCTGATTTTTTTTCTCTCGTAGCAAAGTTAACTCATTAGAAAATGGGTGATATAAGATTGTGTACTTTATTATTGTAAGGTGGTGTAACAGATTTATACTACAACACAAATTAGGTTTTCCTGTCATAAATCCTTCGACACATGAATAATATCAACATGTTTTCATTTTAGTTGCAATTATGGCTCATAAACCTTTCTTTACAAACAAGAAAGTGAAATTGAAGAGGACCCCCCAAGCTCAGCCAATCAGAAGACTGCATTTGGCTCCTGATTAGAATTAGAAAATCTTACTATTCATTTCATACAGGTCTCAGTGGTCTAATTTTTTCACAAAGTGCTACATTTACCGATTTTACTTCAGACTTTTTGGTGGAAAACACAAAGTTTGCTATTTTCGAGTAAAAAAAAGTTAGCTACACCGACTTTAACAATTTTATGTGAAAAATTAAATGTTCTGGTGTGACCGGTTCATTATATATATTCTTGTAATTAAACAAAATTGTCTTTCTGTTGCTGTTTGTTCTACAACCTGGCTTCCGTTGCTGTGCTGTACTGTTAGCAGCACATGTTCACTTTTATTGTTATCCAGACTAATTGGAGACCGCCTCCAAGCGTTGTCCTGTGGTTCACTCCTGCACCAACAATTATAAACCAGCACACACAACAACGCAGAAATGCAATTCACACTGGGTCACATCAAGTAAACGTATTGAACTTATTACTGGTTCCAGACAACGTTGTCCGATATTCATCGAAAATAACGATGGACAGATCGCTACCGAATTTACTTGGATCCCATACATAATTTAGATCATCTTGCAGGACCTTTCCTTCTCCCTCCTCAGAAACTTTGGTGAAGAACCAAAATAAATAGACTCTAAAGGCTTGTGTATTTTATTCGAACACATGATCGAATTAAAATAGTAAATGCATGCCATTCTTTTTCAGAACCATGTATTGTTGCACAAAGCTCCTGCCGTGGACCACAAATAAATATAATGATGACTTAACAGTGGAAATCTGCCTGGTCCAGTTAAGTAGTAATTGCCATAGGGGTTTTGAAAAGAAAAAGAGTTTGAAGACATGTAAGGCATAAACATTTAAAGCTGATTGGTTGCATTGTCACAAAAGCAAACAACTGTGAAATGAACTGCTGTTCAAACCGGAGAGAGAAAAGTAAAGCAGAATTTTGACACATTTCTGCTAGAATTGGTTAAAGTTCATCTATTGATGCTTCTATGTTTGTTTTGGCGCTGCACCTTTGACTTTACCAAAACCACAATGCTGCTTTGTGATTGGTCCAAACCTTATGAAGTTCGAGCTAATAAGCTTTATGTGAGTATAGGAAAGTTAAAATGCAGACTTAACTAAGAACTGGACAAAATGGTGACCTTACACCTTAAACCTTTGCATAGTTAGATTGTTTAGGTAGAAAATAAACAAATAAAAAATCATAGTAGATAGCTACCCACACGCTTTATTATTTGTGCAGTTTTTTCTGCTTTTACAAGACAAAAAAATCCCCTCCGAACTTTAAATATTTGCAGGCCAAACGCCCACATTTCTGAGATGAATAGAGAACCAGAGGACAGCAAAGCTAAAAGATGCACCATGATCTAAGCTGGGAAGGAATGCTGTGTCTGTCTGCGGAGTCCGGCAGACTGCTGGAACCAGGCCACACCCCCCTGACTGCTCACCTTTACCCCCAGGGTCAAAGGTCGGCTGGTGTGTGTGTGGATACTGTAAAAGCTTTGTCTACTTTATGACCAGTCAGGGCACAACGTCTGTCTTCCTGAGGAGAGCCATTTGTTTCCCTTCTCCGACTGTCAGGACTTTAAAAATAGAATCCAAAGTTTTTTTTTTCCCAGCCATAGAGAAATGAGATGACAGTTTTACATTTTGAGCGGTGAGTAGGTGAAAAATTCCCACAAGGTGAGTCGTGCAAAGTTTAGCAGAGCGGTAAGCTGCCAAATCTGCATAATCATAACCTATGGATACAGACGGGTACGCCAAAGTGGAGGTATTTGCAGTGGAGTGAAAAAGTTTAAGATGCCGCAAATCTGAAATGTAAAAACCAAGTCCAGAGTACAGACAAAAGAATACAACTCAATCAAACAGCATTTATTATCAACTCAACGAATAAACTGACTTTTACATGTTACACATAAAATTGTAATTGTTCAAAGCTGGGGTACCTAATTTTCAGTGAACAACTGAAGTAGATGTGTAAATCTTTCTCATCAGTAGCTCTAAACAATCTTTTTGCACAGCTCCAGTTTTCACATGCATTTATTTTGGACACTTGCACTGACAAGTTTTTTCAAATACAAAAGTGAAAGCTTACCACGCTGAACACAACCAATCCACATTCATTCCATAGAGTCACATAGTGCCCCTTTCTTTCAAGTTTGAGTATACAGTGGAGTACCTCAACTTTAAGTGTAGACAAGACAATTTAAATTAATGATATATTGTGTTGTCTTTTATTTCTTGTTAGAAAAACTAGTGTGCACACACAAAACCTGGAGAAAGCACAGGACAACCAGGGAGTTCAACACTGGGTTTTCCAAAGGCTTCAAAGTTGTCATCATGACAAGTTTTCTATTCAGGTTCAGGATGTATCTCTTTCCTTAGGGGCAAACAGTGTGTACCATATGTCTATTTTCTCAGGTCACTTCCACCAGAATATCGAGACAATTGACAATTATTTCATCCAAATAATTTTCAATCGTCTCGATTTCTAAAACCTAGTCCAACTTTGAAGTTTTTTTCTATTATGGATCATAGGGAAAACATAGGTATACAAAAATAAATGTTACGAAAAGCCAAAACGTAAAATAACCAAGATTTTGGTTGAAGCAATGTTGCAACATTTACTTTGAGTTTAATGGGTAAATCTTAAACTTGCCCATTTTACTAACATACCCGTTTTGGGCTTTTCGTAACATATTGACATAAAAGATAGGCAAGAAAATGTGCTATTCATACGTTTTTTACATTTTGTTGTAAATCTACGTTTTCTTCGGAGACTGTGTTGATATGGATCACTGATGGACAAATGAGGGATTAGACTGTTCTGTTATTCTCAGTATGCTTCCATTACAATTATAACTGATATTTGATTGTCACCTGTCATGACAGCATCAGTGTTACTGACATTGTTAATACTGACAAGTATATTGTTTTTTTCATTGGTATTTACATGATCACAGTTGAGACAATCATAATTATTTGTTTGTCACTTTTGTTACCTACAAACAACACCTTCTCATATTGGCAGTCATAGATGTGGTGGGATAGTTGTTATTTTCATCTTTTTTATATATTTTCCAGGAATGGTCCACAGTTTGGTGCACGATGGACTGTATATATAAACACATTTTGCCGCACAATAATAACAAAGGTGCTTAAATACATAATGTAGCAAATGCAGCCCATGCAGAAGAATTTTCATTGTATACGTTTTCCAAAAAAACGTATACAATGAAGAGTTAAAAATGTAAATAAGCACGTTTTCTTTTTTTTGCGTCAAATGTTAGAAAAGCCAAAATGTAAATAACAATAAAATAATAATTGAAACTTACCCAGTTAAACCAAACCCATATCGCCACATGGTTTCAAACAAATACAATTTTGGCTTTTTACTATATTTGACGTTCAAAAAAAATATGTGAAAACGTATTTATTGTACGTCTTTCGTCAATCACTCGTGTTTAGTTTTTTCTATGGACTGTTTTTTTTTTTTTTTTTTTTTTTTTTTTTTTTTCAGGCATCGTCTTGGTATATCTTATCGTACGTTTTCTTTCGGAGACTGTGATTCACAATGTAGACAGCCATCGAGTTTTTGAGAAGTTTTATGTCATTCACCCCAGTAGCCTCTCTTTTGAAATCAATCCAACAAGAGTCAATCAAACCGATCCTATATATATCAGGCCTAAAAAAACTTGTAACATTCTTGAAGACAGCCCATGTATTGTCTCTTCTTCCCAAACCTGCACATTTCCTCGTGTTGTCGCTTCTGCCAAATCCTGCATTAGCGTTCTACGGAGGACGCTTGTGAGACGGTGTTCTTGGGGAGCGATCCTAAAGAGCCGGGGGAAAGCAGAACAGAAGAGAAGCATTTGGCACTGAAAGCTAATTTAATTGATAAAGAGAGTGTGAGACTGATTGCCAATTCTCCTGTTTTGAGCTGCTTTGAATACCCAATCTGTACACGCTCCAAAGATCTTGTGAAGTAAAAAAAAAAAAAGTGAATCGAATCAATACGCCAGATCAAATGGGCAGTGGAGGAGATGAGGTCCAGGGATTATCAGTCCTTATAGCTATACTTCATTGGTTTGGTTTTATGCATGTGCCGTTCAGTCTCATTTATTCTCACACAGAGCCGTACTCCAGTGGGCATTACCTCCTCTTCATAACATTTGACATGCTGTCGAGTGCTACGTGGGCAGAATCACAAGGCAATATTAGCTTGAAGTTGGCCAGCGAGCTAAAGATGTCTGTTGGTGCAAGGTTAAAGGTTCTACAGAGATTGGATTAGCACCGATTAGGAAAAGTGGGAATAACTGCTTATAAAATAAAAAGAAGATAATGCTCAAGAGGCAATTCCAATTTCCATTTAAGTCTTCAGAACACCTTTTTACAGACAGCAAAGTAAAACTGGTGTTGATCGCCAAGCGCAGCCAATCAGAGTGCTGATTTCTGCTCCTGTTGAGATTTAAGTACTTTTAATTAATCCTTTAATTAATCCACTTTTATCTGATATCACTCAAATCCACAACAAAGTCAACAAAATCAATGGGGGACCAATGTAGCTCTGCTCTGGACCAAATACTTCTTTCTTGGATGTAAGAAGTTTTGTGGCGATGTCCATGACGTTGGCGCAAGTCAATCAAACGCACATTACGTTCACGGTGCACGCTCACTGTTTTTCATTCTGATATAATGCTTTAGTTTGCTAATAGTTGGGATGACAGCTCTTCTCACCTTGAAATCACCGTTTGCACTCTATCCCCTGGCTCTTACCTCTCGGCTCTCTCAGCTTATGCTACTGCTGTGTTGGATTGGTCCACTTGCAGAGGATAGCTCATGGGGGTTAACAAACTGCAACGGGACTTTGTTGGCACCTCGAAACAATATTCAAGCATAACTATTTTATAAAATGAAATTAAGGACAAATTGTTGAATGCGCCAACATAACTAAATTTCCTGCTGCATAGTGCAAGTGCAAGGAGACAAAAGTTTCTGGGAGAGATGTGGCCCCTTGAAAGAAAGGGGATAGAAGTGTTCCTGATGTTTGGTTCTTGATACTTTCAGGTGAAAATGTAGCTTTGCTGGGATTGTCCTGACCACGTTAAGACTGAATGTCCATAAAGCTTATTTTTACCCTGGGCTCACTTTTCATACAATACAACTCTGGTCCTGTCTTGTGCAGTCCTTGTGCCAACACAGTCTCACAGTAAACACAACACATAAATAGGGTGAGCACAATTTCAGGCCTTTGTTTTTGCGTACCCCTACATATTGCGCGGTATGAAAATGTGTAAATAAACATGAATTTGGTTAAAGCCACATGGGACATTTTCTTGAGGTTTACAGGTAAGTTTAGGTTTAATACTGAATGGATAGTTTAGGGCTGGGACAGGATTAATATAAGGATTTCGCAAATTACACATAAATAATAACATATCTTTACCAGCACCATAGAAATGAACTGGACCTGCAACATGCGGCATATTCACGCACAAAAGACCTGCAATCGTGCTAATCATACGCTATTGACATGTCCTTTATGCCGTGGTGTATATACACTTTCTTGTGAGATCAGGTTGTTGTATTGTATGTAGTGTGAGGTTTTCTTGCCTTTATACATTTTTCTCCTTGACTATCACAATTTATACAAACAGGTTGCAACACTACTTCAGAAAAGTTACATATCGTCCACCTTAGAGCTTGGTTTGGCGCACAGAGCTCCTCACAAGCTTTTGTTTGACTAAATCTAGCTCAATTTCAGCCAATCTTCCATTTCCCCCCTTTGATCCACAGTCCTCATATTCTAACATGATGCATTTTGTTATCATATTCAGCCCTAGACAATACAAGCTCTTTTTGAGTGCATGCTAATCACCCATACAGAACTGTGGAGTGCCCATATGTTTACAGTGGCACAAATAAATGGGCCTGCCTGACTGTGAGAACGCGCAGATTGAAACCACATGTCTACAGCAGCAGCGGCAGCAGCGGAGATGTCTGTGTCTCCAGGCTATTTACATGCACTTCACACACTGCCATTACCGCATCACTTTAGGTTGTTGCAGTTAGATTAAAAAAACACCTATGAATGACAGTCTAAAGTAAGAACGAAGCTATGATTTGGATCTACTGTCAGCCGGGTGATATATGGCTTGTGTTATCGGCGACAGCTTTTTCAAAGTCATTTCACAATCTCTGCAATTTCGGGTCAAAATGATAGAACAGGGGCCTCATAGAAGAAGTTGGAGGGAAAATATGTCAGAATCTGTGTGTACGACCACATTCCAGGTTATTTATACAAAGTGGACTGGAAAAAACTGGGGTAGACTTGGTGTCTCTACTTGGTGAGAACTATTAAATTACTGCTGGATGTTTTTAATTACTGCACATAAATGTTGGAACACAAGCCTGGGACGGATCCACTGAGGAGGGGGGTGTGTGTAATGTCGAGCTTGTTTAGGGAAGCACTGGCTCGCACTTAATCACGGTGGTCCCTGTGCGATTCTGGTTTTGGAAAAGTGGCTTTGTGAGTGAAAAGTGAGCGCTCCGTGTGCTGGCGTGAGGCAGAGGAAATGGCTAATAAAACCAGGCGGCACGCTGGAGCCAGTCTTTCTGGGATCCACTTAATTGCTCTTAAATGAAAAAGATTTTGGCTTCCCATTGGCGACGTTTAAAGAAAGTGGAGTCAAATCCCACATGTATACCAGCCAAGCAGCGACTCCTCCTCATCCAGCTCCGCCAGCTCTAATCCTGCTTTTCTCTGGTGCCATCGGTAATATTATTATTAATATAGACAAAGCTGCTGTTCAGAGTGCGCAAATGCCAAAGCGGGCCGTGTGTGTTCCTCTGCTAAGGCCAGGGGAGCCACCAGGGAGACGCTAGATCAGACAGCATCGCACTTTTAATATGACAACACCATTATCAAGAGCTCACACCCGGGCTTCGAACTTTTCTATCACTTTTAATGAGTCAGAGGATTCAAATATATAGCCCAAAAACTAAACAAGAAACTAAAGGTCTTTTCCACTTTGAGATTTTGTTTTTGAGGAATATGTAGAGCAAAATGAAAAGTATGATTCATGTGTTGTGTTGTGCTACTACAATTTGCATTACAGAAAAGTTTGTTATTATCATTAATAAAAGGGCATCAGTCTGTTTTTTTTTTCTTTTAAAGTTGCAAAAGAAGCCGCTTGAAGACTGACTGCTCTGCCACATTTCAATTTGTATAAGATGTATACTTCACCACACCCCAATATTGTTTGCTTATTGAATCAAGCAAAAGGTAATAGAATTCAAAATTATATTTTATTTTTTAAGTTTATTGTCTGGCCTACATAGTTTTAATAAACAGGCCCATGATATGGGAGTAAAGAGTGGTGTAAACATTCATGATAAGCTATCATCATCCTAAGAACTTGACCAAACAAAGTCACGTTTTAACCAGCCTTGGCCTCCCAGACCAGGCATCTTCGGAACAGCGCATCTCTAAGCTCAAGGCTTGTAGACCTTTGCTACATGAGAAACTTGTGTCACTCAAACAAAACTTAAGTTTTCCAAAAATCAATTCTTATAATGCTATTTTATGCCGGATATAAGACTATTAAGTCATTACAAGTAGCACTATACTAAAGCAGAGTAATAAGAAGGTTTATTGTTAGCCTTTTCTGCATTTATTTCACCTATCTGAGCCTATACCAGAGATAGATGCAGATCATTTTATGTAATAATTAGTTTTAGCTGATATTAGATGCATCATCTATCTGGAAATATAATATTTGACATGCAAGTGCATTAACGGGTAACAGCTGATGTTAAAAAGCACTAGCTAACTCTGACTGTTCAGCGAATAAAGTTGCAATAACTAAAATTACACAAAACCGAGCTAACTATGGGTGACAAAATTTAATTTTATGTTCATACTTGTACGTTCCAGTGTAGTCATATCGCTCAAAGCTTACCATCAAAAGCAAACCAAACCCCTTTGTTTCATGGTTTGGTTTGAATTGTTAAACCAGGCTAACTTTAAGAATATGTGAAGCTTTGCTGATTATTGTCACCAAAGTAGCATCATGCTAATTTGCCAAATTGGAAAAGAAAATGACAATGTGTTACTACATTTAACCTTTGAAAACATTCTGTCACCATCCACATTTCCTAACAACATTCACTTGCACTTTGAGAGCCGGGCCGTGAATTTTCTCATCATGTCACTGTGTCATCCTCACTATAGTACAAGCTTTTTCCCTTTGAATAAAAAATCCCAACTCGCCTCTTTGCTGTTGTCGTGATTGGGCCATTTTGTTTGAGGCAAGTGCGAGGATGCCACTCAGCTATCCACTTAAGTCTCCGGGTGGCAGCTCCGCGTGTCGTGTCGCGTCAATCTCCGTCCTTTGTCATCATTAATTGTTGAGAGAAGTGTGTCACGTCCTGTCAGACTCGCGGCTCAATGGCCCCTCACGCCTCCTCTGCGCTCGTGGTGGTGCCCGGGCCCGCTGCATTGTGCCATATAGCAGGATGTAGGACAATACAGGGAAGGAAGAGGACAATGGGAGAGAGCGCCGTGCACAAGTCCTGGTCGCCTGCGTGTCCCCTCGGAGGATACACTCACCTTTTGTCTGGAAGGGGAAGAAGATTTATTCCACTCTCACGCCCCTCTGGAGGAATGCACCTGCTTGTACTGCCGCCAAGACTTTCACATGCACTTAAAGGCGCACTGCACTCACGCGGCTTCTGTGTAGGGGCACTCTGCTGTTACAAATTAGGAATGTAAAAAGATTCACCGTCTTGCTGAAAGTGGTTAGGCTTACTTACCTTAACATAAAGACCTACTGTGCAACTTTTTAACTCAACTTATTCTGTATGTAATTGCACAAAAACCTGTACAATGAGAGAGCCTCTTCTTGCTTGTTCTATATATTTTTGAAGCTGTATTTTTTTTACTGTATGAATCAAAATCTTCACAAAGATTTACGAAATCATGTAGACAAGTTTCCCCTTCAGAAGGTTACAAGCCAAAGCTGTTTTAGAATCTAAGCCAGGTCAACATCTGAAACATTTCTCTGGAAACAAGGCCATTTTAAGGAATTATAGACCCGGGGTTAAAAATCCTGGAGGTTCCTCTCACATGTAGTAGGGTTAGGGTATAATCATTGAAACTACTAAACGTCAATTTGACAATTTGTTTGGAAAGAATAACTTTTGGAACAGACTTACTTGATTTAGCAGCTGAACTAGCTTTTTTAAGAGTCTCAAAAGAAAGAAATTGCTTGCTAAATTAAAGGCACTATTGTGGAGCGATAAACTAAAACATAAAAAATAACTACACTTGTTCTATTGTTTGAGAGTCATTTATCTTTCTCCACTATATCCACCTAACCTTTTTAATTGACATTTTTAAGAAAATTACTTAAATTCAGTTTTCTCGCAGCACAGATATACATTTTATCAGGTGATAATTACTGCAGTTTGCTGTCTACTGTCTATGTCTCATAAGGTTTCGTTTCTTTCACTTTATTGCTTGCAGTCAGTCCAGAACGCAGCTGCCCGGCTTTTAACAGGAAGTAGAAAACATGTGCATATCACACCAATTCTTGCATCTTTGTCTATTTTGATTGTTTTTAAGATTTAAAGTTTTTATTGTTTGTTTTTAAAGCCTTAAAATGGACTGGCACTATCTTACATCTCGGACCTCATCCAAATTACACCCAGCGCGCGCTTTGAGGTCCGAGGCCAGCTCCAGCGTGTTGTGCCTAAGACGAGACTCAAGACCCACTTTTCTTCTTTGGCTTTAAACTCCGCTTGAGTTGTGTATCCTCTGTTGTCTTTCATTGTTTTTGTCATTTTATTGTTTTACTTTTGGGTAATATTTATTGTGTTCATGTTTAGTTGTTTCATTTTATTTTATTTATGTGCAACACTTTGGAAACGACTGTTTGTAAAATGTGCTATAGAAATAATGTGGATTGGATTGGATGAAAAATGTATTTCTTAACTAAAATCCAGGAAGTTCACCTGTTGATATTGTTGTTACTTTGCTATAGCTCTTTTTGGCTACCTACATGGATCAAACCTGAATTATACATCGCCCCTTCTGTCCCAGTGTGAATTCAATTCGTGGGACTGCAGCAGGTGGGCTCCCAAAAAGCGTCAATACTTCTCTTCAAAGTACTGCTCGTGATCGGCTGACATGGCACCAGCAAGAAAGAACGGTGTCACAAAAGGAAATACAACAGAAGAAGAAAAAGCTTTTTTTCAACGCCATGTGCTAGGTCTTATTAACATACTGACCTGATACACTTCTAAAAGCTGTGAAAATGGCTTAAAACACATGGTGGCTCACAGTGCACTGGAAAATTGAACAAAACTTGTGAACTAATACAAAATGTTTAAAATGAAGTAGCTTTTCTATTTTATCGAAAAACAACTGCATAAGTAGGCTAAAGATAAATTACTAGGCGCGCAGATGTAAAGACCAAGATTCAATCAATCAAACTGGGTTGCAGCCAACCACTCTGATATAATGCAGTCAGTATGAAACCCATAAAGGAATTATCCAACGGCCAAGTTGTGGATGCAGCCTCCATTTCTGCTCCTGCCGAGTGTCTGAAATACAGTCAAACAATATTCCGCCCCCAGAAAAATCGCATCCAAGTCTGTCCTTTTAAGGTTTAGCTTGTGGCCACTTGAAAACATGTTTCTCGACCACAAAAGATGATGCAGGAGGTTGCAGACGAGCGGGGGAGCGAGAGAGAGAGAGATGTCCAAATATTTCCATGGCTCTTGTGGCCTTGTGCTAGCTTTGCATAGTCCTGGCGTGAGCTCATGTTTGTGGCTATGCTTTTGCTTCCCTCAGCATTCTCCCTCTCTCTTCTTCTCTGAGTGTGAGGTTCAAGGTCCACAGTTATAGCAAGGCGTTCAACCGGGGACAAATGAGTCAGGTCAGGTGGACGGAGTGGTTACAGATTTGGTGAACTTTGGTGCTAAGAATCCGATTAGCTCTTCGTTGTAGAGGGCATATAAAGAACACTCTTACGCACAATTTCGCTTCTTTAAAAATGTAAACAAGAAAATTATCCATTGTAACTTCTTACATCAGTCCACATGTTCTGCTCACTTACCTAATGCATTTCGAGCCTCCAAAAAGTTTATTAGGATGTGTTTTAGGTCCTTTTCAAAGCTGTTAGAAGCTAGGCGTATCGGTATGCTAACAGCAGTTAACTACAATGCTAACGACAACAATAGATGAACTGGTAAACAAACGAGGCATTATTAGATGTAGGCATGATATCTGTGCTAAGGGGAAATTGATTTCAAGTTATTTTGTGGCAAAAAAAAAATGAGTAAAGCACCTTTAATGAGAGTTGAGTGCTCATCAATGAGATTTGTGGTGAACCATAGATGACTTGCAACATACGTCACTTCCCGTGCCGCCAAAAAGAGTGCCGCCCCGTTTCGGTGAAAACAAAGCCCCACGTACATTAAAATGAATGGGAGATTATCGATTGTAAACTTCAGATACACGTCTAAAAACTACATTTAGTGTTTTGTATCATGTAGCCTAGTAAAAGACAAACGGAAGGCAAAGGATCAGCGGTTTGACTTTATACACTTCAAAGACAGAACGGTAAACGTTTTAAACTGACCCAATAGACCCAATGCTAATCATATGCTTGTATCAGACGTGTGTATTTTCATATTAAAACACCCGTGGATGCTCACGTTTTATGAGAAATGAGCTGACAATCAAAATATAAATAAATAATGTATATTAATCCACAAAATGATTCGTCTTTTTTGTGCTACAACATACATGTACTTGCAACATACGGGCATTTTTGCTGCTACAAAAGTACCCGCCCACTTTCGGTGAAAACATTCCATTCAAGTCAATGGCGGTAGATACAAATTTTCAGCTTCTCTCTCCTTTTTGGCGAAATAAATTGAAAACTAGCCACTGGAGCCATAGAAAAACAGCCGTACGTTTGTAAGGATGTGTGAGACTAAATACGTCTGCTGATTAGAGCTAGCTTCTCGGCTAAACGGCACACTGGCCGTCTTAAGAAGCAACTCATTTATTCGAATTAGTTTAGTAATTTTATAACAAATAAATGATGTAAATATTTGACCAGACTCTGTGTGTTTGATATTGAATTATAATAATGTCCATTATTGTAAGTAACTTGCTAACTGTAGCTTGAGCCCACGGTGTACGCTAGATTTTTCCTTATGTGTTGACAACAAATTTCCACATTGCAGTAAAGACAAGACATCAGATATTTAATTTAACTTAACAAAATCCAACACAATAAATAGGGACATGAATAAAACAAACAAGCACAATCATAGCTACAGTTAAAAGTATGTTTCTTGATATCAAGCTAGCATAGCACAAAAAGACGAATCATTTTGTGGATTCATATATATTATTTATTTATATTTTGATTGTCAGCTCATTTCTCATAAAACGTGAGCATCCACGGGTGTTTTAATACGAAAATACACACGCCTGATACAGGCACTTCTGTTCACTTCAGTTCTGTCTGTGAAGCGTCTAAAGTCAAACTGCTGATCCTTTGCCTTCCGTTTGTCTTTTACTACATGATACAAAACACTAAATGTAGTTTTTAGACGTGTATCTGAAGCTTACAATCGATAAACTCCAATTCATTTCAATGTACGTGGGGCTTTGTTTTCACCGAAAAGGGGTGGCACCCTTTTTGGCGGCACGGGAAGTGACGTATGTTGCAAGTCATCTATAAGCAAACAAAAGCTAGCATGCCCCAACTTGTGATATAGGAGGATGTATGTTTTAGGCTTCAGTGAAATAAATTTAAAAAGTATGCATATTATTCATAATGCAAGAACTTAGTAGTGTAATGAAAGTGGTTTGACAGCAGAAAAGCTCAGACTGAGTCTAGCAATGATTCATGAATAGTGCAGTAGACCTTATGATTTACAACCTTCAAAGCCAAAAATTGGGAAAAACTGGAAACCTGGGGACCTCCCCAGTTAGCTATTTGCTCAAGTGCGAAATAGCTAACAGCGCTAAAAGATGAGCAAAAACCTAATGCAGCTGACTGACACAACCTTAAAAAAGCTCAAATTGATGTGGTGCTTATTGGTTTTGTAGATGTTATACTGAATGTGCATTTTTCAGCTGTAACTTTCACAAACAGCACATATTTTCTAAGTTTATACTCACCTTTAGCACCCTGATTAAGAAATGAGGCCTCAAGGCTCAGAAGAGAGAGGAATAATCATGGTCAATGAAGCAAGCAATTCTTGGCAAAATTGGAGGAATCATAACTTACTTGAACAAGTGCAAAAAGTTAAAGTTAGGGTAACTAACTGTTTTAGTTATAAATTAGTAAATGTTGTGTTTTCCACTAAAAAGTCTATGATAAAAGCAGCACTTGTGCTAGAGTCCTGTCTAAATTGAATAAAAAGCATTTTACTTCAAATCAGGAGCAGAATGCTGCTCTCTGATTGGCTGTGCTTCTTGGTCCCCTCCAATTTCACTTTGTTGTTTGTAAGAAGTGTATTTTAAGCAATAAATGTGACAAAAATGCAATACATGTTGATATTAACCATGTATTGATATAGGAGAGAAAGTTGTCCGATTTTAAATCTCAATCTTGTTTGCAGTGGGAAAATCAGCTACCTCATCTTTAACTTTGTAAGTAAAGTAGATTAAAAGGCACAACATAGTAAGTATTCTTTCCAGTGTTGAACTCAGCATAGTTTGTTCATTTTAACACTGAACAGTGAAAGTAAATACAACTGCACGACAAAAGTCAATTTGCATATCCTTCAGAAGATGTTAAATCTGAGGACAGTAGCCAAACTCTGGTGGGTTAAGACTCTAGCAGAGAGAAATGTCAGAGGTTTGAATATGAGAAAGAAGTAGTTTGCTATAAAGTGAAGAGAAGACTTATGGGTGAGGAGGCTTAGGAGTTTTCTCCTGCACTTAAGCTGACTTGAATGTATGTTGAGAGACAATAGGGCAAATGGATAAACTAAAGATTTGTTGAAGATATAGAAAAATAGATTGTAGATATTAACTAGACAAAGTTTGAGAGGATGAAGAGAGTAATGGTTCTGCTGCTGCAGTAGACTGATAAGATTGATTGAACTTTGATAGAAAGTGGTTTGAAATAAAATGAGCGAGTTTAATTGGTTGTTAAAAATTTTAACTTCATGGGGAGATGGAGAGGGTGATCTGGCTTTATGAAGTGGTGTTTGAATTTGTAAAAAAAAAAGAAGTTGTGATTGGTTGACATGGAGATATGGGTAGGTCAGTGTAAGAAGAGCGAACAAGAATAGGAAATGTTCTCGGTTGAATTCCCACAGCAGAATGATTTGACAAAGTCCTCCTCCCAGGCGGCTCTCCTCCACCACCAGACTGCGGCTGGAGTCCTCGGAGCTTTTCATAACGCCAGATTGTATCTCGCTGTCACCTAATACTGAAAAAGTGCAGGTCATGGTCTGGGCTTGGGCTTAATACGTGGAACATTTGACTTTTCACAGTGGTCTCTAAGCCCTGAAGCAACTTAGAAGCATTTATCAGCGGCTATAAAAGGCACAGGTGAGGAGAGAAGGCAATGTCTCTATCGCTTACAAGTGGTCTGAGAATAACGTTTGTATCTGAATCTTGTTGGTGTCAATATATTTCTGATTTTGTTTGGTCACCTTAGAAAAAATTGTATGTTTAATACGATAAGAGTTCAAGTAATTGGCTGTATTTTCAGTCAGGATTTGTAGCCAAGTTAGCAAAAATGTATATTATCAAACAAAACATGCACGCTTGATGAATTTAGTAAGTTCTCTCCCCTCTGAGCCTCAGAAAACACTCACAACAGAATGTTTATTAACATAGTGGTGTCACAAAAGTGTCTTATGGTCTGAACCTGGTCTAAATTTGCTCATGACGAAGTACTCATTTTGTACAAAGCATTTATTCTAATTCATTGTTGCACACAAAGAAAGAGCTGTTAGGCAGTCCAAATCTAAAGATTATTTAATCCTAAATAACTTTGCAAACAAGCATTTTACTTAGTTCATCAACAGGATTGTTCTGACACAAACTTTGATTAGGGAATGCCACATATTAATTTGTACCAAAACATTATTTTAAATTTCAAGATTAGATGTTAGGTTCTAACATCTAATCTTAATCTCTTCTAACATCAGAGGTTCTTATTTAAATTATTTCACCTTGCCCACTTTTTTTCTGGCAATCTCAAATAGATATGAACAGTTAAAGCTGGGGTAAATTCTCACTGGAAAATTGATATTACTTTCTCACTATCACAACTCATGGTTAATATTCACGAGCATTCATTTTTGATTGTCATCTCAACACATTTTTTCAAACAATAAAGTTAAACTTAAAAAAGCAGGAAGTATCAGTGCTGCATTTACAATGTACTTTTTGGTAAAAAGACAACAAGTCAGGTACCCTAGCTCTAAATAAAAATTAAAAATATCCACAAAAAATTCTACATAACCTAGCTCACAGCATGAGCGCTGTATGTGATTAGTACAACATTTGATGTTTGTTTGTGGCTAATGTAATGACCTCATAGCAAGAAGATCCTGGGTGAAATTCTTAGGCGACCCAGGGCCTTTCTATGTGGAGTTTAAACACAGTCTCAAAAGAAAGTGTATGTTTACACCAACACAAAAACAGCATATTACGAATACGATTTCACTCCTTTTTTAGTACTTAAGCTACGTCGTACATTTAGCACGATATATATGAAAAAGTGTAAAAATGACACGAGATTTCACAGTGTAAAAAACATACAAGTTTTGGTTGAAGCTACGTGGGGACATTTTCTTTAGGTGAAATGGGTAAGTTTAGGCATCAAGTTATTAAAATGGGTAATTTAGGTCTGTAACTTTGGTAGGTTAAGATTAGGATCAGGATTTCGTTATATTCATAAATAAGAACACGCCTTAACAACCACCATAACTGGGACTGCGACGCGTACCGTATTTACGCAATACGGCCGTGAACTCGTGCTACATGTCCTGTAATATCGTGGTAAATGTACACTTTCTTGTGTAAATTTTCTCCAGGTGCTCCAGTTTCCCTTACCACTAAAAATATGTCCATTACTCCCTCCCCTCTCCCCTCCCCCAGGACTCCAATGCAAAAGAGATTTGAATCTCAATGAGACTTTCCTGCAAAGGTCAATTAGGTCAACCACAATATACATAATGTGACTTTATTAATGCATTTTACTTTATTTATTTCTACATTCAGTTTACACTTTTAGCTTATTTTTAGTGAGTTCAAACAAACATATAAAGGTCATCTCTTTAATCTTGTTTAGACTTCGCTTGGATCTCATTCTAAAAATTCCACTAAAGCCTGACTTGCTCTCATTTCAGCAACAATTAAATAGAAATTGAGACAAAATGTATTCCTGATAATGCAAACATGAGGGAATAGAGGAGCCAGAAATAACCCTCTCAGGCAAGATGTGGAAGAGATTAGTTCTCGGAGCAAACGAAATAAGCGCGTGTAGGCGGCCGAGGAAGAAGGAGACGAGGAGAGGAGTTAGGAATTAGGAGCGAGGAGGTGACGGTGAGGGAGAGTGGTGAAGTGAGAAGTTAGGTTTTGGGGGGGCGTGTGTGGAGGTGGCCCCGTGAAAAAGGAACTCATAAAAGTCCCATTGGCGGGTGATGCATGAGGAAGTGGAGCCAGCTTTGGCACATGTGTCCGTGGCGCTAAATTAACTGTTAACACAAATAATCAAAGTGCAGGGCCCATCGAGCTCTGGCGCCAGTGAAATGAGGGGGAGAGGCGGAGGAGGCGCTCAGAGCCTGGGACTACACAGCAGCTAGCAGGTGGAGGTCTGCACTGTAAAAAAAGAAAGTTACAAGTAAAGAATGATTGGTTCACATCACTGAGACGGTGTCGTAAAAAGTATAAAAAGTCTTCATTTTTTTCATTTAAATGTTTAAAATGTAAACTAGTTAACTGGGTTGATCTATCTCATTTTGGTTTGTTTTACTCAGTTCCAGAAGGATGACGGTTAGGTTTAGGAAAATGTTTAGGGAAAGGGTAAGGAGAATTGGTAGTTTAGGAAAAACATTTGGGTAAACGTTAAAATAAACAAAAAAAAACAAACAAAAATAGTTTAGGCCAGAAATGTTTCACTTTGTTGCCGTTTTTCCTGACGGAGTACATAACACAGGTGATTGGCTGACAAGAATGAGTGACAGTGAAGTCGACCAATCACTAATAGAATTGGGCGGGAAAGCAGTGTCATTGGTTTGTGGTTCTCTCCAACTGAAACTTTGGAACTATGTGGTCTTTGTAAAATGAAAAGATTCTTTTGACACACAAAAATACAAAAAAATGTGATTGTTGAGTTTTTAGCGAACTTGTTCAAAGCTCTTGATCATAGAGATGCACCATGAATGTTT
Source organism: Mugilogobius chulae (assembly GCA_038363315.1). Lineage (NCBI taxonomy): Eukaryota > Metazoa > Chordata > Actinopteri > Gobiiformes > Gobiidae > Mugilogobius > Mugilogobius chulae. Next base: position 37,514,713 of record CM076395.1, on the reverse strand, counting down.
CTGGCGTTGAAAAGTCAGCCACACAATTAACTAGAAATAGAAAGCTAAAACTATACTTTTATTCTATAATGTGAAAAAATAAGCTTGCTCTAAGTACAAGTTTTAATACTAATAGTGCAACAAAAATTCTAAACTCTAAACCATGCTTTTATTCAAGTCTATTTTGGTCAAAAAGTTGCACAGTACACCTTTAATTTTTGTGTTTGGTGGTCTTAAAAAGTCTGAAATATGACTTGAAACCCTGTTACTTGACAACTTTTGCCATATCATTGTAAAGTGTGTTTTACAAACAAAAAGTAACTTGTACTTTGAGTTTACTTTTAACATTACATAGCCAAAAAATAATTTGTGAATAATTTTTTGCCAAAAATTCACAAATCATATTTGTTTTTCAGTGATTGAGGTCATACCTCACTCTTAATTTTCCAATATTCCACTGTTGCTTGGGTGCTTTTTTGGAAATAAGAAAAAATATTTTAATTGAAGGAATACAAACAGTACTTTTACGTGCACTCTGTTAGATATACATAGGACTCACAAAATTATACATTTTCTCTTCACTGCTTGGAAAATATATATTTATGAACAATTTGAAAATGTCCGCTTAATGTTTTGCTATTTTTTTTTTTTTTTAGCTAATACTTCTAGTTCTAGTTTTGCTCTTAAATTTATCATGATTATTATATTTTGGCTTCTACGATCATATTATGCCATGATTATATTGTGTTATTTTTTTACAGTGTAGACTTGGGGGCTTTCACAGGATGGAAGTGCTTACAGAGCGGACCCCCCAGCTCATGGACACAGGGAAGCACCGACAACACTCCTGTCTTCCAGCTATTGTGTACCCGAGTCCTTCTCTTTTTAGATCTGTGCATTGTAGAGAGCAACACTCATCTCCTGACTGAAGCGAGAGGACACGGGAGGACACGAGACAAGAGAGGAGTCAGCCATTCAAAAGCACCTAACCTTGGGACTTTTGTTTTCAGGTCCTATTATGTCAAAAACGACTTCCACTTTTCTCCAGCCAGAGCCGCAAACGATGTGCAATTTATGTGCTGTTAGCTCTTTCCTGCTAATTGGCTATTAATAATTGTGATAATAAAGTAAAGCTGGTACAAGATGTGCTTTTGATTAAGTGTGAATAAAGCATGGAATACTCAAACGTGATAGTCTTTAGAACACAAGTCTATTCAAGTAAACGCACTGGTCAAGAAAGAGAGTAACAAATGTACCAAGTACAACTATCTCACCTGTTGTAGTTCTATATAGATGTAGGTTAATATTCACAATTATATTTCCCATAAACTTTCAATTATCAAATAAAGGTATCCTCAAGTTTTGCTTCCCTAAAAAATTTACATTTTAAGCTTCTATATCAGTCTTGCTCACTTTCCTAATTCATTTTGAGCCTCCAATCTATTGCTGCGCAACTGGGAACTGGGATATTTGCCGCTTAAAAAAATACCAATTCCCAGTTCAGAGCGTTCCAACGTAATCAACTTGTATGTAAGCATTATGGCTAATGCTAACCTTAGGCTAAACAAAGTAACGTTAATGAACTGTAATCAATGTTTACATAGTTTTTGTGGGACTAGGTTCCAGTTTGCAAATGGTATTTACCAATCGGAGTGGCATTCCAGTGCCTTTGTACAAGTGGGATATGGTAAATATCCCAGTTCCTAGTTGCCTGGAATGCACCAAAACACCACAATATGTTTTAAGCTTTTTCACAGGTGTTTGGAGGGGGATAAACCGATATCCTAACGGCATTTAGCCACAATGCTAACAACAACAACAACAACAACAACAGACAAACTTAGTGGAGTTTGATGTTCAAACACAACACAATTAGACGTAGTCAAGACATTGCGGACTAATTTCCACCTGAGTAGATACAGCAATAAGATATTTGTTGATGTATCTTGTTGATTTTAAGTTGAGTCCTTTTAATGTGCTAACATAAGAGCTTTGAGATTTGAAATGTGTGAAATTTGTCAAAATGTTCTAAAACAGAAGTTTTTGAAGTTCAGTCAACCATGTTTAACAGTGATCTCTCAAAAGTAGTACTTGGATTTATTCATGCATGTTTAAGTAATCTTGTTTTGTCCTGCAGGTGATTAACTTGCAATTACTGAAATATGTCAGATTCTGTGTAAAATATTTATGGATCAAAAGCGTCAAGTAGCTACTTTTAACAATGAAAACAAGGGATTTTATATCTCTTGCTTGTTACAGTTCAAACTTGCAATGAAGGGCAGTGCTTATCTGCTTTTATTTTTAAGCTGCATGCTCTAAATTAATTTAGTGATTTACAATGAACAACATGTAAATAATGGATCTACTTACGCTATAGTTTTATGATAAATATGTGGAAACTGAACTGAACATGTTCTCAAACGTACACAATGATAATGTTGGGTCAGATGGCTGTTCAGAGACACAATTAAAATTGCAAACAAGTTAAATTCTTGATTTTTAGTTCGAGACAGAGATTTAATTTGAGCTAACTCATTCGTAGTCGATTTGTTTAATGAATTACCATTTTGAAGTGCCCTGAGCATGCTTCTGACCAAACACACAAACAAAAACTACTTTGCATTTTTAAACAGCTAGACACAGTCACATAAACATTATTTACACAGTTGTTATGGTTAAGCTCATTTAAAGTATACCTTTTACCTTACCTTAACCTTATTTATTTTTAATATAAAGGGCCAAAACTCAATAAGGTACAACGAAAAAATCAAAGTGAAAAGGACAGAACGAAACATGCAAATATACATTGGCTATGCTACATTTGCATTCATTCACTGTTTATTAGTATATGTATGCAAGCTTAAAGGCACTATACTATTGTCTAATCCTCTATCCCAGATATAGATATTTTGCTAAAGTTTATTTTCGGCTGAAAACTAGTCCGTAATGTCCCATCTATGTCTTGACTGTTTGCTTACCTAAACTCCAAGAAGTGGACATTTAGTCCACTGTTTTTAGCATCATACAAGCTTATGTTAGCATACCAACATGGCTAAACCATGAGCTCTACTTACGCTGGCTTCCAATAGTTGTGAAAGCATTTCAAAACACACCATCTGGACTAACGTGAGAAGTTGAATGACGTGTGTATCGCTTTTATCTTTTTAGACTAATTCTGAACCTCTTAATCTTCACCACTATGAGTTTAAAAAGCAATGCTGGCTAGCAGTACTCAAAACAACAGCAAGCTTCCTTTTCATTGAGAAACCAAAAAAATACAACCTATGCCTATGTTGGTGCAAAACAGTGAATAAAAATAAGTTCATTCCATGAGGTTGAAAAACAAGGAGAACTTTGTAAAGTAAAGGTCTTGGTGTATAAGACAGAACCAAGCTAGCACATATCAAGCTTGGATTGCTATTGATTTATTACTTTGTAGCTTTACTGCCTAGTGGGTAATGTTACTCAAGTCACTCCATCTTCCTAAACTGAATTGTGCTGCTTAACTTGTAAAAACTAATTCTCTGTGCTTAAAGTTTGATGTGCTCTCATTCAAAGCGTGCCAGTCATATAAACTGTACACTTAAATCCAACTGTTTCTGCAACATTTCTTTTACACCAAGCCATGATCAGTGCCTGCTTTATTCTCCACCATATCTTTTTTGTTTCATTTTCCCTTTGTAATCCCAACAAAGCCCCCAATCATTCAATAAGACGTTTTTGAACATATGAAAGAACCCATCTTGCCTCTACTTTATAACAGGCCGCCATTATCTCAACCCCATAAATCACATTTCAAGTCGTTAGACAAAGTAAACAGATCAAGATGGAGCCGCGCGGTCAGATCTGATGTCGCTAAGTCACGCATGAAATCTTTTTGAACTTTGCAAAAATCCCTAGCAATGAACAAGTGGTAGATTTGTGTCTTTTCTAGTGTTTACTTTGTGCCAAGAAGTTGCAAGAAGAAGGCGGAAAATCAAAACAATTTGGAAAAAGTAATCGCCAACGCCGGGAGCTTTTGTGTGACATCAGAGGAGAAAGATACTTCCCATTGCAAAAGCCGCAAGTGGGCTGGAGTTCGAGGTTCCCTGGCGCCATGGTCGTCATACGTGTCATTCACTCTGCACTGCGCTGTTTTCCTTAGAGGATGAGCTAAACCCTGCTATAGTCTTAACCGTTTATTTGAGACCCCCGGTTGTTTCTCGCAGTTTATCTTGGAGCATGTTGTTTCAATACGGACCAATCGCTTTCAAGACTCCGGTTTGGAATGTCCCCCGAGACGCTCTTTTGGGCTTTTCCCCATGGAGCCATTCATTTCGGGGAGGACACAAGTTGAACATCTGGTTTGCATTAGCCGGTGTCTACATGCTAGCTTGGGTCCAGGAGTCAGGGAAAGACGAGAACAAACGGACTCCGAGGGGTTTAGCAAAGAAATGTTATTGGATGTGATGATGGGATGTGTAAATATTGCGGAAAGGAATCATAAAACAGCCAAGTAAGACATGCGAAAGAGTTGGCTAATGAAGTCATAGTGAGAAAGGAAGTGGTGGATAGACACGTTATTTCAATACTTTTTGGAGGTCTGTAGGATTTGCATATTCCGCCTCAGTTCCTCAGAGGTTCGAGATTTGGAGATGGATCCAAGCACAGGTGAAATGGTTGTGGGTGGCATGATTTGCTTTAGTGAGCAGTCGCTGATAGATTCAACATTCAATAGGCTAATGAAAAAGAAGTTAGCTCATTAAAAGTACTATGTATATTTATTTTTTTGCAATAAACAACTTAAAATCAGTTTCTCCTAACACAGTTATCTTGTTAATGTATCTATTCAGGTGAAAATGTGTCCGCAAGTCCTGTCTCTCTAATAAAGTCCCGTTTGTTCACCCTTTGCTGCAAAGTTTGTCTGTTGTTGTTGCAGTTAGCATTGTGGCTAACTTCTATTAGCATACCGGCACGTCTTGCCTAAAACATATCGTGATGAACAATTCGGAGTTTCAGAAGGCATTAGGTAAGTGAGCAAAAGATTTAGACTGATGTAGGAAGTTTAGAATGAAATATTGTGGTTTGTTTCCATTTTTAAGAAAGCAAAACTGGGTACAGGACCTTTGACCATCAGGACAGGGCTTGGTTAGAGCAGAGATGGGAGAAAGGTTGAAAACTGTGTGTCTCTGTGGAATGGCAAGTGGAAATTGTCATTGTGTTCTTAGGCAGGGCACAATGAAAGTGTTAAGTGTGTGAACAATAGGTGGTGGTATATACGAGGGGCTGATGGCACAGATTGGCTGCTTTGCGTTTGTCAGTTTGCCCTAAGGCAGATGTGATTTCCAGTTGCTTACCACCACCATGTATGGAATGAAAAAACAATGACTACAGTATTCTACAGTACATATAATGGTAAAATTATACATATGTGTGTGTGTGTTTTATTTAAGTTAATATAATTGAACAGACTTGCAATAGAGCGAACTGATCAGCAAACACTATTATTCATTTTAACAAACAAACAATGGAAACAAGTCTAGAGCAAAAAGTCAATTACCAAACATGATTATATTTCCGACAGGGCAAACAAACAAGACATGAATTACAAGAATGTTTTGGGTGTTTATTCATTTTCAGTCTAACATTATTCACCTGTTATGTTTTATTGCTTTCAGTTTGGTAAATGCGTTGTCAGTAAAAAACTATGTCTGTCTTTACCTGTATGAGCCACAGACCCATCTGACTTTATTTATTTAGTAGCAGCAGTAGATTTAGTAGATGAGACAAAGTTGTTTTTGTTACTTCCAAGTCTGAAGCTGTGAGCTCTCAGACCTGTGCCAGTAGACTGTGTACATCTGCAGAGCTGAGCTGACACATCGTACATTTCACCTTTTCTAATGATGTACCTTTGTGGGGGGTCTGTCCTCTATTGGAGCACAGTGTACAGCAGCACAGCAGCAGCAGGTGCGCCTCCCAAGCACTGTCCCGGGACCCCCCATATCTGTCCATACTGCACTCCCATTATCAGGTTTACCCCCCTGAGTCACGCAGCATCAAGGCTGTGCAGAGGAGAGGCTGGATTACCATGTTTAGGGAGAGTTTTGTGCAAGGAAAAGGTACTTTGGGTTGTGTTGTGGACACATTTTTTATTAGTTCTATAAATGTACACAAACAGGAGCGAAAGAGCACGGAGACAAAGAAATAGCACTCTCACCTCACAGCAAGAAGGTACGAGTTTAACAGTCTGTGGAGATTGCATGTTCCTCCCCGTGTTTAGGTGGTTTCCTTAGGTGGTTTCCTCTGGGCACTCGTTTTCCCCTCACCAACCATAACATGCAGGTTAGAGAACACTTGGTGTTGGTTGGACTCGGAGGTTGAGACGCCAGGTGTTTAGGCGAATTGCTTCTGCTGAGCTGCTCCAGAGCGGCTGCCATCACAGAGTGAAGGAGGGTTATTGTGTGAAGCGCTTTGGAAGACATCTGTCTGTGTCAACGTAGTATATAATAAACCATTCATTCACCATTCATGAGAACATAGTTACCATACCTTCTTAGCCTGTGCCTTAACCTTTTTTTATTATTATTATTATTTTTTTTGATTTAGAGAGAATTTATCACATATATAACTGCAACTTACTTATTTATGCATCTGGGGCCTTCAAAGTTAATGTAAGTAATATTCAGTGAAAAAAATATTTTTTTCCCCCTTCCCCATTAATTTATCAATTTGTTTTAAAAAATCAGCTAAAAAATACAGAAACCTTGCTTTTGTGGCATGGGGGAACCAAACACCCTTTCCACCCATTTCTACAGCCCTGCATACCTCATTCACACTGACAATGCTGGTGTCTTGCCCAAGTCTTGGAGCTGAAGATTAAACCACTGTCCTAACCTGAACTGTTCTATCAGACTGACCTTCAGAAGTGTGAGACGAAGGGCTTTGAGCTGAGCGGACTTGACTGATGAGGGACTGTGTGTTCACATACTCCTCGTACAGTCCTGATAAGTCCTTGACAATGTCCAGACATCGTAAAAAAAAATGTGTTCAAAACTACTTACTCCACACTTAAGTCAGAGTTTATTCACACATGCTTATAATGTCATCAAGTCATAAATGTAAGATAATAAAACATAGTTTTTTTCATATTTTTTAAATACATAACTTGATAATAGCAAAATATTTGATTTAATTTCTTATAATATGGAGTATTTAAGAGAAGTGAATGGCACATTTTACAACTGTTAATTCATGTGTCATTTTGTCCTACTGAGTATGATTGCACTTCTCACCAAGATCACAAATTATGTTGCCCCAGCCCTCTGGCAAGGTTTCATTCACTTGTTGCAAATTTGAATAGCACTATTGGAGTTTTCACCAATCACTGCGCCCAAATTATATAATTTACATACGTCAGTGGCCAAAACAGTGTTGCACTCTACGTCTAGGACGGAGAGTGCAGAGTGTAAATTAAAGTGTGTCAGTGATTGTTGTTGTGTCTGTGCAGTAAGGTTGCAAATGAATGGTACAAAATCCAATTCTATTATTTGACTCTTATAAGATCAAAGGAGGAGAACATACACAGTTTGCTTCATTCTGTTCACCAATTAGCTGATTGTATTTCCTGGTTTTCGAAAACCGTCTGCAGTTTTGCAATACTCGATCAATAAATCAGCGAGAGTAAAATGAAACTGATCTGCAGCACTAGGTGGCGCTAGCCCTCTGCTTACTAATCGGTGTCCAATTTGTGGACAGAAGATCCTGTAGGCCTACCCAATTTTTTTCCTCCCTAAAAATGTAAATTAACTTAAATAATTAATTTTGAACTTCCTACATCAGTCTACATGTTTTACTCACTTAGCTAATGCATTCTGAGCCACCGCTTTGTTTGAAGCTTTTGTGTTTGAAGCTTTTTTTGCAGCTGTAGGAGCGAGACATGCGGTATGCTAACAGCAATTAGCCACAATGCAACAACAACAACAACAACAGGCAAACGTATCAGCGAAGGGTGAACAAACGGGACATTATTAGATGCAGACAGGACATTGCGAACACATTTTCACCTAAATGGATACATACAAGATATCTGTGCTGGAGGGAATTTAATTGTAAGTTCTTTTAATGTAAAAAATTGACTAGAGGCCATTTCCTTAATCTTTTGTCATCAACTTGCATGATTAAAATCACAGACATTATATTTAATCAGCCTTTTTTCCCAGTGAATATTTATCCTGACATTAAATAAAGAGCAGCTTATACATTCTGAGTGGTGGGACATGATTTTGTTCTCTAATTTGCGTCTTTGATTTTTTGCTATGTGCTGTAAATGATTATGTATCTCAGGGCATCAGAACGTTTCCTCACTCTGCGCACCCTGAGCATTTGCTTATTCAGGTTATTTAAAGATTCTATTTATGAAATGATTATTGACTGCAAGTATATCATCCCATCTCTTCCTTTTCCCCAAATGCAGAAGTTAAGCACTCTAAATGCTAAAATAGTGTCTACATTCAATAAGAGCACAGCGATAGAAACATTACTTGGTACAATGTTGTTCTGCTCGTAGCTCACACAATAGCGATGCGTTCAGAGAGTCACAGTATAATTCAGCCTTCAAACTGGAAATGAATTCCTTTGTATTCTCCTGACAGCTCTAGTATATTGTCTATGCAATGTTTACATCATCCTCTGTGGTCCCCTTTTATTCTGCGCTGCTGTCAATGCCACAGTTGAGTCATAAATCTGCGCAGAAACTATTTCAGGCGGGAAAAAAGTGCATTGACCTTTTTACAAAATCCGAGCTCCCGATTATTCTCTGTTAATATTCATGAAGACTGAAGAAATTGCTTTTTACAGCAGGCCTGTCTTGCAAGTGAAAGCAGCGAGGGTCGCACCGGGGCTAATTTATGAAAGCTAATCTGAAGGCACGGCTCTGAGCAGAGGTGTAACTGACTTGGCAGCTTTGTCTCACGGTCAAATGCAGTGTTTAGCTGATTTTTTTGTAGTATAAAAGTCGTTTTATATCCATTTTTTCTTTACAAAATGGAAAAAATTGCTTTCAACTGATATGCTATGCCATGATTGAGCATCTCATTTTAGTTAAAAGAACTGGTAGTCAGAACGTTTATCTTAATTTGAGTTGATTTATGCTAAAACAACTAAGGACAGATAATACTTTAGCCTAATAATAAATGTGTGTTTGTGTGCTATATTTTGTGCCAAAAATTCACACTTTTTCTGTGAATCTCCTAATTGCTTTTATACTGTATGTTCTTATTAACAGATTTTGTGTTAAGTGTGAATCTTTGCTTGGCGATCAGTTATTTAACAATATATTCAACTATGACTCTCATAATGTGTCTACACTCAGATACCAAACGATGTGATATTACGTTCATATTCATGAATTTCAGTTTAGATTTCAATGTGAATACTCTCCAAAATCGACCATTTGGGGGAAGTCCTGAAGTCCCTGTTTATAACATTTAAGTACAAATAATTGTAAAAACATTTAGAGAAGTATTTGAGTCTGAAACAGAATCAATCTATGTCTTCAAAAAGCGCCATTACATAAAAAAAAGCAAGGACAATTCACACAGTCTTCAGAGAGTTTAAACAATTTGTTGTTGTTGTTGTTTTTTTTAGAAACAGTAAAAATCTTTTCCCCCAACACAAATATGTCGTTAATGTGTCTATTGCTGTTTCCTTTTTGATGTCTAGTAATAGATGCTTCTATAATCTAGGAAGCTTGCTTATTGATGTGTTAGCAATGTGGCTAACTCTTATTAGCATGTTAACACAGGTCACCTCTAAAAGTTGTGAAAAGTGCATAAAACTACCTTCAGAGGCTCAGAATGCATTAGGTGAGCAAAACGTGGACAGAGCTAATATTTAATATTGTTTTCTTTTTTCTGGAAGCAAAAATGCCTTTAGCAACAAAATTGCAATATTCTAATTTGTAGAGTATTATTGGTCAAATTGTAACTATTGTGAAATCTAGGTGTTGTAGGATTGTCATGCTGGCTAAAAACAACTATACTGCATCAAAACCAAAAAACTGCAGGAAAAATGAAATATAATACTCTTGTGATAATGGTTTATTAAAGAACTAATGATACAGCCATTAACATGACACTTGTAAGTTATACTTGGTTTCCTTTTTTAAATACATACTAGACAATGTGCATTTAATAGGCGTTCCTTGCAGGAGTGGTTTAAACTCCTATAATACTTCCATATAACTACTACATCAGCAGTACATTCACCTCCTTGTATCTTTGTGCATGTATGTATTCTGTCCTCACATTAAACCTGTTTTGGTTCAGCCCATGGCGTCTGTCCAGAGCCTAACACCGTGCCCTCTGACCTCTCGGGAGGGGGTGCTTTACGGGCCCGGCTAACAGCGCTGATAGCACGCTGGGAGCTTGCACATTTGATCCAACACACTGCTGTTTTACAACCTCTGTCATGGCCCGATTATGACAGAAAGGAGCATTTATAAAGCAGCAGATAACCACAGCCTTATCCGCGTTGCGAGGGGGATCTGCGCCCAAAACAGTCTGGGAACCACAAGGAGAAGGTTTTACGGAGGGATTCAGAAGTCATACTGATTTATCGCTGTACCTTTGGTGAATGAAAATAGATAGATTTCAGCTACATTAAAGATACTCGCTCAAAATATTTTATAGAAGGGTTCAAAGTATATCAGAGCATTACAAGTTACAAGAATCGTCTAGTGGTAATAGAATAGTCAATCCGGTATAAATTGTTTGTATATGAATTTAAAGTAGTAAGTTATTGCAGACACAAGTCCATACAACAAAAAATCAAATAAAATAAAATGGTAATAAAATTGTAAGACACTACAAACAAACCATAAAATAACAGAAACTATATAGATTGAAAAAGATAAGCAATTTGTTTAGATTATGTTCTTTACAACATACTTCATGCTTCACAGAGTACTTACCTCAGCGAGCATGAATAAGGTCTGCGGAGGACAAACTCATCAACATGTTCTGAAGTCTATGCTCTCGTTAGGTTTAAGTCTTGTTTGTGACTTGTTCAGAAGTCCAGCTAAAAGCAACGTTCTCATTACATTATGACCAGCTCCTCCTCATCAGATCTTTATTATTGTCACTAGACTGATCCAATGCTGAGGAGCTTTCACAGACTGTAGACTAGATCAGAGCTTTAGACACTGATGTGGGGAGGACATCAGTGCAGCAGCTCTTCTGTGGTTGGAGGTGTGGGTGGTGCTAATAATTCGTGGTGGGTGAGCAGGTGTTGCACAGCTTTTTCTTGATAGGTGCACATAAACCTGGCAGCTGCACCGTCTCCATCTCTCTGCAAATCCAATCTGTGATTTTGGTCCTTTGCATAAAGAGTGCGAGTTTATAAAAATTTCCCTGTTACGTTACGTCCTCGCACAGGCTGCATTGGCTTCTCTGTCTATTGTTTTTTTCACTGGGGTACCTGGTAGCCAATCAGAAAGCTTAAACCAAAGCAGCACCGTGTTTGTGCATAAAAGTACCTAGGTCAAGACGCCCAGCTGATCAGTGATCTAGATGTGATTGGTTTAACTGACAAGACACACCTGGAACTTGATTAGCTCTGAAAGAAGCTCCAATGGTAAACTCTGAGGACCTGAGCACGTGACTGACCTGACGGAGATCTAGGGGGAAGAATAAATCGCCCTTAACTCTTTGTGCACAACTGGCAATGTGTTTCATGATGTAGATGTCAGGACTACACAAACACTCAGCTGATCCAGTCCCTGCTCTCTCAGGTCTCGAGCCAGTTAAACTTTTCCACTTTGTTATGTCTGTAAATGGATTTGCCACCTCAAAGGCCAAACCTGAGTAGGACGTCCTGTCCCAGCTGTGCAACGACTACATGTTCAAATTGTGCTGTTGTGCTGAAGTCACCGACGTTTAAGGGCTGATTTAAGCTTCCCCGTTGGCTGAAGTCTTGGCAGGGCTACCATTGGAGCTTCTCTTCAGAGCTAATCAGGTTCCAGGTGAGTCTAGTCAGTTGCACCAATCACAACCAGATCACAGATCAGCTGTGCGTTTTGACGCTATGTGACTTTTGCACGGAGGAGCACGAAAACAGCACGAACACGGCGCAACTGTTGTTGCAAGCTTTCTGATTGGCTACCAGACTCCCTGGAGAAAAAAACTTGAGACAGAAGATCAAATGGCAGCCCTTGCCTGGACCCAAACCGACGGAGAAGCTTAAATCAGCCTTAAGTCTGTATCTGGGAAAGGGAGGGGTGTTTTTGTGACCTGTTACGATAGCCTGCTGTCTCAGCACATGTGACACTTCACGAGGGTGTTATTGGCACCACAACAACACCTACACTAACCCAGGTAGGATCATTTTTGGCAGACCAGTTTGCAAAAAAAACCCACAATGCATCCGGTTTCCTCTCCTGCTACAGAAACAGCTATGCCAATGGATCCAACTAGCATTTGTTTGTTACCTTTCAGTGACCCAGAGTAAAGTTACAGTTTTTGTGACAAGACTGTAGAACATCTGCATGAGCTCAGATAGACTGCCATTGTTTCCTAAATCAGTTCTAAAACTGCAGTGTGACATACTGTTTCCCAAGTATGTCTCCACAACTCGATCAGTCACACACAGAGTCCCTGGTTCATCTCCTCGTCTCCCTCTAAGCCACAAAGAACTTGGTTTAACAAATCATCCAAAATGGAACTAATGTTGCAATTATATCTACAGTGCTAGACTTGACTTTTATTTCTGATTTTAGATTGAAACGGTTAAAGTTTGTACGTCTGTCAAATAAGTATCTAACTGGTTACCAGTCAAAGCCATGACCACATTATCTAAAAGTCTTGTATTTAAGCTTTCTATTACACCTTTTTCTTCGTCCATGATTTAATTTGCTGTTGTAGTTGTTGAGCAGTAAGTGATCAGTTTTTCTGATGCACTGTTCATTTTATGTTTCTCTTACACGGGTTTGTAGTGGGCGTGGCCTCTGATACCGACTGTATCTATTCTGTTATGCAGGTCAAAATCATTTTGCAATCTAAAAATGTACTGTTTGTCTTCTTGGAAGAAAATCTGAAAATATTTTGCAATGTTGTTAGTGCTTTCCATTCAACTCAAAACACTGTTTATCCCCAAAGTGCAACTTCAATAGACACACAGCATTTACACATGTATCACATCAAATTACTTAAACAACTCAGACACTGCCATATAAAAAAACGCAGGTCAAAGAGTGGACAACTGAGAAAAAGTAAAGCAAAGTGCATTAGCAGTTCATTTTTGTGCAAAAATACAACTCTTTATATCCTATTGCACAGACCCTGGCTATGTGCAAAAATACAGTAGCTGCATATCAATCATTCTAAATAGCATATTTTATATATTTGGGTAACAGTTGTTAGAATACTGACATGGCAGAACTCCTAAAAGCTGTGAAAAGGGCTAAAAACAACAGATAAAATAACATTCTACAGTTGCAGGACCCAAATGAGTAATATTTATCAATTACACTTTTTACAACTAATTCACACAAGATATTACCTTTCCTTTACTTTTAGCACAAATTTATCATTCAGAACTCCCCCAAAACGTTACAGACATTATGTTCTAAAATCAATCTCTACGCCTGTTGAGTGAAAAGCCACGCTAATGCTTCACATTTAACAAACACACTCTCAAAAATTCAATATAATTACCGATGTTGTAAGAGCTTTAACAATGCTGACTTTATCTAAAACCAATTGACTGGAACCGTATGAGAGCAGAGCAGCGCGGTCGGGACATGATACAGCACTTGTACAGGGACCTTAGATCGACAAGTATTGTGTTATCACTAGAAAGCAAAGTATTACATTGTTTGGCATCACAGTTCGAAAACAGCAGCGCTAATAGAGCTACTAACATGAACAATTGCTAACAAAATTATCAGCCTTTTCCAAACTCCATCTGATAGCAACACAAAACAGCTGAACATGAATATTATTGATACAAAAGTACTGATTAGCCTTCAATTAAAAGAAGTTTTTTTTTGTTTGATCATCCATATAATTGACAATATGGCAAAAGATGAGACAAAGTAAAGTGTCCCATATAAAAAGCAAAACTTAAAGGGTTTCTTAAGTACATCTTTTGCTATTTGATATTATTTCCTCATCCGAAACACTATTGCTGTGTGGCATTCATATTTAAACTCTGTTCTACCTTCTGTTGTAGCTTTATAGTTCTGGGCGAAAAATCTATATATTGCGATTGTTTTGTTCTATATCAAGCTATATTTAGTCAAAGCAACAGAATTAGTTGAACAAAATGTCCTCAACATTTCTACATATCTTTAAAACAACATCACGGACAGTATTATGTCTGCTCTACTATTTCTCGACTCAAAGCTGTTATTACATTACATTATTTAATGATTATTGGTTTTTAATTGTGCTTTTTTCCTGTATATTACTTGAGTTGTGCTGTGCAAATAAACTTGCCATGCGTTATCCAAAGTTCTACCTAATTATCACCCCTACTTCATACTTAATTTAACTTCAGTAAAATTTATTTGCCTGACTTTAGAAATACATATTGTTTAACGAAGGTTTCCAACAAAATCTGAGGTTATTTTATTCTATTGTACTGTGTGTAAAGCTAGTCAGTAAGGCAGAACTACTGGACTAAAAAGTGGTTAGCTTTAAAGTACCACTAGATGACATCACATGGTGGAATAGATGATTGTATCAAAAACAGGGTTCTTCAAAACACAACTCTGGATATGTTTTTAAACACGTAAAGACATTGTGACATATTTAAAGATTCATAAGTCAGTCAGTTTTGGCTTATTCAAACTTTACGTGAGTGTTTTGTAAACTTTCCAATCCTATGCAATTTATTAATAAAGCACATTTAAAAAAACAATGTTGGCCAAAGTTCTGTAGAGACAGATAAAGATTAATAAAATAGTAAAGTAATACAGTGAATACAACTATTGAAAGGCAAAACCATAAACAAGCTGTTTGACCAGGGTATGTCGTTGAAAGCTGACTCAAAAGCTTTTTCACCTGAGAAACATTTCTAAGCCACACAGTCACTAAAAATACTACATTTGAGGTAGTGCATTTCTGTTTTATGTAAGATGTTTTATGTGTATCTTCCAACAGTAAATTGAGAACCAAATACTCACTAATTTTCAGTTTATACCAGAATTTAGTACTGAAAATGTGGTCTATTGAGTGTATTTTAATCTTGAAAAATGTCACAAACATCTGCAAACAAACCCTGTCCTGTTTCCTGACTATTGACTTGACTCAGTATTGTCACGTCAGGCAACTTTTCACTCCTAACTTCCTGGTCACAGATCCATAAAGTTTGAGAATGGCACTACGGCTCTGTCAGCAGAATGTTAAGTATACGTGACAAATAGTGAAGAGGGACAAAAAATATGCAAAACCAACAGAGTGACCTTTCGAGTGAAAGTGTGGAGGGGCTTATTAGGGATGTCTGCGGTGAAATGTCAGGAAGGCTTTGTCCAACAGAATAGGAATGGTAATGTTTTGTATAATGGCGTGTTGTAGTTATGAATCTGCTGTCTGTGTTTACAAGCAGCGAGCTCAAAGCGTGATGTGTTTTTAAAGAATATTATATGTCACGCTTGGCAGCAGAACTATTATCCTCCTCAGGACTTCTATTTGATGAGGTTTGGGGAATGAAAGGTATAAATGATCATATACTTTCTTTGTTAATATGGCATTTATTTTCTTTGGCGGAATTACAGTAGGTAAAATTCGGGGGAAACTTTACAGAAATTTGTACAAACTTGGACAATTCGCACGAAGAAACTCATAACAGTTGTAATTATTACAAATCACAAGAGGTAAATGTTATGTCGTGCAAATAGGACAATAAATAAATGAATATCATGAAAATAAAACACTGGACAAGAACCACCAAACGATCCTCACTATAATTATTACTATACCACTTTGTACCACTAAAAATACACTATGACCATTATATATCACTGATAACACCTATTAACTAATGAACATAAAGCTATAGCTATAGATACAGTCGGCATCAAGGCCACGCCCACTAATAGACCTCTGAGGGGGAAACGGAACGCTGAGAGTGGATCAGAACAACAGCTTTATCACTCACTGCTCAACAACTACAACACCAAATGTGGACTGAGGAAGTATATTGTGTCAACTATAAACACGAAGACATGGAGCTAAATAAACTGATCCAACGGTCCAACAAATTAAATATATCCAACAATGCTAACAGTAGCTGCGAGCTAAAGCTAACGTTATGCTAGCATCGCTGGAGTGATTTAGCATCTTTTTTAAAACTTTTGTTTATTTTTTGTCAAAACGCCACATCGGTAACCTCCATTTAAATGTTTTTGTGACTAGACTTGATTAGTTGACTAAAATACACTTAATTACCAGAAAACATCTTAAAAGAGAAAAATGTTTAGTTCCATACCTACACGGTAGGCATGAGACGCTTTCCTCCCCGGCAGGCCACGCCCCAAATATGATGCATTGCCGACTATTTATAGCAATAGGCCCTTTTCACGCTGCGGCTATGCTAGCTCCGATTTGCGAGATACCTGTGGATAGTTCCCTCTTGTCCCATTCATTCCTTATGGGGAATTTGCTGAGATGCGCTAATATTAATTAATATTTTAAAAAATTCAAAGCACTGAGTGGATTTCAACTAGATAACCACGCAGCGAGTTCAGGCTTCATAGAGTAAAACAAAGAAAGACGTGTTAAAAGGCATAGTTTGGCACAATGCTAAATGCTAACAAATAATATAAAGCAGACAATTTGATAAAAACACATGACATCCTAGGCCGAGTGTTTTTGTATAGGCTAAAGCTAGTTCAGTTTGTAGAGTTTTTTTAAAATTAATAAATAAATTAAATACAGGTTACATTAGCTTCAGAGACCAAAAACACATGGTGAAGCATTTACATCGTGTGTGAAGCTCTGAACTCGCTGCAAATTATTGTCTGGCTGTCACTTGTTGTGCAGTTTGTGTCAATTAATTATTTTAATTAGTTTATGACATTTGAGCTAGCCTTCCGAGAGAATGAACTGTACGGGTAACAACGATCCACTGGTATACGTATACACACCGGAACTAGCCAAGCCGCAGCATGAAAAGGGCCTATATGACACGTTGCCGACTGTATTTATAGGATAATGTGATGTTTGAATGGCTTAATTGTAATTCAGAATATAGAAAAACACGCTTCATAAAGCAAAAAATGTCAATTGAAATCACTTAAATTAGAAGCTAATAAACTAATGTGAACTTCCCCATGTGTCTAACTTATTTGTCTTGGAAAACATTGTATTCCCCAGCGTTTGTGAGTCAGACCAAAAGACATCAGTTATTGTGTAATTCTTCACCTGTTTTGAATGGTGTTTATTTTTCTTCTGAATATCATTTCCATTATGGCCAAAAGTGTGTCCAAAAGTAGAAGACTTGGCATTGCTTCTCCTTGATAGATGTGCCTAAGTGGATGAGAACTTTATCAGCTTTTAACAGACAACAAAATGGGCTGGTCTGGGGTCAGCCGGGCTATCACTTTTCTTTCAACTTCTTGCTAATCTTCTTAATTAAAGTGATGAGCTAGCACTTTCGCGGCACTATGCAGCGGTAGCCTTATCCAAAATATCTCAAATCATAATGTATTGTCGTAAAGTGTGAGACAATGCTATTAAGATATGTGTCCCAGGGCAAGAAAATTTTATAGCCTGAACTTTAGGCTGTTTCAACGTTTTGGGAGAATAAATGAAGTTGTGACTGGCCATAAATCTATCAAAGTTTTATGATTTAGAGCTAAGTTTCACTGATAAGAAAATGGTGGCTGGGCTTTTTAATGATGTGTTGTAAATCTTAAGATATTCATCATGTATATTCTTTCATCACTTAAATGTGTTTGGGGAAAAGTTAAGCTTAACGTCATCTTAGAGTGGTATTGATATTTTACAAAGCCTTCATCTAAAACAAGAATGTATGAGTTGCAAATGAACCCAAAATTTATGTTAATTTTAAAGAGGAAATATTATGTGTATGTATTTGCATGGTTCCTGAACTTTTTAAACATGCTCTTGGATATCTTTACTTATGCTAGAGCTTAATAAACATGAGTAATTTAGGTCAATAGTGAACTCTTACTTCTTAGTTCTAAAAATGTTGATTCCCATGTAAATTCCCACAAGTTATGTGTGGGGAGTAATGAGCAAAAGGCCTACATTTTTATTTAAGACTGTAGAAACAACTAAAAACAGCTAAGTTAAAATTAATTTTTTCAAGTGATTTTTGGACTGACATTAGTTAGCACATAGCTTCAAAATACCGGAATTCAGTACTTCCAGATCCAAGGCTATCTCAGGACTTCACGGACAGGCTTCCCAATACATCATGGGTGTGTTGATTTCCTACTCTTCCTTATGTCATCTTTGATCCTGCAGCCATAACCTGCTCATGATGTCAAAGAATAAGTTTAAAACCCAGGAAGAGTCCCTCCAGGCAGTGTCCCCATGAGTCTGGAACGCTCTGCCACAGTCTCTGCGTGAGGCCGACTTTGTGGACTCTTTTAAAAAGCAGCTAAATACACTTTGAGTTAGGAAAAGCACTCTGTCCCATGTATATCCCTGTTTTGTTGTGATGTCATTGTAAAGCACTTTGTTATTTTATGTGTAAAAAGCGCTATGTATACATTTTACTTACTTCTCTAACCTTTTTAACTCAAAAAGCTTAGAGGCAATTGCAACTGTGCAGAAGATCTCAGAAATCTACAACATCACAAATTTAGAATGTTTTCTGAGGCTGAAAGGAGTCACAGACAGAACATTGTCTACATCCAAACTACAGTATTCGTATTCATTCATTCATTCATTATCAACCATTTGTTCCCTTTAGGCTTGTGAGTGACTGGAGACTATCCCAGAACAGAGAACAGAGACACACAACAATATTTAACTCTCATTCATTCACTATAGTGTTGCCAGTTGACCTATGCATGTTTTTGAATGTGAGAGCAAACTGCATTGTGACATTATCATTGATTACCCTGATTATTTCTGATCACAAACTGACAAACCAATCTCATTCCTCCTCTCGACTGTTACCCCCTTCTTCACCTTCTCCTTTACTCTTCCTGCACTCCCAAGTTTACCCACTCTCATAAAATGTGGTTGTTGGTGGAGTCTTATATTACTTTAAATCAATGTTATGAACCAGCACCAGCTTTAAAAACAGCTCAAAAAACTTTAGTATTGACCAAAACAACTCCCAGACATCAAATTGAGATTATTTTTTCAGCCAGAGAATGCAGTCCGTCCACATAAACCGATCAATCACAACATGGAGAATTGAACATTTAGGCTCATTGGAATCCTTCAAGTCCAATTCCACTTGACTCCAAAAACAAGAGTACTTTTTCATTACATAAAGTCTGCTCAATAAAGCCACTCCGCTAAATCTAATCACACAGCATGAGTGAGGACTACGGCTGCAACAAGTAAGCTCTTCACAACAGCTAATGCCAAAAACACACTCACAAGGGCCATTGTAGTGAGAGAATGGGTGATACAAAGGAATCAAACAGCGCTTTAGTGTTCATTAGCTCTCTTTCTTTTATGTATAGAGTGAGATTATGATTTCAACTTCAAACAGTCAGATCAGGCTTTGCTTATTACATTATGAACATTTTGGATTCGTGTTGAATTATTGTTCGTTCAGAAAAGACATACTGATGTTGCTTTATATCATTCCCAATTATTGAAAACACAAATCCTGCTTTGAAAACGTGTTCTTCTCCTGAACTGCAAACACGTTGTTTCACCTTGTGTGTCATCGAGTAAAAAATACTCATGATTGAAGATTTCAATCACATTTGAACAAAGGATGAAATAAATAATGTTCTGTAAATGAAACTAAAACAAGCTGTTGTCACTTAATGACATCAGCGTGTGTACCATTGCAAGCTTTAGAAATATTTGATTAGTCAAATACAGTATCTGTGAATGAGACAAAAAGAACTACATTTATATATATATATAAAAAAAAAAAAAAAAATTGAAATCTTTTTTTTTTTTTTCATTCTTATTCATCTTCTCAAAGTAAAGTAATTCATGTTAAGTAATCTTCATTCACCTGTATTTTCCCCTGTTGTTTGGCTCAGCAACATTACGTAGCACTTTGACACAGATAATAAAAAAAGTCTAGTATTTCTATTGTTGGATTTCATTATTATAGATAGATTTGTGTCTTTCTCAAGAACAGTATGAGAAGGTTTTAAATGAATTTTCATTATCAACAAAGACAATTCAACAATACATTTATACTTGAAAGGTGCACACACATTTTTTTGTTGAATAAATGTTTTATTTTTAGATGCCTTTGTTACACAAAATAATATATATATATATATTTTTTTAAGCTTTACAATATTTTATACTGAAATTGTGTGTAGATGACTTTTCACCCCCAGAAAGTTACACATTTCACCTTTAATAAGTATTTAGGCTGAACAAAAGCAATTTGCAGTACAACCAGTTTTTAAGTGTTCCAACTATCAACAGTCTACTGTCATGATCAGAACATGCTTACACTTTGTGATCTTTTATTAGAATTCTCCATTCTACCTGAGTTTCACTGTTGCTTTATTTTGTTTTTTAGGCTAAGTGCTTTTTCACAACTTTCAGAAGCCTGAGTAGGTCATGTAAAACACCTAGCATGCTAACAAGCTGCTTTTCTCTATAATTCAACATGAGAAACATGTCTTGCTATCTCTATATCTCTTTTGTAGACAACCTAGTTGCCTCATTTTAACCCATATGTATCATACATTTAAGCAAACATAAATCATGCTCAGCTACATAAAAACACCCTGAAGGCCCCAAATTTTCCACAACATAATAATTAATACAGATGGAAGGCAGCTAAAATAAAAAGTGCTTAATTGGTGATTTTTTTTTTTTAATTGGTGAAATTGTACACAGTAAGTGTTGTTAATTGGATAAACTGGACATTTGAACATGAGACATGATCAATTTCCAGAACGTGAACAGAAAGTAGTTTTGGCAAATACAGAAGAATGAAGAAAACAAATCAGATTTCTTTGTATCCTAGCTTCTTTTCAACAGGTTTACACGGCATTTAAGCTGCAATGCGGTGATCACCTCCCTCCAACAGTCCACAATTAACCTCATTGTGCCGCTTTAACACAGTAGAGACTTCTGTGTGTGGGGCCGGCTGTCTGATCGGTCAGCAGGTCAAGCTCTCCCCTCGGCAGGAGCCCAGTAAATGGCAGAACTGACCCAGCGTGGCCTCCTCTGTGTGTCCTGTGACGGCGGGGGTGTGCGGGGCGTCAGATCCACCTTAAAGAGAACATACGGACGAGTGCTGAGCGGGACAGTGTTCCCTTTGTAAAGCCCTTCAAAGAGGCGTTTGACAGCGTGGAGTCAGCTGATTACAGGAGCTCTCCTTCATCTCTAATGGTTTTATGTTGGCTTTGCTCTGAACTGGTGCAAAAGTGAAACCTGCTAAACCTGCTGAGTAGAATTAAAGAGCACTCGTTAGCTGTAATTATATCCAAGTGCTCGAACTTTCACTGAATTAATCAAAATCTATCCACTTTTTGTGTAATAATTAACAGTATGTTTGGTTGCCGTATATGCTTTGTAAATTGACATGAACAGTATATCCAACTTAATTTTTAGAATAGATTGAACAGTATTTTCCCAATGTTTTTTGAGTCACGACACACTTTTTGGTGCACAAATACGCACAAATCAAACTTTCTTTTGTAAATATTGTCCATTACATGTTGACTTATTCATTAAATTAGATAATGGTGATCTTTTTCTTTCAGTCTTGGTGTAAAACTCTTCAAAATGAAAAAAAAAAAAAAAAAAATTATTCAAATGAATCCAAAAAATTGCACTGATTGAAAATTTGAAATCTAAATATTTTCAAGGCACACCTGACAATACCTTAAGGCACACTAGTGGTCTCCGGCACACTGGTTTGAAAATCACTGGATTAAAAAAATACAAGAACTGTATTGCAAGTTGTTGTTGTTTGCAAGATGTCCAAACTTTTTTTTTTTTTTTTTTTTTTTTATCAAGGAATGCAAACTGACAAAACAGGTGATTAATCCTGGCATTCATTAAACAAAAATTTAGATTATAATAGACCCTACACTTGGCTAGTGGATAGTCCCTTCTTGTTCTTTTAATTCCCATTGAAGCTAAAGCCCTAAAATAAATAAACATTTAATAGCCACAAAGCCAAGTTACATGTATTTGTTAGCTAGCATTGCACCGAAAATATGCACCACTGTTACAAACACAAAGGCTTTTCCTGGCGAAGTATTGACCTTGTATGTGAAGCTTTAAACTTGCAGTCACCAATTTTAGGTGGAATCTACTCTCTGCTTTGTGATTTTTAAATATTGATTCATTTTAGTGCAATTCCTCATAACAAGAAAGGGACAAGAACCAGAACTAGCCCTGCTGTCACTTAATAAGGACATACCAGTTAACTTATCAATAATCAGTTTTGGTGTGTTTAGAAGCACTTTTAACAACTTTCAGAAGCCATGTGCATGAGTTGAGAATGGTAGCACATGCTAACAACATAAACAAGCACACTTAGTTTTAGAGAACAACATACTCTATTATCAGATGTGAAACAGAACTATTTTCACCTAATAAATACTTTGACAATATATCTGTACAGGTTCAAAAGTAATTTTATATATATTTTTTTAATTAGGTACAGAGTGTTTAAATCAGACACTGTTTTTGAATCAGTTGTGTGAAAAAACCTGGACAATCAAAGAAGGAAAAAATATGTATGTCTTCCTGAATTCTGCTTAGGACCATATTTTTGTTCATTGTAGTGGAAGTTCCAGTTTAGTCACAACAATCATTTGCATCACAACTGAAAAAAAAAATTGGTTATAAAGAAAACAAAACAACCAATGGAACCATATGAGAATAAAGCAAAGAGATACAGTACTTCCTGCTCAAACTAGTTCATTCTTCCTGACATCAGTAAAGCCCTCTTCTTCCAGGCTGGCTGAGGACATAACTAGGCCAATTACCTGTCATGTTCCTGTGTGTCGCTGTGATTGACACGAGTCTGACGTGTGACAGCTGTTCTTCTGCTGCTGCAGGAGCCTCAAACACTCCTCCTTCTCTGTGTGAAGACAAGTGTTCATGAAGACTGCTCTTTATCATCAAGCACCCCGGACTGCCTGCTGCGTGTATTAAGGAGAGGAAAGAAAAGGAAAGCAGACGACTAGTTAATGAGAGTGTACCTATACATGCTGTATGATTAATAGTTATCTAAATACATAAGAATTCAACAACAGCACATACAGAAGCAGAACAAAAAATGTCTTTGAAAATGACTGTCTTAACTTCCAGGTATACAATCATGTGCAAGAAAAGATTAAACAACAACAACAACAATTATAATAAGTTGAATCATTAATGCAAAGAACTATAACGTTACTCTTAGGGATGCACAATTCAACCGTTTCAGTTTTTAGTTTTGATACCAATTTTAATACTGTAACCTGACATCAACCAATACTAGTAAGCATCAAAATAGCTTTTTTCCTACACAAAACAAAAGAAAATTGGTCATTAACTGTTATTCACTGTACAAGTGAATTTAACAACTTTATGTGATATAATTTCAAACATTATGAAATGTTCTGGATCCAAACATGCCACTAAATAGGTCTAGTTAAAGACAAAACCAGGATATATAGAATGCTAATACAGTAACTGCAGCTAAAACGCTCTGACCAGACGTTGGTTCTTCTCCTTTTCACCCATTTGGACAATTAGATAGATGTTGTAAATGAAATTTATTATATGGACATTTTCACTTTGTCTACAGTTGAACAAATTCTCAAAGATATGGTTGAAATGAACACATTATGTTAACAAAATACAAGAAGGGACTTTTGATGTAAAAATTAATGTTAAAGAAGTAGAATGCATCCCATTTTGTTTTGTACCTTTTTTTTTTTCTTTTTTTTTTTAAATGGAGGGGGGGTGTTGAAAGGAGTGAACAGTCTTGGGTTACTGATTGGCTCTGAGACCCAAAGACCTATTTTTCAGTGTTTCAAGATTTGAAAACAACAACAACAACAACAACAAAAAACAAAAACAGAATTAAAAAAAAAAAAACAGGATCGGCTGGACCGATACCCAATCAAAATGTCATGGATCAGCACCAATATTCAATCTCAGTTTCAGATCGGTGCATTCGTGATTAGGCAATGACGATTGGTACATTTATACAGCACCTTTTATTCTTCAAGTTACTCAAGGCACTTTCGTCAGGTAGAGTAGTCTATGGTCTATCTATGTAAAAAAAAAAAAATCCTGAGAGAAGCAGAAGCTACATGAGCTAAAATATTTAGTTTATTTACAATTATCCTGTCTTGTCTCGTCCCAAGTCTCCCCTCAGTTTCAAAATCCAATTTATCTATAGTGAAAGACACACATCCAGGTATGCTAAATAAACCAATAAGATGAACCTCGCAGGACTCTGGCCTAAATGAGATTAAATAATTGGTCAGACAACACTTACAAAGAGGTAACAAATGGAATACAGGAAGGAATAAAGAAAGGAATCAAACCATACAAGCCACAACATGTTGGATCTCATGAAGAAAACTGCTTTAACCTAGTTATAGTCGTATTTCCTCATCTTTAGCTTACTCAGTTGTATTTGTAGCGATTCATGCATGTTTAAGTAATCCTAAGTCTTCCAATTAAGTGCTCAGAAAAGCCCTGTTTTCACCCAGTGCCTATGTCGAGCCACTTGTCTGTACTTGGCAAAGAATATCTGAAAAATTAACATTCATAGCGACACAAGTTGGGTTGTAAAATGTCCCATATTTTTTAACAAAATCAAAACGTACACATTACAATCTGCTGCCAGTTTTGAGAAGGAAGTCAGTGAATGTTTACAACAAACTAAATGCTGTGATATACATGAACATAATCTACACTTGTGTCATGAAGCTGTTCCAATGTAAAATCCCAAATCAGAAATCAAGCCGCAGAAGACAAACGAACCGCCGTTGCTATTCATATACGCTGCCATTACTAATCTCCACAGACTCACCATTGGCCACACTTACACAGTACCTGCTCTCCAAACTGGCATGACCTTTCCACAGCCATTACAATACTTACCACTTGATAAAGCCAATATGCCGCTTTCCCATAAGACAAATGTCAGCCCGCAACACGACCGCGGTTAGACAAACTCAGGATAAACACGGAAAAAAACGGCACGCAACGCTCCTCGCGCCAACAGCTCCGCCATTTGTGCGTCATCAAATTACTGCCAGAGTTGCCAGTCTCAATTGTAGGGTAGTATAATGAGCCCCGCTTTTCTGTAATAACAAATAATTGCAATTCTAATGGCGTGGCATATTCTGACTGCAGTGTATATAGCTTCATCGCAACCCCCGCTGTTTCTCCATCCATTTTATCAGCGTAACCTTTCGGGGCAAGTCAGACAATGATGCTAACAAGTTCATAGTCAAACGAGATGCAAAATGCCACGACCTCTCGCACAATTCGCGCTGATATAACCGATCGGAATGGGGAGAAAAACTGGCCCGATGTGTCCTGCAATTTGGCTCCGACACAAGTAAAAAGCACATCAGTGGTGTGTGTCAGCTGACCGGATCGCCTCCAGCTCGCTCTGACAATGAATAGGGCGCAATTAGCCGTTAGCAGCAGGGGACTGGCGCTAACAATGGTGCTGTTCTCCACCGGTCATTATGCAGGAGTTTATGGCCGGTCCAACTTTGCTTTTACAAGGGCCACATTGAGTGAGGCGTGATGTAAGGACAAAGACAATAAAATATTTAGCTCATTAGTCAGTTAGTGAAGCTTGGACATTGTTGTTTGTCCATATTTGTCTATGCTTTATAAATAGATGACTGGTTCAGGGTTTATTAGATTCTGTTTAGCACTGACAGCATACTGTGGCAGCTATTCCTCTCAGGGTCATTTTAGGCTTCAAGTGTCCAGTCCAGGGCTATTGTTTTTGGAAAGGTCCATGTCTAAGTTTTATATTTTTACATGATAGACTTTTCTGAGTTTCAGTGGTAACACAGACATCAACTGTATTGGAATAGTTATAAATAATCAGAGACGACAACAATGTGCTCAAATGCAAGACTAGATTTTTTTTTTTTCAAAAAGATGCCGTAATGGTTTAAATCATTATTGAATGGGTGGCACATGACCTAAACCAGAGATCTGCAACCTTTACTAGCAAAAGAGACATATTGACCCAATTCAAAGAAATTAAATCAGAAAGAGCCACAGCTGTGTTTAAAACTAAAAATAAATGAAGACAAAAGTGAGTTTGGACAGATTTTAATAAAAAGGCCTATGTGGAAATGGTTGAGCAGATAATTTATCACTTCCTGCATAAGGTACATTTTAGATACATTATGCAGTATTGATATAATATTTGCCCTAAAACTTGCCCAAGGAAAAGTTGCTTTTTAGCAAAGCTGATGTAGAGCATCTCTTCTTGTGATATATACATATATATATGATTATATTAATAAAAGGAAATATAGCAACCTCCAAAATAAATAGCCATATTGTTAAGTTGTGGGCTGGCAGGACGAGAATGGAAAGATTGGAGCAGTGATGGCATACTGAATCTCTTGAAACATTGTACCAGTACATGGTTTCATTTTGACAGACCCTCCGATCCTGATTCTTTCTTCATTGTTCATGCTGTTGTGCTTATATGTTATGTTTTATCATCAATTAACTCAATGTGAGTGCTATTAACAATATAGGCTCACGCTTAAATAAAGACCTTATAGTGCATTGAGCATCAGTACATGTACAGTAAGTATCACATTATGAATACCACATGATCATTTTTCTTGCTTCCCTGGCCTAAGCCATAATATGGAAAAGTCTATCATACAAAAATATAAAGCTTAGACATATACTAGAAGTATCCAAACGTTTTTCACAGTGGGCCATTCTGACCAAATTTGCATTTGACCAAATTTTATGGAACCACCACACTTTTAATAAGCCGTTAAACATTGATTTTAGGTTTATATAACATACAATTAAAATTTTGTAATTTGGGTCAATCTAGCAGAAATTAGATAAATTAGATCATGTGAAACATTTTAACAGGTTTCACATCACCACATTTTCCTAGCAAATAATATATAATACAGATTGTGAACTGCTACAAAATGATCAAAATCTGACATTTTGTAAAACTACATTTTAGATCTTTCATGGTTTATATTTAAGATGACTCATATGGCCTTATGACACATTACATTCTAAAACAAGAATGCAAACTATTAAACTGTTTTTTCTAGTCTTCATGGGAAAGATGAGACACCACTCTTGAAGCATAAAACATATCTGAAGACTTTATTTAGCAAGTTGAAAATGTGCACTCCACAGCTCTTTATACTGTAAGAGTTTGGGCCTGTATCACAGAGACCTGATGTGTTCATATTTGTGGGCCACAGGTTGTGCTCAGGTGTCTCCATAACTGCACAGTGCATGAACCCTTCGCTTTGCATGTGTGAGTGAGAATGTCATAGTGACCTGTGCAGTGTGTGCTGGTCCGGTGGAGGGTGTCGCGGGGCAGAACAGCTCCTGTCAGCTCCAGACCTCAGATGTTTGTGGAAGGAAGCATGGCGGCCAGCTCAGGTTCGAGGGGGATCGCGGCACGGCTGGCCCACAGACTGTAAGTCATTGTGGCTGGAGAGAGCAGCGCTGGGTGGCAGGGAGCGCGCACTCCTGGACATTCATCAACCTGCCGCTGAGGGCCGCCTGACTGGAGCCAGCCTTCAGACCCCCCTCCCCAGCGCCTCACCGTGTCAATGGGAACCAGTGCAGTGTGCCGTGTAGCCGGCCCAGCGCACAGAGCCGGGTCAGTGCAAATAATCATGCCTCTGACGCCTCGCCTCGTTACGGGCCCGGGGGGGAGGAGGTAGAGCGGCTCCCATAAGGAAACCCAAGACAGGGGTCATGCAGCAGGGCCGTCCCCCCAAAAGGGAAAGGTCACGGCGTGGGCATGTCAACATCACACAACCACAGAACACATTATTGTTTTAGAGTGAGCCGCGGCACGAACACAATCTTTTATTTCTCCTCACTGTCTCAACAAGATGACTGAATAAAAACTGGTTCCATCTAGAAAAGACCACAACAAATGATCTTTTTTATTCTTGTCTAAAACCTTCTAACCTTGTATAGTCTGCAAATGTGTTCTTTAATATGTGAGATTCTTTGATGAAATCTATTAGCATTCCAGCCATTCAGACAGCGGGTGAATATGCCAAAGATTCTTATGTTTTTATTCAGCAAATTCTCAGTAAGTAGATTTTAAAAAGCAGTACAAACAATATCACACAACAAAATATTGATATTTACAGTACATTACAATGAAGCATGATATACCACCAAATACATTTTGAAATAATACATTAAAATTATAAGCAAAGTTAGTTTTCACTCTATATTTCCTAGACAATTGTACACTTTGAACAGACTCCAACAATTCAAACATGACAGGTTTTTAAGATTTTCCATTCTTTTACTTAATGTAGTAGATTAATACAGTGCCAGCTGATATATAACGTATGGTTAATATGAATCAAGAACAAGTGAAGTATGAAAATATGTTGCAAATACGAGTTGTAAACTGATGACATCACAATGGGGAGACAAATATATTTTCAATTTCCTCACATTTTTAGGACCATGAGAACAGAAATTTTACAATTTTAATGTGTTCAAGTTCATTTTTTGACTTCACAATAGATACAGTCAGAATAAGAGGCCACGCCCACTAACTGACCTCTGTGGGGGAAACTTAACATGGACAGTGCATCAGAACAACAGCTTTATCACTCACTGCTCAACAACTACAACAGCAAAAGTGGACTTAAGGAAACATATTGTGTCAAATACAGATACAAAGACATGGAGATGAATAAAGTGATGCAACAGTTCAACCATATAAATATATCTATCAAAGCTAATAGTAGCTGCGAGCTAAATGCTAACGTGATGCTAGCATCGCCTGACACGTTTTAACATCCTTCTTTGACTTTGTGTTTACTTTTCTAACATAAAGCCACATCAGTAATCTCCATTTAAATGTAGTTGTGACTTTTCTTGAAACAGTTGTGCTAAAAATACAATTATTATGCCAGAAAACATCTTTTGGATACAAAGTATAGCTTAGGATTTCCCCCACAGCAGACCTTTCATCCAAATATGACGTGTGATGTGATCATTTATGAACAGGAAGTACATTTTTAATGGCTAAACTGGGATGACATTTGTAAAATGTTTAGTAAAACCTTCAATATAATTATCTTAACTGTGTTTTAATAAAATGTTGTTCCCAGGAAGAAAAAATAATAATAGCCATTAGACTTTCATAGTATTTAAAAACATCACTAATGATATTATTGTATAATTAATTTGCTGAGAAAAGGTCTGGGTGATAACATTATTCTTTCCTAATTTTGACAGGTAATTAGAATTTGCAAAAACGCTCAAATTAGTTTGGTAATCAAAATAAGGTTGCATTAAAATACTGGAATACATTATCTATCTAACCAGTCAGGAAATACCTATCAGAGTAAAACCTCCAATCCAAGACTTTTAACTGGATTTCGGTTGATAATAACGATTTTCGACAGCGCACAAAATTGCTCATCTTACAGTTCTTCTCTGATGGGAATACACTCATTTAAATATATATGAGTTAGTCAGAGGTGCTACATTTGCTCTGGAGTGAACAGTGGCTTTAGAGTTAATGCGGCGATGTGAAGAAAACTCTTAATGCCTGCTTAGATCCTGCTCCTGTAATGTGCAAAGCTTGAGAGGAGCCTTGCACCTGTGAGAGCTCTCAGCAGGAGGCCCAACACACTGAGTCACAGCCCATTCACTTCTGCTCTCAACTCAAAGCACGACAAGTATCCACGGTGGCACGGCAGTAATCAGAGAGGGACTATTCTGGCCTGTGTATGATGAGGATGGATGTGAGCTTTAGTCAAGTCTTTGGTGTTCGTGGAGCTAGGTTTGGAAAACAGGTCTCTCGACTGCCTGTTTAAAACTGTAGAATTGATAAGCCCCACCTCTTCAGTGCATTTCAAATGTATATTTTTTATTGTTAGATAAATCACACCAAAATACAGACAAGTGGGTTGGAATAGGTAGCTCCCGAGTGGTGATATGACGTTTATGAACGATCCAATTCTTTTGAACAACTCGAAGTCGAGTCATGAAGGTGAATGATTCCTTCCCTCATTGGGGAAGAAACAAGTACAAATGCTTTTTTCACTCAAATCTGCGTGTACAGAGAACACAGAGCACTTGTGTTCTCCTGGTGTCACCTCCGACACAGTCCTCTGTGTATCGCAATGGTTACACAAGTGAGTGTTGAGTTAACTCGTAGTGCCGTTGTCTTTGGACTAGCAGGTCAGGATTACAGATTTTACGTTCATAGTGGCAGTTGTGATGATAAAAGTATGCCTGCTGTAACTTTACATTTAGACACGTCTAAACTTGTGTCTTTATTAAACTCACTTCTCCATGAATATGAGTTGTTATAATGAAACGCACATAATTTTAAACATTGGAAGTGGAAGAAACACATTTCTGCAGTCATTCATGTCCTTTCTGTCCCCACTCTCTGTGGTTTAGCTGTGTTTGTCACAGTTCTTTTTTTTTTGCTGTCAAATTTATTTGTTAAAATTAGTTTGTTCTCTCTTTAATAAATACTGGGTAGACTGAGGTGGGTTATAGAAAAAAAAAAAAGGCTTTGATTTTTGAATGATTTGTTGAGAAGCACGAATCATGATGATTTGAATCCTTTCAAAGAGTTGAAAGTCCCATCACTACTCACGAGCATCACTACAGGACAATGTAGACAACAATACAAGATTACACAAATATACATGAGTCCATGCAAATACAACTTTGTTTAAACTAAAGGTGAGAGAACAGTGTTAAGACATGTTTAAAAACTCTGAACATTTTTGGACATAATAGGTCATTATTTTAAGAAATATAACTTAATTGGTATTCACAAAAGAATTTAGAAGTTACCCCAATTGTGCTTTCAGCTGTGCTCAAACAGGCACATGCGATGTGTAAGTATTTAGTTTGACATTTCTTTATAAATGAGGTCATTTCAAAGCACAAACAATGGCACTCGTAGATAAAAACCCCTGAGGAAACCAGCTCACAAAGTTTTTTTGGTTTAAAAGTATTAGAAGCTTGAGCACTGAGCATAGTGGCTTTCATCTCTCTGTACAAGGAAGCATAGGAAGGATCAAGAACATTCCCTACAGCAGTCAAAGAGAATCATTCAGCCCCGACACAACTCACAGTGATAAGAAATCAGTCACATATTTTATAATGTACACTGATAAAGAACCTCACCACTATCCTAAAAAGGCAAAAAACAAACAAACAAACAAAAAAACATTCTTTTTACATTCATCAAAAGCATTACTGACAGTTTCCAATTTGGTGTAAAATCCACTATTGCTCAATAAAATCATTTTCAGTGAATAATACTCTGACGTCTGTCTGATTCAGCTCAATAAATCTGGTTTAGTTCTTCATCTTACTTGTGACTCACTTGTTAAATGTGATTTCGACATCTTAAACTTGGCCTTGATGCAGTATTCTGTTGATTCATGGATTTATTGAACTTTTTAATGCCTCAAGTATGACTATGCATTTTGTTCCCTTAAAATTGTGGATTCTGACAACTTTGTTTTCAAATATTCAACGCTCTAATAGCAATATGGAAAAAAAGTGCATTTGTCTTTAAAGAATAATAAAAAAGAAGAATAACACTTACCAATATGACCCGTTATTTAGCAGGTCTTTACAGAAGAACCTACTGATATTTTCAGTGGTACTTTTAGTGATGCTTAAGTACCAGTGATATTGGTACTTTAATGATGATGACCTTTGATGAGACTTAATAGCAGAAGTCAAAGTGCAGCAGGTTTGAGTCCAGTCACAAGTCAAACAGAGACAAGTCCAAGTCAAGTCCCAAGTAAAAAAGAGGCAAGTCCAAGTCAAGTTCAGAGTCACTGACCTTCAAGTCTGATTCTTGTCCTAAGTCAAAGATAGACAAATCCAAGTCAAGTGCCAAGTCAAAGAGAGACAAGTCCAAATCAAGTCCCAAGTCAAAAAGGGACAAGTCCAAGTCAAGTGTCAAGTCCCAAGTCAAAGAGAGACAAGTCCAAATCAAGTCCCAAGTCAAAGAGAGACAAGTCCAAATCAAGTCCCAAGTCAAAGAGAGACAAGTCCAAGTCAAGTTGTCAAAAGAGGCAAGTCCAAGTCAAGTCCCAAGTCAAAGAGAGACAAGTCCAAGTCAAGTTGTCAAAAGAGGCAAGTCCAAGTCAAGTACCGAATCAATGACCTTCAAGTCCGAGTCTTGTCCCAAGTCAAAGAGAAAAGATTCTAAGTCAAGTCCAGAGTCACTGATCTTCAAGTCCAGGTCAAGTTCAGAATTACTGGCCTTCAACTCCAAGTCGATTCCCATATCCACTTTTATCAAGTTAAGTCTCAAATCATCAAAACAGTGACTTACGTCTATCTCAAGTCCAAGTCATGACGACATTTCCAAAACTACGGTGACGCAGTTGCTCTGGGGTGAAAAACAAATTTCTGGATTGAACCCTTTGTCTAAGTCTTAAAACTGGAACATGGATTTTCATGCTTGAGAAAATTAAGTAGTATTTAAATCTATTTAAATTTGTCCACCTAGGTAGTGCGGGGCCTTTCTATGTGGAAGGTTTTGTACACTTTTATATGGAATTGACGTTGGAATTGAAGTTTCCCGTGCAACAATAATGTCAGGTACACCAGCTTTAAGCACCCAACTTTTCACGGTCATGCAAAAAAAACTTTTAAGTGCCCGGTCTTTCCTTGAGTCACGTCCCACAGAATCCATGAGAGGGCCTGTCAGAAACACAGCTAACCTTCTGCAGCTCTGGATGGTGAGCATACCCAGAGCTATGTGGACTGAGGGCTTGAGTCTGTAAGCTGTCAGCCTCTGCTCTGACCTGGAGCTGTACTGCTGCTGCTGGTGCTTGCTGCTGCTGCTGACTCAGTGGTGCAGCGCGGAGCATGGGAAAATGTACGCGCAGGAATTTGTGTGTGTGTATGTGTGTTCTGTCTCGCCATCCCAACTCTGACTTAGGCTTTATCTTATCAGTGAGAGCTTACAAAGTGATGCTGAATTATTTTTGTTATCATTTTATGTCCTCATCAAAAACACGCAGCCTGAGCAAAATATTAAATCTGTAATGTTCACAGTTCATATTTAAAGGCGAGTCTGATCACTAATAGAAGTCTAACCTATAAAAGATTGTAAAAACGTTCTCTCCAGTACGTTGATTTAAAGAGGCTGATCGGAATTGAGTTGTATTGGTCGAAATGTAACAATGTGGAAGCATCTTAAGGCAATGCAAATCACTTCTTAGATGTTTTTATAGATGTCAAAAAACAACAATGGTGCATTGTGATTGGTCCGACTCACCGTGGTAAGGGGTCTCTCCAGATTTTGTAAAAATCGCAGAAATCACAAGACACCCGGTAAATCCAGGTAAATAAAAATCACCACACTAAAGTTTTTATGAATTTTCTTTTAGACTCTTCCCGTCAAAGCAATTAACAATGTTGAGGATGAGGTACATTTTATTATCCCTGCGAATTTGTCTTTTTTTTGTCAGCATTGGACCCATCTTCACAATACCACTGGAGCAACTTGTCACAGCCAGTGAGCGCCACAGTGAAGCACCTGAGGTAACCTGGCTAGCGCTATTGAGTTCTACACAATTAATCTGGAATGATTGCCGCTGAAAGCCGCCTGGAAAAAAGGAATATCGTGACAATATTTGAATCTAATCAGTTAAAGCATAGGAAGTAGCTAAGAATTCAGATTTTTTTGTTGAATACAGTTAAGAGAATAGCATAAATATATTTCTTGTTCAAAAAGGCACAAATCTCTGTTTTCTGTAATTCTTCTAAAATCAGTCTAAATATGTTCGTCGGCGCCACTTCGTTTGTTATGGTTTGAACGTGCTCTTCCACCAACATCACAATGGCCCACTGTGACTGGTCTGCTGTGAATCACATGGCTAACATTGGCGTCTTTAATCGTACGTCGGGTGTCACTCTAGTATAGATTCTTCAGATTTAGTGAAGAACACAAACACTGTGAAAATCCATCTCCATTTTTGCAAGGCTACGACCCTACCCTAACCCAGTTGCTAGGGTTAGGGTTGGTTTGGGAAACTAGGGTGTCGGAACAAAATTCACTCTTCCAAAATAGCTTCTAACTCATCGTAAAAACTTTCTCTAAACTTGTGTACTTCTTGATGAAAACAAAACGTAACCTTTAGCTTTTTAACCTGCCATTCTCTTATTTGAAGATGTGCAAGAGGGGCAATAACCTTAACGCCATTTCCCAGCCGACCTTTCTTTCACAACGGCTGACTGGAAGCCTGCTTTATGGAGTGAATCCCTTTATCTAGTCCGCACAGGAAGCTTTGATTTAGGGCACGGAGGACTAGCCCGACAGTGACCTGCTTCTCCTGCCACGCACGCTCACGTCTGCAGTCTGAACATTCCTCTGTGAAAGTCATCATTTATTCTCCTCTCATGTTCTCTAGCTCATTACCGACCCAAAGTCCTGACCACTGACAGTAAGAAGGATTGAGTTAGCGTCGCCGCGCAGACTTGTG
Source organism: Mugilogobius chulae (assembly GCA_038363315.1). Taxonomy (NCBI): domain Eukaryota; kingdom Metazoa; phylum Chordata; class Actinopteri; order Gobiiformes; family Gobiidae; genus Mugilogobius; species Mugilogobius chulae. The sequence continues at coordinate 37,479,903 of CM076395.1, read as the reverse complement.
GGAAAAAATGAAGAGCGGCCTTGCGACTCTCGGTGAATGTGAAATACAATATTGATATTTTATACACTGCTGTTTAGCGGCGTTATCGACTTTGCGTGAGGTTCATAAAGTGACAAACGGGAGATGAATATAGCTCTAATCTCAACCCACATTGCCCATTGAAATGTTTGTACGGGGGAGTAAGAAGGTCGGTTTCGACAATAGGCTAGTTCACTTGTGTTTACCATTGCTTTTCTCTTCTATACAAAAGGTGAATGCCAAGAAATACCAAGGCCTTGTGAGCAGAGTGTTAGTCAGAGCAGAATGCCGTGGAATCAATAGTTAGCTTCGTGCCAGCGCTTGTAAACGGCTGTAAAGAACCAAGGCTATTTGGACCAATAAAAGGAAGACAGGCAAATGAGTTAGGAAGTGGCGTGTTTGCTTTAGATTTGCGGCGATGGAGAGATGGACATGGTTTCTTCCACTGACTCAAAACATGCACTATAGGTAAATTCCTCCATCAGGAAGCCTCAGACATGGAGAAGGGTTTTTGAGCGTAGCACAATATCGCTCAGTGCTTCAGAGGCATTGAAAAATGGGTCAAATACAAAGAGTAAAAAGTCAGTTACACATGACAGAAAGATATTTTGCAACATATCGCAGAAAGGTCAGAGACACCACAGAAATCTAGAGCTTTCATGGGCGATTTTCTACATAGCGCAAGTGTCCAAGGGTTTGCTGTCAGAATGAAAACATAGGACTACACGAGGCACTGTTACATTAACCTGGCCAGCCAGATGGTTTATCTGCGATATTTGTGAATTCACAAACTTAAATATCTGGCCTTTCAGCCGCCCGATTGGTTTGGGAGTCCGAACCAGCGGTGTTTCGGCGGTGTTTAGACAGCTGTTAGCGTCCGCCACTGCCGAGTCTCATTAAGCTAAACAAAGATGGCGGCTCTCGTGGATGTACATGTTTCTGCTGCTTTTAATGCGGTTTTAGCAGAAATATGGAGTCATTTCGTGAGCCAGGTTACTGTTACATTAAAAAACAATATAATGATGAAATGTGCAAGGATCAAAACTGTTTTGTAAAGGCCACAGGAGAACTGATAGTCATTAGAGACAAGGAGTTACACTTGACCTTAACGAAATTAAAAGGTTTGCACATAGTGAGCTGCCTATTTTGGAAATATTAATAACCAACTTAAAGTCAGACGCTGTTCGGATGTTGTAAAAGTCCTTGAAGAGCGACAAATGATGCAATGGTGCACAGACATGATGATTGACATGACAAATAATCTCTTACGAGAATCATTACACCTCCTCAAGCTCACAGAGAGACGCATCTTATTGTGCAGTGGTCCACAACCACCGGTCCGGGGGCCCAAAACCGGGCTGTGGGTCATCGTCTACCAGGCCCAAGAAACTTTTTTGTTTTTAATTATTATTATTTGACAGCCTATTACTACTTCCTTATGCTTTACTATAAACTTATGAAGCCACATAAGCCAATAAACAGCAAATTCAAGCAATAAGAGAGCTAAAATTATATATACAACGATATACATTTTATGTTGTTACTGGCGCGATCCAACCTCGACCTTTGCATTGCTTTAGATCAGAGAGGCAAGTCTGAGGAAGTTTGTGTTTTGTCCATGCACTTTTAGTGAGATTTTCAGGGATAGTTTTGTGAATGAAACCTCAGCACACAGAAACCAAGATGTTTGGATGAAAGTCAAAGCATTCCTACCACAGTGTGACCATACTTGAACTTTTCTTCAAACATATTCCAAAATACTACAGATTCTGGTGTTAGTTTTAAGGCTCATGTTTCTGTCTCCCAACTTTAAATGCTTGGACATGTTCAAAATGGGCACTATATTGAAGATTTGCAAATTTCATCGAAATTGCTGTGGCCGAAGTTTTACTTTTTTAATCAGTTGACTTTAAAATCCTCCTTTGCGTATTTTACTGCAGGAGCTTTCAAACTTTCCAGCCTGGGACCTCCAACCGACTCTGGACCCTCACTGTGAAAGTAAAGCTATTGATAGTTTTTAGTTATTAAGCAAAAAGATGCTGCTCTGAAATGATATAAAGGTCTCAACTTTTATTTATCTAACCTAAGCGATCACCTTCTAACCGTACTTTCATCTGATGGTTTTTTGATGATTCATGTGTCTCCCATCTTCCCCAAATATGGTTTCTAATTCTTCCCCATAAACTCCCCACGACCACAGCTCTAGTCACAAGTCGAGTTCTTCGGGTTGACTTCACACTTTATTACTCAGCTCTTTTTCCCATGCAGTCCATCCCCTTCCTCATCATTCTCCCACATTAACCTCGCCTTCCATTCCGCACTTGCTAACAATCCCTACTCGTCACTTTCACGTTTTGACTTCCAAACACCCCTTCCTCCCCTCCTCTTTTCACCCACCCGAGGGACCTCCGAGGGGGCTTGTGCACGTTTCCGCTCGTGCTAAGGGCCTGACGACACCGGAGAGCTTCTACCCCACACAGATTGACGAGGCCTGGGTTGGCGATTTACTGTACAGCGGGGCAGCCACTCCGGAGCCGGCGCACATCTGGAGTGGAGTAGGCTTACTGGGAAACAGGGGCCAAACAAGTGTGGCGGAGCAAAGCCGATGAAAGCCAGCCCCACTGCTTTACTCTCTCTCTCTCTCTTTTTTGACTCCCCCTCGTAGACTCCAGCTATTACCGACTTGTTACCGAGACCTTGGAAAAGCCTGGGTTCTGTAAACAAAACGCTGAGAGAGGTATTAAGAGACATGCTGCTGCTAATGATGTGCTATAGCGGTGGGAATGTCTTAAGCAGAGCGCACATATTCAAGTGTTAAAAAGATTAGGAAAATAACTAATAAAAACATTTCAACACTGTAACATTTCGTGCTCCAGTTTTTTTGGCTTATTTAAAAAAACGTGGATCTAAATTGTTGGATACACAAATAGTCTATTGTTCTTTATTAGTACCAGTTGTTTTATTTCTCACCATCACATCTCATCATAGTTGTGAAATTTGTTCACAGACTTTGGTAATAAGGCTTTTAAGTTTCAAATCAAGGAAAGCAGCAGTGACATGACAAACCTTTTGTAACACGGGCAGAACATGCAAACTCCAACAGAGATATCGTGAGAGGTTGATTTGGTCTGACCCAGGATTTGAATACATCTACTTTTTGGGAAGTCAGAGCTCTGCTACATGAGTGCCATTCTTCATATCATTCTGGAAGCAGGACAAATATCTGAAAGCTGATCGGACAAAGTGTCACAAAAGCAGAATAAGCTGAGAAATTCAAACTTTGGTTGGATAAAGTTATAGAAAAAAACATAATAGAAAGTTGTATTATTAGCATCTCTAGTTGTGAATTTTGTTGGCATCAAGACTTTTTAGAAGTAAAGCAACAATGACGTAACAGAAATCATTTCTCAGAAAGAATCCACTATAACACGGAGAGTACATGTAAACTCCAACAGAGATATTGTGAGAGGTTGATTTGGTGTGACCCAGGATTCGAACACATCTACTTATTAGGAAGTCAGAGCTCTGCTACCATGCTTCTCATGAGTATTATTCTTCACATCATTCTGGAGACAGGACACATATTTGAAAGCTGATTGGACAAAGTGTCACAAAAGCAGAACATTCTGAAAAGTCAAACTTTCGTTTGATGAAGTTATAAGAAAAAAAATTTATTTTATGCATAAAAAGCTTTAAGCATGCTTGTGTGTAGAGCTGTAGTCGACCAAAGAAAGTCTTGGTTTACTAAAGACACATCCCATCGACTGATTAGTCAACTAAAAGGGGCGTGGTTAAAGCTTTAAAGGGGCACTATGTAAGAAAAACAAACAAACAAAGTGATTTCCACTTTTGAACACTAGAGGGAGCCTTTCACATGCATTTTGCCTATTAAGCATGATGCCATCTAGCGTCAATGATCCATATTCCGGCCCGTAATAAAACATTTCAAATACTATAAATGTATCACAGTTGATGTGGATTGGTTAACAGTGCTCTCTTAAGTATTCATGTTGTAAAGAATAAATATGATTTAAATGTTTGTGGACTATATGTGATAATTAAAATTCCTTTCAATCTTACACAGTGCCCCTTTAAAGCTAGAAAGTATCTTTCTGATCTGTATTTTACCCAAAATGTGTTCAAACAGATGAATTCATGCAGAAAATTTATAGAAACTGTGTATTTTTTCTATTTAAAAGGCAGATAAGACCAGTGATTCTGTTCCAAATATTATATATTAATCAACTAATACACATTTTTATCTACTGAGACTCTATCGATTGATTAATCGACCAAAGGACTACAGCAGATGTCGCCCTGTGATTGGGCTTTTCTCCTTACCATTAGTTTGAAAATATAATGCTATAATGAATGAATGAATGAATGAAACAAACATACATACATACATACATACATACATACATACATACATACATACATACATACAAACAAACAAACAACAAACAAACAAATTCTTGCAATATACTAATAAATAATGCAAAAAATTATATTGTTGATCAGGTTAGTCATAAGCACTTTTTGAATCAGTCCAAAGTCTGAAAATCATGGGTGTGTTCATTTTGTCACAGTTGTAAAGCTGCTTTTTATTTGAAAATGTTTATTTATATTGTTGAAACTAACTATGATACATATGTCCTTCACTACAAGTGCACATTTTTTAAGCTAGTCAGGTCCATTTGTATTAGTAGTATTAGTATTCATTCTTTTTTTTTTTTTTCATTTTCTACCTCTTAATCCCGTTAGGGGTCGCGGGTGACTGGAGCCTATCCCGGTAAATTTGGGCCTTGGAAACACCCTGAACAGTGTCCAACTCGTCGCAGTGTTAGACTATTCACTCTCTCATTCACTCACTAAGCATAATTTACAGTGATGCCCAATTAACCTAAACATACATGTTTTGGAGGTGGAAGGAAACCGGAGTACCCGGAGAAAACCCACGGTGACACGGGGAGAACATGTAAACTCCACCCAGAGAGATTGTGAGAAATTTGTATTAGTAATTAAACAAAAATAAACAATGAGAGGTGATGTATGTAGTTCTCACAAAATTATTAACTCAGGAAGAAATCACTGAAGCACAGATAGATATTTTTGTTGTAAATAATGGTTCAGGTATACATAGAGTCAATAAAATCTCAAATTCGGACTATAGTTGTTTCTCTGACCACTATCCTAATTAGGTTTGACACCATACTGAAAAAAGAAGTGAAATTTGAATCAAAGTTTTGTTTATACTATTGTGAGACAGAGTCCATTGCTTGTTCTGGTACTGTTCTACAAACCACAGTTCAATAATTATTAGTATAAACATTACAATTTACTCTGAACATTTGAAATCTTCACATCTCACTTTAAGCAGACATGTGTTTCTCTTTATTCGTCTAAAAATACCTACGATTATAGGATAAGAAAACATCCAAAATAACTCGCCTCGGAGGTTCAAAGCCCTTTCACAAACCGCCTCGGCATCCAAAAACAACACAGGGAAGCAGTGCTCTTCCTGTGGGAGACCTCATATTTTGTAATCTCATCTTTGTGCGATTCACAACTGACTCTGACATTGTTCCTTCTTACAGCAAAGGAAAGGATTCATAAAACTGGGCTGGAGCCAAAGGCAGCCGAGAGGCGCTGCGAAATGTCAAACATGAGACCGTTTAAAACCCACTTGTTTTTTACAGTCCAGAAGATAGACTAAATCAAAGAAATGTGGAAAAAGTCAGAGGGATTTTCTCTAGTCTATTTTTTCGATAGGTGTAGAAGACTCAGCTCCATTCTCTGAGGAGGAGTAAATACAGTCTGTTTGTGGGGAGATATTTTGAGAGAGAGTTGGTACTGGGGCTGGATGATTTGGGGAAAATATCAAATTGCATTTTTTTTCTTTTTTATTGCGAGTCATTTTCTGACTGACAGCAGAATTAAAGTCGTTTTCAAACAGCACTGGTAGATGATCTCTGGGTGCTGTTTGTCTGGTGCAGTACACTACATTTCAACTTAATCTGCAAAACTCTGCATTATATTTACATAAAGGAGGAAGGAGACAGGAGGATGTGGGCTTGCTTGCTTGACTGCCAACAACTTTACTGCAGAGATTAGAATGTGATGTAGGTGTCAGAGGATCTGCTCTCAGCTGGTTTAAATCCTATTTAACCGATAGGTATCAGTTTGTTAATGTAAACCAAAGCTCCTCACAGTGTTCTAAAGTAACCTGCGGTGTGCCACAAGGCTCCGTACTTGGTCCAATTCTTTTTACTCTCTATATGCTGCCGCTAGGTAACATTATCAAAAAGCATGGCATTGACTTCCACTGTTATGCAGATGACACTCAGCTGTACCTATCAATGAAACCAGATCAGACTGATCAAATAGAAAGACTCAGTGCCTGTGTGAAGGATATAAAAACCTGGATGAGCCTTAATTACCTACTCCTTAATCCTGATAAAACAGAAGTGATTTTACTCGGCCCTAAACACCTGCGAGACTCTCTAACCGAGCAGATAATCACACTGGACAATGTCAGTGTAGCCTCCAGCTCGACTGTAAGAAACCTTGGAGTCTTATTTGACCAAGAGCTCTCATTTAAAGCACATATTAGCCAAGCGTGTAAATCTGCCTATTTTCACTTACGAAACATAGCCAAAATTAGAAATCTACTGCCTAAAAATGATGCTGAAAAACTTATCCATGCCTTTGTCACCTCAAGGCTAGACTACTGTAACTCCCTTCTTGCTGCCTGTCCTAAAAGCTCAATAAAAAGCCTTCAACTAGTCCAAAATGCAGCAGCAAGAATACTAACGGGTACTAAAAAACGAGAACACATTACCCCGGTACTAAAAGATCTTCACTGGCTTCCTGTTGAGTTTCGAATCAAATTTAAAATCCTTCTTCTTACTTATAAAGCCTTAAATGATATGGCCCCTTCCTATATCAAAGATGAAATAGTACCTTACTACCCAAACCGTCCACTTCGCTCCCGAAATGCTGGTCTACTGGTGGTTCCTAGAGTCTCTAAAAGTACAATAGGAGGTAGAACTTTCAGTTACCAAGCACCATTGCTTTGGAATCAGCTCCCTGCTGATGTTAAAGAAGCTAACACAGTTTCTACATTTAAGATTAGGCTTAAAACGTTCCTCTTCGAATTAGCTTATGGTCAGGCCAGAAAATGAACAGAATATAACCCACAGGCCTAAATTTGGCTGCCATAAGACCCAATTTAATTATTGCAATATAACAACCCTAAACTTAAAATCAGTGTAAGCTCACCAATTGTGCATAATAAAACACTACTGCACTTAGAGCCTGCGTGGGTGGGGCCTGAGTGTCCATGAGTGTCCTTACTTATTATTTATTTAATTTATTTATTTTATAAGGGGACCATGTACAATTAGAACATAAATGTTTCCATTTGATGCATTGTACCAGAGTTAGCCTTAGGCTAGTTAACATCTGCAGTCCCCTGGCAGGGAAAGGAACAGCGCACAAACACTGATCCTACATACAGTAAATAACATTTACACATAATAAAATATATAATACAATCCAAACATTCCTACAATTTCTTACAAAACTCATACTCAGTCATCTTTGATTATTTGTGCAATCTTTGTTTATACGTGCATTTGACTGTATGCACTTTCTGCACTATTGTTCTTGTACTGTATTTATGTGTGAGTTTGTCCTCCTGCTTTGTAATTTTTCACGCTCTTCTCTGTGTACAAATTGTGCTCTATATAAACATATAAACTTCCCTTCCCTTGCCTGTTTTCGTAATTTTCGTTATTTCTCCTATTTCCCTGTAAAGAACATCTCATTACTTAGTTTATCCATAATCTGTTCTTTGCTATTCACATGTTGTCCCTTGTCCCACTCCCCTCTGGGGAGTGTATCTGTTCCAGATGCTCCTGCTCCAGTGTCGATGCCTGGACCTCGGATCCCACCGAATCTTGACTTCGGATTCCACCTAATCTTGAGATCCTGGACCTCGCTCATTGTTCCACTCCAGCCTCTCTTTGACTGTCTGTCTTCGTCTTGCTAGAAAAATCGTCTATCCTGCTAGAAAAAGCGTCTGTCTGGCTCCACAGACTTAAACTTCTAATTACATCTGGACATACGTCAGTCCTGGTCACATCTACAGCCTGTCCGTCCATGGGAGTGGATCCCTCTTTCACTGTGGTTCTCCTCGAGGTTTCTCTTTTTCCCCAATGGGTTTTTTTGAGTTTTTCCTTGCCGAGAAGGAGGGTCTAAGGACAGGGGATGCTCTGGGACAAATTTTATTTGCCACTTTGTTGTTGTAACAATCTGCCTGCATTTCCTAATAATGATTGTTTCTAATTTTACATTGTTTCTGTTGACATTGACCAAATGTTTCACTGTTTGATTTTCTGACAAATCTTGTTTGCTAAATCAACATCTTGTGAAGTCCGCTGAGATAACTGCTGTTGTGATTTTGGGCTATACAAATAAATTGAATTGAATTGAATTGAATTGAACTTAAAGCTAACGTAGAAGGTACTTGGACAATTTTAAAAGCTGATATTTTCACCACATGCCCATGATTTATTTTATCTCAATAAGAAAGAAAAAGTAAACAAACAGAATGATGTGTTAACTGATGTATAGTCTTCTGTACAATCAATCATGTGGTCGCATCCTCACAGCCATTGGTGCTTGAGCTCATCAGTCTTAAGGTAGGTCTACAGGTTCTGAACATTAGCTTTGATGCCAAGTGACTTTAGAGTATAGGCACGGAAATTGCGCAAGTGTTCACTACAAGCTTTCTGATTGGCTGCCAGGTGTCTTGGTCTCATGTCCGCAGAAAAAAACTCTTTTTAAGTGTTGCTGTGAGGGAAAATGGTTGTCCACAAGTCAGGCCAGAGCACTTTTTGTGTGACGTGTTAATTTGAGAAAAATCATAATAAAAGTCATTGACAAATCTTCATATCAATGGCAAAGAGCCTCTGCAGAGCTTCTATTTGTGTATAGGAAAGGGAAGGAGCAGGTCTGTGGCAACTCTGGTGCAGAACTTCCCCGTAGATCAAAAGTGAAAGTATAAATCGGTCTTTATGCACAGCATACTCCAATCTGCAGCGGAAGAGGGTGCACAAGGACAAACAACTAAACAACTCGCAACCATTAGAGACTGAGTGAAAATGTTGCTTAGTACTGTTTTAAAGGGGACTTGTTTTTTTCCACAGTTTTTCACCATGTTATAACAGTGTTCGCGCAACAGTAGTTTACCCAAAGTTGTATTTGAAATGATTCATGCATGTTTGAGTAATCTTGTTTTGTAGCTGGTTGAGTGCTCAGAATATATCTGTTTTCACCTACCACCTATCCTTGCCCATTTTCACTATTTACTTGCGATTAGTCAAAACAATCAGATTCGAAGCACAATATAAGGGTTCAAAATGGTTGTTTACTCACATTTCTTCACTTTGTATTTAAAAAATTAGTTGCGTATTAAAGTAAAGTTTTGCAAAGAAGAGGTGGGGCCTGTCATTTCTGTCGTTTTGAACAAGAAGTCAATGAACATTTTATTTCCAAGCCAATTTAGATACATTTTGTGTTTTATATTGAACAAAATGTAAATTACTGATCTGTTCTAGTTTATTACTAAATACACGGAAAAACACAATAAGTCTGTTCAAAGTTCACATACACCAAACATTATTTTATTTATACTTTATCATATACATTGTTTTCTCTATTCTTTTTACTTTGTTTTAAAGCCTTTTCACAGCAGTAACCGAATGCCAAGAAAAAGAAAAACAATAGCTTTTGGAATGGAATCTCCAGAGCAGTGGTCTATATGTTTATGTTCTGTCAAGTCACTTGTAAAAGTCTGGCATCATGTTTTCACTGGGACGGGACAAAAATATCTTCAAATTATAAGAGAGTACGCTGTAGTTATAAACCAGAACTCACACTAAATAAATATCAATCAATTTTAATTTGAGCTCAAACATTATTTTGTTTACCCAAGAACACAGCCGACGTGTGATGAAACGCTCCCTTTATCTTGTCTTCAAAGTCAGCCTTAAAAGGTTGTCTGTGTTGTTATTGTGACTGTCACAGAATAAAAAGATCAAATTATCACAATCACACAGAAAGGATAGGTCTTTCACTAATACTGTACATTTTATGGCATTTTCAATCAGGATTTATATGAACTTGTTTTGTTTGTTTGTTTTAAAATCTCATGTAGCTTGCTGAAAGTATTGACCTGCAACTTTTTGTAAAAATACAGCTGATTGTGCCTCACTTAAAATGATTTATCTGCTTTCACCTTCTGACTATGGAGATAATATTGCTTTGCCTGGAAATGGCTTCAAACTTTAAGTGAGTATATGGCAGTACCAGTCAGATCTGTGGAGAGGCACACCCAGTTATGATAACCAAGCTTGTTTTTTAACCTCTACCCACCCCCTCTCTCTCCCTTGTACCCCTTCTCTCTCCCTTTCTTGTCTTCTCTCTCCTTTTCTTGTCTTTCTTGCCCTCTTTCTTCCTCTCTCTCTTCTTCTCTTTCTCTCCCACTCTCTTTTTTTCTCTCTTTCTTCTCCTTCTCCCTATTTTCCCCCTCCCTCACTCTATCCCACTGTCTTCTACCTCTCATGTCTCTCTTGCCACCCTCTCTTCTCCTTTTTCTGACTCTTTTTCTTTCTTCTCTCTCACACTAACTGCTCTTTCTCTTCTCTTTCTTCTCTATCTCTCTATTATCTCATTCTCTTTCCCTCTTCCTTCTCCCCAATTCTCTCTCTTTTCCTCACTGTTCGCTCTCCCCTTTCTGGATCTCCCTTTTCCTCTCTCTTCCCCACACTCTTTTTTCTTTCTCACTCACTCACTCACTCACTCACTCACTCACTCACTCACTCACTCACAGCCCTCTCCTGTCTTTTTTTCCCTTTCTCACCACCTCCCTCTCTCTATGTCCTTCTCTCTTTCCCCTCTGTCGATCTCCTATCTCTCTATATGTCTCTCTGTCAGTCTTCCTGTCTCTCTCTCTCTCTCTCTCACTACTCACTGCCTCATCTCTCTCTCTCTCTCTCTCACTGTCTTCTCTCTCTCACCCCCCCTCTCTTCTTTCTCACCCCTCCTCTCTCTTTCTCTCTCTCTCTTTTGTTCTCTCTCCATCTCTGTCTCTGTCTGTCTCTCTCTTTTCCCTCTCTCTTTCTCTCACTCTTTTTTCTTTCTCACTCACAGCCCACCTCCTCTGCTCCTCTGTCTCTTTCTCTCTCTCACCCTTTCCCCTATCTCTCTCTCTCTTTCCTATCTCTCTCTCCCTTGTACTGTCTTCTCTCTCTCACCCCTTCCCCCTCTCTTTCTATCTCTCTTATATTCTCTCTCTATCACCCCCCCCTTTCTCTCTCTCTCTTTGTCTTTCTGTCTCTCACCCCTCTCTCTCAGTCCTTCCCCCTCTCTCTCTCTTACTATCTCTCTCACTCCTCCCATCTCTCTCAGTCTCTTCTCTCTCTCTCTCTCTCTCTCTCAGTCTCTTCTCTCTCTCTTTCTTTCTCTCTCTGAGTCTCTTCTCTCTTTCACCCCTCCTCCCCCCTCTCTCTCTCAGTCTCTTCTCTCTCTCTTTCTCCCCACCTCTCTCTTTTACCCCTACCTCCTCTCTCTCTCAGTCTCTTCTCTCTCTCTCTCACCCCTCTCTCTCCCCCTCCCTTCTCTCTCTCTCTCCCTCTCTCTCCCCTCCCTCCTCTCTCTCAGTCTCTCTCTCACCCCTCCCTCCCTCTCTCTCTCTCTCTCTCTCTCACCCCTCCCTCCCCTCTCTCAGTCTCTTCTCTCTCAGTCTCTCTCTCTCTCTCACCCCTCCCTCCTTCTCTCTCAGTCTCATCTCTCTCTCTTTCTCTCACCCCTCCCTCCTTCTCTCTCAGTCTCTTCTCTCTCTCTCTCCGCGGCTAGGCTACAGCGCTAATCAGCCACACTGTCTTGTGTTCTAATTGTTTCCAGATTCGTGTGGGAGGTCAGAGCCCGGAGTGCTGATCCTTGCCAAGTTTATAAACAGCAGCAGTGTTTCCAGATGGCCACTGGCTCCAGACTGGCTAGCAGGTTGATTGGGAGCAGAATAATAACAGGTGGAGGACAGACAATGAATTCCTTGACACTTTTTTTTTGTACCTCACACGTTCACATAGGCACAGACAGACAGGGGCACAGCGCTGAGACCACTGACGCCGGCCCGGCACCGCTAGGCTAACTACCAGATCTGCTGCGGCGCAATGGAAAACACAGACGCACCCGGGAGTCGCGCTGAGAGACGGATCGGGTAGCCATCATTTAGCGGGGCTTACAGCGGTCTACGACGTGATGACTGGAACATGTCCTGAGATGGCTCCGTTTTAGAGACGAGTCAGATGTATTTCAATAAAGCCAAAAGATCCAAAACTCAATTAGACATTATGCAAAGAAATTCAATATGAGTGGTGGAAGAAGTGCTCAGTTTTCTTCTGCTGGTTAGTCATTTTCTATAATTATATTCAAGATAGGTTTAAAATGTTTCTTTTGGTGACCTTAATCAAGCTAAGTCTAGGGGGTTCTATTTTTTTTTTTTTTTTTGTAATCTTTCATTTTCATATTCAACATAGTATAGGCTACCAGGCACAATTACACAATGTAATGCAATGCAATGTTATTATGTGAATGTAAATGTATGATTTTGCATGTATTTTTTAACATTGTAATGATTACTATTAGTATATTATAACTTCATGGATCCCAGAATTCCAACAACCATCAAACAAATCAACTAAATCACCAAAGTATTAAAAATCATGAACATATAACAGCAAAAAAAAAAAAAAAAAAAAAAAGACTAAATGAAATCAGTCATAAAATTGAACTTAAGTCATGACCAACTAAAACAGGAACGCACATCTACTCTAAAGCGAGTGTGCAAGATCTAAAGTGTATGCAAAGAGAAAATTTAGTTTAATTTCTCATTCATGATTTACCCAAAAAAGACAAAAACATATTTGATATAAAAAAATCAAACTGGGCTTCATGTTCCTCCAAACGCAGCCTGCATCCCACCAGCCGTACATGCACCACTGTTTGAGAAACATAACTGTTGCTTAAAAATTATTGGCTGTTAAATATATTTTCTAGTATTTAAAATTTTTATAATTATTCTGTGCACAGACTGTCAGTTGGATGGTTTATTTTCTGTACTGAGTATTTCCAGTTAGCATTAGCATTTAGCCACAAACAGGACTCTTTATTAACACTTTAGAGTCCATTAGTGAAGTGTTCTCCTGATTTGTAAAGTCTGTAACATGTTTTCTGCAGACATTCACCTCAACTCACAGTTCACATCCTGATCTTCTGAAATTGTTTTTAATTTTAGACTTATGTGGTGAAACCCCAATAGAAACTGAACAGGAAATGTTCATAGGTAACCTATAGAGGTCAGCTACTTCATATGAATATATGTAAACAAGCCAACTGATTGTGTACAGAGCCCATTGTCACAGGTCAAATAGTGGTACTGCAGCAGTTTGGATAAGCGAATAAGCTGATTCTTTAAAGCCTTTTTTCAAAGTGGAAAAAAAGGAAGTGTGTTTTTAACAAATTCTAATGTAGCCTATTACTCGCTCTCACAAACACTTCACTAGTTTTCACTCATAACTGCTTTTTCTGACACTAAAGTGAAACAGGCCTACTGCCCTCTCAAAGAGTCATATGGTGACTCACAAGGCTCTTTCTCACAAACTCAAAATGATTATTGGGTAAAAACAAAGTTTAGTATAAGCTCTAAACTTTGGAAAAGAAACAGAACTGATTAATTCTGAGTAAACAATATCCAGCACTAAAGAAAAATACTTATAGTTTTGTCAAATAGAAGTCTGCGAATCACTAAAATCCTGAATGTTTGTAATAAATGACTAGACATGAAACAGAATCGACAGCAAACAACAAAAATAAGCCCAGCATTTATTATTAATAAAACAAACTGAAACTACTTTCTGAAAAGAAAATTATTTATGTGAGACACAGCAGGCCTCCTCGCTCTCACACGGCTGGGGATCAATTCAATTCCAGACATGATTTTGTGTTGAGACTCAAAGAAAAATACACAGATTTTAATATCAGCTGCACAGTCCATGACAGAAGTACTATAGTTAGGCTTAAATGTGTAGTTACATCCAGCTCTGCATTGAGCTAAAAATGGTTAGAGTCAGATTAATTCACCAACCCAACTTACTGTTTGCTTTTTTTTTAATTAAGGAAATTTACACACTGTACTTTTAAACTTTAGGCAGGAAAATGAATGGTGATGAGGGCAATGAAAAATACTGATTTGGGGAATTTGAGAGATTTTAATGATATGGTTTATTTATGTTCACTTCATTTAATTTAGAGAACAGTTATTTAACCAGGAAAGTCTCACTGACATTCAAAATCTCTTTTTCAGGAACATCCTTGGGGAGGGGAAAGGGGACATGTTTGTAGTAGAAACTGGACAAAAGAGAAAAAAACAACAACTATGCAGTCACAGGAATAACATGCAAACTCCATCTCTCAAGGCATTCAAACATCAATTAACCACTTGATCAAAGTGGGTTAAGAGTCTTATCCAAAGAGACAATGATAGTTTGCTCTAGTTATCCTGCTGTGGCCTCTTGGTCTCCCATCCATCTACTAACCAAGTTCTGTTTTTCTTAGCTTCTAAGTTCTGACAGAATAAGGCTTTGGCATAGTATAGCATAGACAGCACACCTCTGACTTTAAGCAGGAAAAGAAGTATTTGCAGATTCAAAAAAGTAAGTGAAGCACTAAGGGCCAGATTTATCAAGCACTTGTTCATGTGCAAAACAGGTTAGTGGGAGCAAAAATGTGGCGTAGCTGACATTATTACTTCACACAGACACTAAAGATGCAGATTTTGAGCTGGTGCATATCTCTTTTGTTTACAATGTTTTACAATTTTAAAGTTTGCATAGATTGCTAACAAATAACGTGATTTATTTTTTTTACACTGCACCCGTAATTTTGCACCTGGCTTGATAAATCAGACTCTGAATGTACAAAAACACTTTACTTTCCACTTTTGTCCTTTAACTTTAAACTAAATGTTAAAGTAGAAAGCCCATAATTTGGCCTCAGTGCTGCTCGTACACAAGGACACTTCCAAATCCTGCCCATTGATTTTATGCATTGTTCATGTTCCTCATTTATTTAAGGAAACGCTCCGCTCTATCTTCCGTCCACATGTTGATTCACACTCATGAATCTAAATTTAGGAGCCTTGTAAAGCCATAGGAAAACATTTTCAGACTTTTATAGAGGCAGTAAATTCTCTTTCTAACGTGGATCTATTCTGAACACGCCCTCAGAGGAGTTAATAGTGCACAGTCGATGGTGACGAGGGGTTTCCCTGATGAAGGTGCAGGGGTGATGAGGGGGTCAGTGTGTGATAGGGCCGGTTCTAATAGAGAACGCTGGACCACTTACAGCCATGTTATCAAACCCACAAGATGACAAGGAGAGCAAAGAGCAATGATACGTTTCTTGGAATATGCATAGAAGTTGTATGTTTTGACACTTTTTATTGTTGGCATTGATTTGGACGTAACGATTTAGTGGTGCAAGTTTTTAATTAAAATAAGTTATTGGATTGGCAAGACTCGATGCAATGAGGGATGAAAATGATAAAAAAGACAGATAATCCACAGCGGTAATGGGAATTATTGGGTTTTCTCCCAAACAAAGTAATCAACTATGTCTGGTCTGTCATAATGGTATCCAAGGAATCTACTTTTATTGACTTTTGCTGTTTGAATCAATGTAGAAACATGAAAAATATGTTCTGATGTTCATAAAAAAAGCTAAATGGGTGACTGAACTGGAAAAACGGTGGCGAAAATGCACCGACATGACAATGTAAAGATCAGTGGTTCTCAAACTTTTTACATCAAGTACCACTTTGGCACTCCAAGTATTATCAGTTCAAAACTTATATTGAAGAACTCAATGTGGTTTAAAATGTGGGTAAATCAGGTCTAAAACAATTGTCTTTCAGGGACTTCTAAAGGACGCAAAGCCAAAAACAAGACCAAAACATGAATAGTTTTGTCTATACATAAAACAAATATTCAAACTGGAGATGGTGTCAAGCCTCACCATTTTTGTGAGACCCAGCTGCACATTGCCCTTTATCTGCATCTAAAAATGAACCCTTTTGTATTGACATTACAAGCTCAAGATGGTGCCATGTCAGACAGGTAAGATAAGGTAATGTTTATCAGGACAATGTACAGTTAAACACCATGGCAGAGATGCTTGTACCAGATTCTAGCTTTACAGATAATTTCCGTCTGTAGCCCCGGCATATTGGACATGTTTTTAGTTGTGTGAGGAAACCGGAGCACCCGGAGGACACCTACACAGACACAGGGAGAACATGCAAACTCCACACTCCCTGGGCCGCCCAGGTGTCGAACACGGGACCTTCTTGTTATGAGGCCGCCATGTCGCCCTCTCCCACCGTGTCGCCCAGGAAAAGAATGTGTGAATGCTGCATTGCAGGAAGTACAAAACTGTCAAAAGACACAGATTGTCATTATTTTTGTCAGCAATCTCACTCACTTAGAAGCTGATCAAAGTATGAAAAAACATTCTACAGAATTTTTGAGAAAACTCTTTAAGTTGCATTTAACTTATTCCAATTGATGAGCATAGCTCTCTATTAATGTAAATTACTGGCTACTTGCTCTAAATAGGCTAATTTCACAAAAATGTCACCTGGCACTGGGCACCATTACATCTTCATTTTTCTATACCAGTACTTTAAGTACACCATCAGATTCTTTCCTCATGTAAACTAACAGGTTCCATTTGGTTTTCTCCAGACAAGATTAGGAGTATGGAGAATATTTGTAGATATATTTACTTGCCACTAATCATGTTGGTCTTGTGTCTACACTACATTTGCACTACATTTGGTTTACATCCTTGTCTGCTACCACAGTCAACAATATTTGAATTTTACAAGTTAAATAAATAAAATAAATAAAATTTGCATTGTTAGGCAAGCTGTTTATGTTTTAACAGCACTTTTTTGTGCAAAATGTGCAAATTACAATCACTGGTACTGTCTACTTTTGGCTCATGCATGTAAAACAAAAGAAAATAAAGAATAACATACATCGGGACCAGAAATTTGGCCACAGCTATTACTTTGATTGTGCACAAATGGGCCACCTAAAAAACTCTTTGCCAGCACCCACACTTGGTTCTCCCCCAAGCTAAAGGCCACAGTATAGTAATTAGCTCTTTGCTTGTACTAAACATACCCACTTGTTGGCACTAATGTTAATAAAATCATTTACTTTACCCGCCCTTTACAGCGGTGGTTTGTTGAAAAATTAGACAAACTGGTGCCATCAACTACAGTCAGGCCTTGTCCACTCATGCTATAATTAGAAAGTCTAGAATGATTTATTGTGTGATATTGGTCCAGTATTTTCTTTTGTTTAAGTCTGTTACTCATTATTAAGCTCACTCACATTTGATTAAGTGCCGTCCACGGATCAGCTGTTTTAACATTTACTGCATTTGTAGTATCTGCAGCTCTCTCTCAATCCGTCTCCTCTTTCTTTGTGAGCTAATAAATTGGTGTCGCCGCACTGACCCCAAATTAATACCAAAAGATGAATGATTATTTGATGCTGAAAGGTCTTACACATTTCTCACTCTGGGAGATTCAAACGCCGGGATTATGAGTTCTCAGCACGTCTTCATCACTACAAATATCACATCCATACATCACGCGAGGAAAACGTGTGTGCATGTGGGAAGCATTGATCGCCAGCTGTTTCCTCACATCTGCCTGACAGAGGTTGCCAAAACAGCACCAAATGGGGTCCTTGTAAAAAGCTGCGAGGGATGTAATGTAATCTGAAACTGATAATACAATTTATTTTCACTTTATTTTAGATTGTAAACTTCTGGATGGAGCTGCAATGACGCATCGGTTTGTCAAGGACCGGGCCAAGATACAATGGACGTTTGTCAGATGGAAAGAATGACATCTGCGGTCAATTTTGAGATGGACACGTTTGATGCCCGTTGGCGTAGGTGGGACAAGGATGCCAAAAGACATATGGTGGACATTTTATAGATTAGATCTTTTTTGTTCTTTCTCCATGTATTGTTTTGGTTTGTTGTTTCCATCCCACACATACCAAAAATTAAATATGGTTGAAAATATGCAATACCTAAAATGCTTCCACTTAAGTTAGTGAACACTTGCCCCTCATGCACCTCTTTTTTAGGTCAGTGATTTTCAAGGATGTCAGGGTTGCCAGGGCCAAGGAAGAAATCTAGCCCAATGACAACTCAAAACCCGCCAAATAACGTAAAAAACTAGTCCAATTTTTTTTTTTTAAGCTATTTTATTTCTTGAAACTCGTTTTGTGTTACAGTTTTCACTTTTTGAGTCAAAAGTATCAGGGCGTCCTCCTAACAAAAACGACTGCAGGTACCGATTGTGCAGCTTCAGAAACGACCGTAGGTTCCGTATGCGACTCCTTGCGGTTTGATTCGGGATGTCTTTCTCCTAAATAGCTTTTTTGATGGAGCGTTTTGAGCGAGTGACGCACGGGGCAGTATGGCGCACCGCAACATAACAGCCTACCGGAAATAATTCGAAGAAGAAGACGTATAGATCAGTGATATAAACAGAGTTTGATTTAAATTCCTATTTTGTAATTTATTCGAAAGAATGCGTACAAGTTATATGCGGAAAAGCAATGTTATCACTGCGCTGATGTTACGTGCTTTTCAGCGCTTACAAAAGTAAGAACCACTGTTTTCTCTTTTGTTTCTACACGGACACGTTTGCTGGCACACACAACATCGCACGGTGGAGGTGAAGCTGTGGATGTCAGGTACCTGTATGCCTTGGAAAATAATTTCCCCATCTAGCAAAACACCTAAATATCACTATTAATCAACGCACTGGCGGATAGCTTCACATCGTAGAATCACAAAGATGACGAGGTAAGTGAATATCGTGTTGCTTTTGTCCTTCTTGTCTTGTCATATAGCTACAGTAGGCTATGCTTTTTTTTTAAAGGTATCTTCTTTTTTAATGCATCTGTCTATTTCTTATTGTTCTTTAACTTTCCTCATAGGCTATATGGATTCAGGAACAATACCCATTTTAGTCACTATACTTACCATGTTCTTAAAGTTGGTGTGACATTAAACACATTATTGTTTTATAACAATAAAGATTAAACTATATTTAACTTTAAGTGTTGCTGAAACAAACTAATAGAAATGTAAAGCATATTAATATTACAATTCTCTGATTAATTTGTTTTATCAAAACTAAACAGGTCTGAAGTAGGTATCTAGTCATATAAATTACACATTTATTTTCTTCATATTACAAATTGATTTGCTTAAGGGCATATATCAAGTGTAAATAAGGGCCATGGACTGATTGTCCCATGTCAAAACTTCTTGTCTGTTCTTGCAGTGATCCTTTCAAGTTCAGCTGAAGATCAGATTCCAACTTAACACACCTATGAGGCTTGCAGCAGCTGTTACGAGTATTAAACCTGGACTGAATCAGGACTGGACCAGCACTGAACCAAGCAACTGCATGACTCTGAGGACTTCACTGTATAGGACAGCACTGTGATGGCTGATTCAGGTATACCCTTTTATCTTTTTTTTTAATCTGAAATCTTTCAGTCCACGTGTGCATTGTTACACAATTTTCTCCCTCTCAGACAAATGAACATTCTTTTATCAGCCATTTTTTAAATGTGAGTTGTCATATCTATCCTTAAGGGAGAGATAAATGTGAGGTTTACTTCAGTTTCTGGCTTCTCTAGCCTAAGTAATGAATTGGGATTAAACTTGAGTTTAACAATGCATAGGCTCTTTTCCATGACCTCACAACATAGTGTTTAGTAACGTTTAGAAATGACCATAGCAGGCTTTTCTAGCTTCTGATCTGGTCCTATTTCGATTTGCAATGTAGGTTCAAAATACACTCAAGATACTGTATTGTGGCATCTCTACATGTAGCAAGATGGTCCAATATAATGTTTAGTAGTCTGACATATTCTAAATCTGAATGTCTCCTAAGAAGAGCAATAAATCAGTCTGTATTTCTGGTATGGCAGAGAGGTTATGTGTGTGATGTGTAAGAATTAATTGTATTGTCTTTTTAGTGTGACAACACACAGATGTTCCTATGAAATGAGGACAAAGCAATCCAACTTCAAGTCAGTGCTGTGCTGACAATGGCTGATGTGACCAACAGACACAATGTGTGCCTTGTGTTTCCTTTCTTCACTGCACTGACCTCAGGCCACAGCAGGTAAGGTTATATTTCACTTTCTAAATCAGCTTTGCTGTGTATTTAATTTGTGCATTTTTCTTTCTTTCTTGTTGCAGGGTACCTATTAGCTGCTGTGTTGTGACTTCAAATTTTGTGACAGACTTTCTTGCGACATGAGTCAACTTAAGGAATAAATGGACTGCAAGCAGTACCTGTACTGCAAAATCTAATATATAAGGGAATGTCTCCATTATTTAAGATGATCATAACTCTGAAGGGGAAAACCACAGGAGTTATGAGGTTGAGAATACTGGACTAAGAAATCATTAACCAACTGAAAAAAGTATTGTTTTCATCATGCTTTGTGCTGAGTGGACACTGACTCTGAGTCGGAGCTTAGAAAGTGCTCACAATCACACATTTAAAATATGGTGATTTTGTAGGTGAATAGACCCATTCCTTTTTGGACTACAACACAACAAAAAGGCATTTAAGCAATCTGCATTGTAGTTCTTATCCACCTCACTGAAATAGAGGTTATGCGCTGACATTCTTTTTTTTGAGAAATGCTTCTCAAAATAATGACCACTTATAAAGTGTGTTTCTTAGCTGTTATGGCCTATTTTTTTAATTTTTTCCAGTGGTAACATTTCAGTGCTAACAGTATGATGTCATCTGTGTAATCTCTGTAACACTGTCTTGTAGAATGTTGTGATTTCAAGTGAATCTAGCAACCTTATTGTGAACATAAGGCAAAAATCAGGTAAATTACACGATACCAGATATATTACAAATAATATCTGGTATCACTATGATTTCGCTAAACGAGTGTTTGAACTCTCAGTAAGCTTTCAATTGTAAAAAAAAAAGTCTTTTTAATGAAACATGTGCAGCAATGCTATTAGTGTTTAGGGCTCTTAGTTACTTTATGTGTGATTATTTGAATATAATGCTTTCCCTTTTGTACTGCAGAAAAGTAAATCATTAGGAAAACTATGTCAAGTATTGTATCATTCTGGGACAATCTGTGGTTTTTAAATGATTTTCAGAGACAGGATACAGGATAAAACTAGAACTATCTTAGAAACTACAGTTTTGCCAATCGCTTTGACACATTTTTGAAACATTAAGTTTTGATCACATGTATCTGAACAAAGCTGAGGTGGTGTTATCATTTACAGTTTCTCATTCATTCACAGAGTTTTTGGGCTTTTTCTTACCACAGCTCACCACAGTTTTCATTCACAAACACACCATATGAGCATAGACTTCTGTTTAATTCTCCACAGTATATACTATGTTCACAGGTGGAATGGAACTGTGGCACAAACTAGTTTATTTTTATCTACACATTCAAAAACCCACTCTTAAAACAACTCATGAGCAGTAAAGATCACACAACAAAGATTATGAATCAAACAGACAATGGTCTCTAAGCTGAAATCACAGACTCAACATGTTTATCAAACACAGTGTAACTTTGTTTTTCATTGTAATAAAATACAATTCACATTTTCTTAAAGTAAGTAGTAATCTTCACCAGATTTTTTTTTTTCACAATTATGGTTGATTTTTTTATGAAACAACTTTAGATTCAAATTTATTTGTGTGACATGTGAATTATATTTGCAACTGAGCTGAAGCTTTGATCACTTTGAGATCAGGACTACAGCTTCTGAGTTACAAACCAACTGACACCTGTTTGATGTAAAACTTGTTTTGAGTTTAAAACTTAATTTTGCCTGAGCTGAAATTTAGTTTTGAAAAAATGAAGCTCAGTTTGGAATTCTGTGTGAGCAATTTGTATTCACTGATGTTTATTGATGACTATATTTGTGTTAAGTAAACAAGCAATAAAGTCTTGGTCATTTGTATTTTGTCTATTATCCAGTAGCCCATAGCCTATATAGTACTGTATATTCAGAGATTGACCAAGAAGAAAGACAGAAAAAAATAAAGTTACATTCATTGATGGAAGAAAATTGATTTCACCCATAATGCAATGCATTTCGAATTGATTATTATTTCCATACTGACAGATGAATTTAAGAGATTTAAGTAAATGTCACCTTTATGTTGTGCTTTTTGTGGCTAAAATGTAGTTTATATTTTTTTCCTTGTCAGGTGTTAGGACAAAACGAGCCATGCACAAACCTTTAATAAAATGTATGTTTTTCTTCTATGGCAAAACTTGTATTTTAAATATACAGTATGTATTTTTAATTTTTTTTTTTTTTTTTTTTTTTTTGAGAATGTAAAGACATTTTCCCCCCCTTAAGTGCAGAACTGACACAAACAGATGGAACATATATAAAAACACACAATGGCAGCAACATATACTGTGTATATAAATTCTAAAAAACACAGTCTTATAATACTTATACATCACCTGTGTATTTTGGGGGGTCTTGTCATAGGTGTGTCTTATTAAAACAGGGCTCATAAACTATTATTTCGTTTGCACAGCTTGTATAATTGACAGATGAAAGATCAGGCCCACCCTCAGTGAGAACCTACTCTACTCTACTCTACTCTCAGATACAGTATACATATAAACCCTTTGACATTCTTTTGCAGCTACAGCCACAGCTTTTATGTGTTATTTAATATTTGTGTATAGCAGTCAGGTCAACTTCCTTACACTAAATTGTCTATTCGGTTCAACGTTTATCAAATCCTTTGATCCATATTGGTTTTGTCAATTGAAACACATGCCTATAAAATAGACACTGGCTGCATGGTTTTTATCAAAATCAGAATCAGAATAGATTTATTGCCATTGAAGTGAACAAACAATTCACAAACTAGGAACTTGCTACAATGCTAATGTGCAACATATAACACAGAAAATATACATAGAATACAAATATATAAAGAATAAAAAATATCAACAATAATAAAAATATTTAAGATATATAAAATCAAAAGTAAGGGCATGCAAAATAGGCCAATAAAATTAGGCAATAAAAATATACACAGTCGTGCAATCTGTCAGTGCAAAGATGAATAAAGTGGCAGGTGATGGTAACATGACTGGTAAAGTGACAATGTGATTAGTGCAGGAGACCACCATAGTCACAAGTTATGAAGTGTTCATGAGTCCAACGGCAGAGGGAAAGATATTTACAGTTGATATTTACAGTTTTTTGTCAATTGCTGACACTTCTCCATTCTAAAAGTTAATTTGCAAAACAGTTCACACAGAATCTCCTGCAAATTTAAGTTTTACACACAATACCTAACATTTTTCCTTCAAAAGCAAGTGTTACCTACAAAACTGTGATGTGTGAAATTACAAAACTGTTGAATGCATAAGAATTATTGTTTAAACCTCAAACCCTACGTTGTCTTTTGATCAGTTATTATTGTTTCTAAATTACTCACTTTCTTGGGGCAGGTGGGATTAAGTTGTGTCATAATACATTTATTGCAGTAAAGTATAAAGAAATACAAAATATTCTTGCTTGTGCAGGATCAACAAAACTTGTGATTTTTACCCTTGCTGTTGCAGTTTTTCCTGGTCTAACTATCTTTCTTCTCTACATTTTCAAACAAAAAAGTACAAGCACAATTTGTATCAGACATGGCCTGCTGAAATTGTATTTGTATTCTACAGTTTTACCTCTAAATACTGTATGTAGGAGCATTATTTTCACAGGTTCAGCATAGGCAAGACATGTGAACTTGTCATTTTGTTCCATTTCGGCTCAGACATATTCCTAGTTAAAGATTCTATTATTGCTCTTAAACAAAAAAAGTTGGTCAGGTACATAAAGGCATTTGCACTTACAGAATGACACCAATCAATTCAGAATTCTAAATAGTTGGCATGCTCTGTAGAAGGCTTGGAGTGATCTGTTTATTTTGGGATTCATAGAATATACAAATTCAATCCAAGTGGTGTTGCCGTATTTAATCTGAGTCTCTTTAACTTTTGAAAGATAAGAATCAGATATTACAAAGCTTTCAGTGTTATTGCTGTGATCCAGCTTTCATGTCTCTCCTCCTGATCTCAATGTAATAAAGAGTTGTAAAATAACAATGTAACAAACTTCTGCTTAAACAGCAATATTGGAACTGTATATTTCTCCAGACTGTGAATGTGGGATATGTACCCCATAGAAGCATTGCCTTTAAGAATATGCACATTGGTGATAAAATCCTGTCCCGTCACACAATAATGAGACATGAGGGATTTAATACAATTTATTCAATATTTGTATTCATTTCGATTTGCTTTGCAATAACCCAAAAAACAACAAATCTTAAATATAATGCTGATACTAGTTTTACTGTTTACTGTGAAATAACGTACATCCATATGTGTCAATAAGTAATATTTAACCACACATAAAAATATTATTAATCCAAATCAATGGCTCTGCCTGACAGGAATAAATATTTTTGAAAAAAAAATTAAAAAAAATAAATAAATAAAATAACAAACTTTTTCAGTCTACATATAACCATTTTCATTACACAACAACACTTAAGTGTAAAAACAAGCTAACTAATTAGTATTTGAGTTTTGCTTGTGCTGTCACAGCAATGTTGCAATGCGTCAAGTAAAATAGAGATTGTTAAAATGTTGCCAAGATGCTTTCATTCTTCTGATAGAAAATGTAAGTGGTTCACTTTTTAATAGAATTAATTACAAAAATGTATACATTTGGTCCAGAATTATTCCATGTAAAAGTGCAAGAGAAATAATAGGTTGTGTTCATGTGACATCACAACTTTCTACAAGTTAATATTATTTCAATCAGTGGAGGGCACTTACAATGAAGATTGTATTGCAGTTTTTTTGTTGTGTAATGAAAAGTGAATAGGCCTAGTCACCTGCAAAAATCACCAGATTTTAAATCAGTGAAATCNTAGTAGTGTTAGACACGAGACAACAAAAGGGATGATGGGAACCAGCAGTAGTATATTATCTTATTTATATTATTCAACTTCAACTTGCAAAATCTACTTTCTGAAAAGAAATATATTTATGTGAGACACAGCAGGCCTCCTCGCTCTCACACGGCTGGGGATCAATTCAATTCCAGACATGATTTTGTATTGAGACTCAAAGAAAAATACACAGATTTTTAATATCAGCTGCACAGTCCATGACATAAGTACTATAGTTAGGCCTAAATGTGTAGTTACATCCGGCTCTGCATTGAGCTAAAAATGGTTAGAGTCAGATTAATTCACCAACCCAACTTACTGTTTGCTTTTTTTTAATTAAGGAAATTTACACACTGTACTTTTAAACTTTAGGCAGGAAAATGAGTGAGTTTAATTTACAGTACCTTCATTTAAACAGGAAAGTTCAATGACATTCAAAATTTCTTTTTCAGGACCGTCTTTGGGGAGGGGAAAGGGAGGCAATAATAGACATGTGTGTAGGAGAAACAACCCAGAAAAATATATATAGATATGCAGACACAGGGATAACATGCAAACTCCATCTCTCAAGGCATTCAAACATCATTTAACCACTCCACAATCAAAGTGGGTTAAGAGTCTTATCAAAGAGACAATGACAATTTTGCTCTAGTTATCCTGCTGTGGCCTCTTGGTCTCCCATCCATGTACTAACCAAGTTCTGTTTTGGCTTTAGCTTCTAAGATCTGACAGAATAAGGCTTTGGCATAGTATAGCATAGACAGCACACCTCTGACTTTAAGCGGGAAAAGAATATTTGCAGATTCAAAAAGTAAGTAAGTACAGCTATAAAGCACTAAGGGCCAGATTTATCAAGCACTTGTTCATGTACAAAACAGGTTAGTGGGAGCAAAAATGTGGCCTAGCTGACATTATTACTTCACACAGACACTAAAGATGCAGATTTTGAGCTGGTGCATATCTCTTTTGTTTACAATGTTTTAACAATTTTAAAGTTTGCATAGATTGCTAACAAATAACGTGATTTATTTTTTTTACACTGCACCCGTAATTTTGCACCTGGCTTGATAAATCAGGCTCTGAATGTACAAAACAGGGATCTCTCATCATTAGTTTAGTCAAAGTTGTATTTGGATTGATTTATGTTTGAATAAATGTGTGTGTTCAGAAAATCCATGTTTTCACCTACCACCTATCCGCACCCCATTTGTTTGTTTTTACTTGTGTTATCGTTTCCTTCCTAAATCTATAGAAAAAACTCAATAGGTCTTCTTTAGTGTACTACTTGAGCAAAAACACTTTACTTTCCACTTTTGTCCTTTAACTTTAAACTAAATGTTGAAGTAGAAAGCCCATAATTTGGCCTCAGTGCTGCTCGTATACAAGGACACTTCCAAATCCTGCCCATTGATTTTATGCATTGTTCATGTTCCTCATTTATTTAAGGAAACGCTCCGCTCTATCTTCCGTCCACATGTTGATTCACACTCATGAATCTAAATTTAGGAGCCTTGTAAAGCCATAGGAAAACATTTTCAGACTTTTATAGAGGCAGTAAATTCTCTTTCTAATGTGGATCTATTCTGAACACGCCCTCAGAGGAGTTAATAGTGCACAGTCGATGGTGACGAGGGGTTTCCCTGATGAAGGTGCAGGGGTGAGGAGGGGGTCAGTGTGTGATAGGGCCGGTTCTAATAGAGAACGCTGGGACCACTTACAGCCATGTTATCAAACAGACAAGATGACAAGGAGAGCAGAGAGCAATGATACGTTTCTTGGAATATGCATAGAAGTTGTATGTTTTGACACTTTTTATTGTTGGCATTGATTTGGATGTAACGATTTAGTGGTGCAAGTTTTAATTAAAATAAGTTATTGGATTGGCAAGACTCGATGCAATGAGGGATGAAAATGAGAGAAAAGACAGATAATCCACAGCGGTAATGGGAATTATTGGGTTTTTCTCCCAAACAAAGTAATCAACTATGTCTGGTCTGTCATAATGGTATCCAAGAAATCTACTTTTATTGACTTTTGCTGTTTGAATCAACGTAGAAACATGAAAAATATGTTCTGAAGTTCATAAAAAAAGCTAAATGGGTGACTGAACTGGAAAAACGGTGCCTAAAATGCACTGACATGACAATGTAAAGATCAGTGGCTCTCAAACCTTTTACATCAAGTACCACTTTGGCACTCCAAGTATCATCAGTTCAAAACTTCCATTTAAGAACTCAAAGTGGTTTAAAATGTGGGTAAATCAGGTCTAAAACAATTGTCTTTCAGGGAATTCTAAAGGACGCGAAGCCAAAAACAGGACCAAAACATTAATAGTTTTGTCTATACATAAAACAAATATTCAAGCTGGAGATGGTGTCAAGCCCCACCATTTTTGTGAGACCCAGCTGCACATTGCCCTTTATCTGCATCTAAATATGAACCCTTTGTATTGACATTACAAGCTCAAGATGGTGCCATGTCAGACAGGTAAGATAAGGTAATGTTTATCAGGACAATGTACAGTTAAACACCATGGCAGAGATGCTTGTACCAGATTCTAGCTTTACAGATAATTTCCGTCTGTAGCCCCGGCATATTGGACATGTTTTTAGTTGTGTGAGGAAACCGGAGCACCCGGAGGACACCTACACAGACACAGGGAGAACATGCAAACTCCACACTCCCTGGGCCGCCCACACTCACAGAAATGATTCATGGCAGAATTAACTTTTATGCATTTTTATTTTTTAGATTTTATTTGAAAACTGATATTTTTAAAATGTATGCATTCAAAATTTGTAAAATTTACATAATTTTTATCTATTTTAAAATATATTGAATAAATTTAGATAATACTTATTAACATGGTTTAAATAATTAGAGTCATAAAACAAACAGGATTCTGTTATCTAAAATGTATGTGATTGGTTCCCATAAAAGTTATGTGAAATGAAATGGGGAAACCCGAAACTGCAGGGGGCAGCATTGAGCATCGCCTCATTAGAAGAGGAAGGTTCTCCTTCTTTACTGTAACGGCTGTCTGCTGGCTCCAGGCTGTCTTCTCTGCTCTGCTCCTGCACAAAGGCCTTTCATACAGGTATTTGAATTATTATTGACTGTATTTTTGTTAAGATGTCCAGAGTTGACAGAGAACAGGAATGCATGTTTTTCAATTCACAATGGAATTTTGAAAAAAGGCGCCATAGCGTTAGCGGGCTACCGTTAGCATAACAGGGTTTTTTTATTTAGCTTTGCCTGATTTAAGATCTGTTTGAATGATCAAATGCAATGGCACAAGCCCGTGTTGGGAGCTACAACAACCACAGGCTGATACAAGTGCTTAATTTCAAGCTGAGGGAGAGGTCTGTGGGGAAAAGGAGTTAGCAAACTGCTAAATTATTAGCGTGCTAGCAGCGTGTTCGGAGCTAACATTCTTTCTCTGTGCCTGATCCAAGGTGCAGCTAACTTGGATGGTGAAATACAAGGTCAAAAACAAGTGCTGAGAGCTACAACAAGGCTGCTGTAAGTGCTTTGTTATATTTTTAGTGAGAAGACAGTGAAATAAAAGCTAAAATCTACAAATGTTGTGCTTTTGAGATAAGCTAACTAGCTACTTGTGTCTCTCTTGTTTGTTTAAGTTTTACCATCATCTCTGTGTGAGCCCACAAAGACCACACCATGTCACCAAAGGTAAGCAGGGGTTCAATTTTTTGAGTATGTGTTTACTCCATTCATGATAAGGTTTAATATGTATAATCTGACTTGTTCTAACTTGTCTAATCACATAAGACATAAGATTTTTCTGTAATCTTTGTTCAGATCACAAACTCTCCAACATTCCTCAGTGTGTGGATTTTCTCTCAACAATACAAGCCACAAAAACAAGTAAGTATATTTATGACAAAACATTCTGTTGAAGTGCTTACAAGCACATTTTTTGACATGTATAGTCAGAGTTGGGTAGTCGTCAGTTAGAATTATTCACTCATGTAACTTTTAGGAATTTATTTTTTTAAGAAGCTGTACATCTTAGAGTAACTTTTCTTGCAGTTTATTTTCGTCCTACTTGAATAATACTTGGATTTAAATAAAAATACTTTTGCTTTAGAAAAGGTTTTGGTTGCAAATGTATGTTGACATAGTGAAATTATTATTTTCTTATTATTATTTTTTTCCTCTAATTTGTGTTTATCTTTTGCAAATACATTTTTATGTGTATTTAGTTTTTTATGTTTTATCCTTCCAGTCTCATTCACTTCCCATTAAATCAAATGTACTCTTACTTGAGTAGTAATATTTGGAAGTAACTTTACATTCTACCCACCTCTGTTTATACTACTGTAAAGCTGGTTTCTAAATATTCACTGGGGCGGCTTTTTGACTAACAACAATATTTCTCACAGAAGAATCTACAGCAGACTTGACGACCTAATGGCATCATGTGATATCATTTGTCACAAGTAAGTGAGTGCTGTGTTGTATATCTGTTTACATTGCAGTTTATTTTATAAAATACTCTGCAGTATATTCATGTTAGAAGACTTCTGCAATGGTCTTAGAACAGTTGGACTAAGTATTGCACTATAAACTGATGACTGATTTAAGTTTTTCTACACACATTAATTATGGACAAGTAACACACATACTCCACACAATAAAATGTGTCATCTAGCCACAATGCAGTCTGTAGAAAGATACTTTTTTTTGCAGTTTTTTTTTAACCACCTAAACACAGACTTCTGTCCCAAAGTTTAACCATGTAAGTGAAACATATATTAACTAAAATCTACATTTGAGGCCTCATTTTTCTAAATCCATGTGTTACAGTGAGTGCAATAGCTCACATATGCAACCTTTTCTATAAACTATTATGCAATATACCAAATGTAGTGTCTGCGTATGACAGACACTACATTTCTTTTAGCATTATTGGCTTTGCACTTGAGCAAATGCTTGATAAATGAGGCCCCTTATAAAGTTTCTGTCAATAGACTAGTTTGTTGCACATGTGACAATGTCTGTCTTTTTCCACAGAATAATCTCCAGCCGTGTCCAGAGCTCAAATGCAGGATGAACTAGTAATGGGGCTAAAGAGGTAAGAACTATATTTCAAAGTAGGCCTAATAAAAGGTTGGGCCCTTTGACTTTTATCTTGGCTTAATTATGTATCTTTTTGAGTGCCTCAGTGTTTTAGTTTTACATAGATTATATGATATCTATGATTTTGATGTCACAGATAAAGAATTCCAAGATGTCCTGATTCTACAGCCACAAACATTCAGAGAGGACTCACCAGCTTGCTTTTGCTGTAGTTCAGGTATGATATTTGCCTTGTTCTAGCTTGAAATTAATATATATATTTTTTTAACTTTCCTGGTCATTTTGCATGAACCTGAGCAACTGCTCTGTTTGGTGTTTTGCAAATTACTTGTACATTTTTGTAGTACACTTGGCAATGTTGCTGTGAAAGTTGTGTTGTTGTCTGAACTCATGTCTCACACTTTGATTTTAACAAGTCTGCTATCCCCCTGTTTTTTTTTTCAGTCTGGTGAGCTGTGTCCCGACCTACCAAAGTGTCAGGAGATCTGGATTGGAAGACCACATCACCTTCAGTGTACAAGTTTCAATCTTGGACTGTGTGGATCTGAGCCATGAACAGAAGTGGACACAAAAACACAAGGACTGTAGACCTGAATGGACTATTCCACAGCCATGTGAAGATGAACTGTATGAATACATTCTTCATCTATTTTAAGGACAATCTATCTTGGTAACTCTTTGTAATATTTTTTTATTATTTTCTAAGTAAAAAGAAAATGGAGGAGATATGAAGCTACTTTTGATTTGTAAAAATCTTAAGTCTCTCTCATGTGGTACCGGCAAAGACTCTAAAGCTTAACAGTTTTATTCCAGCTCTTGATTTAATGTTGATTAAATATTTGATTCTGTAGAAGGTGGTCTAGTTGTTCTAATGCATGTTTAAGATTGCTTGTACTGAAAGGAAATGAATTACATAAATGTGATGCATTTTGATTAATTTAGTTTATTACATAAGAATAAACTTTATGCATTTCAAAACAATATACTTTATGTGTATTAAATAATTACACTCAGTATTATTAGTTTAGATTAAATATACTTTATTAAAACTAAATACATAAATCTAAAGATTATGCATTTCAAACAAATAAGGTTTATTGGTGGGTTTATGTTCAAATTATCTAAAAAAAGTAAATGGAAATTTGTCATTTATAAAATCACATAAATCTTAAGAATTGGGGGTAAATATTTCTGTGAGTGCAGGTGTCGAACACGGGTCCTTCTTGTTATGAGGCCGCCATGTCGCCCTCTCCCACCGTGTCGCCCAGCAAAAGAATGTGTGAATGCTGCATTGCAGGAAGTGCAAAACTGTCAAAAGACACATTACAGATTGTCATTATTTTTTGTCAATAATCTCACTTACTTAGAAGCTGATCAAAGGATGAAAAACATTCTACAGAACCATTGATAAAACTCCTTAAGTTGAATTTAATTTATTCCAATTGATGAGCCTTAATATTAATGTAATTACTGGGCTACTTGCTCTAAATAGGCTAAATTCACAAAAATGTCACCTGGCACTGGGCACCATTACATCTTCATTTTTCTATACCAGTACTTTAAGTACACCATCAGATTCTTTCCTCGTGTAGACTAACAGTTTCCATTTGGTTTTCTCCAGACAAGATTAGGAATATGGAGAATATTGGTAGATGTTTGCTTGCCACTTAATTTGCACTATGTACATTTGGTTTACATCCTTGTCTGCTACCACAGTCAACAATATTTGAATTTTACAAGTTAAATAAATACAATTTGTATTGTTAGGCAAGCTGTTTATGTTTTAACAGCACTTTTTTGTGCAAAATGTGCAAATTACAATCACTGGTACTGTCTACTTTTGGCTCTTGCATGTAAAACAAAAGATAATAAAGAATAACATACATCGGGACCAGAAATTTAGCCACAGCTATTACTTTGATTGTGCACAAATGGGCCACCTAAAAAACTCTTTGCCAGCACCCACACTTGGTTCTCCCCCAAGCTAAAGGCCACAGTATAGTAATTAGCTCTTTGCTTGTACTAAACATACCCACTTGTTGGCACTAATGTTAATAAAATCATTTACTTTACCCGCCCTTTACAGCTGTGGTTTGTTGAAAATTAGACAAACTGGTGCCATCAACTACAGTCAGGCCTTGTCCACTCAAGCTATAATTAGAAAGACTAGAATGATTTATAGTGTGATATTGGTCCAGTATTTTCTTTTGTTTAAGTCTGTTACTCATTATTAAGCTCACTCACATTTGATTAAGTGCCGTCCACGGATCAGCTGTTTTAACATTTACTGCATTTGTAGTATCTGCAGCTCTCTCTCAATCCGTCTCCTCTTTCTTTGTGAGCTAATAAATTGGTGTCGCCGCACTGACCCCAAATTAATACCAAAAGATGAATGATTATTTGATGCTGAAAGGTCTTACACATTTCTCACTCTGGGAGATTCAAACGCCGGGATTATGAGTTCTCAGCACGTCTTCATCACTACAAATATCACATCCATACATCACGCGAGGAAAACGTGTGTGCATGTGGGAAGCATTGATCGCCAGCTGTTTCCTCACATCTGCCTGACAGAGGTTGCCAAAACAGCACCAAATGGGGTCCTTGTAAAAAGCTGCGAGGGATGTAATGTAATCTGAAACTGATAATACAATTTATTTTCACTTTATTTTAGATTGTAAACTTCTGGATGGAGCTGCAATGACGCATCGGTTTGTCAAGGACCGGGCCAAGATAACAATGGACGTTTGTCAGATGGAAAGAATGACATCTGCGGTCAATTTTGAGATGGACACGTTTGATGCCCGTTGGCGTAGGTGGGACAAGGATGCCAAAAGACATATGGTGGACATTTTATAGATTAGATCTTTTTTGTTCTTTCTCCATGTATTGTTTTGGTTTGTTTGTTTTCCATCTCACACAAACCAAAAATTCAAATATGGTTGAAAAATATGCAATACCTAAAATGCTTAAGTTAGTGAACACTTGTCCCTCCTGCACCTCTTTTTTAGGTCAGTGATTTTCAAGGATGTCAGGGTTGCCAGGGCCAAGGAAGAAATCTAGCCCAAT
The DNA here is from genome assembly GCA_038363315.1 of Mugilogobius chulae. Lineage (NCBI taxonomy): Eukaryota > Metazoa > Chordata > Actinopteri > Gobiiformes > Gobiidae > Mugilogobius > Mugilogobius chulae. Next base: position 37,446,503 of record CM076395.1, on the reverse strand, counting down.
GACAACTCAAAACCCGCCAAATAACGTAAAAAACTAGTCCAATTTTTTTTTAAGCTATTTTATTTCTTGAAACTCGTTTTGTGTTACAGTTTTCACTTTTTGAGTCAAAAGTATTTGTGAAGGCTCCGCTCTAGTTGCTTTGTTGATGCACACCAATGTCCCTCTTGACCTTGCGGTGCAGGCTTGCACTTGTAACTGTTGTGAGAGTGCGCCCGAAATGGGAGAGCGCCTCATTCAGAGTGTGAGCAGCTTCAGGGTTGCAGCAAACAGCAATTGAATGTTGTTAGCCTAGTTCTTAGGTGAAATTTGAAACATGTAGCGTGTTTAATTCGCGGCTGCTTACATTTTAAAAATAGTCCAAGAAAACCCATTTTTTTAAGTGTACAGTTAATATTATTTATTTATATTGACATTTATGAATGTATCTCACAAAAGTTTGCCAAAAGAAAGCCTAAAACACTACATTTATGCATTGCCAATTTAAGCTAACGGTTAGCATTCAGAACTAGCTTTACGACTTTGAAATGGTAAAATCATTTGTTTTGTTGAAATCTGTAAGGGGGGGTTTGTATTCAACAGTTAAGTTTTGTTTGTATTTAAAGACATTTTCAAAACTAATAAAACAATGTAAGCGAAGTAAAGATACGGTACAAATTGTGCTTCTGGTATGAATTGGGCACACAATCTATGAGAGCATGTTGGCTCTATGCTAAACTATTCATTTATTGTAACTAGCCATAGACACAAATTAGCAATATTCATGTTGTCTTATCAGTAACCTGATATGCCACAGTTATTAGGTAGTGTATTATCTTGGCAAAAAAAGAAGAGCTCACCAGAACAAATTTGGACAACTTTGTGAATAACATTTGAGAGGCTTTTGTGCAGCAGCCATTTTGATTTTTGTCCTGCAGTTGGACGTGTCACGTATTTAGATAATTAACTGTTTGTCCACACCAGCCTGATATAATTTGTGCTCAGACAAATGGACAATCTTCACATAGAGCTTGAGTACTGTCCTGGCTGCGCATTTGAAGGGCCAGTAATTAGCAGGATAATGAACGACGAGATGCTGAATAATAATTGCCCTGGCTGTTTCTCAGTCATTTTTCTGGCTTCACTGTTCTCCTCCAGCAGGATTTTGGACGACCACTTCTAGCTTTAAGGGGACAGATTCTCCTATTGAGGAAGGCTCAACTTTGATGAGCTTTTAACAGTGTGATACGATGGTCTCACCTCACTATTAACTCAAGTGGTTCTTGCCTGTTTGAGTAATTCTTTTGTTGCTCAGAAAATTTTGGCTTACAGCTATCATTTATCCTGGACTAATGGAAGCGACTGGAGGTAAAATGAGAAAGCCATTTCTAATTTCAATGATTGAACTGTCATCAGCTTCAAACAGCAATCTTTTAACATTTTATTTGTTTATACCTGCTTGTTAAAGCCGTAGAACTGTGCTAGTTGAGGACTGGATATGCACTTGGATAAACCTCATCCCACTGTCTGCATACACTGTTGTAAATGTGTATCATGTATTAGTGTAATAGTCAAAACCACACTAATCGAGACAAACACCTTTCTGAGTCTGAGACGAGACTAAGACCAAGACCGCAGTCCATTGAGACCAAATCAAAACCATTCTATTGCACAGTGCCTATAGCAAACTGTGCCTGGACACTGTGCTAGGACCTTTAACTCCTTGTGCAAGTTTATAATGAATGAATGTGGTTTCAATGTCAGACCCCAAGACAAACCTGAGTCCAAGCAACCTGGAGAACAAGACAAGACAGAGTACAAGTAACCTCGAGACGAAGACAAGACCAAGTCCAAACAACCAGGAACCAAACAAGACCGTTCCAAGAAACTTCAAGACCAAGACAAGACCGTGTCCAAGAAACTTCAAGACCAAGACAAGACCGAGTCCAAGCAACTTCGAGACCAAGACAAGACCAAATCAAAGCACCTTAGACCAAGAGTCCAAGCAACCTTGAGACCAAGACAAGACCGAGTCCAAGCAACCTTGAGACCAAGACAGACTGAGTCCAAGCAACCTTGAGACCAAGACAAGACCGAATCAAAGCAACCTGAGACCAGAGTCCAAGCAACCTTGAGACCAAGACAAGACCGAATCAAAGCAACCTTGAGACCAAGAGCCAAGCAACCTTGAATCAAGACCAGACCGAATCAAAGCAACCTTGAGACCAAGAGTCCAAGCAACCTGGAGACCAAGACAAAACTGAGTCAAGCAACCTCAAGACCAAGACCAACCATGTCCAATCAACCTCCAGACCAAGACAAGACCGAGTCCAAGCAACCTCCAGACCAAGACAAGATCGAGTCCAAGCAACTCGAGACCAGGACAAGAATTGATTTTATATCCTTGAAATTATATGTTTCATTGTACATGCCCCATTCCGATAGTTCTAATGGTTTTGTTTACAATTTTAGGGTCTAAAAGTATTTGAATAAAAGCATGAAGGTGAGGACTATAGAACTAAAAAAAATATATGATGAAGATTGTACCAGTTCTCACCAGCACTGCACCCAATGTGCCTTGATGATTCCTAAACCCCTTTAAGCCCTGTGTCTAGTTTGGGTCGCCCACGGTCTGAAAACACTGGGCTCTCTCTGTAATACTCACACATTAGAGGACAGAACATTTCCAGCTGAAGTTGTGCCCCTGTAGCAGCAGCAGCAGCAGTAGTAGAGGACTAAAGTCAGACTTAAAGTGATCACAGACACAGCACACACATGGCACTAACCCATCACTTCTGGTCAACTACAACATGTGTTGTTTCAAGTTGTGTGAATATACAAACAAACTTGAACTGGCTTATGTTACTAAACAGTTAAAGAGAACATTGTTTCATCAAATTACAAACTGTTGTGAGCCTTCCAGAATTTGTTTACTCAAAGTTGTCTTTTCATTGATTTCTGCATGTTTGATTTGTCCTGTAATGATTTGCAAATGAGGCTCAAGTGCTCAGAAAACTCTTGCTTTCACCTACCCCTAGCCCACCCATAACTGATCACTCACTCTGTACTTAGTTAACCGATAAAAATTAAGACTTCAAATCCATTAAATATCCACATATCCACAGATGAAGTTGGACAATCCACTCCTTGTTATGAGCAAATATATGGGCACTAGTCGTAGCAAGAATAGTTTAAATGGTGTTTGCATGTTCTCTCTGTGAGTTTCTTCAAGTTCCAGGTGCTTTGGTTTCTCCTACTACTAATAAAACTTCCCTCTGTCCTTTCCCAAGATTTCTGATCTCACTCTCTATTAAATCAAGAGCAATAATAAAGAGGCCAAACTTATCAGTTCTATGCTTTTGAACTAGAAGAAAAAACAAGACTTGTTTCTGGCTAAGACTAGTGCTTTCAAGCGATTAAACATTTATCTAATTAATCTATTTTTAATCTCACCTAAAAAATGCTGAGAAAAATACTCAACTTAACTTATTTTGTTTTGTTTTTATCCAATTTAATTATTTACATTTTGGTTGCAGATGGGAAATGAAGAAAAATGAAGACTTTTGTTGCTAAGTTGTCAATTCGAACAACCCTTACGTCCACTTTGTAACTCACATATGGAAACAATGAAGTTAAAGATTTCAAAATAGATTAATGCAATTAAAAATGTACTTGATTAATATGTCTGTAATTAATTAATCGCAATTAATGTACTGATTTGACACCCCTAGCTAAGACATTTTAATTTTAATACTGTGATTAACAAAAACAAATAAAATGATTATCCTTTAGGTTTAATGTGAGACACTGCAGGTGAATAGAAGTAAAAAAATACATATCAAGGTGCATTGTGTAGTTTTTTGACCAAATATAGATTTGAAGAAAAGCATGGTTCTGTCACTTAGATTTCTTTGTTGTACTAAATAAATAATAAAAGTCTTTCCTTTGAGTGTGTTTGCATGACCACAAAATAGACTGATTATTTTGGCTTGAGGAGGTCCTCTTGTTTGTTTCTATTGAAAAGTTGTTATATATATATTTTTTTTTTCACATTATGGCTTAAAATTATTTATCTCAATTCAAAATGTTGCGTTTAACTTTCTATTTCGACTGAACTGCATTGTTGACCTGTCACTTCTACAAAGTTATACAGTGCACCTTTAATCACATAAATGTAAATATAACACGTCATTGTTTTCATTGACATGTTCAAACTTACTGAATCAAATGTTGCTACAATAAATACAAAGACTTTTACAGAGCGGATTTTGGTTATCACAAAGTTTGTTTTTGACCAAAAATGGCTTGACCGGAAGAAAAAAAAAAAAAAAAGTTTTGAAGAATTTATGGAATGAAAACTATAATAAATCAGGCTTAGGATTAGACAATAACAAATATCTTTGCAAGTAATTAGGTGTGATCAGAAGCATCTTTGGAGGTGATGTTGCAGCCAATGACAAAAATATATGTTGAGAAATATGAAAATGACGTGATCTTACTGAATATCTTTGCATTGTGTTTTATTTATTTACTGGCTATATTTTATTTTCTGTCAAAACAAAATGTACTGAATTAAATATATTGCTACACTCACACGACCCATTTTTAAACAACTTGCATGTCTATAATGAGATCTATGTTATCATCATTTCTATCTAATTAAACTAAGCAAAGTGTTATTTTTTGTGTATGTTTTGCAAGATAAGACTGACGCAACAGAAACAACAGGTTCCAAAGTGCTGCCGGCTCATGTGTCTTTAAGTCAGGAGAGAGGCCGCACTTTACATGAAGGCAGCTGACCTATGAATCAGTGTCACCGTGACAACATGACTGAACCGACGTTATAGGAGCTCACTGAATCACTCTGCATGCTGCGCTGTACACTTCCTCACGCTGATGTGGAGTACAGTCAGTGTTTTCTGCAGAGCGCGAAATGAAAGAACAAATACTGAAATGAACTCTGTCACTCAAGTTAGACGTAATTCTGAGCTGTTTTAACAACTCTTGTGAATAAATTGCACCTACAAAAGTATGTCATTTCATTACTTAATGTGTGATCAGTAGTAGAATAGTCAGTTGGTACATTTCAGACACATTAGACCGTCTAAGAAAGGATGTTTCTGCGTGCCATGTTGTGCTCAACATTACTGTTTTACAACTGGAATCACTAGAATCTAATATGAAAGAGCATGTCGCGAGAATTTTTTTTTCTAATCACCACCACTACAGTCTTTAGAAATCCGAAAATTATGAATACTTGAAATTTGTTTCTAGCTCTCAGAAATCCTTCAATACATAGTCAATGTCCTGAGCTTCAATACTGACCCCAGTCAAGTCAGTCAAGAGCAGTACTTTCAGCTATTCATGAAAAATCAAATACTACTCATTGTTCTATTCAGGCAGTACCTAGTGATTTGTCATTAGCAATGCAGTTTGATCGATACATGTGTAATATGCCTTTTGGTTTAAAATATAAACAGCCTCATTTATTAATCCTGGTGCTAAATATAAACTGAAAATAAATGCATGTGGCATTTGTGAGCAATTTGCACTCAATTGAAAGATACATACGTATATTGTGTAATGTCCTCCAAAAATTTGAAATGCCCCACCTCAAATTTTGCATTAAAGGTGTGGTAGTTGGTTTTCACTTTGCAAAGCTGATTAAGGTTTAAATCTGACAACTTCCTCTTCTAAATCCTTCAACACATGGTTAATATCAACATGTATTCGTTTTGGTTGCAATTATGGCTTATAAACTTCTTTTTACAAACAACAAAGTGAAACTGGTAAAGGACCACCCAAGCACGGCCAATCAGAGCGCAGCATTCGGCTCCTGATTTGAACAAAAATTCTTTATTATTCAACTCAAACATTACTGAGTGGTCTCATTTTTTCACAAAGTGCTGCATTTATCACATACTTTTTTGTGAAAAACACAAAATTTACTAGTTTGCAAGTAAAAATGTGCTCCCCTTAACCTATTTTGTGCTTGAGCAAATGTTTGATAAATGAGCAACAAAGAAGGTCAGGACCACAAACTTTAAAAGATATTCACATATATATTTAGTTACAGAATGGAGCAGATATGAACTACACTCCTATGAGTGTGTATGGTCACTCTTTATGATCAGTGTTATTGTATCACTGTGGTGTGTGGACGGTTTCTCTATAGACATACAGTACATATAATCCTGCCAGCATGAAGTCAGTGCAAAGTACCACTTTAGTACTGTGGTAAAAATATGACATACATTGTGAATGTGTATATTGTGTGAATGTTTCTATGGCTACGCACAGCAGAGTCGTTAGCACCATTGCCTCTCAGCAAGACAGCAGTGTGAAAAGACCCTATGGATCTTGTCTCAAGATGTGCAGAGGGTTTTATGAGTGCTATGGACAGTGCAGCACCCACGGGAGAAAGCACAATTTACAACACAACTTCCATCAGACTTCTGCATGACTTTTAGTTTACTTTTCTTGTAACAATTTAGAATCAGTTTTGCCCCACTGCATATATTGTAAACACACCTATTAAGGAGAAATTAGCTTTGCAATTTAAATAGTTAAGCTATATCACTATATCACTTTTTCACCTAGGGATCAGCTAAAAAACTTTACAAATGTTTAAATAGTTTTGCTGTTCCTCTCTAATGCTTGATATTCAATTCACCAGGAGACTCAGACAAACGGCCAATGGATTTCTCAGCATTCGGACCTATCATTATGCCACACTTGACCATACCATAAATTATAACAGGAATTGGAATGCTTGGGATTTGCGCTGTGCTTGAATATGCATGTGCCAAAATTATAAACCCCCAAGACAGTCAGGAAAACGGCACTTTAAGGAGAGAATAAAGAGTACAATATTACCTACGTTTTAATTGATTGGAAAGTGCAATAGGAAAAGTACTTTAGGTCTTATGGGTTGTGCAATTGTTGTTTGTGCAATGCAGATGTGCGTTATGTTTAATCTTTGCTATTGGACTGTCTCACTTTCACTTGAGGTGTCAGTGTGCTGATATTGTATGTAATGTATGAATTGTTTGGGAGACAACAAAAGCTAACCTAATTTAGAAACAAAAAATTGAACATAATACAGACCAACTTGATTTCACAAGAAAGCGCTCATACAGTATACCATGACACTACAGGACATGTAAATTGCGTATGATTAGCAAGGTTTCATGGCTTTTTTGTGTAAATATGCCACACATTGCAGTCCCAGCTTATTTCTATGGTGGTTGTAAAGACGTAATCTTATTTATGAACATTATAGAAATCCTTATCCCTAATCTTACCCGGTTTAGTAACTTGATGCCTAAACTTACCCGTTGCACCAAAAGAAAATCTCCCCACACATGTTTTTTACGCGTTTTCATTTCGTGCTATATCTACGGCGTAACATACAGTAAGTACTCAAAAAAGGCATGAAATCGAGCTCATAATATGCTGTTTTTGTATCAGTGTATATGTATGCTTTCTTGTAAGACTGTGTTGCACAGACTGGATCAGGCAGGACTGACACAGCAGGATCAATGCAGTTAAATGATCCAGCATGAGGGCTTTGGACATCTCTCTAGTTCATTGGTTTAAGGGTCTTTCACATCAAGCCCCTCTGAAACGGTTTGGCAACTTTTGCAGACAGGGGCTCATAAGTGTATGATGTGAATGAGGCTGTCAGAGGAACATGGAGCAGGTCGCAAAAGTGGGTTTTTGAAGACTTGTTTGCAGAGTCTGCATTGTCAGTTGCAACATATGCAGCTGTTTAATTACCCGTGGCTACTGACAAACAGCGCACCAGTGCACTGGAAAACCACGCATACTGATGTTCAAATGGAACTAATAATACCCTTTTGGACAGAGGAAAATGAAGACGGACATAATACAAAGACTGAGCTAATTTGTCAGTAAACTCGCCTTTCTTGTTTCTACCTAATCAACTTTTGTCAACCAGGGCATGACCAGCAACTTCTGTGTTTAGTCAAAGTTTAACAACTACTCACGTGCAACTTATGTTTTGTCATTTTCCTCAAGCATTTGTTCAGGCACTGGTGGTCATTAGAATCGTGTTTGTGTGAATGTTCTTTTACATCGGTGCGCCCCAAAAAGACGTCTCAGCACACTATCGTCAACGACCCCTTGTGTTAGTTTGAAACACCCTTTACTCTCTTGCATGTAAACCGGCTCATATTTGATTTCCCTCGTCACGTAAACCCCCCGATAGAAACCTTCTCTTCACACATTATAATGAGATACATAAGTATAATATATCCATGGAGTCACTTTGTCTGCTCAAGCGCGGCCCAGATCTAAGTGTGAGAAGCATAAAGTAAAGATTCTGTGATGGCTGTCTCTTATCATGAGCAGAATAATGAGCAGGATTTTCCCTTGACCTCCTAAACGCCTTCAACTCCATCACAAAGTTTCAAAGCCGTTGGAATTCACACAGGAACGTTCAAGTTATTTGCTTTGTAGATTATTCTTAACTGTCTGTAAATGGCTCTTGTGTGGTGTAACAAAATGTACAGATCGACTTGTGAAAATGCACTTTTAACACTGTGTGCCTAGAGAATATAATGTGGATAATGAAATGTTATGTTTGTACTATTCTGAGTTCTACCATACAACTTACACAAACTAAAGAAATATTTTCTCTCAAATACTTTTGTAATTGCTTCCATTTAACCAAACTAATGTGAAAAAATCTTGAAAAAGGATAATTAAATGTAATCTTTATGAATGATTGTGTCCATATAGAGAGATTGTCGGTCAATGTCACTTTTCGTTCTACTGCACATGAAAAGTATGCTGGTATCGTCTAGTTGACTGGGGAAACCTCTTTGATAAAAACAACAAAACAGACAAGAACTAGCTGTTTCATCCAGGTTCGAACCGGTCTGATGGATGTGTTTTTACTGTGTTTTTTCCACTCACCTTAAAATGTAACTGTTTAAGTTGTAAATACTACAGCGTGTGACAGGCAGCTGCAGCTCTTTTTGCTCACAGGTTGTGTGTGCATCTGCTCTGATCCCTTTATAGTAGTTATGACAAACAAACATGATTTAATTTTGCTCAAGCTTTAAACTAGTGCAGTGATCTTATGCAAAATAGAGGGTAGTTTTAATAGTGTCGACTACTCACACAAGATTTTGGATTAATACATATTCTGCTTTTATACTTAAATTGGAATTATTACACACTTTTGTCTACTGTACAGCTTGTTTTTGTTTAAAATAGCGAACTTCTGTACATACAAGCATTTCCTGTTAGCGTTAGCATTTAGACACAAACACACACAAGTCTGGTGAATTATTCTTCTGATTTGTGAAGTCTTTAACAACATTCACCACAAACTCACTGTCACTGTCTGATCTTCTGAGTATTTATCATTTGAAGGTGGTGTAGTGAAAATCTCATAGAAATGAACTGGATAGGAAATGCTTTCAAGTACAGAAGTTAGCTATTTTGAATAAAACAAGCCAACTCTGTGCACAGAGTCAATTGTAACTTTAACGTTACATGTCTTATTGTGTCTACTTCTTCATGATGGATAATGGATAATGTTTCATAATGACACTTAACTGTGCCACCTTTATCGTAAACGTGACGTGTTCGCGAAAAGTATTAGCTCACCACCAGTTTTGTTTGCAAAAGTAGCTCTCAGGGAAAAGGTTAAGACTCTGCTGTAGAGGCTTGCAAACATCTTTTTACCGACAGCAAAGTGAAACTGGAGTGGACCACCTTAGCTCAACCAATTAGAGTGCTGCTTTCTCTCTTCGCAGAGATAAATAAACTTTATTACTTGATTCCGACAGGGCACAGCACTCTGACTTTGTTACATAGTGCTGCAATTACAATAAACCTTTTACAAATACGTCAAGTAACCCAACTTTAGCTTACTCCCTTTAATCTTAATTACATGGCCTTGTTTTAAGATTCTTTTCAGTCAGAATTTTTCTGCCTCTACTCTCGCAAGACCGTCGCACAACTGCCATGGCAACAGAACACACACAGTCTCTGGTCATTGGAATAACTCATAGGGTAAAGTGCTATCTTTTTTAATAAACAAGCCAACAGACTTCTGTGCTTAGAGTAAATTATTTCATTCTGCATCCATTTCTTTGTCAACCACTTTTACTGTTAACCCTAACCCTCACTCTTCGAATCACATCACGTGTTTTGATACCACTCACACGCTTGCTGTTGGTCATCCACTGGAGTTATATTTAGACTTCTACAGAGGAAACGTGGTCACATGACACAATGGAACCAGCAAAAGTCTGACACACACACATATTAGAGAGAGATGTGTGTGAGGCAGCGTGCTTCCTGCTTCTCCGTCTGCTGTTTCCTGCACAGATTCTAAGGTCGTTCGGAGAAGACACTTGTCACACTTTTTAAAACTCGTGCCATTGTTCTCCTGACCTTTGATTTTTGTGGCTTTCTTCCTTATATGTTTTTGACTAAAAGCGAGCTCAAGATTCACCAGAAAGTGCCACCCAGACTCTGCTTTGATGCCACTTGCTTTAAGCTAATATTAAGTCTGTGGATAAATAGTGGAAAACTTGCCTAGTTCTGGGTTGGTTGAAGTCATTTTAGCTTCAGAAATGCAAGAACTTGGAAAGATAATATATGTCAGAGAAAATATGAGTAGGAAATGCTTAAAGTTGCCCTCATATGATAGCTTACAACGACAGATGGCATTTTATCAGTTCTGGCAGTTTAAACAATGAAAATATATTCAATCTAACTACTAGCATGATTGACTCAATAGTGACTCGGATAGGGGAATGACAGAGCTCAACCCTAACTGTCCACTTCCTGGTTCAACAAGCTCATCTCCCATGCTAAATCGCCAAGGGATTTAGAAAAAAATAAATACAAATTAAAAGTTTAAAACATCCTTGGGGCTAATCAGCTCTGTGGCGAGTCAGTAGCATAAAACCAATTTTTTGTTTAAAATCCATTTCTGCAGCAAGTTATTAAGACATTTGCCGAATTTAAGTTATAGATGTGCTTTTTACACTGAAACACCCGCACTGTGGCTCTGAGTTAGCACATAGCTGGCTAGCCCGTGACATGTCTTTAAACACTTGATATTTGAATTTTTCGTAAAGCGTATTGTCTGTTTATGTCTCTGTGTTAACCTTGTGATGAGTTAAGGCCCAAAATCACTGGCATAGGCTTTAGTCACCCATGTGAACAGGAGTTACAGTAAAAAATTGACAAAGTTCATGTTTTTCAACAATATATTTTCTTCCTTTATTAAAAAACCCTTCTATATAATTCTGATGTCCCTAAGGACTGTCCCACTTTTCCTTTAAAAAGTATTCTTTGTTCAAATCTGATCAAAACAAAACTATGAAGCACCTGGATAAGTTGAAGATAAAAATGTCATTGTGTCCCTCATATTTAAAGTCAAATCTGCTATTCTGGGATGAATTACTAACTGTAAACTGACAAATAAAAAAAAATCCACAGCCATTTGCTTCTGTTCAAAGGGTCCAGAAACAGTTCAAATTTTTACAGATTTTAGATGCGTAAGGGAAAATAGGCCGGAATGAGAAGGGGTTAAATAAGGACTGGACCACAGTTTGCTTCCATCTCAGTTTCAGTTCAAAATCAAATCTTCATCATGCATTTTGTTATTGTCTAAATTGTATGACAACAGCTGAATATTCAGGCCTCACCTGAGTACTTTGAACAGGTGAGGTGCACTGCAGCTCTGCTCCAGAGGGTGGCACCACGCCCTCATTTTCTCACAGGTAAATGCAAAGAACAGACCAATCACAATGAGGCCAAGGTAGTTTTAAGGCTACATTATTGACCTGACTGGAATATAGCTAGTTAAATAGTTTCTAAAGACATTACATGTTTCCTTTCCTTTTCTTTCTCTATAATACATGTTGTTCAAGTCATAAACAACTTTGAGCACTACTTAATTACTTTTTGTGATCTTCATCCTGTCTTCACTTACGTTAGCAGTCTTTTATTTAGTCTGAAAACTTTGTCAGTGAGCTAAACTTAGAAGGCATAAGCTACAATTGCTTAATTAGATTGGCTTTATTTTAATGATTGCCATGTTTGGTAGTTTATTGTAAACGTTATTGCCCTTCAGCTGGATGTTTATCGCTGGCAAATTAATTTTCTCTGTAAATTGTAAACACATTTAACAAATGCAGCTTGTGGATACGTTGATCTGATAAAAGACACGTTATATTGAAGTAGGTGTAAAGGGTTAATACAAATGAGGAAAGTTAAATTAGAAACTCAATCCTTTGCTTAAGAAAGAAAGAAAGAAAGAAAGAAAGACATATGTAATAGAACATGAGTCATCAAAAATAAAACCTGCATGTTCTTGGTCATATTTTTGTTATTTTTATTTTCCAGGTTTATTCAGGTGTGTTGTTGTTTGGGGTTTGTTTATTTAGTTGCAAAGAGTTAATTTGTTGTTTCACTTTTTTCTTTATTTTGAAATTATTTACTCCCAGTGATCACATGTTCACACATCACAACTATAAACATTAGAAAACACATTAAATGCACATTAAATCAGTTTCTGCCGCGTTCTTTGCATTTTATTTTTCCCATTAGCCCAAATCAAATGAAAGTAATATAATAACATAATGTAACATATACCATAATGTTTTTGAGTTTTTTTTTTAGTTTTTCCTTGCCGAGAAGGTGCTCTGGACAATTATTCATTTGCTTTTTTACTAATAATCTGCTTTGACTTGCTTGATAAATTCCAGCTTCTGAATGATTGGGCTATTGTTTTTTTGAATGCGTATATTGTTTTATTTTATTTCCTAATATTCATGTTGCTAAATTAATATTCTTGGGAAGTCCTCAGAGACGACTGTTGTGTTGTAATTTTGGGCTATACAAAAATAAATTGATTTGATTTGATGAACAGTATAATAATATAAAATGTAATATAATATATATAAAACGGCAAAAATTCTCTGCTAACCATAACTTCTTGCTCCTATTTTGCATTTCACGTGAGTAAAAGCAGTACTAAATCCTTAATACCAAGGAAAATACATAATTTTCAAGACTAATTCAATTTCAGTGTCAATTTTAAGACAATTTTTACAACACAAAGTAATATTTTTTTATGTTTAAAATTGTGGTCTTGTTATATTTGTAGTAGATTTTTCTAAAAGTGTTTACAAAGTCCAACTTGTGTTCTGCTAAAGTCATTTTTAGCATCGATTCTTGCTCAAATGAAAAGCTAGTTTCGACACAAATTTTGGGTCACAGAAGAAAACACAAGATATTTTGTCTTTGTACACACAACACTGCAAAAAAGGAAAGTCTAAGTTTAATAAAATGACTCGAATTAAGCATATTAATCTTAATTTTTTCACTTAATAAGACCAAGTCTTTCTAAGATTATTTGATTTGTTTTCAGATATTCTACTCTGATTTACCTTATGTAGATATAAAAACTGATTTTAAGCTAATTTGTAACTGTTTTAAACCATAATTGCTAAGAGAACTTGAAACTAGCATTTTCTGTTCAAAACAACTAGTCAAATTTTCTTATTGCACTGCCAGATTATTTCACTTGAAATAAGACATTTTCACCTCAAAATAGGAAAAATGTTCTCATATTTTGAAAGGCTTTTTTGCAGTGGAAAAAAAAACAGATTTCGTCCATCACCTGGTCCCAACCAACTGGCCAAATCCATTAAAAGTAGTTTAACAAGTGTTAAATCTGGGGATATCTACCCATTAAAAAGTACAATTAGTTTACTACAACACAACTATAATTCTTTTAACTGCTCAATGCCATAATAATAACAACCTATAAAATGCTTGATGCCACTATAAAAGAATCTAGAATCTCTTTAGTCTGACAGAGAAATGTAACCACAGACCACAACCCATTGACCAGTGTTTACTCCAATCACTTTTTATCAAATTAGACCTAAAGGATTGTCCCCAGGCCGGCTAACGCTAAACCATTTATATCCATGGGAATCTTCCACATTGGTCAGGAACATACGAGCCCACGTCCAGAGCCAGTGAGTATCGAACGCTGTATACGCACTGGCCTCTCCCTCTGTGATTAATGCTTCAATTAAAGCAGCTAAATGGGAAAGGGTTATTGTGAGGATGCAGGAGGAGGGATTCATATCAGGAACACGCTTGATTGGATTAGCCTGGATGCAATGTAGAGAAAGTGTAGGGGTTATCAGCTCAGAGAAGAACAGGGCAGACCATATATAAGCAAACAAGAGTGGAAGTATGTGAAAGGCTACACTTTTCCACATCATATCATTAACATTAGCTGGAGATTTGAAGCTAACTGCGCTCTGACTTAAATATGAGTTGACTTAACTAAACCAGAAGAATTTTTGCTCTCATCCAGAAACAAATGCTGCACTCTGATTGGCTGTGCTTCGGTGGTTCTCTTTGCTGTTTGTAAGATGTATAGTTTTCAAGCCTTAATTGCAACCAAAAATGAATACATGTTGATATTAACCATGGTAAATGGTCTCTATGCAGCGCTTTTCCACCTTACAAGGCACTCATAGCACTTTACAGTCAGGGATCCACTCACCCAGCGTACGCAAGCACTGAGGCAATGTGGGATAAGTGTCTTGCCCAAAGACACAACGACAATCTACTCCTGTCGTTCCACTGTGGCACTGGGTGTTCCAGCGGTCTCACATTCATGTACTAACCAGGCCCTTTCTTCATTAGCTTCTGAGATCTGACGGGATCAGGCTTTGACAAGCAGGTATGGCCACACCATGTGTCAAAGGATTTAGGAGAGGAAGTTGTCAGATGTAAAACCTAAAGCTGGAGCACACTAAAGGAGTTTAAGATCAGGTCACAGACATAAGGACATTTACGATTATTTTTCTTCCAGGCGCATCATGTGACAAGAAGAACAAAGACAACACAGACAGCAGAGAACAGTGCGTCCATTACGTGACCCAGCACAGACTATTTTCTTTCACATGAACGGTTATAAAAATGAAACATCAACAATGATGAAATGCCAGTGGCCTAAACCAGATTTATAAAGCAGAGGATCATCAGAGCTAAGGAGCTGTTACACTGACGCACTGTGGGCATAAAATGAAAAAGTTTAAACAAACAGTGTTGGTCCATGTTCTATAGTCGTGTAAAGTTGCTTCGCACATCATCTAAGGAGCTGGTGTGTTGGAGATTAAATGCGTAATGCTCATAAAAAAAAAAAACGTCAATGTTTTTATTTATTTTACTTTTTAAGACCCGCGTCACAATGCAGATGCACCAGATGCTGTCTTTATGCGCTTGTGCACCATGTGAACCTCATGATGATGCTTCCTAACAAAAAATCTCCTATGAAAATCCTTACTCTGGCGACGCCTCCCAGAACTCATAGAGGGGTACATCGGGCTTAAAATCGGGCCAAAACCCCTGTAGTTTGCAGAACGCTTAAATCATGTTTGCTGTGTGAAAACCAGCTACCCCACCATTAAGGTAACTTTCTAGCTTGTCAGTCTTGCAACGAGATCTCAAATACTGTAGATATAACAAACCCAACAACCGAATTCTACAGGACCTAAGCTTTAAAACAATACAGCCTATGTAAATGCCCTGTATGTGATCGTTACAACATTAGATTGTGACTAATGGAAGTGTGCTGCAATGAAAAGTGGTCAGGAGAACTAAGGTGAATAAGTATACTGACGGAAGCTAGTGTGATGCTAAGCAAACCCCCTTGATTTTAAACAACAAACAGCCTATTATTAGACGTAGACAAGGCAAGCTCATGTCCACCCAAATAATACTTTAAGGGCCTGATTTATGTGCTGAATTGTGGGTGCAAACTGAAAAAAGGGGAAAAAATCATGTTATTTGAAAGCAATTTATGCATACTTTAATATTGAAAGATGTAGATTACATATTAAACACAAAAGAGATATGCACCACCGCAAATCCTGTATCTTTAGTGTCTGTGTAAAGAAAAATGTCATCTCTGCCAAGTTTTTGCTCCTAAAACTTTGTTTTGCACAAGAGCAAATGCTTGATAAATCTGGTCCTAATAAGAAAATACGATTTTAACCCATAGTAAAGGCTTGAATCAGTGGGGATTCATGAGATGGGTGTGGGAGCAGTGGTGTCTTGTCACTCAAATAATATAGATTACTCAAATATGTTAAAATATGAAGAAATAACATGGTTTAGTCGACTATGTGTAAAAACAACAAAACAAAATCTACCATAATTTTGACCATGATCCCCAGTTTTAACTTGTTTCCCTCCCTAGCCTGTATGTTTCACTCTATACTGAGCAGACTGTTGGACTGTATGGAGTCTCTCTCGCAGAGTGGGAGCCAGCTGGCCACATGCACGGCTCTGCAGAGGAGGATGCAGGTGCCGCGGGGCTGTGAGTGGCAGGTGGTGATCCATGCACAGCCATGCAGTAACACAGAGCCACCGGAAAATCCATCACTTCTCATTACGCAGCGCTTGAGTCTCACACAACAACAGCAGCAGCAGCAGCCTCATCACACTCACTTCTGCATTCAGCCTGGGTATGAATGCCCAAGAGACCAATCGGGAAACAGACAGAGAGAGGTTTAGAAGAGGCTGAGGATAGGGGATCATCAGCTATATATGTATGAAAAACTGCTCCAAAGAGATGTAAGTAAATAACCATCATTTAAAACTAAGTCATGTGTTCATAGTCAGAATTTGATTGACTAAACCGATCAATCTTTCAATCAAAGTATTTGTGTAGTACTTTTCACATGACACACACAGAAAAAAAACAAAAAACAAACAGCAGATGTCTTAAAGCAGACCTGGGAAAACTGCGGCCCGGGGACCAAATGCGGCCCGCGACATGTTTCAATCAGGCCCCTGGCAGGTTTTGAGAAACTGAAAGGTTTATGAGACAAACCCTTAGGCTACAACAATAAACTTTTAACATTTCGAGATTAAATTCACAATGTTATGAGAATAAAAAACTATCTTTCAAGATTCAAGTTTTTCAAGATTTAAATTGTAATTTGGATCATGGAACATTTTTATAAACATAAATATCTGTTGTGTTTTAGGCAAACATTTGACTCGTCCAAGTCCAGGTGCTGATAATAATTAGTTTTTTTATTTCTTGTAAAATTACTTTAATAAACTAATAACTAATAATTTTAAGAAAATAAAGTCGAATTAAGATTGTCCTAAAAAAATTACGAGATTAAAAAGCCATATTTTACCTGAAAATTAAAAAAGCTATTTCATAGATTAAACTTAAAGTTTTTTTAGATAAAATTATAATTTTTTGAGAAAAATTAAGATTTTGTTGGACACTATTTATTCATACTGGAATGTCAAAGAAATTTGTTTGTAATAATCCAAATTTGTTATTCCAATGTTGGCATTCTGGCTCTGCAGCACTGCAGCACTATTCTGAGTTTGAATATGGCCCACTAATGTCTTAAAGGAAAACTCATTCTTTCATTTTGGGGTTGCAGGTGACTGGAGCCTATCCCAGTGACTTTGGGCCTTAGGCAGGTGAACAACCTGGACAGTGGCCAACTCGTCGCAAGGTCATCGACAGACACAATCATTCAGTCTCTAATTGATTTTCTAAGAGAATTTACAGTGTTGCAAATTGATCTAAACATAAATGTTTTTGGAAATGGAATAAAGTCGGAGTACCCTCACAGTAACACGAGGAGAACATGCAAACTCCACTCAGAGAGATCATGAGATTTGGCTCAACCTGGGAGTCAAACCAACACTTTCTTGATTCGGCAGCTAGAGCTCTAACCACTCTGCCACCATGTAAGTAAGATCAGGTAAAAAAAAAATGAATACAAGTCTGGCAAATCTCAGAAACAACCTTTTTTTGCAGTATAGAATATATGCATCTACCCAGTGTCAGACATAAGAAAGTAACCTTGAGAAGGTGAGCACATATAGGAAAATAAAGAATAAAGGCTTTTATAAAGGCTACATACTTACTACTTTTTTACCTTAAACAGAACAGCTTTATTGTCAGAGGTGACAGACATTGACTAGGCTCAACACATTCCTCAGAAAGATCATTTATAAGAACCATACGAGAACACACTACAATAAAAAGATAGCAAGTGTAATACCATCAAGTGTAGCTATCTACTATATGGGAAGAATCGCAGTACTTTGTTGTGATGTAGTTTCAGTTCATTTTTTCATATGAAGTCAGTCTGTTTTTCACCAGTACAAATATTACTGAAGTGTCTATTTGGGGGAAAATGTATTCACTGAGTCGAGTCTACTTCTAGTGTTTTTCTTGTCTTTACCCCAAAATAGAGGAAGCGTGCTTTTAATTGTTTTAGCTTGCACCAGCTCTCTCTGAAGTTCAGTGAGAGCTGCCTTCTGAAAAATGTAAAAAAACACTTCTACATGAGCAAAACGTTCAGTGCCAAAGTTCTGTGTTTGTGTTTTTAAGATGGTTTGTGTCAGGTGCAGCACTTCTAAGTTGTTTGGATCAATGCTGTTCTTTGAATTTGTCCATTAAGTGAAACATAAAGAACCTCTAGGGTCGTAGATTGTAACTCTGGCTGACAACGCATGCCTTCCAAAAGGTCTATTTTAGAGTTACTAGGGTCTATATTAAGTTAAGATTAAGACCCCATAGGGAAATTTGTTTTCTGCATTTGACTCATCCTTCAGAGCCTCCTCAGGAGAAGTGAGTGCCACTGTGCTGTTGAGGACCCATCTCCAAATCTTAATGGGAAAACAGAGTTCCCAGAAGAAACCCACCCAGACACAAGGAGAAGCACACAAACACCACACAGAAAACAAGCAATTTTCTTGCTGTGAGGCTACAGCGCTATCCAGTCTGCCACCGTGCCATCAGTATGTTATAAATGCTATATTACATATACCACCAGTCTTTGCTATTATTATTTTTTATAATCTTTATTTAACCAGGAAAGTCCCATGGACTAATTTCTTCATCAAAGGAGTCCTGGCCAAGGCAGCAGACAGACATTTCAACAAGTCACAAAAATGTTTCCTAAAAGCAATTACATGTCATAGATTCAATTTCCAGATCTTTCATTATATTTTAGTTTCGCAACTTTTGCAAAAATGTTGAAATGCCACTGTCCCAGTCTATGTGCAGACCTTGAATCAGAAAGCAACGAATTCTTGGGATCACAGACTGTCCATTTGTTTTATGCTGAATAAATGCACATAGGCACTGACGATTAATTATGAACCAGTGACTTTGCCTGCAAGTGTCAACAAGTGTGCACATTTTTATATTGAGATTGTATTTTTCTCATTTTCAAAACTCATTTCTCCGCGTTTTTTCTGAGTGTTAAGTATTTTTAATTCTATGTTGAACTCCCCAAATAAATCAACCGTGATCCAGCTGATTATACAATGGAAAATTTGGATGACTAACAAGCACTTTAATACCCTGCAGCCATGAACCAATCTCTTCCAATCTCTTGCACAAATATATCACTGACGGCCCTTTAGGCGCATCAGTAAAACTCCATCTTTTAACAGGTGTAGCTGACTCTGCTGTCTCTCTCCTCCAATAAACCCCACCACCAGAACCTGTTCCATGTTTGTGAAATCAATCCTAAACCATATCCCGGAGCCACGATAACTGCGGGCTGGCTCTACAAGTATTTACTAAAACACAGGCAGCAGCGTGTCGGAGCAGGTCGGAGGCGCTGGGACTCAGTGTGGAGGAATGTGGAGCTTTTGGACGGCTCGGGTGGTACTGTCGCTCCCACTGTCAGGCTATCATTATGGGGCTGCAGCACAGGCATCTACACGCACCAGGAAACAAGTGTACACAAATGTAGAGCGAGAGGTGAGTGTTTCCCAGCTGAACGGAGAAGAGTGATGATGAGGAGGAGGATTAATTTAATCTGATAACAACAGTGTTTCTAAAAGTTGTATTTTGATTGGTTTATTCATACTTGTTTGAGTAATTTTGAATCATCCTGCAACTGAGGTTGAAGTGCTCTGATACACTTGCCAGCTATCTATGCCCACATTTTGTCACAGGGATAGTTTTCAATAATAAAACTGGATAAATGTCAATCTACTGCTTGTTGCTTGTTATAATGTGGAATGTCACTAGGTGGAGCGGAGCTTACACTTACAGTATCTACTCTGCAATTTTGAACAAAACAATGCATCTGTTATTACTAAGCCATTTTAGATACAGTATATATCATAATTATCAAAGTGTAAAATGATCTACATGTGTAGTACCTAGCAAAAGCACAATAGGCCTTTTCCCACTGTAGGAACTTTTTTTAAGTTTCTACTTTTTTAGTTCCAGTCCCCATTTTGGGTGTGTTCAAACAGAGCAGGAACTATGGACTACCCAGAGGAAACCTACGCAGACACTGGGAGAACATGCAACTCGACATTGAAAGGCCCCGGGCAGCCCTTCTTGCTATGAGGCCTGAGTGCTATCCACTGCGCCACCGTGTCGCCCAAATAATGACCCTTTTAAATGTTCCAAATTATACAAATGATAATGCTAAAGCTAGTTAGAACCACTTTCAGAAACGTTTACTGTGTGAGCATAAACATGGGGACAGGGTAGTTCTTCTGTCTAAACAGGGGCTGAAGAAATGTGGGGACTAGCTCTTGGTACTTTCATGTGGGAAAACGCCTAATGTCTCCAGAGTTCACTTGCTCCACCTGGACCTGACTGTGATGATTCACTCGAGTTAAAGAATGCTAACAGTAACTGCTGAAAGCACCTGTAATGTATTTTAACATTCTGTTCATAGTACATTTGTGAGTAACACATTCCATTCAGACTCAATTGTCACTTAGTTGTGCTTAAACCACAAAATGTCCTGTGAGTTTTACAGAAATAATGTGAGACAAAGGGTTAAATATGTGAGGAAAAGTGTGCAAAAACATTCATTTATAAATAATGCATTAGATTTAAAATTGAATCTCTGCTTATATCTGACATTTGAATTGGACTTTGTTTTTGTCACAGTCAAAAACTGCCTTTGGCAGCATGGGCTTGTGCTAAAATTAAGTTTATCAACAGAAAACAAAACAAAAGTTTAGTCATTGCTCATTAGTGTTGGTCACAGATTCAATATAATCAGAGAAAATAATCAAACTTTTGATTTTGTGAGCTAATGAGCCAAAGCTGTTTACACATGCACAAACTTTCAGCCTGACACATTTAGCCTCAGTAATAATTTAGTTTTACACCAATCATTTTCAACAGAAATTCCAAACAGTACATGCTATTGTTCCCAGGGTGCGCTACGTGCCCTGTTAGCGTGTTAGCCTGCACACATAGACCAGCATTAGAATGACGATCACACCTGTTCAGCCTCTGATCAATGAGACAGTGAGATGAAAGCCCACGCACCACCGGCCCTGCTTCCCTGCTGAAAACCATTCCAATCAGTTTGAGAAAAGAGACATACGTCCACCATTACATTCTCACTGCGCACAATCTTCTAAAGACCTCACTTAACTCTCCCAATGCAGCTCATGTCCAAGTAGTTTCAGAATACAACAAAACCTGCTACAAAAGGTTGGATAACGGCAAAGATGCTGCTTTAATGGATGGATGATCTCTGAAGGTGCTATACCCGATTTTTGCAGACAGAAATTGTTTATTTTAAACTTTCAAGATCAGTCTACATGTTTTGCTCACTTACCTAATGTATTCTGAAGCTTGAGTTGTTCATCCCAATGTGCTTTAAGCTTTTTTCACAGCTGTTAGGAGAAAGACATTTCAGTATGCTAACGGCAGTTAGCCACAATGCTAACAACAACAGACAACATTTGTAGATGTTTGTGAACAAATGGGACATTACTGGATGTAGACAAGACATTGTGGACTAATGTTCATCTGAATAGCTACATTAACAAGGTATCTGTGCTAAGTGGAAATTTATTGTATATTATTTTATTGAAAAAATCATGTCAAGTTTCTTTAATTTAATGTTTTTACATGAGTCCACGTTTGGCTCACTTACCTAATGCAGTCTCTAATTTGTTCACCACATTGAGTTTTGGGCTTTTTAAAAAATGTCAGAGCGAGTCATGTCGGTATGCTAACAACAGTTAGCCTAATGCTAACAACAACAACAGACAAACTTAGTAGAGTTTGGTTAACTAAAGAGACAATGTTGGATTTAGACAAGATATTGTGGACTAATTTTCAACTGAATAGATTCACTTTAACAAAATATCTGTGCTGGTGTAAATTGATTTTTTGCTATGAATAGAAAAAATGATAAATATAATAATGGTACAGTGCCTTTACCAAACTAGTCACAACTTGAAAAGACTCGACAAATCAACTTTCACTTAAGCTGTGGTGACAGAAAAAGCAATTAGACCATAAGTACATCAAATTTGTTTTTACTAAACAAAATAACTAAAATGCAAATGGTGGACTTTTGCTCCACAACATTATGAAATGCCTTTAAGCATCAATAGTAATTGCTTTAATTAAGGTGAAATGAAAAGGCTCAGTTTAAAGCAGAGCACAATTTAAAGAAATAATAAAGCAACATTATATAATGAAAAATAAAAAGTTGATTAAAACAATAAATTGGCAAAACTGTGACCATAATGGCACTAATGAGACTGGAAATGTTATATCTTGTGGTTTTGTTCTCATATTGCATACTATATGAGGAATATAAACCCAAGGCAGTTCTAATATAATTATAAAATGCAAATTTGCCATTGCTGTGGATGAAGTGGGAGTGGTATTATAATGAGTTTCATTTGTGTATTATGCTGATATTATTTGAAGCAGATGATTACATAAACTCAAAGAAGAATCTAACTGGAAATATTGGGTCTTATTTACACAGTTTACAAAAAACAACAACAACAGGTGATGTATTTTTCTTTTCTCTGCAGTGTTCAAAATACAGTATAAGACATAAACCCAACATAATAAAACTATTTCAAAAAAATGTTATTATCCAGTATAATGTTATTTGTAATATATCAGAACAAACTAATAAAACTAACACACTAACTGACTGACTATCTAATTAAACTTGCTGAAGCTAATCTTAATTACAAAAACTAACAAAAAATAATAAAACTAACTAACTAAAGATAGGTAACTAAAACAACAAATGAATTAACAAAAATGTATTCAAACTAATTTAGACAAGCTATCTAATATAAACTAACTAATTTGTTCAAGCTAGCTGTAACTAAAACTATTTAATCTAACACAATGTAATTATGACAGACTAATTAGCAAAAACTAACAAAATTTAACTAAAACATAGGGAAACCGGAGCACCAAGAGGAAACCTACACAGACACAGGGTAAACATGGAAATTAGACACAGAAAGGCGTCGGAAACAACTAACTGTTACTGTTACTGTTACTACTATTAACTATAGTTATTTAGCAAGTTTATATTAGTTTTAGTTAAGCTATATGCTTAACTAAAGCTAATATAAACTTACTAAATAGAACTTTAACTAACCACATCTGAAACTATCTAAAAGTTGCCAGAACTAACTTAAATAAAGTAAAACTAGCTAATAATTTTGCAAGAGAATGCTGCTATCTGCATCTGATTACAATACAAATTAACTACATATTGACTGCAAATTTGGAAGACAGAGACATTAATGTGTTTTGGGTTGAGCATGCCAAAACTCATGCACGTCCAAACAATCAGTTTATCCACACAAGCACTGCTTCAAAATGTTTGAAAATGTGTATTTCTGTTTGTCAAATGCGAATCTTCCCACAATTTGTCACGTATTGTTTCAGCTAACCCCCCGCTAAGCTAACTGTGATCTCTTCTACGACAATAGTGAAGTTTAAACAGCCGTGACAGACTGCTGAATACATCGTTCTGACAGGCCTGGGCTTCATCTCCTCTGGAACAGGTAATCCAGCTCAGGTCACCATGGCTACCCTCTCCACAGTGCCCCCCTTTCACCTGGTCCACAGAGAGCCGCTGATTGGATGACCTCGCATACAGCCCCGGCCCCGTAGACCCAGGTGCTTGAAGTACCGTAACCAGTTCTCAATCTCCACGTATTGGAAAACTCGATTCGGATTGGACGTCTGATTTTCCACGCTTCATCCTAACGCGTGAAGGTAGCGATTTTTATGCAAAGCGTCGCGTCGAAAACAGAAGGACACAAAGGATACCGTATGGATTTGAACGAAGGGCGCATGCTAAGGCTGCACTTTAGCATGTCCTTTACATAATAATGTTAGTATAATGAGTTTACAGCAGGGGAAGAGGGTCAGAGCATCTGTCTCTGCTTGTTTCATTCAAGTGTCTCCGGTGTGGTTTATTAAGTTTGGGATAAATATGTATTAGCAGCTTCGTAATTATGCTTGATATGTGTATAATTTTCTTTTCATCGCATCTGAGTCGACCAACTGGATAAAGATTTAGTTCGTTTTCTGTCCATTTGAATAGGTCTGCCTAAACATATAAACTGTTACTTGGCCATGCAAGTTTAAGTCTCAAAATTATAGTTCGGAAAGTGCACAAGTTGACTGAACTCAGAAGTACCTTTCTATTTGCTGAGACTTTTTGGATAGTGAGTCTTCTAGTGAAATTATGGTTAGGGTTACGCTTCATCTCAGTGTGGTCTAAGAGTCTGCAGATTCAGCTTTCTCGGTATATGGGACAATTTTTGATAATAACAAGAGATTTGCCGTTGAGGTCTGTGGTAATGTATTAAATGTTCAAATTTCTTGTGCGCCAACAAGTCAACAATGCAATTTATGTAGCCTGGAGATGCATTTATTGTGGAGATCAGAGGCAAATACAAATGAATACAACTGGAAAATGTTGTATTTACATCTAATGAGTGCAAGAATACTTCCAGAATAAGGCGAATACTGATGTTGAATATGTCAAACACCACTTCACTTTATATGGAACTGCACTTTTATCATGGACAATAGTTTTGGATTCCAGGGCTGGTTACCTATGACTTGCCCAGCTCATCCAAATTGTGCTGATGGTCAAGAGAGGCTTTTTCTTTTTGTTCAGTGGTTATTGGATTGGTCATCCAGGCAGCTGAACTAGGTTGACTTTGACTTTTGAAGTGAACATGTCACGCCTACATAAAGATATACAAAAAAATAGATGGTGAAACTGATAAAGAGAAAGGCAAAAAGCAGTGATTGAATAGTTTGAATATTTCAGCTTGTAGAACTAAGTAGGTTTGTGTTTCCTTCATGGTATCCCACAGTTTTTGTTATTTTTGTCTGTTTGTTTGTCTTTATTATACTGTATGTTTAAGGTGGTGCGTTCCAGCTGCAGGGCGAACCTCTGAATGATGTTTACCCCGAAGAGTGTTGTGTGTTCCAGTGGTAGGTCGATTCTTTACAATCAAGTAATAAACAGCTTGTAAATGGCCAAAAACTGCCAAAATACAAATCCTTATATGTCAGTCTATCAACTCGAACATCGCAAAAGAGTGAATTCAGGATTTTGTTTACATTAGTTCTATGTAGCAACATTAGCCTTGCAGCACAAAACAGCAGGTTTATAACGGCAGAAGCTTATAAGCGGTCACAGAGGAGAGTGAACTGTAGAGACAAACTCAAGAGAAAATAAAACAGGTTCGATCAGCAGTGAAGCTGTTGGATGTTTATCTTTCTCAAAACACAGGGTGCTGCCGCGTTCGATTTTCTAGCTCGGACTCTGAGAATCTCTCTGAGTATCCGAGTAGGATTTCCGAGCTGGAGAGCTGTCCAGTGGGAATTTTCAAGTCGTAATTAGAAGATCCGAGCTCCGAGAGCTACCACAGGAATGCACTATCAATTTTTGCTTTGTTAAAAATGTGATCAAACTGAATTATTTATTTAACTTTACTTCATTTTGTCCACTCATCATTGCGCTTTAAGCACTTTTCACAACTTTGAGATGTGGACAGCGTCAAAATGTGAACTACAGATAATGAAATGCTAGCAACATAAACACCACACTTCCATAATTTAGATATCGATCTATGATGTTACTTTCATGTATTATGGGAAATATCGCAAATACCACTTGCAGAATGGGAAACGAATGACAAGACAAAGATAACCTTTGACCTCTCACTATGACAGACAACTGTAAACGAATCCCAAATAAAGAATAATTAAAATTTCCCTCCTGTAAGCTGGTTTTAAGAATGTATCTATCATTATGAAACAAAAAGTAGAATTGTTTATGTTTTTCCTAGAGCAGAACAGCTTCATAAATGCACTTGTTTACACGTATTCACCAAAATGTGTCCAGATAGTTTTTCATTTTGCTCCGATTACACTTGAACACAACACACTCATAATTACCACTTCACAAGGGACATGATCTTTTCCACGGCACATGAAAGCAGCGTATTAGACACTACAAACTCATTTTCACCTCAATGGACAAACTAAAACCATATCTGTGAAGAAGCCTAGTAGAGCATGTCTATTTAAATGACATAAAAATGTTCAATATTTAGATACTGAATAGGAGGGGTCGGCGATATCTATTTTTCATATCTTGATCTTGATCTTGAAATTACATTTTTAAAGGTGCACTGTGTGACTTTTTGGAGGTGAAAAGTCAGCTACACAATTCACTAGAATGAGAAAGTTAAAATCATACTTTAGGACATTCTGAATGGGAAACAAACATGAGCGACCCTTGTCCAGACCCAATAACAGTCCATTTTGTGGCCATGTAAGCCTGTTCAAAGTTTTTTTTTTTTTTTTTTGATTATTTATTTCGTGGTACAAAGAAATCAAATGACATTAACATGCTTTTATTCAAGTCTACTTTTGACCAAAAAGTTACACAGTGTTCCTTTATTTTTCTAAGCCTGTAGCTGCTGATTATAAAATAGAAATGTAAATTCACTTTAAATACATTTATTTTGGTGATCCCTTTTGCTGGAAAACTAAATAAAACAAAATTTTATGCATAACACAAGTTTAGAATTTGACGATTACAACAAATAAAAATCTCTTATGGCTGTATTCTTATTTTTATGAGCTCTTTATAATTACATTATTCAATATTTACAAAATGCCCAATTTCATATCTTGTCCCGTAAAATATCTCAATAAACAAAAAATAGTATTGATATATCGGCCAGAATAAAATATGGCTTATGTAAAGATGTCTTTGTTTGAGTCTGAATAATCTTAATCTCCCTAAATTTACAGTCTGCCAAACTGTCCCAATTTCCTCTTTCTATTAATAGGTTTCATTCTGATATTTCACATAGCTGACTTATAACATAAAACTACAAAAACCTGTGATGGTGGCTTGTCCGCTCCACACTGAAAGGCTTCGTGTTGAACTCCTGACCTGGGCTTGTGGGCTCCTCTGAGGAACTTCCTGTTGTTTTCTTAGTTACACGGATTGAACACCGTGAATGGGACCGAAATACCTTCTTCTCCGCTCCTGCCCAGGGCCATGATTACATAAACACTGAAGAGCTCAAAGCTACAGGCAACACAAACAGCCCACCGCTTCAACCTGTCGCCAGGTCATAGTTATGCAGGAGATTTCCACTGCTGGTCCAAAAACAAGTGCTGCTGGAGTCCAGGAGTGTATTATAAGCTCTGTTTGTCTTCTTCAGGGACATAAAAATACGTTCTGTTGTATCTATTTTTCTAACAGTAATCCTTTCTAACACCTCTCACTTTCACAAACCCGATGGCACATGGCCTGGTGTTTCAGACACAAAAGTGAACTATGCACCTTATATTGCCGTGCAGCTGATCCTCCAGTGCAGAAAATCCCTGTTGGCACCTACCACCTATCCCTGCTCACTTGTCTGTATTTACAGGTGATTTGTTAAACCAATCAGATTCAAATTACAACATAAGGGTTCAAAATGGTTGTTTATTTCTCCACTCCAAAATTTGCAATTCATAATTTGCTGTTTGTTAAAGTTAAGTTTTACAATGAAGAGACGAGGCTTATCAATTCTGCAGTTTTCCAAGCCGTTTTAGATCAGTTTTGTGTTTTACAATGAACAAAATGTAAATTGTTGATCTACATATGTTCTAGTTTATTACTAAATACAGAAAAAAAAACCACACAATACGTCCCCTTTAAATAAGATAAAAACAAAATCTGGCGGAAAAAAATTTCTGAGGGAAAGAAATAAAAACTTTACATCAATACACAACCTTTTGATAGATCAAATAGATTGTTTATATTTATTTTGATTTTCAAATGATGTTCAAATTACCTTATTTATTTATTTATTTTGTCATTTGTTTTTTGTAATGTTGCAGGGGTACCCAATTTTTCCAAAAATAATATATATATTTTTTAATGTAAGGCTCAATATGAATGATTTCGCAGCCTGTCGATGACCAAACCTAAATTTATGTTGCCTGTACAAAGTTTATTTGCAAGAAGAGAGTTATTAAATTGTATTTTATGATCATGTTTTAACAGAATAAAACTGATTTGGTGGACTGTCACAGTCATTTCAACATAAAACATAATCAGAAATACCTTTTGCAGGCCAAATCCTGCTCCACTTTGGCTGCCACTGTTTTAATGTGTCAGTACATTTTAAAACAAATTTTTAATCTATTTTTTAAACTAGACTGACTTTTTAATTAATTCATTAATTTATTTATTCATGTCTGTGCAGTTTAAGACTTGCTTCTTCTGTAGAAAAAAATGTTTTGATTAAAAGGTCTTTAAAGTAACTATGAGTCTTTGGATAAAGTTCATTGAATTAAAACAATAAAACATTTTCAGGAGCAGATTTGACATTTGACTTGTTTTTACATGAAAGCTATATACTGAGAGAGCATACTGACAAAAAATAGGAAAAAGATAAACCGTAAAGTTTACTTTCTTTATGTATAGTTATTTTTTGCTTACATTTCCTGCAGCTGTAGAGGTTTTAGTGCAGTTTAGGTCAGAGATTTTTCAAAGTTCTGATAGCCACACTTTCTTTTAGTTGAACAATAAACTGCCTTTTGACGACCGAGAACTGCTTTCGTTGAGAATTCTGTCTCTTTTATGAGCTGCAACCCCATTTGACAAGCCATTTCTACATCCACCTAACATTCTGAAGCCTCAAACGGCAGGTGAATTCTTGTTTGCACCGTCTTGACCACAGCAGCGTTAGCATTCCTCTCTCTCTCTCTTCTGTGGGCAGGTATTTCCCTCTTTACACGTCCCAGCAGATTGAGTGACATCCAAGGCGTTTAAGAGGATTTGATTTGGTGCAGTCGGAGGAGACGGAGCGCGGCGCTAATGTATTCCGACACTGCCATGACGCTGGATGTGGAACTCGCTCAGGCAAAAAGCAAACAGCGCAGAGAGGAGAGAAGAGAGGAGCGTGTCCTGTTAAGTCTCTTCTGCTGCAGGTGGACACTTTTGGAGAGATAGATTTGTAAGTGCAGTAGCTCCGGGATGATTCGGAAAATAGAGTTTGTGAGTTAGATTTATAAGCAAAACCAAAACATGGTGAATGTAGGTACGGCTAAGTTATGTTTCAGTTGTCTGTAGTGATGTTTTCTGCAAGCTTTGACTGTCGTAAATAACAAAGACTTAAAGCTGAGGTACCTGGTTTTCACCCTGGAAAACAACAAGTAAAATAAAGTAACTACTTAACTTGCTCCTCACTTGCTCAAATGGTTAATATTTATATGAATTTATCTGCAATTATGGCTTAAGATCATCTTATAATAGATAGCAAAGTGAAACTGTAGTGGACCACCCAAGCACAGCCAATAGGAACGCTGCTTTTGACTATCTATGAGAATTAAAATAGTGTTTATCGATTCAGACACAAAATAGAGTTCTGATTTAGTCACAACGTGCTACATTTATGTATACTTTTAGGTGGAAAAAATATATTTTACCAAATAACAATTTAAAAACGTGGGTACCCCAGCTTTAATTAAGTAATAAGATAAAAGTTTTCAAATCATTCAAAATGCATTTCAGCTCATTCAACTCAATCTTATTACATGTTCAAAGGTTATTTTTTGAATGTGTGTTTGTTTCTTTTCTAAGGAAGGGAAATGTGCATTAGAAATGAGGAAACTTGGTTTGCCATTACATGAAAACCAATAACTTGACTGGACTTAAGTAAGGTAAAAAGCTTTGACTTGACTTGATTTACTGAATCCTAAAGATCTGTTGCCTGGGATCCAGAGCTCACACTTCAGCCAATATGTAAGATTCCGCCTGCATTTCAGATCAACTCCACAACGATACGGGTAATCAGACTAGTTAATTTGTGTGACGCAGATGAAACAAAGAAGCTGATTGGTCGTCTGTCATTTAGACCTAAATCACTCACCTCACATTAAAATCTTTTTTGCTTTGCTCATTGATTCTGCAGAAATTTGCATTGTTTTTCAGTTCAACGTAATCTTTTTTCTATATCTTTCCATATATTTTTTTTTTTGTCTTAACCAGCTTTGTTGGTTTTCTTCTCGGAGACAGTGCGTGTCCTGATTGGCTAATTAATATGTCGATTACATCCACTAAAATTCAAAAGAGGGACACAGTGGCCAGACGTAAAAAATTTTTATATATCGTCTGGCATAATGCATGTTTGAGTAATTTTGCATTGTTTTGCAACTAATGGTTGAGTACTCAGAAAAGCCCTGTCCTCACCTACCACCTATCCCCACCCACTTGTCTATTTAATTGTGATTCTTCAAAAAGTCAGATTCCTAATAAAGCATGTATGGTTCAAATAGTCACACGCCACATTACAACAATAAAAACTACAATTTCAAAATCTGCTGCTTGTTACATTAAAATCTTACTGGCTCTGCAGTCTTGCACATGGAAGTACGTATATGAACCTCTTTCTAAGTTGTTTTACATCAATTTTGTGTTTTGCAAAAAAAAAACTAAATGTAAATGCTGATCTATTATAGTTATTGAAACACTGTATCTGATTTACAGTGAACAGTGGTGGATATACAGCAACATAATGCAAAGCAATACAGACTGGCCCCTCATAGTAAAGTGGCCCATGGACAGGACCACATTTCTTGGTTTAGCCTAGTCCTTTATCTGTTGTTCTGATTTGCTCATATTCTAGTTTTGATTTATCTCTGCAAGAGTAAGCCTGTTATAGAACTGAGCAATTTAGACTTAAGTTAAGTTAGACATAAGTTCTTGGGGCAGTTTTGTTGTTCGGCCCACACATCATAGTCCTTTGAAAAATCTGTCCCGCTGTAAAATAATTGAATAGCCCTGCTGCATACATTGGAACCCTGCTTGTTTTTTAGATTGTCCTCCAGAGTCACCCCCTCTCATAATACCTGCTGAGCGGCTCTAAACACTTAAACAGACCTTTGAAATGACATACTGTATCTAAACTCCTGGGCCTCCATGTTGGTGGCCATCTTTGATTTTCCGAGACAGCGTGAGGGCTTTGAATCTTTCACGTCATCTGTAGTTTTGACGCATGCCGCAACAGGCTTCAGATCTTAAATTTCACAGTTATCTGCACATATCCTGACAGAGAAGTTTGATAAGACCCAGCCAAAGCAGTCAGAACAGCGTGTATCCCTGAAAGAGAGAGAAAGTTACGTGAAAACATTTTTTGCAAGCTGAAAAATGATTGCCTTCAACCCAGAATTGAGGAGTTTTGAGGGGTGTTGGTTCCTTCCACACTTTGGCACCGCTCCTCTGTCACGGGGCCTGATTGCGGCGCTGGGATGACAGGAATCCTCGCTGACATGGCCGGGCTTGTGTAGGTGATTCACTTCGCTGCAGGTGCCGCGGAGGCTTAAAGGAGCACACTTTGAATCCGTTTATTTACGGCTTACCAAAGCAGCAGACATTTCATAAACACATTTGTAAGAGAGCGCAGCCTGCTTTTACTAAACCTTACCTGGGATCTTGGTTGGTTTGTTTTGCACTGATCCGAATGTCGAGCAGGTATTCTCTGTGATGTTATAGATGATACGTATTTGTTTCTTTATAGAATTAGTAGTACGGATTTTTTTCTGTCTGAATGAAGATACAGTTTTTTTAGAAAGGACAAAAAGCATAGATTTATCTGTATGTGAAAATCTTCAGATCTCTATGAAGTCTTTAATAAGTTTTGATTTTCACCTGCAGCTCACTGTCATTGCCTGATCTTCAAGTCTTTTTGTTTAGATATAGAACTACTCCATAGAGACAGAATTGGACTGGAGGTGTTGAAGCTAAGCTAGCCACAAGCTGATATGTATAGAACCTATTTTTACCACTTTTCTACATTTTTTAACAGGTGTATAATTTGTAGCTTTCTGCGGAACATTTCAAAGCCTTGGATTTCCATCATGAAAGAACATATGACATAGGCTAAACTACGTTACTCAGCAAAACAAACATAAGTAGTAGTGATGTAGTGATTTTTTCGTGACCTGTCCCGTCCAACCGAGTTAAAATTCTACTCGACTCACTTGGCCCGAAAACACACTTAGAATTCAAGACCCGACCCAAACACGAACCCGCACACATTAAAACTACATCAAACTGTGGCTTTGTGAGCTTTTGTGAGTCCTACGATGTCCCAATACGGTGTGCTTTGCTCTCAAACACTTGTTCAATTTGGGGACCGTGTCAAATCGCAGCATTCACAGGCAACAGCACAAAAGATTTTTTTTAGAAACAGTAGTTTGGATCAGGCAGGAGGAGCTGACCTGACGCAGTTTCTCCAGGTGAGGATTTGACTCTTTGTGCTTGTAGTTTACTCTGATGAATTTCTTCACAACCGGGAGCATCACTGTGTGTAGTTGAGATGTGCTTATGACTGTGCCGATAACGTTGCTGCTTCGTGTGCACAGAACGCCACATTATTTTCTCGTCTATTGAATTTTCTTCCTTTTTTGTAGTCATAAATAAAATATCTTCATAGTTTGTTGAACAGAGCTACAGAACAGGCTTATTGGACTGACGTTCACTCCTAAAGGATAGGAATGTTTGAACATGGGTTTAGACTCAACCTATCCGAACTCGCCCAACTTCTTTTAATTGCACTATCCAACCAACTCGCCTGAACCAATCCGGTTGACTCGCTCATCACCAGTGAGCAGGTAGGCTAAGATTTTACTTTTTTCACCCACTTTGGCTAAGTTGGAGACATTAATTGCATTTGGCCAGCAAATGTGAGATACTGTAGATAAGTGGTTCAATGTTAGAACAGTGGAGATGTTACTGCTAAATACAGAAAATAACTAGGCCTACTGAACTAGTAGTTTATTGTGTTGTTCCGCGACTGTTTGTTTACTTTTTATATTGTATTCTATTGAAGTTCTGCAAACATCCCAACAAACATGGCAGATTTGCTATTCTTTCCATGGTAGCCACTGTCGCTTCCTGGGCTCTAGAAATGACACAATAGTGATTTGACACAAAATAAACTAGACATCAGCTTAATTTAGTCAGACAATTGCTTAAGCTGTCAGAAAAGTTGTGTGTCTTTGCATTTTAGATAGATTTTGATCCAGGACTTTTTTTCAGAACAAAGATTTGCTTGTAACATTCAACACCAGTTTTTAAGTCTATCTTGTTGCTGTGTGTTTTAGTAAATGTAAATGCTACACACCTGCTTCAATATTATAAGTTTAAATTACATCTGTTAACATTGTCGTTTCAAAATCTCCCCTTTTCCCCAACCATGTTCTTGGCTTTAATTCTCTAAACTATTTAAAAAACAAATGTAATACAAAAGAAGAGCCAATCTAACAATGCAGCAAGAACACATCCTCCAAAAGAGACAGGCTTAGTGGCTCTGCAGAAGTGTGTCCGTCAGTCACACACAAACACACACACACACACTCTCTATATAGTGAGACTGTGGTTTAATAAAGTGTAAACGCAGAAGCTTCATCCCTTCTGCGCTCTCAGTGAAGCAGAGCCGGCCCCTGAGCCCGCTCCTGTAAATATATTTATTTCACTTGTGAAGTCACTGTCGGGTTTTTCATTACCGGCGGCAAAGACAAAGTTTGGGTGGTATTAGAGCCGCAGCCGAGATAAGAATACAGTGTGCTTTTATATAGCTCCAGAATTTGGGATTAGTCCACTCCCTAAAAACTAACAGTACGAATCTGAATTATAAAAGCTAATGACTGTGTGAGTGATATATGCCCCAGTTTAAGTCTGTAAATGTTGATGGTGCTTTAAACTCGCTGCAACATAAAAAGAGACAATCCCCCTGAGTGTAATTGCTGTTATGAAGTATTATCTTCCACATTCGCCTCCATGAGCCAGCCTATCATTTCTGCCGTGGGATTTTCCAGTTCCAAAGGGTTGACTTTTCCCAGTTACTTAAGCTCAAATCTGACTAGTTTTTTCAGACTATTTATTGTGTTAGCTTTTACTTGA
Organism: Mugilogobius chulae; assembly: GCA_038363315.1. Classification (NCBI taxonomy): domain Eukaryota; kingdom Metazoa; phylum Chordata; class Actinopteri; order Gobiiformes; family Gobiidae; genus Mugilogobius; species Mugilogobius chulae. Next base: position 37,412,202 of record CM076395.1, on the reverse strand, counting down.
GCAATTGTCTGAATGTTTAAGCCCATATGACCCATGTGCTTTGTTAGTCCAACTGTCTCTGTGGTAAGTGTTTAGTTAATGTTTAGTTTCATCAAAATGGACAAATATAAGAAATAAATGCAATTACAATCTTGCAACTTATGTCATCAAAAAGCAATGTTCATCCAAATGCAAAGACAATTTAAACACAACTGACACACAAACAATCCCTAATAAAAAGTAATACTGTTATTTTATTTGTCAGAACTCCACTTATTTCCAATTAGCTTCAAGTGGTTAAGGTAAACATAAACAAACTGAAACAAACTGGAGTAAAGCCATGGAAGCACCAGGGATGATCTGTGTGTGATGTTTGTAACAAGCGACATAAAGATGTGTGATGTTTGTAACAAGCGACATAAAGATGGTCACTGCTGATGATGGTGTGAAGAAGAGACAGGTGTAGTGCCTGTCAGTGATGCAAGCATGAGCATCTAATCGGGACAGGCCTCTACAAATGGTATTTTTGATCAGAATAATTACATTTATGGAATTTTGTAGTGCCTATGACAAAACAAAATACGTAGGCCTATATCTACTTTTTTTTTTTTTTTTTTTTTTTTTTAATCGCAAAAATTGTGTTTTTTAACATGTGTGTGGTCTTAAGTTTTGATATCCAAGGTCTTTAAAAGTCTTCTATACTTTTAGAAGTGGTGCAGGAACCCTGGTCCTGAATCTGAGTTTTGCTTTCCTAAAAATCTAAACAAACAGAAATAATAACTTTAAGCTTGCACATGTTTTGCTCACTTACCAAATGCTGTCTGAGCTTCTGAATTATTCATCACGTTTTTTTCACAGCAACAAACAGGACATTACAGACTATTTCCACAAGAATAGACACATTAACAAGATATCTGTGCTAGGGAGAAATTGATTTTAAAGTATTTATTTAATGAATCTGGTCTGACTTGGTCAGGACTAACAAGGCTAGAAGATTTGACCATTTGTGCATGTTTTGTTTGGCAGTTTTTGAGACTTAGTTGAACCTAAAGATAGTACAGACTTTTCTAATTGTGATTTACTACTTATTAGACTCACATTCAACATTATTTTATGTTTTGTCTGCAACACATAAACCAGAAATCATGCTTAAGCTGGAGAATATTGACAAGGTTAAGGTATGCTTCAGTCCTTTTTGAGAACTACACCCCACAATTTGGCATCACACAACTCCTGATTTCTCTCTTAGGTATTTACAAAACCATGCGGTGGATAATCAGGGCTAAACATAATCAAACTAAAACAAGACAAGCTCCAACACATGATCAGAAACTTACTCCTACATTATTTTAGACTAAGGTAATTTCATTTCTATCTCCTCGCCAACTTAAACACTGCCGCGGATCAGGTTAGCTTTAGCAGGGTGGTGACTCCGACTTGTCCGGACAGCGCAGCAGGTTGGGCACTTTTGACTGGAAGCACCTCGTCAGCGGCGGCACGTCTCCTACCTGCACCTGCCACAAAGACATAACTTAATGCCTGAGGAGCGCGTCCCAGCCTGCCCCTGCCCCCCTCAGCCGCTCCGGATGGGCTGGTTCCTCATAGTCCCATTGTCAGAGAACGGCAGGAAGACTGGAAAACGGGCCCACTTGACCTGCTGGATACAGTGCCATCCGCTAATATTGGTAACTAAGGAAGCAAAGGAGGCTGTGGATACTGTGGTTTGAATTGGTATGAGTTTGTAACTGTTTTTGTTGTCTTTCCTATTTGAACAAAACATATATTTCTCTCAAACATCAAATATCTGTAGTGTCTAAATATACTGTATGTTAGTGAGCACTCGTCTTTTGTCGAGATAATCCATCACATCTTCTAAATGCTGATTAGACCGCATGAATATTGCACAGGTGTGTGTTACACTGAGCTCACACTGCCTCCAGTCCAAATCCAGATCTGTCTGGGTCCGGTGGTCACTCCCACTGCGACCAGAATATGCATGAATAAGTATGTAAGACTCTGCCGGCTTTGCGAGACCACGTGTTCACAGGAATTCACGCTCAAGTTTGCGCGATCAGTACAACAAAGAACACTTGCGTCGTTGCCTGACCAGTCAGCCCCTCCTACATTCTGTTACATTCTGTTTGAATGCAGAAGGTCTGAAACCGGAGCCTCGGCCAATAATTTCCCCGTCCAATGTTAGGATGATCCAATCAAGCACGGCGATTCTACACGTGACACTAGAAAGTCAGAAGTTGCTTGCAAGCCCGTTTAAAACCTTCAAGAAGGTGAACGTTGCTTATTCGGCTCGTGCTTTGGTTTTGAACAATGAACTTATCAATTCCTTAAAACCTGAGCAGCAAACCGTGTTGAGGGGCTTCAGACTGAAAAAATCCTCGCGCTACATGTTTACGAAAACATTGTGTCGATGTTTTGGTGGAATTCCGGGTTTTCTGTGATTGGTTGACTCAGCGCTCGCAAAGGCCGCCCACGAAATTAAACCTCGGCGCTCCGCTCCCAGACCCTCACGGTTTGTAAAGTGTCTGTCAAAGCGTGTAGGACTGGCTGGTCAGGCAACTTGCGTCATGTTTTGGGCTTATTTCACGTCAGTTCATTTTCTGTTTGATTTACAGTAGATATGTATGTTGTTATATAGTCGCTTTATGTCAAGCATTTGTTGTTTCTTGTATAGTAATAACGTAATTATTTTATTTTGAAAACCACCGGATTCACTTCACCCGCGCTCGCTTGGTTTTCTGTTTGCCGTGTCTTGTTTTCACCGGAGCGCTCCGGCAGTCCGGAAAAAGTTCCTTCCAACGGAAATGATCCAGACGACCAGAGCAGAGCTACGCGACTAGCCGGACCGGGACAGAGAACAGAAAGCCTTCGTACACCAAACTGTCGTACAAAATTTCGCCTAAGCACGCCAGCACAAACACAAATGGTGTAAATTTTGAGAAAACATGCAACGGCAAGTTAATTGTTAAAATGTTTCTAATGTAAATTTTTATTTAACATAAGCCGCCTCTAAGACATTTCAGAAAATTGTTGTGTTGCGATTACATGTATGCAAATTCTATGTAAAAACGGCCAAAACCTAACATTTCAAATGCAGATCTTTAAGCTCATCACCAAATCTTTGAGTCTGATCTGTCAATATTTTTTCAAGCACAAGATTTTTAAAGTTATATATCTGTGAGAAATAAACAACTTTGTGTTTGCATAAAATGTAAAATTTTGAAAACTGACCAAAAGTTTTAGATGTAGCGGTTTTGCCTGTAGTTTGATGCAGCAGAGAATAACACGTATAAATCTAAATCTCATACAGAGCTTTTCCACAGCTTCAAAATAGGATGTGGCACGACTTTATGCATCATTCATTCACTCTTTGTTTTGTCAATGCTGCCCTGAGGTAGACTGACAAAAACGCATCTTTCCTCCATCACTTACCGACAAACTAACTCTCCTATTTACTGAGACAAGGTTGGCTGGAAATGTTTTGTTCAAAGACACGAAAACAGCATGCACCTGTTGGAGCTGGAATCAAACATGCAGTGTTGGGGGGTCCTTGGGTGATTCACTAACCTTACCTAACACTAACACAAAAAATACTTATTGATACAGCCTGGTTCATGTTTTCAATTTATTTTTACTGTGTCAAAACAAGAAAAATGAATTTACTAAACAGATACAATTTTCTTTGTAATTTGCAGTTTTATTCTTTGAAAATTGTGCTCACTTTGATCATTCATATTTTACATCCACGTTCACTTTTACTTCATTTGTATTATTTATTTATTTTTATTTTTTTCATGGGTTACAGTTGTTCGCAGTGAGTCAAAACCAAGATCAATGCGCAGCTGTGTTAGGTCTGATATTTTGGAAACTTGATCGCAGAGTGGGATCTCCAATCAATCTTTGTCAAACATGTGACCAACAGTAAACACACAAGCACTACTCAGAGTAGCATCAGAAGAGCTCTGCTGTGAAAGAGGCCTTGTCTTTCACATTTTTCTATCGTTTAGTCACAACTGGTCAAAATCATTGCACACTGTCAGGGCGTTTACATGGAGGCCAGGAAAACAAGATAACTAGCCTAGTTCGATTTAAACCAGACCTATTAAGGAGCTGTAAACCGGTTTTCAGAAAAAGCACCATGGTCCCCACCGATTGTAGTCCAATTTCAGACAATCGGTCTGCAGTTGGACAAATGTAACTGAGCATGCTCACAACTACTGCCCGCCCCACATTGCAGCAATAAAGTTAACATTTTCACAATGAATAAGCGCCCTGCACAAAGGACACGCAGCCAGATATTTAACTACATGTTTAACACAGTTTTACACGTCTAACACAGATCTACATGTTTAAAACAGTCCAACATGTCCCTGAAAGATCAGTGTGTCTTTTTACAGACAATACAAACGCCTAGTATTAATAAACAATGTTTAGGTGAATTGACATATCATCTAATCATGGAGCAGTGAATCTGAAACAGCAGGACATGTCGCTCCAGGTCACTGATCCAACTGATTTGAGAGGAAAAACGCTGGTTATCTAGCCTAGCCTGATTTCCCTGGTCATGTAAAAGCACTGTGTAACTATAAAATTAAAGGTGATGTACCTAATTTTCTCAAACAAAATTAGGTTTTTAAATCTTTTAATCTAACCCCAGGCCTGACTAACTCCATCTTATTGTTAATGTGAATATGCATTCATTTGTGGCTGAAATCACGGCTAATTAACAGCTATTTCACACAGCAAAAGGAAACAGAGGTTAACAATCCAAGCCTAGCCAATCAGATAGCAGCCTACGGCTACTGATGACAGCTTTAATATTTTTTTCAGATTTGAAATTTTCACAAGTCTATTTTCAAGAAAAAGTTCTGGTAACAAACTAAAATTTAAATGGTCTTTTACGCAGACGCTATAAGATCATGCTATCAGCTAAAGCTAACGTCCACATATTATTTTAATGTAAGAATTTCAACAACACTTTTCACCACAAAGCTAACATAACAAAAAAAAAAACTCAAGCGTACAATGTTAGTGGAGGGTATTGTCTAATTCTTCAACAGGACTTTTACAAAGACAAAAGCTTTTGCCCTGAGGAGTTTTGGCCTCGTTCCAACGTCAGACCATCAGTGGATCCACCTCAGCTGATGGTGCACAAAATGAGAAGTGCCGCGCTGATTACACCCTGCAGTCTGGGGCAATGAGGTAGTGATGTAGTCTTCCAGTAGTCTGCTCTCTGTCTCACTTAGAGCTTCATTATCAGACGTCAGAATCACAGCTGGTTAAAGGGCATTTATTACACACACATTTTCCTCAACAAAAATATAGTTGTGCTTTGTTTTATTCACAGTTCCTTAGTGGTTTAGCAGCTTTATTGATTATTTTCGGTTTTGAAATTACAACTTTTGACTTCAGTCTGCTTCAGTTGCTGTTATAACGGAAAATATTGGAGGCTTTCTGTGACAATTTCAATTAGGCAAAGCGCAAAGCAAAAGCAAAAAAAAAAAAATCTAATGAGGCGTTGCATTGATTTGAATATATTCTTTTTGTTTCCAGCCTTGGATTTGCCTAATATTGAAGCTACAGCTATTGTATTAGCCCCATTGAAACTGCCACATTAATCTCGGTGTTGACAAAAAAATTCCAGCTGTCTAAACACTGATGATTACTTTCTGTGTGATGATATTGTTAAGTTGGAGAAGTGGATATTTGAGTTTCTGAGAGGAGTTTGACTTTTCAGTGAATAAGCAAAGTCGCTCTGAGGCGATATGACTAAAAACAGTGGGTTTTCAAACTTCACAAACACTGAAAACATAGCTATAATAAACATTTGTCTTCTTTGTTTGTCTGAGTCTCAAAACACAAAAAGTTGCAACTACAATACGATTTTGCCTTAAGGTTATCTCACTGTCAGAATCTCATAACATCCCACTCACTGAGTTCTTCTCTCAATAAAACAGATTTATTTATATATGAGTATACTCTGCAAGAAACAAATGTACATGCACATAATCTATGGTCCCTTAAGCCCTGCATGCAAGATGGGTCTGGAGTGAGCTGTGGAGGAGCCAGCTTTCAGAGGGGACCAGGCCTTCCTCCTTTTAAGCATGATGAATGAACACGAGAGAAAGCAGGCTCAGGTAAAAAACTGATGTGAAAAGAAGATAGAGACAAAAATACGCTCCTCACCCAATGCTGCCTTGATACTTTGACAAACTGACGCATTTCTTGTCATAATAACTTTATTTGCTGCAGAATTAGCAAAGCTAGCACATAGAATTGGCTGTTCCCTATTTTGTTTAGGCAAAACACTCTAATTTATTGCAAATTCTGCACAGAATGCATCCAACACCATCTAGCTTCAATGCTTTACATAAAAAGAGATTCAAATGAGACATAGAGCAGAGAAGCCGGAAACCAGAAATAGTTTCTTGTTTAACTAGCCTATCCTTGTGTCTCAGTGACACAAACATACAATTATTACATGTTTTTGTAATTCACTCAGACCAACTCTTTGAAAAAGTATTACTCAGATACAATTTGGATTTAGAGTGGATGTACTATGTGTGAGAGACTTCAGCTGTTCACATGACAGACCCGCAAGAGCCTGCACTTAAAACGCTCACCATCATTAACATAATCGACCCAAACCTTCAGCCATGGAAACATGGCTGATGTCCTAGGCCTGGACAACAATTCTCATGGAACTTATCCTACCCAGGTAGAATAATCCAGACAGCTCCTTTGGATATGCTGTACAAAAAAAAAAAAGTTCACAACTTGCTCTATCACATTTGCAAAGAAAAGGGCAGGAATAACGCCAACTGACCAATCAGAACAAGTGGACTTCAAACATGGGGAAATATCAAGCATGAACACAACACACATTAAATATGACTGTAGATCTCATCCTTTTTTATAAATCATTGAACATTGATATGAAAGGACTTCCTTATTTCTCCTTTTATCTCTCTTTCTCCTATTGCCTCTCTTCACACACCTATATATGCTGGATTCTCGTCCCTGATTGCCAGGTTGTTGTAGATTTTGAAGTTACAGCATGTTGCCATTGAAATCCCCAATAGAAATTGACACCAAACTTATTGGTTTAACCTTAAACCCAGTACAGGCCTTTTTTGAAGAATCACAGTACAAGGATGTGGGCGTGGATAGGGGAAGATGAAAACAAGACTTTCTGAACATGAATCAGTCAAAATGCAACTTTGAGTAAACTAATTATGGATTAAATGCTCATTGTAGTTGATTCAGCATATCACGTCCCCTTTAATAGTTTGAACGCCGTAATGTTGCTAACAAATCACTAATTGAATCCATGTTCCAAACAGTAAAACAAATCATCTTTTGTCTAACATCGAGCACCAAAATTATTGGCACATCCACTTCTACCACAATGGAACAATAGCTGATTTATATCTCGTTTTCGATGGGGAAGATTCCGAATGACTGCGCCATTGTCTTTTCTGTTTATCCACTTGATTATTGGCATATCCAATTTGCCCGAACGCTGTAAAATTTCCCCATCTCCAAAGCGTTTGTGTAACAGTTATTCAATGCAGCGAGAGTCCAAACGGCGCTAGCTCTCCGTGCATGCCCGAACTCACATTATTTTGAATTCCTTTTGCTTTATGGGCTATCTTCCCTCACATCTGCCGCCAATTACATCATCAAAACGCCGGCCTTCCTGTCTCCGCGCTTTGGTGAATGGCTGAGCGGCCCTTAAGCAGCGGGAGGGATGCAGATATCTCGCATAGTAGTTTGAGTTGTGTTTGAATAAAGAGGGATTTTTAATGCGAGGAGATATGTGTGAGAGCAATGGGTGAAGTTAAATAGGACTTTCGAGGAGCTTTGAAATTTTCGGTAAAAGGAGAAGATATGGTACAAACACGTTTTCTTCCCGTATATTTTACTAAAGAGTAGAATATAGTGAAAATATATGGATCTTTTGGGTGAGCGTCTTGCTTTTGTAAATCCAGCCAACGCCAGGCCAAATAATAAAAGTGAGGAATTGCAAAAGGAGAAAACTTTTCATTTCCACCTGAAATGTTTTTGAAATAATAGTAGTAATTCTACTTATTTAAGGCCAAAATATTGTACTTCTTAGCTTGTTTTGTTCAATGCACCACATTGTACTGCACAAAATCATTTAAATTATATATCTTTTGCAATTATACAAAAGTTTTGTGAAAATTTGTTTGAAATGTGTAATAATGAGCCCGATCTCACTGACATGCATAGGTATATTACTAAGCAAATTGAAATGCATATAAAAGCATATGTATGCCACAATTTTTTATTTTATTTATTTATTTTTTTGCATATGTATGTTATGAATTGCTGCCCTAGTTCATTTAGTGATGAATGTAAAAATGCTATAATTAATTAACCCTAATCCTAACCAAGTCTTAGATCAAAACTTTCCAATTTTTGCAACTTTATACCTAAACTTAGCTGGTAAACCCCAAAGTTAGTATCTCCATGTGGCTTCAACCAAGCACAAGAAATAGACGCCACATAAAAGGCACGCTAAAAAGGTCTAGAAACCTTTTTAAGTACTGTTAAAAATAGTTCACAGAAACTACTAAAGATAGAATTACAACTTTTGCGTACATATATTTTGTTTATTTAAAGTTTATATCCATTTGACATGAAGAGAAAGCTTTAGCACACTTTTCTTTCCACTTAGCCTGACAGCTTCATGACTGGCCTGGCTGAACTACCATGTTCTTAACAAAAAACATTAGGTGTTTTGTAATTTTATTTCTTCCCTTCTTTTTTTCCTTTACTATTATAAAAACCCTATTATAAAAAAACTAACCCTCAGTGTCAAAATTGCAACAAAACTCCGCAAACCAAATATTGAATTGTTTATTTCCATGTGAAATTTACAAAGCAAGATGGTTATCCTCAATCAGATAAGGGGAGATTGGGAGCACTTTTCTTTGGCTGAGCTCTCGGCACAAAAGAGACCCCTGCATATTGGCTAATGCCGAGGTTAATGACATTTTAATGACAAGTCATTTTGTTACACAACTCTCTCCTTGGATAAAGGACTCCACAAATAAACTGCATAATGAGGAAGGGAGAAAGAACAGCGCAGGAGAAATGGCTGTAACAATAGAATAATATGACCTTGATGTGCAGCTCTGCGGAGAATCACAACTCCAAGTTATACTCAAAGACAAAAAAATAACATTTAAACTTAAAAGTCTGTGAGTTTTGATCTCACTGCTGCTTGTTTTCACTTTGTTTCAAGTTTCTTTGGCGAAGATCCTTTGGGAATAAATTAAACTGTTATTTAAGAATGAGCTAGCAAGATAATATTTACATTACATGAAAAACAACATCTTTAATTAAGATCTTCAAATTCTATCAAATCTGGGTGAGTGAAAGCTATTTTTGTTTGAATCTTTTCTTTCAAGCTCATTTCCAGTACAAATCCTGGAGCAATCACGACAGATTATCCAAAATGGGGCAAGGTTCATGCGAGGCTGTGATTGGCTGTTTGTCAATCCAGGTTAAGTCAGAGGTTTTTGTTTCTTTTAGCAGTGCCCTGAGGCAGTCCAATTTAAATGCCTCACAAGACCTGTCTTTGGCCAGGCTTTTGTATGGTCTGTATGTATCTGCTTGAAAAAAAAAAAAGACAAAATGGGGGAAGACTTAAATGCTCTTGACTTAAATGAACTAGATTTTATGAAACAAAAGGGGAGACCACAGGGAATTGTCTTGGAGCCATCCAAGTTTGTCAAAAATCAAATTTTGAGACTAGCAAGCTTCATTTATTGTGCTTTTAAATCACAACACCAGCAATGCCCACCCAGACTCAGTGAAACCAACTTTAGCAAGAAATTATCTACATGGTTGGATGCCTATTTATTTTAGGCCTTGTGTTCACTAACTGTGTAATTTTCATCAAAATATGTTGTTTTGGTGGGGAAATATTAGTGCATACTTTCAACTTCTAATCTTGAGACATTTTGACTTTATTATTTTTGTATTACAAAATTATGTTATTTTTTTTGCAAACACCACATTCTGTCAAACCACGTTTCACCAGTCGTCTGAATGTCCACTGTGACATGCTTCGTGCTCTGCAATTACTGTAAGTTTGTTCTGAAATTGTAATTTTGTAAACAGCGGGACTGCCATTATTAACCTGCTGTTTCTAAATCAGTCTCAGAGGATCTCACAAAAGAAGTCCAAATGAAATAATTGAATCCGAATTTTTTTAAAGGATGGTGTATTCATTGCTTTTAGTATTGTAAACATTCTTGTTCAATGGCATTCTTCATGTCCAGATAATGCTTGCTATTTTTCTTTAAAGAAAACAGTTTCTCAGACAGGACAGGGGTGTTGTGAGTCGCCGACATCTACACTTAAAACTGTGTGTCACTTGGAGACAAAGGTTGGGAGGATTTGGCATTAAAGCAGAACCTTTTTTGAACTCTCACTATTGTAAATTACAGCTCTCCAAAGGGCAATGGACTGCAAAAAAGCAGCAGGAAACTGCTCTGTGATTTCACAATCTCTGCTTTAAAAAATATGTAGACAACAAACAGATTCCATCTCGTGGTGTGTGTATGTGTGTGCATGAGGAGACCGGAGCAGCAGCAGCAGGTAGGCTGGTACACCTGTGTTCACCTCAGAACAAGTGTAAGAGTGTGTGTGTCCTGCCCAGGCCTGTCGGAGCTGGAGGAATGTGATGAGACAATCAGGTGCAGCGGGCGCGTGGCAGCTTGCTCCAGGCCCCCACAGGCCCAGGTGGGACTTCTACTGCCTCTGAGGAACAAATGGGAAATGTCCACACTGCTCTGCGCTCCGTTTGGAAGAGATTTACTTTTTAGAGAACTGTTTTCTTCAAAGCAGTTGTCAAGAGAATCTTTTTAGTTATTTGTTTTTTTTTTTCCTTTGCAGCTCTAAACCTGTGCTAAAACCTTGAGGTCGTACATTTTATATGCTACTGTATTTGAAGCTAGTTTTAACCAGATAAATCAATGTAATTTTTTAAACATATTGGGTCTGTGCTCTTTAGGTTTTGTTCAATGCTGCTTGAGCATTATCTTTGTCAAAATAATCAACTCTTTTCAGACGCTTTGAGCTGTTTTAAATACAATTGAACAATTCAGAAGTACTATGGGCATAAGGTTGAATAAATGGTTAAACTTAATTCTAACACATGTTCCTTTGTTGCAATAATGTACTTTGAATTACGTCTGAGTAATGGTGAGTAAACATACATCCTGTTTGCCAAAGAGAAATGTCTGTTCCGAACAATTATAACAGAAAATCAATAAACTTCTTTCTGTTCTGAGACATTTCAAATCAATATTGTGCTTTACAAAGAACATAATGAAAAAAATATGATGAATTTCAAGACGGACTCCATTATCAAGCATTTGCTGAAGCTAACAAGGCTAAATAAGTAGCAAAAACTAGCATTTCTGGCTTTCACACATAGGCTAAATTTGAGATTTTGTGGAAGATGCTATCCAATACTAAAAGAATTGCAATGTACACACTAGATAATTCCTTCCTCTTTAATCTACAATGTGTTCTGACATTTGATACATCACATTCAGAGATAAATACTTGATGAAGCAGCGGTTGCCATGACGCCTGAACATGCCGGGACAGCCCCTGCCCCTCCCGCCTGGCCTGCTGCTCCTGTCACCGCACACAAGACCTGTTCCACTATCCCGCCTTAACAGTGACTCAGAGGGTGGAGCGCACACGCACGCACCACATTTTGTTTAGCCCGGGGATAAGAAAATTTCAATTCTATCAAGAAAAAGGTCAGAAGGGCTGCAGCGGCTTCACAGGAAATGCATGGCCGCACATAATTGGATAACCTATCAGTTTTTGGGAGTCGCGTGATTGAAGTGACACTATTTGCTGGTGATATTTGGTCAGTGGGATTGAGGGTGAATGAAAAATGCACAGTGCAGAGTAGCTCGTAGCATCGGAGGAGTTAGCATACATCTTTTATGAGCTGTGAAAAACAAAGATTTGTGACCACCGGACTGGCACTAGAGAGGAAGTCTCCTTCGACTGATTTTAACAAAAGTATATTCCATCAGTGTATTATCAAAGTAGTACAAACTGAGCAAATGAGCAAGTTTCAGGTCCAAAAAGTCAAAAACCTTCTATGTCTAGCTGCACAAACCAGTGTTATTTCTAGGTTGTATGTGACATCAGCAGGCCCGGGCTCCCACAATATAAATTTATGTGAAAAGAATATCATTCTGGGCCCCTACGACCCTGAGGATCTGGACATATGACCCATTTGTCCCATCCTGTTGACTCCACTGGTCTGGACATCAGTATCAGTTTGACCTGTGCTGATCAAAAACAACTTATCACACCAATCACACTGCTGCTCTCCACTCTCAGCCCCTCCTTTCACCACTTCTTTATATGTTATCCAGCAGAAAGTTTTGTTTTTGGAAGTAGTTTAAGGGTCTGACTTTGCTTTATGGAAATTTAAAAAGTAATCAGATGAATATACATTACTTTAAAGGAAAAAACTGCAACTTGTGAAGCAAGAAAATTAACTTTAGAGAAAAAAAAAATGAAATGATGAATTATATTAATTTCTGTAATGTGCCTGAATTCAAAATCTCAACCCCATTGTTAATGTATTCTTGCTACTTTTACAACACACTGAATTCTTCAGATAAGACACAACTCTGTAAAAAGGTAACCCAAACTTCCTCTGAACTAGCTCCATTTAAAGTGTTTAAATTGTGGTTAATTGTCACCTTGTAACTGGTTGGTTAACTCAGACAGTTATCCCTCCCACCTTCAAACATCTCGTTTGGGTTCACCCTGAATAACTTCTGTCTTCATTTTAGAGACAACATAACCCTTTCACTACATGTAGATTTAATATTTGATAACAACAGCCAATGTGTGTATTATATCAAGTCTTTTTCTTGTAAAGCAGCTTGACTTTCCAGCTAGGGAGTATATTATTTACAAATGAAACCCCGGCGAGGCGTTCAGGGGCAGCGGGACCCCTCTGGACCGTTCATTTTTCCAGCCTGTGTGTGTTTTTGTTGTCTAAGCTTTCCTTGGTGGCAGTGAACAAAGCGTTCTACTGTGGAGCCCTCTGGCTGATCCTAGACTGGCTGTCTGTACGGGGAGTTCCTGTCCCATGGCCCAAACCCACAGACCCACAGACCCACAGCGGAGCAGGACAAGGCCGAAGCATGTCCCTGGGCTGTCTCTTCTCCTGCAGCACTGTCAGAGATTCAAGCCCAAACCACACCATGTAATATAGATAATAACTATGTGTCAGTTTTACCAGCGCTCGGAGGAGAGCTTATAAATTCAGATTACTGTTTCATTTGCATTACGCAACCAGAGCATTAATATTTAAGGTTGTTGAAAGCAGTTTGATCCTTGGACGTAATGTCTTTTTCAGGAGATGTTATGCAATGGACATATTAAATGCATGATACATGTGAAAAACATCTACCATGATGTTTTCATTAATGGGCCTTTGGTTCTCAATGGTCCAGTGATAATTTGCATTTTAAGATACATACATTTCTTGATGTATCTTTCAGTATTTATTGTCATTGGTGAAAATATAACCCACTAATTCTGTAACAGAGGTCTAATAGAAGAGATAAGAATTAAGTAATTAAGATTTGTTAGTGAAAGTCTATCACAGTCTTTACATCACTAATCTGACTAATCTTTGGAGCCCAATTAGTTGTTGCCAAGGTGTTAGTTCTTTTCAAAATACACACCTAAATTCTTTTGAAAGAGTGAGTCACAACTTCGGCCAATCTCAAAATATAACTCAATATACCGAATAATCACATTTGCAGAAAAAGCTCACCTGAGAAATCTAAATAATTTTATTTCCCATTTCCTTTATCATTGTAAACAGCCATATTTGCTTTGATACAGACACTCCATGCACATCTCTGATTGGCTTATCCATCTATCAACTCAGGACATGGTGATGAGTCTGAAACACAGCTAAAGATGCTACTGAATGCCCCAAATGCTTAATTTACAACTTTTAACAGCAGGCACATGTTTTTGTAAGTTAGTCTGAAAGCATATTCTTGATATGATCTGCTTAGAACTCTTTTCAACTGTCTGAAGCTAGCACGAGTTGACCGCGTGGTATGCTAACAGATGCTAACTAATGTAAATAACAAGGCCACTTCTGGATTTAGGAACAAAACACTATGTTACTAGACAAAGTTTGGATTCTGCAAGTTGATTTTCAGCCAATTACATACTGTACTTTGAATATATTTGGACAGATTTTGAAGAAGAAAAAAAAAACGAAAAAAAAAAAAAACAGTATTCACCTTATTCTGCCTTGCCCACTTTCCTTGCAGCACACTTCCTGTTTAGCTATGCTAAGATAGCTAACATTTTTCCTTGTCTGTCTTGTGGGGCACTCAAGTAGATTCAAATATACACAGTGACTGAATTTGCAGGCAAACCACAGTTAACCTGGAAATAATCTGCCAAGAAAAGTAGGCACGGCAGAATAAGGTAAATGGAAACTTCAATTTTTTTAATAGAGAGATATCATTGCATATTCTTCAGGTAAATACTCTTATTTCTCTACACAGAAAATACAGACAAGTTCCTTTAAATGAAAAAAAAAAAAAAACATGTTTCAAATACAGTGACTCATTCTAAAATGACACATTTCATGCTTGTTCTGAACTTCCAACCATTTCAAACTCACAAAATAAGTCATTTATGTGTCTCGTCTCTCATTGATCATAAATCCATACAGCTCAGTATTATTTCAGACACAAGAATGTTCCTTCGAGCCAATTTTTGCGGTTTGAATTCTCAGCGGTAGCATTTACTCTTACTTAAAATCCGACTTAACCCTTTCTTGGCCCGACAAACTTTTGTCTTACGAGGCAATTATCAGAGTCTGAAATTCCAGTCTGCAGCAGCCATGATAAGACTCGCTCTGCAGTTGGAAAGATAAAAGCAACAGTCACTAATGAAAACACTATAGCTCTTATCTTATTCTGATAGGCCCAATAGATCCTCCCTAATCTTGGCCTGAGCTCTTACTTTGAAAAATCCCTTTCTGTCCCTTCACTTTAGCTGATGCCATATGGGTCCTGTCGTCGTTTGGTTTGAGGGAATTTAATCAGGCGTGCAAGTGATTTACATGTTCTCATATTAGCTTTTTTTTGCTGAAGATGTCGGCTAATTTACTCTGGATATGGACAAGATTGATTGCATCCAGTCACAATCAACTCTTGACAGTGATAAATAAGCAAACAGCAGATGGTTTGCATGTGTTTGAGTGGATTACATGGGAAGAAAATTGAAAGCTTGAGAACAAAGTGGGGGAAGATTCATATCATGTTGCTTTATAGAAATAACACTATTAAAATGGGGTAACAAGTTGTGTTGCTGTCTCTGTTATTACTTTGCTACTATTAATGAAATTCCGTTTACTGCAACAAACAAGTGCATTCTTATGGGAAAAATCTTAAATACTTGACATAAGTAATACTCATCATTCACGGCAAAAAAATGATCAATTTAAATGTGCACCGTGATTTTCTGAAGGTGAAGAGTCAACTAGATAATTAAATGGAAGTTTAATATCAAAACCAGACTTTGGAATATTCTGAATAGGGATAAATACATTTTATGACTTAATGTGAAGACATACAGCTAAAAGAACCACTATTCTATAGAAAAATACAAAAGGATGCTCTTTTTTGGAGAGGAAATAGTCCTTCAAAAGTAGAGATGCAGATTTTATCATTCATTTTGTGCAACTAAGAAATATAAATGACAAAAATATGCTTTTATTCTAGTCTTTTTTTTTTTTTTTTTTTTAGATAACACACCTTCAAAATCAGATAAGTTTTCTTACTCTAGATTTTTTTTTGTTTTTCTTAAGAAGATGTGTTTCTGATTTTTGAAAAATGAAAAGTACCTAATTTTCAAATTTCCAAATACTGTGGTTTTACTTTTGCTTTGAAAAAAAAAAAATGTGTTGACGAAATCTGCGTGATTTAGAAAGCCAAATGGCTGGTGTGTTTTTTATAGGTGGAGTAGTTTCACTCGACACAAATATGTCCCATCATTCCTACCGTTAACAAGTCCTTCAGCACATAATTAAAATGCACACGTTTTCATATTTTGCTGCAGTTAAAGTCTAGAAACATCTCTTTGGAGACAGCAAAGTGAAACCTGAGTGGACCACCCAAGCACAGCCAATCAGGGCCTTTTCGCCATCTATAACACTTTATCACTTGATTCAGATAGTAAACAACGGTCTCATTTTGTCACAAAGAGCTACATTTGCAATATACATATTTGGTGGAAAAGACAAAGCAAGTATTCCAGCTTTATGATAAGAAATTATATTACAATTGTACTTTTATTACATGTTTCTTTTTCCTTGATGTTCTGCTAAAGTGTGTGGAGCACTGAAATTTCACCATTGTGAACTGGATTATTAAAAGTCGTCTCATCCTATTTTGTCTTTTCAGGCTTTTGCAGTGTGATTTGAGTCTAACTTTAGCATCTCAACATAAGATTTGTCAATGGAAGAGATAGTTTAGTAGCTTGCCATTATTTTTTTCTGATCATAAGCACCTGCTATCAAACCAATCACAGTACCCTCTTCTTTTACCCCCTCTTATAGCTTTTCAAACATGCACTCTTACTTAACATTTGGGAATTAACTCGCAGCAACATTCTTCTTGCTACGAATTACTCAGACTGTACACACGTTTTGTCAGATTCCCATAAAAATAAAAGTATTACTCTCCAACAAAAAGCACAGGATTTCACAACTGATAACTTTACCAGCCCCCGGTGAATAACACACGGAGCCAACACACCTCCAACCGCATTAGCCAATCATGAATGTTTCTAATCCGACTGATACAAGGGAAAAGTCTGCACACATATCACGTCATTCCCACTAAATATTACAAGACCCTCTCCGTCAAGGCTTTGGCGAAATCTAACCTTTAACCTTTTTACAGCGCTCCGAGAGTTGTTTTGATCTGCCAAAACAAGATTGTGAACCAAGACCTCCAATCTGTCCTGACATTTGTCGGCTAATATTGTATACATATGAAAGACGCCGGATCATTTGTATTCTAAAGGAGAAATAGTCTTCCAGCAGCCGACCATTGGGAGATGTCATTATCGAATTTACCAAAGAGCTAGTGAAATGTGTGACCACTGTTTTGGGAATGGAAGCTAGCACAGATGAGCTGCCGGTTTGTGTGTGTTTTTTTTTAATGCTTTTAAAACAGCAGCTGGTCTCGAAAGGAACGAAACATCTTAAGTCGAAAATGATGCGGTTCATATTTTCAAGCTGTCCGCCGCCTACCAGGAGGGAAATGAACAAATCAGCGTTTGTGTGCCGAGCGGAGGCACTTGTTTTGAAGCTCGGCGAGAGTAGATATTACAAGTCTAATTGTTCTCGCTGAACTAGGTGTTTCAAGTTGGATTTACTGTGGCAAAGGAGAATGTAATGCAGAAAATAACGTAAAATGAATATATTGTTGAAGCATTTGTTATACCTCAAAAGATTTTTTTGTGTTCTTCTTTCAAAACACTATACCAATTCTTTTTAACAACAACAAATAGATTGAAATTGGTTTGCCCCATGTAATTTATAAAACTTCTTTCTATTCTTGCATGTCTATTACACCCATTTTGGTTCACAAAAGGTCTTATTTGGGGTTAATGGCTAAGTTTAGGTTTGAAGTTACAAAGATGGGTAAGTTTAGGTCTGAGGTTTACTCACTCTTTATAAGCAAACTTTGTGTGCTTATATTTAAACAAATTTAACTTCTCATTCCGGCATCCCTTCGAAGGGCCGTCACACTTTTTCTTGAAAAATTTCTTTTTGTTCAATATCTGATAAAAAATAAAATAAAAAAAAAAGAGGCTGATTTGACTCTAAATCTAAATGGGATGAATCAGACTCAGTTTCAAGACTCAGACAAATAAAAAAATGTCCACAAAATTTCAAAATTTTTATTAGGACTTTTGTATTTGTATTGTATTGACAAAAAGTCAGGTCTATGCAATATCTAATGAGTTAATAATGGCTGTTTTCGAATCTTTTTGTGGTATTAGAAAAAAAAACCTTTCTGTTAATTCAGTGGACATATTTCAGCAGTCAGACTTTTCTTTGGTGTATCTATCCTCTTTTCAATAGTTTTTATTAGTCAAACAAAGTGACAACTGGTAAAAAAAATCATAATCTTGACATCGCATGTTGTTAGAAATGTATTCTATTGCATGGTGTATTAAATGTATTAGTCTAAGTAACCAATAATTTCATATCACTTGGTGTGCGTTCATTGAAATGTTTTGGAAAATGATGGCCTACAGTCATAGCTAAACTTCCAAAAGACTTACTCACTCTGTGTTTCTACTGTGAATTTAAAATAGACTATATCTAAAGACAACATTGAATTGTGAAAAGGTACATTTTGCAATATTGTGAATATGTTCCTGGGCTTGGAGACATTACTAAATCCACTGTACACTCATCCTTTCACATACACATCTTTGGCGTTTTGAACCACCCAGAGTGACAAACCTTAACAACTAGGGGCATGACTTTTTCTTTTTATTGCTTTGTTTACATGAGCAACTTTTGCCTTCTCTGTGGACTACAATTATCACTTCGTAAATTCTGAAACGCTTGTGTTGTTTTATATGGTTATTGGCAGCAGCAAAAGCACTATCAAAACACCTGCAGGGTTATCTCTGATAGCACCATGGTTATCTCCTAATGGAATCTAAATGACACTTGTTGTCTAACTTTGTTACTGTATGTTTATTCACTTTGACATACATTTACTTCACATTTGAGTAATTCTCATTTTAGCATGTCTGGTGCATTCTTTGAGATTGTAATGTTTGTAAGGTTGTGAGGCAAATAATGTGAAGATGTTGGCCTAAGTTTTGTCAAGTCAATGTTAAAAGACTAGACTAGTTTCTTTAACTACTGTGAACATGATTATCTTTAGCTTATTTTTTCACAGATTGTCCATTCTTTGGAACTATTTATAATCAAATTTTTGAATTGTTCGTCAAATGCAAGAGTCCATCCACAGAAGCTGTATGAAGTGGAGGTTTACCACTGTTGGTTCCCTAGTGGAGCGGCACCTCTTCATCTGGTGGCAAAAATCTTTGGAAGCAGGATAAACACAGTTAAATACACAGTTAAATTGGATAAGGCTTAGGACTAATGTTAGGGGTCGATAAACTAAACTGGATGTTTACCTTATCTGACACCGGATGTGTTCAAAGGTCCACACTCTTCTTTAGACATCATCTTTAGTATGCATCAATGGTCACCAGACTTGTCAATACAGACCATAATGCTTAGTGAGAACAGAAAAAAACAGCTTCGATAGGAGCAGGACTTCAAGTGGAAACAACATGACTAATGAAAGATGATAAAACACACTGTTGATTCAAGATTATGAACCAGACACTCACCATTAGCTGGGGAGAGATGTTAGCATTAGCTGCTTATCTTAGTTTGAGCTGAAAAAGATAATCAAAGGCAAAAAATAGAGAAAAAAGGTCCATTTGATGTTAAATGAAATCTATGGTAAATAAAACTTGTCTGATGATTGTTAGTCCATAAACAAGTGTGTCTGATGAATTTGGCCAATAGTTATACAGGAATCAAGTTTTTTGCTGATTATTTTTTTATTCAAGCATGTCCAAATCACCATAACAGTCCACAGAATAGTAATGGGGGATCAGAGAACTAGTGTAGACATTTGGACACAGCCATAAACATGATTCTACAACAGTTACCTAGCAACTGTTATACACAATATGAGGATTTGACCATAAAATTTATTCTCAAAAAATGTTAGTTGCATTTAAATTGTCCTTGAATTTTACTTACTTAATGTAATATTTTTTATGTTTATTATTTATTTATTTTTATGGAATGTTGCTTTTCGACACTGGCAATTTTGTACATTTTCTTCACAAACTGCAACTTAATTTCTGCAAACTAAACATCAAACTAACTGACACGTCATACGGGATGATCTACACTATTAAATTTGACAATGACACCTCCAAATAAAAGTCAAACTTGACCACAACTGACCCCTTCTCCGACGTTATGACTCAAGCTCCAAATAATTGAAATCCATTCCAGCAAATCCAAAAATGCAGACAACATTACCATACATTAACATGGCAAGTAAAGCGTTGGTCCTTTTTAAGCTAGGCACAAATGGATTTCCAAAAGCATATCCGGTCTTTGATGTTGCATCCCGCTGAGAG
This sequence comes from Mugilogobius chulae, assembly GCA_038363315.1. NCBI lineage: Eukaryota > Metazoa > Chordata > Actinopteri > Gobiiformes > Gobiidae > Mugilogobius > Mugilogobius chulae. The sequence continues at coordinate 37,391,892 of CM076395.1, read as the reverse complement.
AAAAGCACAACAGGCCTGCCGTTCATGATAACAATACAATTACAGGACATTATTGGATACGCTCCTTGCTTTTTCCAACTTAGCAAATCACGTCTTCACCAGTGTGGACCCCAAATTGGAACAAATCAAAAAAATCCGATGGTTTTGGGTTAGGAACTGCCCACGTCAACCCGGTCAGCACTTCACAGACGAACTCAACGGGAGACAACCTTCAAGTAAACAAAGTCCAGATTGGCTTCAAAGCTGGCTCGGACTGATAGCGGAGAGCACCCGCCACCAACCCCCCGTCCCAGCGGAGGAGGGGAACCGGGGTGGTCAGGAGGGGTCACTCGCAGGGGGGCTGATAGCAGAGAGGGTGTGAAGTGGCTTTTGACAGCACGTAGCACCTGTCGCGTCCTCACCCGGAGCAGACTCGCGCTTTCACAGGCTTTAGCGCTCAGTGAGGAGTCGGCTGAAGGGGTGTAGGGTCCCAGGGTGGTGGGGTATGTTTACAGAAGGTGGAAGATTTGGAGGAACACCTGCTAAGTCTGACCTGTGATGTTGCTTTACATAAATGCAGCTTCTGAAGTTGTTTTTGGATGCACGCAGGCTTGGAAATGTTAACGGATGTTGATATGTATTAACCACAGCATGAGCAAGTCAAGGAACTTTTTTCAGTACAGAACTATGGACTCAGGCCACACTTTAGGGACTTTTGTAGCTCTTGTTCTGGGGAGGTACTTTCCAGTCAGACCAGGAACTTTTTGGTGACACAAGCGCATTTACAACACTAACTTAGTTTGGAAACATGTTTTATATATTATTACATTTAGATAAACTTTCCTTATCCTTAAGAAAATTACTTAAAATCTGTTGCTACAATAATAAATGTTTAAATTTGTAAATAGTAACTATTTTTAGGAATAACACTGAATACTTGGGTTTTGTGGTTAGTTTCTGTGATTTTTTTTTTTTTTCTAAGCTTGTGTTCATCATAGTTAATTGTATAAAAAAAACAAAAAAACACTTTTGTTTTCCTACGTTCCAGACTATACAGTTGCTAATGTTAAAGTTTAGACCCACTTTCACTAACTATTGTTGTGTGAACACGGACATGGGGACAGGGTTCTTCTGACTAAATAGGGCCTAAGGGAATGTGGGGACTTAGTTCTTGGTACTTTTTTGTGCAAAAACGCCGTATGTGCCTTTGTGTCAAAAGTTTTAGGGTGCATTCACAATACAAACCGAACCGAGCTCGGCTCGATTGGGAAGCAAAATTGCAACATTGTATCTTTCTGTAAACTGGCCCGGTTCGCGTTCACAATACACTTTTTGCCAATCGAACCAACGCAGAAGAGACACTTCTGCTCCTCGCCTGTAGAGGCGCTGTGTGACAGAAACACGTTACGTCAGCAGCAAAGAAGACACCGGCTTCTCGGCTAACAGCGGCTACAGCTAACTTACATCAGAAACAAACACGCTGCTGGACTTATATTTGTGTTTTATGGATCTATCCCACAACTTCTTTCACATTTACGGGACCAGAGTGAGTGACAGACGAAGTGTCGGAGCGGACAATGTGGACTTTCACTTTAGACGAGAGAGGAGGGCTAGAAAGTAAAACGTAACAGTACAACGTAAAGTTCATCAATTTGAGTAAATCTGGCTCTGAAAGGTAAGTCATCTGCTCACTTAGCTGTGTAACTACATATTAGATGAATATAGACCATTTCCCCGCGGTAATGTGAGCTGTAGTGTTACTTTCTGTACTCGTTTAAGAGTTATAACTTTGTTATTTTGTAAATAACGCGAGAAAACAGTGACATACGATCGTGTGATCATAATTAATTCGACTTAATCATCCCCCGTCCTTCTCCTGTTACTTTCGTGTGTTTTTGTGTATTATTGTCTCATTATCGATCTCACACAGGCTGTTTGTTGTGATTCTGAGCCTCACGTGTGTCTCAGCGTAGATTTTTTTTTTTTTTTTTTTTTTTTTTTATTGCATCACAGCATAGTCAAACAGGACTACATAAATAAATACATGGATGCGTATACACAAAGTAAATACAGGCAGACAGTAAACAAATAAGATAGAACAAAAGAGACAAAGGACAAAACCAAAAGCGACAAACAAAACAAAAAAAAAAAGAAAGAAAAACAATACAGTAACAAAGGATATAAACAATACATGGGGTATACAATATAGACTGAGTAAAGTAGTAGGAAACGTCATGGTATTAATTCATTAAGATTATGTTTCCCGAGAAGGTCTAGTACCTTAATAGCTTTTGGTTTTACTGCCTATTAATGAGGTTGTGTAATATTTTAAATCTATATTAAACAGAAATAGGTTCGGGGCTTGCTTGCCCACTTACATTTATGAATGTGGTTTCTGCCAAGTAGGACAAATAGTTGTACAATGTATGCTATGTTTACATTGACATTTTTTTGAGAGAACGATAATAAAACATTTTCTTTTCTTAACTGTATTCTTTGATTTTGCAATTTTTTGTTGATGAGAGTTTCTAACTCAATCCAGAAGAAGAGCACAGGCAGACATTCAAAGAACAAATGTGAAACGGTTTCATCGTGCTGTTTACAGAAGGTACATGCTGTATCAATTTCTTTATTAAATCTTTTTAAATAGGTATTAGTTGGGTATATATTGTGCATTATTTTAAAGGATACTTCCTTAGTTTTATTGAGAATGCAGTATTTAGAATTCTGGCTTATAATTTTTTTCCAGTTAATTTGTTCGAAGATTGTGTTCCATTTGTATTGACCAACACTGGTAGTTTTGGTTTGACAAGATTTACGCAGATGTTTATTAGTACATTTTTTATCAGTCAGATTTACTCCATTTATTAATAATCGAGAGTCCATGTTTGTAGTACTTGGAATATATGATCCTTGATACAGATTAATGGGAATTGAATTCATCACTAAAAGGAATTCCTTCTCAGCAACTGGAAAGTGATATTTTTGCACAAAGTCAGGATAAGAATAAAAATTTCCATTTGGGCTAAGAGTGTCTCAGCGTAGATCACGTCAGTGTTCACTTCCTGGTTTTGTTTCGCTCTCGCTCCGTTTGCGTTCACAAAACAAACGAACCGCTCCAGAGCTCGATTCAACCGAGCCGAGACCGACCTCTCCAACCGAACCAGATTTGGACATTTTGGACCGGATCAGAATTCGTTTGCGCGTTCACAATTACCCAATCGAACCGAACTATCCAGGCAAACGAATCCTGATCCGAATCAAAAGTGTATTGTGAATGCACCCTTAGTCTGGATTTTATGAGTTTCTTAAATCATACTTCAAGGTTAAAATGTAAGGTTTGGAGAGGATGTTCCTTGCAGTTTTTTTTTTTTTTTTCATTTTGTTTTGGGTTGTTACAAGAGAAAGTTTCCAACTGACACGCTTTCTTAAAGGGCAAATGGACTTGCACTTTGCCCAACCCAGGCTCCTTTAAATCGCTTTCGATTTAAAGGAGCCTATTGAAATCTTTAACGGTTCAAACCATCATCTTGGGTGTCAAATACGTCATATCTCAGATGCTTAGCAAGTTACTGGGAGACGTCTGGAACACCAGAAGTCACAATGGGATGACAATCACAGACTGTTGTATCCTTGGCAAGACACTTCACCCACAATGCCTCATGAGTGGATTCTTGACTGTAAAATGCTTTGAGTGCCTTGAAAGGTGGAAAAGCACTGTATGCGCCCAGCATGATGTTTTATTCCCAGTGTGAACAGGGCATAAAGCATGGCCAAAAAACGGATAAATAAAAATAAAAGGATCAGGATCAAGCTTTTGAGCTACAGTTGCTAAAGTTCCGTACTAAGTTTTCATTCACTCTTTTTATACCTCTATGTGGTCTTGGTTGACTTTGGGTTTTAGGTAGGTCTACCCTGAACAGTGACCAACTTATCGATGTGTTGTCAGCTGAATACCAAAAGAATCTACGGTAAGACAGGTAGAACATGCAAACTCCAACCAGAAATATAATTTATTTGGTTCAACCCTGAAATCAAACCCATGCAATCGCCTTATTGGGAAACCAGAACTCTAACCACCTTACTATCATGAATCCCTCTGTACTAAGCATTTTTTTCCAGTACAAAGTAGCCTACCTGAGGGAAAAAAAAAACATGCCCTCTTTAATGTCAGAAAACAGACACAGGTATGTTCCAACTCCACACAGCAGCCACTTGAAACAGATGACCACTTTGCTCTAAGCCCCGGGGTTCACACAAAAGCCATGTTGGTGGGGCTTTAAACCGAGAAGCTGAGGTGAGACACGGTGTTGAAGGGGACGGGACACTCCTTCTGTCGTCTCAGTGGAACATTCCGACTGTCTGTGGCATGTAGCTGCGCTGACGCGATCCGCTCAAGGCAATGTCTCATACTGACGCGAGCATCTGAGACCGCAGGGCTTGGAAAACGCAAGACTTGAATGAATGAAGCAATATGAGTGTGTTTGCTCAGTGAGTGACCTGGCTACAACTCACTTTTACTTTGAGTATGCTAATAAACAGAACTAATGAATTCGGAAGAAGTCAGCATGAGTTAAGATGTCAATATTAGTTCATTCAATCATTGTGTCTTATTTCAATTTTTGAGCTGCAAGTTTGGCGACCGCTGACAAAATAATTGCAAAGCTGACTGTCAAAGCCAATTGAGCACAGAATGTTCAAGGAGTTTTTGTTTTTTTCTGTTATACAATATGGCTGTGTATTGTTAAAACTTGCTGACAACTGACAAAGTAGGAAAAAATATAAAATATGCCTTTGCCAATTATAAAGGCTTCCAAACTACTTCTCATATGGGTGAAAAAGAATCCAGAAACTTCAAAAAGGACTGGAAGCAAAGTTGTATTCCATTTTTTTTTTTTCCCCAAAAGGAATTTTCTCAAAAGCAAGACTTTGATCATGCAAGTTGTGGCTACATGTACATACTGTGTAGCATGACCCTAAATGGCCCAGAGCCTCACATGCTTCACATTCTCACATCCCAGGAATCTACAAATGCAAACAGAAAAGGTGAAAGAAAGAGAACGAGACCGAGCTAGTGCTTTAACCGAACATCATCTGCTTCAGTCAGGTGGAGAGAGTTTCTTGAATAGTCTGTTACATTGAGGAGAGCAAGTCGAGATGTCAGTGATAGAGAAAATGTTTTTGATTAACTTTAAAGGCTGGTTATCTTTGGGGTTTAGGGCAGGGTGGCTGTACTCTATAGTTTTGACAAGTTTAACCATTCTATGTGAAACAAATCTCTATCCTGTTATTTTGATAGATATTTGTATATTCGTTGAAAGTTATGTTGTAAGGTCCTGGACAAGGTGTCAGACAATATGGGACTTAAGCGTTGGCAAGATCCAAAACGTGTCACCCACCACCTTCCATTACCAAGATGTGCTGTCGAGGGAGGCTGTTTCCAGAGTTCATGGACCTGACTGCGATGTGTCTCCAGAGTTTACCTGGACCTGACTGTGACGAGTCTCCAGAGTTTGCCTGGACCTGACTGTGACGTGTCTGCAGAGTTCACCTGGACCTGACTGTGACGTGTCTGCAGAGTTCACCTGGACCTGACTGTGAAGTGTCTCCAGAGTTCTCCTGGACATGACTGTGACGTGTCTCCAAAGTTCACCTGGACCTGACTGTGATGTGTCTCCAAAGTTCACATGGACCTGACTGTGATGTGTCTCCAGAGTTCACCTGGACATGACTGTGACGTATCTCTAGAGTTCACCTGGACCTGACTGTGACGTGTCTGCAGAGTTCACCTGGACCTGACTGTGACGTGTCTGCAGAATTCACCTGGACCTGACTGTGACGTGTCTGCAGAGTCTACTTGTTCCACCTGGACTTGACTGCGCTTTGTCTGCAGCTGTTCACAAACTTTTATGTTTAAATCTGATTTCTGAAGTTGCAAAGTCCCATATAATTCTTTAGCTGAAGTAGATTGAACGAAAAAGCAAAACAAATTTAGAAGCAGATTGGACAAATTGGTTTAAAAATAAGTTTTGTCTGCAATTTCACCTTAAAGTGGAACTATGTGAATGAATTCTATTACTTGACCAATGACACATATACACTGATTTTGATTCTAATAAGCAACAATCAAGCGAAAGTGAAAAAAAAAAAAACATGGTGGTCCCAAACTAATTGCAGTGAAACTTTATGTGGGCTTTAATAATAGAGTCATCTCACTATCTAGACATGATCTGTTTATCTGCTAATAAAATCCAAATGGTGCAGCAGCCTTTAAAGTGGAGCCTTATCCCACATGAGTCAGTGTCCCCCTGGCGTCTTATCAGCAGTGTGGTTCTGGCCCAGCTGGAGAGGACCCTGTGATCACTGCAGTGTGCATGGGGCAGACCAGGACATCTCCTAAAGTCTGCGTTTAGTGTGGTGCAACAAGCCCTGGAATGCACTCGCCATCAACGGGAGATTTATAACCGCGCTGACTGTTTGCAAGGTTTGGATGAGAAATAGTTTGATTACGACTGGGGTTTTCAAAGTCTGAGAGAAAGACTAAAGGGATAATGCTATTGTGGAGCTATTACAACATTGCTTGGAGTGTTTAGGTAATTTGCTCATAGACGTTTTAGTCCAGCAGTAAATAGAGAAGAGAAAAGTAGTAATGATGTTTTTTCCAAAGTTGGAACATAGTTTGTAAAGAGGCAGTTTAAATAAATCCTACACCGAAATTATTTCCACATTCTTTGTCCACAACTCAGCATGATTATTTGGCAACTAGCTGTACAGTAATTCAGAAGTGAGCAAGAAACGTTATAATTTTGTTTTTGTGGTTTTAGTTATGGAAGATGTGTCTGCACTTGTGTTCTTAACAAACATTAAAATACATGGACAAAATAACAGAAATGCGCTTGCAATAATAAGAAATTGTGACACAAATGATCGCGGTTTGGTCCTCAAACACTCATCTGGAATTGAATATGGTCCACAGAGAACAAATAACAGCACACCCCTGAGTAACTGTTTTTGAAATAGGAAGAGTTTTAATAATACCAGTCAAAATTTGGACACACCTTCTCATTTAATCTGTAGCTTTTTACTCTCAAATCTTTTTTGTTTGGACGTGTTTTCTTAAAAGGTCTTTGCTTCATTCAAAATGCAAACAAACAGAAAAAATGTGACTCTATATTCCCTACATCAATTCGGATGTTTTGCTGACTTACCTAATAATTTCTGAGCCTCCGTATTATTCATCGCAATGTGTTGTAAGCTTTTTTCACAGCTGTTTGGAGCTAGACGTGACATATGCTAATGCTAATGCAGTTAGCCATAATGCTAATAGCAAAACCAAATGAACTTAGAAGAGTTTGGTGAAGAAATGGGCCATTATTAGAAGTAGTCAGGACATTGAAGACTAATTTCCACCTGAATAAATACTTTAGCAAGATAGGGGTAGGTAAGTAGGGGTGTCAAATTAGTGCATTAATTGTGTACATTTTTTTTAAACCGCATTAATCTATTTTGAAATCTTTAACTGGTGATGACTAACGAGTCAAAATAAAGAAGCAGGCAAAAGTTATTGGATTGATCAATGGGAATTTTATGTTCAAAAACATCATAAAGTCTTCATTTTTTTGCAGTATATTAATATTTCCCATCTGCAACAATAATGTTATTAATTAAATTGGATATAAACAAAACAAAAACACTTAAGTTGAGTGTTTTTCTAAGTAATTTTTAGTGAGATTAAAAATCGATTAATAAGATTAATTAATTACAGATCATAATTAATTAATCTCTCTGTTTTTTTAATCACTTGACAGCACTAATTTTAAGTTATTAGTCGCTCTTTGTCAGAAGCTTCAGTCTCTTTTTCAGTAGGGAGATGAGTGCTCAGGACATGGGTCTGCGAGTTTCAGTCAATTTATGTCTTTTTTGTTTTTCTTCTTAAATGTAGTTGATGCGGCCCTTAATCAAGTGCGCGTAATGACCTGGAAAGTTCAGTATTTTCTTGTAAAAATTGGGTATAGTCCCTTTAAGGTCCTTAAAGAATCTAATACTGATAAATGCTGCAAGTTTTTGGCATTGTGAAATTGTCAGTGACCGCTGCTGCTAGTGAGTTTTTGACAGTTTTATGACCGTGGTACTTTTAAAAAGTGCACTTTGAGCGGCATGTGCTTGCAATAAATAACAACAAATTGGAAGTTCTACTAAAAATAATAAATGGACATTGCAAAAATGATTGTACCAACATAAAGCGTTTGGCAAGGATTTGTCTAAAATGAAATTTAATAGGCCTTAAAATGGGTTTTAAAATCTCACTCAATAATGGCACAAGACTCCTATCCAAGGTATAAATAAAACCCATCTCTCTCCATACTCCGAGGTATGGTTTAACCTTCTATTTTTTAGATTTATTCAGGTGACTTTCTGCCTCCAGAAAAGTGTCCGTGCCTTTAAATAGCTCCATGTAAAGGTAAGTCTGATATTTTAGATTCAGAGACTCAGAGAAGTCAGCCTTTGCTTTGCTGACAGCGCAGTAAACCCTTGGCCTTTTCTCAATGAGCTCCATGATGAAGTGACCTGAAATAGTTTTCACCTCTCACGTGTGGCTTGTCAGACTGAAGACGAGGAATGCCAAGAGTGTGTAAAGCGCCAATAAATAGCAGAATGGTATGAAGAAGCTGCAATATAAAATATGTCAGTTTCTTTGTTGGCTATGAATATGTAATTACTGTCAATGGTTTGGAGCGTTCAGTTAGAATCTACTTTTGAACAACTGATTTTGAGCATATTTAGCTAAAAACTTAGACCTGATAAAAATCGACCCAGCTATGGTGGTACTCAGAAAGCCCGAGATCTTGGACTGTTATAAGTGTGAAATGGCAAATAAATATATTGCAAAGGTGATGCTATAGGCATCACCGCTCCATGATGCTCAGAGTTTCATATATTGCATTCTTGAAACTTGATTCAAGACACAATTAATTAAACTGCAGATTTTGTATTTGTATTTTATTCTGGTTAATAACTTAACTATCGTCTTAAAACAATTCAAAATCTTTGTTCTGATAGTGTTTTGGTGATTCCATGTTTAATTAGTTTTTTAAAGGTGCACTGTGTAACTGTCTAGAGGTGAAAAGTCATCTACACAATTCAGGAGAATTAGAAGGTACAACTATACTTTTGGGCTTTCTGAATGAAAATGAATACACTGTATGCCATGATATGAAAAAAAATCAAATCCAAGTTAAATAATAAACTATTTTGTGCCCTCGGAAGCCCGCTCAAAGTAAAAAAGAAGATTTTTATTAATTATGTAGTGTAGCAAAGGCATCTAAATGAAAAAAATTACCGTAATTTCTGGGCTATAAGCCGCTACTTTTTTCTCAAGCTTTGAACTATGCGGCTTATATACAGGGCTTTATAGTAACATTTTTTCAACAAAAACATCATCAGGGAAACGTTTTAATGAGTTAAGAAGTTGGAAAGTCCATCAGAAGTCAAGAAACATGGGTGCAGGAGCTCTATGATGATCTGGTAAGTATTTGTCAAGAGTTCAGTGACAATATACTAACAATATGATATTTTGAATACAGCCCTAATACTGCACCTGCTACCACTATTCTGATTTGCTAAATAAATAAAGCCCATTAACCTCCAAACTCAGTATCATCACAACAGCATTGTGGCAGATAGACAATGGAACGCAATAAAACAGCAGCAGACTGTGACTACATCTGAAACCCAAACAATCATCTCTTTCCGTGTTCACGCCTTGTATTATTGCGCTATTTACAAGTCTCATAATTGCAAAATATCACTTCATATACACAAACGTCGGCTGAATAATTTTGGGCTCATTTTGCAAAACAGGAAAAACACCAATCGCAATTTAGTTTGTCGAGAGCGGAATATGAATCTCCACGGAGGTTTTTCTTCCCTGCTGTTTGCTAGAATCTGTTGTTTATCATCATTTATAGTTTACCGCCGTTCTGTTTAAGTGATCACACAACAAAGAAGTCTGGAGATCGGGGGTCTCCTTGTGCGCTTGCCTCGTCTGCAGTCATTGATGTGGATTGTGTTGTGCCATCACGCTGCATTCATTACGGTTCAAATAGAGCAAAGAGAAAAAAACGGTGAAGATGTCTCCGCTCCGGCAACAAATCTCCGTCTTGTGAATAATTTAGCGCGCTGACGTTTTGTATTGGCTCATAAGAGAATGCTGATTACAAACGGGAAGTTGCTCTGATTAATTGTGTTTTATCCGATTCAAAATAGCAATTATATTGGTTTCAAGGACGCACGAATGCTTCTATAGAGGCTGAATGTGCTATCATATAGAATTTAAAGCCAAGCATTGATGAATACTTGAGATAAACACTTGAAACTCAACAGCCAGCATACATAAGAAAGGAAAAGCAAACTGTTTTATTTTTGTTTGATATAAATTGGTTTATGAGTCTTTTTTTCCTATTGAAGATGAAAGAAGATATACCTTTCAAATGTGATATATTCTCTGTCATATATATTCTGTTTAAGCTCTTCTGCTTCCAGAATTACAGCAAAGAGCAATGATTAATAATTAAGTGTCATATATTTCCCGATGCGGACAGTGTAGCTAATAACAAGTGTAACCGAGGGAGGATGGCGACATGAAAGAATGAATTAATAAACTTAACATAAACCTAATGAAGCTACTCCTAAAACAATCTACTACGCCACTGGAGTTTAGTCCAGAAAGTAAGGACACAGGTTTGTCAGAAGTTAACAAAAGTTTGAATAATTTAGATATAGTTTAGTTTCAATTAAAAGTATTGATCATGGCATATTAAAAATCAGTTTCACATACACCAAGTTGCAGTTCAAAGACATTAAGGCATTATTCAGCGCACACATCAGTCACAGGCACACTTTTCAGATCCTATAAACAGGCAACTAACCAATGTTTAACATTATGCACCAATATTCTGGCTTCCCAATAAGGAGATCGTGGGTTCGACTCCTGGGTCGGACCATATCAACATCTCACAATCTCTCTGGGAGGAGTTTGCATGTTCTCCCCATTTTAATGTGGGTTTTCTCCAGGTACTCAAGTTTCCTCCCACCTCTAAAAACATGCATGTTTAGGTTAATTGGGCATCACTGTAAATTCCCCCTGTGAGTAAATGAGAGGTTGTTTGCCTAACCCTGCGATGAGTTGGCCACTGTCCATGGTGTTCCGCCACCTAAGGCCCAAAGTCACTGGGATAGGCTTCAGTCACTCGGGAACAAGCTGTAGAAAATGAATGAACCAAAGATGATCATCAAAATCTACCTTTCCGCTTTGCAGTAGCTCTCTCCATGGCCCAGCGCAACACACGACAAACATTAGCATTAGCTGCACACCCAATAAATTTGTCACACAGCGGATGCTATCACGAGTACAAAGAACATCAACATCAGACTTTAGGCGTGTGACGTCAGAAGATGGAGAGGGCGCTTCAGGTGAACGACTCCCCAATTTATAGGGCACTGTTAACGCTGACTGGCTAAAGAAGGGCTGGTTTGCGTCATATCACTACAAAACTGACACTACTTCAAATTATCACTAAGCATTGGTCCAATAATTTACTCAATTATGCTGACTGGGGAAAACTGCTTCTCAAGTATGAGCAAGTGTCCTCTTTTTATTTTTCACTCCAACATTTGGGGTAAAACATCAACATGACGGAACAAATATTGCTCCAAGCTCCAGGGAAAAGTAGAAAGGGGCATCACTAAATACTAATAGACAAACAGATGATGGGGGAGAAGTCAGAAGTCCTTGAGAAATCACATCCGATCTTCTCCACTACTCTGGTGCTGTCATGTCTGGATGTCCTTGGCTGAGTGGTGGACTGTAGTGAGAGTTCTTAATGATGCTGGCTACATTGGTGGACCAGGTGTGAATGTCAGTGATTTCGAGACACAATGATTTCGAGACTCAACTTATGTCCCCATAAGCTCGTCCACTTAATTTCACTAACAAATAATATTTTGCACTAGGCTTCCAAAAGCATGTGCATCTGTGCATTTGTCAGAACATCCGTTTTTTTTTTTTTTTATAATACCCTCAAGACATATTTTTTCTAGAATACACAAAATAAAATTAAAGAACAAAACAAAAACAAAAAAACAATCAAAGCAAAACTAAATGAATGTTGTGAAAAACACGAATGTATGAATCATGTAATATTGCAACTCTACCGCACTGAAATGTGTGCATTACTTTTTTGAAACTTATTGCTGTTGTGGTTTATTTCTATGGTGGATGTAAAGATTTGACATTAATTATGAATACTAATGAAATCATAATCCTAATCTTAACCATCTCCAAGCTGCACACATTTTTCTGTTTTTGCAACTTCAGACCTAAACTGCGCCAATAAACCCAAACAAAATGTGGGTGTGTTTAGAGGGATTATTGGTCAATGTCACTTTCCGCTCTACTACCTACAGAAAGAGACACTGTTCGTGTTGTTGGCTGGGGAAACTTTTTTGTTAAAAACAACAAAACGGGACATGAAATAGAGAAGCTGTATAAAAGACCTAATCTAAAGCGTTTGTGACTTTGTTATTGATCTTTATTTAACCATCATCTTTTTCGGCAAGTTCTTGAGGAGGGCAGAAGGGAAGAACCTATTGCAGAGGCTTTTTAATTGTAGAAAAAAGGAAAAGGAAACCTACACATGCATGAGGAAAACATGCAAACTCCACACAGAAAGACAAAAATGACTCAAGCAGAGCTAAGTATGCCGCTTGAAGACTACTCAATATAGTATTTTTCAAAAAGTTACAAGAGATCTGCATGAAAAGTGCCTTGTCCTCATTTAAAACCAGTGTACTGCTGATGCAAGATAGTTTAGTTCTGTCATGTCATAGTTTAATCCAAGTTTAATCTAAATTTAATCCCACTTTTGATGTGTGTGCTTGTTTGAATGCACCCTTAGAAACCAGCTCTTTTCACTTGATTTCGTAATCCTCAGCACACTAAAAAGTCATGTACAAAAGCAACCAATCGTTCTTTAAGCTTCCAACATCAAGCAAACCAAATCATTGAATCTCTATACAACATGATGGCACTTTCCTTCCTTTCCCAGCGCAGCTTCTTAGCCGGAGCATGTCTTGTCGAGGCACGCCGACGCAGTACAATACCCACAGTCTGAATAATGTGGCCGGGAGCTAGTTTATTCAAACACCTTTTGTTTGCTCTCCGTACTCACCTTTTCCCTCCTGGTGATCAGATAACCACCACCAGCAGCAGCAGCAGAATTCAGCAGACGGACAACCCCAAACACCCACTCTCTCCGTCGGGTCGAGACCATGAGTTCATCCTGCGTCATGCTCCAGATCAAGCACAACCGTCTCCAAGTTTGACAAACCCCGAAGGAAGGATTTTGAAGCCTAAATGTGTTGTGTATGAAGCTGAATAAATCTGTGTGAGTCGGTCATGCCACACTTCACAACCCAAGCCTCTGGAGTGTTCGGTTTCACTGTTTACCAACGCGTTAAAAGAGGGAAAAGAGGTCATGCAGAGGTGCTTGCTCCTGGTGACTACTGCTAGTGTTTTGACCTGTAATGGTAAATTCAGTTCAGTCAGTAGTTGTGACTATTTTGTATGCAGAATTGTTACATTTTGTACTCATTAAAGGATTTGGATCTTGCTCAATGTTTGGGGAAAACTAACAGGTAAATGGCAGAAAATGGCAGAACTACAATGGAGGCTGATGCCAAAACAATTCAAATAAAAACAACTTAAATCACCAAATAAATGCTGCGTTCATGTGGTCCTCGGGTGCTCGTGTGACCGAGATGAGAGATAAGGGTTCCGACCTAGTTTGCATTCATGTGCTTTTTACTTCGGAAAATCGGGATGTTGTTGTTAACCATAATAAATAAATGACACAGCACTTTTAACAGCGGTTAATAGAAATAACAGTGAGATCTGATGCTAGCCTGTCCAAACACTAATGTTAAAGGTTGTTAGTATTTATTTTTAACTGATTTTCATCAGTCTCCATTTGTCAGTGACGTCAGGTGCAGAGCTCGGGCAGCTCCGTGTGTCCGAGTTACGAGCATTTGTTCGAGATGTTCGAGCGTTCATGTGCATTTTCAACTTGGAAACTTTTTCCGAGTTCCGAGGACCACATGAACGCGCAAAAGATACAGTCGGCAGTGCGTCGTATTTAGAGGCGTGACTTGCTGAGGGGGAGAGTCAAGTTGGAAATCCGATGTTAAAGCATGAGAAGCTAAACCTGGATTCACCGTAAGCAAAACTGGTTTCAAAAAATAAGTTTTTCCTTTTTATCCTAAATGGGTAAGACAACGGAAACATTTGCTCATTATCTAATTGCCTGATTTATTTAGTTTTAAGGTAGATTCTTGTCTTTTTTTTTTTTTTTTTTTTTTTTTTCTTTTTGCAAATTAGAGAATTTATGGGAAGACGGCCAAGGTCAGCTGGACAATCACAGTGCAGGCAAACCAAGTATATCAAAGCGTACCATTTGCTCGAGGGAAGCGCATATTTGAACCAAAACAAACACGGCAGCACGATGGCTTAGCTTAGCTTAGCTTCAGCTTATTTAGCAGTATTACATCCTATTTTGACTTTTAAAGAACACGATAGGTTTTCATGCTTTTTGACGTCAATATGTTACGAAAGCCAAAATGTAAATAACCGGAATTTTGGTTAAACATTTTCTTTGGATTTAAGTCTTTATTCTAAGCCTCAGCCCTAACTTACCCTTTGTAGTAACTTGAAGCCTAAACTTCAACTGAAATTCTTTGTTTCTTTTATGTTTTGGCTTTTCGTACATATTGATGAGGCGTGAAAACGCACTTATCGTACATTTTTACATTACATTGTATCTCAAAAAAAATTTCGGAGACTGTGTTTGCACACAGACATGATTTGTGCATCTGTAGACTGAAAAGATATTTGCATTTTTTTTCTCAACTAGATTTATTAAAAAAAAAAAAGAAAATCTCTTCTCAGCTATTTTCACATTGAGTTGAGTCAACCAATCAGATTCAAAATTTGCTATTCATTTTTTTTTCATTGGTTTTCAGCGGCAGTTTATCGAGAATGTCGAACTCAATTCACAGTGATATACATGATCTGATGTGAGCCAGATTACATTCTACACAAAGACTTTAAGCATGCTCAAGCCTTTGGCCTTGTCTGGAAGATCAACAACGATCAACAATAGATTGAAGTGTCCAGTGAACGCGCAGGAAAGCTGTGTTACAGTAAGCTAGACACTCAAGTAGATCAATGTTGATGTGCACAGAACTATCTCAAATGCATTTATTTTTACCAATAAATCATCTCTATATGAAAAATAAACTAGTTCTTCATCATTCTATTTATATACAATAAGCTTTAAGCTAACAAATCTCTCCAGCAGCTTTCTTAAAAGTTAAGCCAGAAAAGAACTACACATATACTGCCAAACTTCTTTTAAATGGTAAAACTTTAAGTCACTCACCACCGTTTCTCTGCCTGAGCGCCGCCATCCAAAGCAAAGTCATTTGAAAAAGTGGGGCCAGTCGTGTTTACCTTGCGCTCCTGACATCTCCCATTCCTCACGCTTACAGGACACTCTTTCCTTGATACTAACAAGATGAATTCTCCTCTCCTTCGATGCCACAATCTATTTTTGTTTCCAGTCCTTTCAGCGTCTCCCATCCAACTCCGCTGTCGAGCACACTTCAGCCTCCTGTTTGCTTACATTCTTAGGGTCGGACATCTTGATTGCACTTGTTATTCCTCTATGACTTGATTACTAACCTTTTCAGACCTTGATTGTACTTTCAAGTTTTTTTTAACCCACATTTCTGTTGCTGCCTTTGATGACTGTTGAATGTCTTTAGGCTCAATATTATCCACGTTTCAATCCCTCATCAAAACATAGCTCGAGTTGTGCTTTGTTTTATTTGTATTTGTTCAAAGGAGTCTCTTGTGTTGTGTTTTGTAATACATGGGATCTCCTCCTTGAAATACAACTATAGCAAACATAGATCAGTCTGTAAGTTACATTTTGTTCATGGCAAAACATTGATCTAAAACGGCTTACACAGAACTGATAAGTTGAATTGAAATCACTATGCATCGCCCGTTGATGTAAGTGGTATTGCACATTGGGTTTTCTAAAAACTCTCACCAGAAAAATATTATCAGGCCTGAAAAACCTCCAGTTATTGTTTTAAGGAATGTTCACATTCATATAATAAACACCTAAGCAGAAGGGAACCTGGTGCAGTCAGTGAGTTATTATAATGACCAGAGAGAGTGTGGGCCTGTTGCCGTGGCAGTTGCGGGGCCATCTTGCGAGGGGAAAGTGGCAAAATTTTAATTGAAAATAATGTAAAAACAAAATCAGATAAATCACAGATTAAAGGAGGTAACTGAACATGTATAAATATATTTATGGTCCCAATAGATGGATTTTTTTGTTTATCAACGCAGGCAATATAGACACAAACAGTGGAAACAAGTCGAAAAAGCACCGTTGTCAGCTAACTACAAGGGTTTATCACTTTGTGAAAGCAAAAGTTATGCTGCTTAATCAACATTTGTGAATGAAATTCAATCCTACGACCCTTAAAAGTTACATCCAGGTGAGTGAAAAAACGTCAAGAAAAACACTGTCTCAAGCTTCAGGGGACAGACGTCTGTCAGACGGTTCATACCTGATAAAACAGCTAGCTGTCGTCCTGTTTTGTTGTTTTATTCAAAGAAGTTTCCCCAGCCAAGCGACGGAGAGGGGCTCTTTCTGCATGGAGCATGCACAGTAGGGAGGAAAGTGACGTGATCAAAAATTCTTTGGTGTGTTTCTCATGTTTCAAGACGGCATGGAACTAACTGAAATAAGCATGTTGATGTTCATGCAACAAATTATGGAGGGGAAAAAAGAGTTTATTGTCAGCAAACTTGTATTTTGTGGATTTGGCTCACACATGTGATGCGTTAAGTAAATTTTTAGGAAAAGAGCACAGAGGTGCTGTTGTTTGGAATTCAGTCTACCACAGTAAATCATTCACAAATAGATCACATTTCAAAAGGAAAATAAAAACAGTGATGCAGAATGAATAGTGTTTTTATGTATATGTTGACTTATTGTATCATGATCAAACTTTAAAATGAAAATGTATTTTATGCATAATAGTCAGTTAGTACAATCAGGGTTGCCAAGTCTGCTTCTTTAAGTAACTTTGAGCTTCTTTTTTTTTTTGGAAAGTCACTTGTGAATTTATCGTGTCAAATTAAACTATGTGATATTTGGATGTTTTTCCAGTTTTGATCAATAAAATTACCCACAAATGACAGAATTATTATTTTAAGTAAATGCTCATGTTTTAAAGTTAAAATGTTGCATATAAGACCTTTAGCTCTCCTGCACTTCAGACATTTTTTCGGAATCATGTTTTTCGGGGCATAGATCTTTTTGACTCCGCTCAATGTTAAAACACTTTGAACCGGCTGGTGGCCAAACCGATTTTTTTACCCAGCTCCAAATTATCACAATTAGATCCTCGGGTTTGGTCCGCTGGGCTCACGACGGCTCCGGTCAAAATAAAACGCCATGACGCCTAGATAATCGCTCTCATATTTACTAAGCGCTTTATCACAATCGATGCGTGTGTCTGTCTGGCTATTCACAGTCCTATTAAAACTATAGATTGTGAAAGTGGAATCAATTAGGCATGATAGCTTTGCCCTGGCTTTACCTCATCAAGCGGCGATTATAATGTCTGTTTTCGTTCTCTGTAATGGAGTTTTTCTATCTAGACATTTGACTTTTCTCAGCCACAGGTAAACACAAGCGAAGCATTAATTTAAATAATAGACTGGAAGCTTGTTTAATTAGAAAACAAATGATTAGAGATTGGAATGGCTTCTATATAACTGCTAATATCAATGGCAGCTTTAAACATAAGTAGGCCGTAATGACAGTGAGCTTTCGTTTTGCTAAATCATTTTAATAAACCGGAGCTTATTGGTTTTGGCTGGCGTGATTCCGATAAGTGAGAAGTCATTATTAAAATGAAAGGCACGGACAGGTTGGCAGGCAGTCAGTGTTCGCCAAATGATATCTTCCACAGAGGTGTGCGCGCTTTTGTTTTGTCTTCCAATTAAAAGAAAGAAATGTTTTATTCAACAACTTAATCAATCGCAAACGAATGAGAATGTTAATTTTGTTTTGGTGTAAAATTATGCGTGGCTTTTTGGTTGATTTAATTATTAACTCGTGAATGTGTTTTTAGGATTTTAAAAAAGCATAATTCTTGGTCAAAGTTGCCTTGAAAGAGCAGCACTGAACAGGTATTTATGTGACAGTAAATGTCAGTAAAACACACAGGAGGCTATAACACAGGAAGTGTTTACAGTTGCTTTAACCTTGGCGCTGACCAAAGAAAGTTTCTGAAGTAAAAATCTATTATTTTCACCTTGTAATACATTAAATGACTTGATATTTGACAAAAATCACACATTTAGTTTGTTCACTTGCAGTTACGTATTTATATTTTGAAATACAGAATTATGAAAAATGTTCTTCTATGATTTTCTTTCTCCTTTCTTTCTCTCTCTCTCTCTCTCTCTCTCTCTCTCCCCTTTCTCTCACGCTCTCTCTCTTATACTCTCTCTCTTTCTTTCTCTCTCACTCTCTCTCTCCCTCCCTCACGCTTTTTCTCTCTCCCCTTTCACTCTTTCCTGCTCTCTCTTGCTCATCCTCTTTCTTGCTCTCTCCTGCTCCTTCTCTCTCTCTTTCCCCCTTTTTGTCACACTGTCTCTCTCAGGCTCTCTCTCTCCTCTTTCTCTCTCTTGCCTTTCTCCCTCACGCTCTCACTCACTTTTTTCCCCTTTCACTCACAATCTCTCTCTCTTTCTTGCTATCTCTTTCCCCTCTCACTTTGTCTCTTTCTCTCTCTCTTTTGCTCATCCTCTTTCTTAATCTCTCTTGCTCCCTCTTTCTCTCTCTTTCCCCTCTCTCTCTTTTCATTCACTTTCTCTTCCTATTCTCTCTGCCTCTCTCTCTCATTTCTCCCTCTCTCTTGCTTTCTCTTCCCCCTCTTTCTTCTCTCTCTTTTTTCTCTCTCAATTTCTGTTCCTCTTTCTCTCTTTCTCTCTCCTGCACCCTCTCTCTTGTTCTCTCCTTCTATTCTTTCTATTCCTCCCTTCTCTCTCTCTCTCTCATGCAAAGTGTTAATGACAACTCTTTTCATAAATGTGTTTTATCTAAGTTGTTGTTTAAATTCAGAAGTCATATGAATCAATCGACATTCCTTTTTTTTTTCAGTTTTGCCCCAGGGACCCCAAGACTTCTATCACAATAGACACTTCCTTTTAACTTTCAGGACTCTCACTTCACAATTTGTATCCATGATAGTGTCCGTTTGGTCATTACAGGCTCTTATAGGTGAGGACTGAAATGTGAGAGAGCTCGGCCTTTATCCTCAGCTCCTTCTTCACTCCAACAATCAGACACTACAGCGCTGCATCGATCCACCCGTCAGTCTCACGCTCCATCCTTCCCTCACTCATCAACTGAACTCTGAGATTCTTCAACTGCTCCACTTTGCAATAGAAGCACTGTCCATTTAGTCTGTGGCAGGTGCATGCACTGTGAATGCACTTTTTAATGACTTTTGTAGAATCATTTGGTTTTAGAACTTAACACTATTTACACAGTGCGACTGAAGTGATATAAAACTATAGTAGATATTAACCTCGCCAAGACAAGACTTCACAATATATTAGTTAAAGTTCTCATAAATAGTGTGTGTGTAAGACAATTGCAATCAACATATTGCCTATTGAATTGAAAGTTGGGTTGCCTGGTTTCGAGACCACAAAATCAGATGTAGATATTTAAATTAGGGCTGTCAAATAGTAAGCATCGAGTAACATTTTTAATCGCATTAATCTTGAAATCTCCATTTTTTCCATCTGCGAGTTGCAAAGTGGACCTAAGGGTTGTTCAACTTGACTTGAGGAAAGTCTGCACATGCCCTTTGACCTGAGGGACGGGGGGCAAAGGTCATGAGTAGCAACGAGACAAAAATAAAGGAGCAGGCGAGAGTTATTGGACTGATGAACAGGAATTTTATGTTCAAAAATTCCATGACAACACCATCGATGAAAGTAGAGTGATGTGTCATTTTTGTAAAAGGGAATTTGCAGTTCAAGCTTAGTCTACCAGAGAAATGAAAAGCATCCAGTCAAGAGCGCAGCCACAGCTAACGCTAAGCTAAGAAGATAGCAACAAAAGACTTCCTCAAGTCTTCATTTTTTGCTGTATTACATTATATTATATTATTATATTTCCCATCTGCAACAATAATGTAATTAGATAAATTGGATGAAAACAAAACAAAAACAAATAAGTTGAGTGTTTTTCTCAGCAATTTTGGTGAGATTAAAAACAGATTATTTAGATTAATTAATTACAGAATATAATTATTAATCTCTCAATTAAGCGCTAAATCTGTTCAAATCTTGCTCTCACTAACCCTTTGGTACATAGTTTTAACATCCACACATAAAGTTTTAACTTTTTAGAACATGTTTTATAAACAGCAAACTGAAACTGAGGAGGCCCACCCAAACACAGCCAATCAAAAGTTGCTTTCAGCTATCGGCACAGAAAACAAAAAACAAAACAAACAAAAAAAGCCTTTATTATTAGACTCAGGCATAGATTCTTGTGGTACAACTATAATACCTACATCTTAAAGGGTCTGTACCTGATTTTAGCATTTTTAAAAATGTAAACAAACAGAAAAAAAAAATCATTTTAAACTTCGTACTTCAGTCTAAATGATTTGCTCACATTCGGAGCATCATTATCAGTTTTAATGGGGTTTTTTCACAGCTGTTAGCGGCAAGGTGAGTCTCCATGCTAACAACAGTTAGCCACAATGCTAAAAACAACATTTTATTAGACATAGACAGGACTTTGTGGACTAATTTCCCCTGAATAGATACATTAACAAGACATCAATGCTAAGGGGAAATTGTTTTTAAGTTATATTGTTAAAAAAAAAAAAAAAAATCGAGTATAGTCCCTTTAATTTGCCTTAGTAAAGCATGAAGAAAGCATGAATAAAGTCTTAATTATTCATGAAGAAATGTACTTAGTAAGTCCTTATTAAGGAGCTAAGGTTAGAGTTTAGGATTGAGGAAAGAGTTTTTATTAATGGGGCAGGTACTAAACCTTAATGAACGATTAATCTATACATTCATTGTTTGTTCATTTTGAATTAAGTCTTTAGTCTAATTAAGGTGTAGTTACCATTCTTGCTGTATATTCTTCGGTGGAAAAGATAAGCTATAAATAGTCACACACAAAAACATAGGTGCTATAGATCTACACCAAAACAATGATAAAACATTCTCTGACATATCCCATAAAAGTTGGCGCCTAAGTTTGACACAAAGTGATGACTGTGTGCTCAGTGCAGGGACAGGTAGGGCCACCACCAGCCTGTTCTCAAATTCAAATGAGACGCTCAAGTGTGTCAAAGGCAGCTCGCAGGTCTGAACGGATTAAAAATGTGCAATTTGCTGGTGCGCTCCTCACCGAATGCCATCATCATTATTCAAATTAAAAGCTGCTTTCTCCACTTAAGAGTTAGACCTACGAGTCCACTTCAGCGCTTAGGAAATGACAGGCATTTAACAGCCCATTCACGGATATTAGCGTGGAACTCTGATTGCTAAAACGCTACGGGCAAACGTGTCCTCGGATGACTCTGTGAAGATATCATTTGAGAAACAATCTTACAAAAAAAGGCTCATTTAGCTATCTTGCTGATAAAAAATAGAATAACATCTGTCTTTCGTAGAGCTCAACCATATTAAAAAACATTTATTATTATTATTACAGAAACTTTAAGTAGCTCCTACACTCACCAGACAGTAATAATCTAGACTAAGAGAGATTTTGATGAGACATACTAAGGGATGTTGAGGTTTGTTAAAGATTTAAGAATTTTCAGTCTGATCTAGTTGACTGAAGAAAAAAACTTTTGGTTGAAGTTATAAAATATTGTCTGCCAATATGTACACAAGACCAACTTTTCTTATGACAGGTTTTTATGGTTTTCTATTGTTGACTTTGTTTGAAAAATTGTTGTAAATACAAATGATAGTTTTACATGTGTCAAGAACAAGTTTGTAAAGAAAAGATTGAAAACATGTTGAAAATAACAGGAAGTAGAGAAGAGGTCGAAACTGAAGACATCACACTGGGGTGACTTTATTTTAGAGTGTAGGCTAATCACACGGACACTACCGAACCGTGCCCAAGCCATGGTGTGGAGGTGGGCCAGAGCACGGCTCGGTTACTCATGTACAGGCACTTAGCACACAAGCCATTTGTGACCACTGATGTTTCTCATAAGAATTACAAAAATAAACTCTGCACCAAACTCCATGGATCTGCGCTGATGTTGAACTACCATCATGACCAGAGAGAAAAGTTGTGAAGTTTCACGTCTCCTGTTGCTTTTGCTACTCCACAAGATTTTGAATCCACAGCCTGACGGAGGAGCGTGCATTACGGCAAAACTTGGATCTACCTCATTATAGTAAAGATATAACAGCTCACTGGACTTATTTTCTCCGGTACAGCATTAGCACCTCAGCGCTTGATCAATGCTTCAGTGCGACATGTAAACTCCAGAGGATGACGTCACTCGCCTGTGACTCAGTTTGCTTGAGCAGGTGTGAGTGTGGGTCAGAGAATTTTCTGCTATCCAGCTTAAAAACCCTACTGTGTGTGCGCCCAGTGCATTTTTATAGTATGATGTCATCAACTATGAACAGGCAGTACAATGTGTAAAGATGAAATGTGTAAAATGATTAGTAAATAAAAAAAATACTGATCTTGCTTGAGCTGAGATCAGGCTGACATTGGCACTAAATATTGTGCACACATTTGTCTAAATCATTATGAACACTTTTCTTTGCTGAGATTATTTATCCATCTCATATCAACACGTTGATTAGACAGCCTGGTGTGCCACAATAAAAGGACACTCTGAAATGCTCAGTTTTATCACACCATGATGTGAGAACATGCATTTGGGACCAGAGCTGTCACAGTGCACTGAAAGTTCTTTTCTCTACCATAAGCATGTCAGTACATTTGGAACTGAATCTACTGTAAGTGTTTACTGTAATCTCTCTTCGTAAAATACTTCAACAAAGTAATCACAAAATTTACATTTGATGTGAACATACTTTTCAACACATAAACTGTTCTGTTTTTTTTTTGTTTTTTTTACCAGAAAGCCTCGCCTCATTAAAATGTATTTATGTGAGTAATCTACTTTCTGTCAATTCAGATTTTTTCCCCTATTCATCCGTAGAGTTTCGCCTAAAAACATTGCCTCTGGCCTTCTACTGCAATCAGTTGTTGAGATGCATGATGATAACAATAAAGTCAGCTGAGTGGGAGTTCCAGATGAATTATGCATGCTGTAAAAGAAAAAGGCTGGTACAAGATTCTGAACCCAAGGTCGCCTTTAAACATGCAACTGTGATGTGTTAAAAATATATTCATGAAAAAAAATCAGGGACATGTGGGCGAACATAGAAACATCTTGCAGAATAAGCACATTTTGATTGAAGTATGATATATATTGATGGCAACAACACATTTCAGAAAGGTAGAGATCAAGAAAGTATTGGTTTAAGTGTCATATTTTTCTTTTGCGCGTTGAATAGATGTGGAAAGGTTCACAATGTGAGCTGTCAAAATGTCACTGAGGTGCAAATTACGTACATTATTATTATCAGTATTACATTGACTGCCTTCACTGTAAAGAAGCAGAGCAGAACCAAGATGAACTTGCATCAAGTCAGAAAAGTGAATTACATATTGTACTGGATGGAGGTGGTTCAAAGCCTGATTTTGTGTGATGTGTAAGAATGAACTGTTAGGCTAGTCTAAATCTGAGTGTTATGACAGAGAAGCAATATTAAAAGTATAGTTAGACCAAAAGACAAATAATGAACATATTTTCACACCATCATTGCAATGTTGTCTTTTATTAACTTGTTTATATATCAGTATTTTGCAAACTGGATTTGAATCTTGACATTTTTTTGCGACCCCCAGGTTTTGCTTCGTGACCCCATTGGGTGGTCCTGACCCCCACTTTATAAATCTCTGCTCTATCATAATTCAACTGCTAAACTAGATTTTTATTTTTAGTTGTTGTTGTTTCTTGAAGAATTTAATGATATTTTTAATTTAAGACTCAGTATTAATATAGTATCAATATTTGAATTAGTCTGCCCATCACTGTTGTCCAATGACCTAAGATCCTTTATATTTTATTTAGTATTTTGCCTGTTACATTTCTATTCACATTATTCACATGACATTACAACATTCAATTGATCAATAATATTTAACACAGATGGAAGTCACTTAAAATATTTGGTTTTAATTGTTTGTTTTAATGCAAAGAGGGATTAGAGAGAGGTCGTCTTTCTGCTCTACTGTTCATGTCACCTGCAAAAAGATACGCTGTATGTCTTGGCTGGAGAAACTTCTTTGATAAAAACAAAAATAGGGGATGAGAGTTAGCTGTTTCGATCAGGTATAAACCGGTCTGAAGTACATCTGGCTTCTTAAGCTTGAGACAGGGTTTTTCTCACTCAAATGAATGTAACATGTATGAGTTGTTGCTCGTGTTGTTGCTGTTTCCTCCTGTGTGGATAAACAATTAATCCCTCATTTTTCTAAGCATTATGAATTATATATAAAATGAATACATTATTTTTAGTTGTTGTGTCTTGTATGTACAGCTGCCCAGCCCTTCATGGTCTTATAATACAACATGTCTTACCAACATAAACCAGTATCCACACATAACCAGAGACCACACAAACAAATGTTCACACTTATACAAATGAGTCTGCCACTTCTTTGAGGCTTTTGAAATATACAGACAGTTTTTAAACATAATAATCAAAAAACACTCATCTTCTCATCATCATCACAACATTTTAGGATTTTTATAAACAGTTCATCAGAGGTTTCCTGAATTCCTCATGAAAAGGACAATATAACAAAAATGCACTTTACTCTCAACTTCTCACAATTCACACAAACTACCTAACCTACCACTAACTCTTTTCATACTTATACTTGTCTCCTACTCACTATTTTCTAACTCTATCTATAACATCATCACATCATCCAGCTGGTAGAGAAAAGTCAGTTTTTGTATAATAGCATTGGATTTTGTCATGAATGATCTGTCCAGCTAATTTCACACATGTTCGCTCTAGTGACGGTGACCAGACTCATTAACCGTTTGCATTTTAGGTGCCAAACATCTGTAGTAAATTTTATTAGCTTGTAGCATGTATTGTCCTTTACATCTGCTCCTCACAAAGCATCATTATCTCAAAGCACTCCTCCAAAGCTGAAACACGGCGACCTGCTGAGCGGCCGGCCCGAGTCCACACATGCCTCCTTTATGAGCGTCCAGTGGAACAAATAGAATTGAGGCTCTTGCTCTGAGGCCTGATTGTGGTACAAGGGCGCTCACCCCTGTGTCCTGCTGCTGCCCCTGAGCTGCTCCACATCACACAGAAGCATGTGTGTCCCAGCGCCTCGGGGCTTTCTGCCTGTTTATGGAGCGCTCACATCTTGTTAAAGACCATACCCTTTCATTTTCTCTCCTGTCCTGCGCCGCCGACAGCTTCAGCAGGATGCCATATTCCTCTGACAATACCAGTCTCTTTGCATCTGTGCCTTATTTGTTGATAAATTGGATTTGTGCGTTTTGGACAAGCTTAATTGAATCGTTTGGAGGTTGTGTACAAGCTCAGGTTCTATGCATTTAGCTCATTAGTGTGCAGAGTTTAGTGCTAGAAAACACTTTACTTTGATTACATTAGACGCTAACTAAAGTTGTCTGCTAATGTGAATGTATTTTAATAGATTTCCTGTTTTGAGTGGGTTGTGTATATAATGTGTTGGAGGTAACATATCATTGGAGCATTTGTTGTGTTGATGACAATAAGAAATGAGTCATTTGGCCTTCGGAGAGACATTATCTAAGATTCTTTCAGACATTTGCATCGACTAATTAAAATGTACCTATGTGATGAAGGATTTATCATCTGCGTGGCTTTAAACTTAGAATTTCGAGCAAAAGCGCAGATACACAAGCAAAAAAGTACAACTAAAATCTATTTAAAGGAGGATTCTGTAACTTTTTGACCAATAATGTGGTTGACATTTTTCTCATTGGAATGTGTTAGATGCACTAAACAGATAATAAAACTTTGTGGGTAGCACTTTAAAAGACCACCAAGTTACCTACAAGTTAATTACCATGTCACTTACTAGTATCTAACAGTGACACATGTAGTACTTACTCTGGTACTTACAGTGGTACTTACACTGGTACCTAGAGTAGTACCTGGAGGGGTACTTGTACCAGCAGTTACTGGTACAAAACACTGATAGTTATGTACCAGTAACTGCTGGTACATAACTATCAGTTAATATAAGTACCAATAAAAGTAATGGTAAGTGTACTAAAAGGTACCTCTGTAAGTACCAGTAACTGCTGGTACAATTACCTTCCAAGTACCACCTTAGGTACCACTGTAGGTACTACCATAAGTACCACTGTAAGTACCAGTAACTATCAGTGTTATGTACCAGTAACTGTTGGTACAAGTACCCCTCAAAGTACCACTGTAGGTACCAGCGTAAGTACCACTTAAGTACCAGTAACTATCAGTGTTATGTACCAGTAACTGTTGGTACAAGTACCCCTCAAAGTACCACTGTAGGTACCAGCGTAAGTACCACTTTAAGTACCAGTAACTATCAGTGTTATGTACCAGTAACTGTTGGTACAAGTACCCTCAAAGTACACTGTAGGTACCAGCGTAAGTACCAATGTAAGTACCATTGTAAGTACCAGTAACTATCAGTGTATGTACCAGTAACTGCTGGTAATGTACCCCTCAAGTACCACTCTAGGTACCGGTGTAAGTACACTGTAAGTACCACAGCAAGTACTACTAAGTGTCACTGTTAAATACTGGTAAGTGACACGGTAATTAACTGGTAAGTAACATGGTGGTCTTTTAAAATGCTACCAATTTGGGTTGTTACTTTGAGCCAGCCAGGTCTCATGGTGTGTAATTTCTTTTACTGAAATCCTAATCCTAATCTTTATCAACTCCAAGTTTAAAACCTAATCTTATTTATTTTTTAACTTCAATCCTGAACTTAATCCCAACCGAAAAATGAATCAAATTAAAGATGAATACAACTAGAGTCAACATTTCAAACTATGTTCAAAGCCAAAGCAAACACATGCAATCAGAAAGTGACGTTTGCCTGAAAAACTTCCATTTATGGTTTCAACCAAAACCAGCCCAGTTTCAGAAGAAAACGCAGATATACAACGAAATGTCAAAAATGTACGTCAGCCAAGCCACGTGAAAATGTGCTGATTGACATTTCGTGGTATTTTCTTCAGAGACTGTTTGACCAAACACGTGTGTATAAAATGCCAAGACTATGCATATTATATATACTCAACGCTGTTTACATGGGGTGGTGTCAACATGCATTTCATGAGAACGTGCTGCAGAACAGAACTGTTGTTTCCAATCTAAAGATGTTTTTTAGTTACATTTGTTCACTTTATCACTACTAACAACGTATGGTTTTAACTTGAAATGAAATGTATTGTTGACTTTACATCTTCACAGATGATCTGATTCCCAAAAAGTGTTTCTTTTGTCATGCTTTACATGTATGAGCTACTGCCTGTAGCCTTCCTCAGAAGCGTCACTGGTTGGTATGGCGATATGTCTCTGTAGGCTGCATACACGGTATTGCCAGACAATACACTTTATCAGAAATTTAAGATGAGAAGACAGAATGAACCTCTTCCCGATCTGATTGTACTTCAAGCAGATTTTGAGGAATAGCTTGTTGATTTTGATACAGAATTGTCCTTATGTCATTTGACTTCTCAACTTTTCACATATAATTTTACCAAAAAAAAAAAAAAAAACAGTATACAAGCATTCAGTATACAACTCTCAAATGCTGTAAAGAAAAAGTAATATTCATTTAGGTGTATATGTTGTTCTAATAAATGTGTCTACTATGTAAAATAGGATTTATTTCTCAATAAAAGTATTTCCAAGAATATATTTACCAGTATACTAAACATATACGAGCCTGACTCTGACACTTTATTTATTTATATTTATGCAGAATTAAATGACTAAAAGATTTGTCTATAATGAAGCGTTCTTGATGAATAGTGTCTGACCTCTGAATATGGGCCGTGAACGATTTTTGCTCAGCACTTTATTAGCAGACAGATGAGCTAGTGTGTTCTAATCAATGCTCTCTATCTACGTATCTGTGTGTGTGTCTGGTCCAGCCGGGGTCAGCTGCTGTCAGACGCCCTGTGATCACATTTACAGCACGACGACCTCATGACCACAGAAGAGACATGCAGCAGGGCTTTGTGGACTACAAGAACACGCTGGAGATGAAGAGGACGGAGAGTGGACAGAATTATTTAATACATCTACTTTTTGAATATTAATCTGTGCATATGTTAAAATTACAAACTTCCAAGTCCATTTTTAATTGAGGATGTGGTCACTTTAATAATATTTTGTTTGAAGGATTTAAATGATTTTTAGCAAAACATTTCATCAAAAGGACTTCAATGTCAACCAAAACAAGATGCCAGTTAATTTGACACAGACACTACTCTGCTACTCCAGTGGTCAGTGACATGTACATAGAGTGTGGGTGGAGTTTAGGGGCTTAACATCACTTTAAACTAAAGTCTTGTTTTAAACTAGTGCTGTGACACTGAAAATGTGTTTGGTTTTATGAAAGTTGAGAAAAGCATCTGGTTGGGGGCCCTCCCACATATGTAATTCAAGGAAATTGTGCACTTCCACTTGAAGAAGATGCTGAGAAAACTTAGCAACAGATGCACGACGTGTTCATAAGATGCCGAATTAGAAGCCGGATTTTGTATTTTTTAGAAGCCAGATTCTAAGAACACTCAGTACTCCTGAGTGTTCTTAGAATGTGTTCTTACAGGTGAACATTTTCCAGCAAATTGTGTAAATGCCAAAAATATTTGTGAAAAGACCTTAAGAACATGAATGATGCCTATTGTTTCCATGTTAATTCTGCACTAGTTTAAGTAACACAAGTAAAGTCACAACCAGAAGTATCAGCCAAACTCTGCAGCAGTCTTACAAAATAAGTGATCATATTTAACTGCAAACTGCTGCTTTAAAGATGCACTAGCTTTTCCAGTGGAGGTTCTGTCGCTGACTGGAATGTTCTGCAGTCTGATATTTAACATTCACACACACACACACTCCAGATCCATACTAGGCAATGTGGTGAAGTGTCTTGCCTACAGACACTACAACAAGTTTCTCCTCTCTGTTGCCTCACTGTGGCACCTGAAGTTCCTCCGCGGTCTCCCATCCGAGTACTGCCCAGGCCCAACCCTGCTTAGCTTCTGAGATCTGACGGAATCAGGCAAAGCCATACCTTGAAATAATATTTTTTTAATGCTCTCCTACTTTGAGCAGGATCACCTCTCCATAGTAGCTTGTCTAAATGTTCTTTTTGTTGCATGGCTGTTCTATTAACAGTTTAAACATGTAGGTATCTTGTATCTTTTTGTCCTGCTCAATGCACAGGTAAAGGTTAACAGAAATAATTGGAATCAAACAAAGCAATTCACTGATGTCACATGCTGGGCTCTTTGCTTTGGAGCTCATAGCAACCAAGACATAGAACTTTTTACACCACTTTGCACTAAGATCATGTGCAAGAAACGTATTTTTGCATCCGACAACTAATTTTGACAGAATCTTGACAAAACATAGGTCTCCAGCTTGTTGTATGACATTTTTACTCACTGAAAAATACAAAAGAAGCAAAAATAGTCATCTTAATGAGTTTTTTATTTGACTGTCACATATTTGCTGCATAGTCTGACGTAACTAAGAATGACCGTAACAACTTTTGACTCTACATATCGTGTTTTCTTACTAAATTCTTGCCGTCTTACACAACTTCTTCAACTCTTCACCTCGCCTTGCTTAACATTAAAGACACTGACCCCC
The DNA here is from genome assembly GCA_038363315.1 of Mugilogobius chulae. NCBI lineage: Eukaryota > Metazoa > Chordata > Actinopteri > Gobiiformes > Gobiidae > Mugilogobius > Mugilogobius chulae. The sequence goes on along the minus strand of CM076395.1, from coordinate 37,361,732 downwards.
CTCTGAGTATTTTATTTTGCCCTGGGCTCCTAAACATGTCGTCCAGCTTCAACATACCTGTCAAAGTAAAACAAAAAAATGAAAAACTAAAAAACAGCCTGCCAGAGTAGATGTATGTCCTCTGAATGTAAAGACGCCAGCTTAAATCTTCTTTTACTCGCAGTGAATTTGACGAACGACCCTACAGGCTGCGTATATGTTGATTCAAGACCTCGCTTTGAGCCTATAGCTTTCATTTTTCACCGCATCCATTCATTTCTATGGGTGCTTTGTGAGAGTAGAACCACACGTGTACAGCCTGCGCCTCAGCTAATGACAATATGCTTTTAAACAAATGAGTGGCTGCTCTGTCTTTGCACCTTTCCCTCCCACTAGCACAACAGCAGCCCGTTGTAATCACTCATGTAAGAAAAACACTCCGTTCGATATAGTGCAATTAATGGCCGGTGTAAAAGACATTCTCTAATTGGTTTAATCCGCCTTTTGCGCAGTATTAATGTTTGGTTTGGAATGGAGTTGTGGCGTCAGAGTTGCAAGGCGGGGAGGTCTTTTGATAAGGGCAAATCCATAAAATGAAATGAATCGTTAATTATGTTTTAGTTTTAAATTGTGTCTAGAGGGCTGTTTCCACTGGTTCACTTGGGAGCGGAATAGTTTAACATTTTGTCTACTGTTTTCAGTGAACATTGCAGGTCCATGTAAGCTATCTAAGCCAGAACCCAATAGGTAGCAGCTTCCAAAAGGGTCTCACTTTGTCGGCCAGTCCGTTTTGGAGGAAAATGATTGGACAGGGGAATGCAGACTCAGGTGAAAATGAGATTTTAGAAACAGAAATGATATTTCACCAAACGCTGACTTGTGCTGTATTTCCATAATGGTATATGTTCAGCTGACAACCTTAGCCTTCACCCTCCCTCCTCCTGAAATCTCCATATCTTGGATTAGCTTGACCTCAGCTTGCCAGATGAGCCTGTTCCCCTCTGTTGATGGACTGTGGCTATTTGACTTAAACTCTGTCTGCAAATGGATGTGCGTCAGTTCTGGTCACATCTGTCCATGGGCCTGAATATCTCTTCACTTTGGTTCTCCTAGAGATTTCTCTTTTTCCTCACTGAGTAGGCCTATTTAAAGGTGGGGTAGCTAACTTTTTTAGTTGTAAATTAGTACACTTTGTTCTTTCCACTAAAAAGTATGTAGTAAATACAGCACTTTATGAAAAAATTAGACCACTGAGTGCTGTCTGAACTGAACAATAAAAAAGTTTAGTTCTAATCAGGAACTGAATGCAGCTCTCTGATTGGCGGAGATTGGGGCGGTCACTCCAGTTTAACTTTTTTGTTTGTAAAAAGGCATTTATAAGCCATATATGCAACCAAAATGAATACAAGTTGATATTAACCACGTGTCGAAGGATTTTTGAGAAGTTTGTCGGATTTAAAACCTAAATTCGTGTTTGCAAAGTAAAAATCAGCTACCCCACCTTTAAGAATGGAAACAACTCTGGGATAATCATCCATTTGCCTTTTTGCTGGGAATGTTGGACAATCTGAATTTGCATAATTGAGCAGTGACCGTTTTGTTTTATTTTCCAACATTTCTATTTACGACTGTATGTCATTCATCTCGTGAAGCCCTAACCAAGACCAAGACCAATCGAGACCACGTCAGGATCAATTAAAAAAAATATGACTGTGCCTGGGACGAAGCATTGTCCAAGAATAAGCCTTGAACAGAGTTGAACAATATAACCTTACTTAAGCACAACGCTAATCTTGAAAGGTCAGACAAAAAAGTAGGATTCATCAATCTTAAAATGTCAAATACACAGCAATTCAAGTGAATATCAATTCATTCATTCATTCAAATTTTACAATGCATCTAACTACACCCAATGCATTACAGAAAGATTTACAGATGTGGGACAACAGGCTTGAAGTATGCCTTGTTTACTTTCCATAACGAGGTCTTTTTGTGAAATGCTGAGATGACAGTATATTTCAGTTAATTAGTTCTTTAAGAAAACATTTGCTGTCTTTGGGTGATATCAGCTCCTCATGTTGTAAATCTCTATTCTGCTTCTGAATCTATAGATCAGTCCCTTTAACACTGAGGTTCTTTCCCAGGGAGCAGTGCCATGACATAACTCTACCAATAATGTGATCCCATGCATACCTTGTGTACGATGTGTAAAATGCTTCTAACAAGTTTGGCTCTATTCAACAAGAAGTTTATGGTTGGCTTATTTTTACTTTTCAATTATATCCCTCCTTTTTCAACACTCACAAAGGTTAAGAAGCATATTTAGATACACGCTGCGACAAGATTTTAAGTTCAGTTTCCAAACGCTGTCTGTTGAACATGCAAAGATAATGATAGTGAAGATATTTTTATGCGCACCTGTTGAACATAATATTTGCTCATTATAATTCAGGTTAAATCAGGTTGGAAGAAAACTTTGCAGAACTTTACATGGAGGTGATTAAGTGGAAGGAACGACAGGTCAGGACAATTATCATGCCTTATTTTAGACGTTATCTCAAGGTAAACGTTTAGGTGTTAACATATGGTTTATGTTTCCATCAATCATACTAAGCAGATGGTGAGAGAAGAAAGAATTTTTAACTTGTTTGTTATTACTCGGTAAGGCATGATGTAATGAAAACACTTTCTGTATCGCTGCCCTCATAGCTTTGGCTCGCTCACAATATTTATAAAAGTGATATTTAATTTAGGGTCGTGATTTTCTGTGATTTAGCAGAACTTTGTCAGAGCAAAACAATAACAAAAACAAATACTAGGATCTTTCTTATAAAAACAGTGAATTTACTTAGGCCCCGCCCACCATCTAAGTGCGTGACATCATTACATTTTAGTATGCAAACTCAACTTACGAGAACCTCAATCCAATTTTCAGCCAGTCTAAATCAATGAAAATGCTATGCTTTGTTTAACACAAAACGGGTGTTATTTCAACATATTTTGACACTACAGGGTGACAGATATTTTTACCAGTAATGACACTACAGTTTATCAGGTTATGCCACAGTACTTTTAGTTATTTATTTTTTGCAGTGTTTTGGTGTGGCAAATGTAAAGCTAATGAAGTTTAGCACACTTGCTGCGAAAATGGCCGATCACCATGGTAACATTCCAAGCTTTATTACTAAACATCACTTGTCGATTGCAGAACAATTTCTTACTCTCTCTTTCTTTCTCTCTTGCTTCTTCTATCTATTTTTCTTCCCCTCTTCTCGCTCTCCTTCTCTTTATATTTCATTCCCTTTATTTTTCTCCTCCTATTTTTTCTCTCTTTCTGTTTTCCTTCTTTCTTTCTCGCTCTCTCTTTTTCATGGTTCCTCTCTCTATTTTTCTTTTTCTCTCTCACCTTCTTCTTCTTCTTTCCTGTAGTCTCCCTTTGTCATTTTCTATGTCCCTCTGTTTATCTTTCTTTTTCTTTCTCTCTAATCTCCTGCTTTCTGTCTCTTTTCCCCTTCTCTCTCTCCTCTCTCCTTCTTTGACTCTTCTTTCCTGCTGTCTACTTCTTCTCTTCCTTTCTTCTGTTCTTTTTCTTTTGCCTGTCTGTTTTCTCTTTTTCTCTCTCTTTTCACTCTCTTCTCTTTGTCTCTCTTTATCTTCTCTTTGTCTTTCCCCTCTCTTTCTCTGTTTTCTCTTTCTCTCTCAATCTCTCTCTCCTCTCTCTTTCTCTCTCTTCTCTCTCTGTCTCTCTCTTCTCTTTCTTTCTTCGCTCTCTCTTCTCCCACCCTCTCTCTCCTTTAGTCTCATCTCTCTTCTTTCTCTCTCTCTCTCTTCTCTTTCTCTCATCTCTCATTCTCCTCTCTCTCTTATCTTTCGCTCTCTCTGTTTCTCTCTCCCTCCCTCTCTCTTCTGTCTCTCGCTCTCTTCTTTAGTCTCATCTCTCTCTTTTCTTTCTCTCTCTCTCTCATTCGCCCCCTCTCTCCTTTAGTCTCATCTCTCTCTTTCTCTTTCTTTCTCTCTCTCTCCCCCCCTCTCTCTCCCCCTTTAGTCTCATCTCTCTCTCTGTCTCTCTCTCTCATTCTCTCCTCTCTCTCTTCCACCCCCGTCTCTCTATCTATCCTTTAGTCTCATCTCTCTCTTTCTTTTCTTTCTCTCTCTCTCTCTCTCTCTCTCCTTTAGTCTCATCTCTCTCTTTCTCTCTCTCCTTTAGTCTCATCTTTCTCCTCTCGCTCTCTCTCTCTCTCTCTCTCCTTTACTCTCATCTCTCTCTTCTTTTCCCCAGCCTCCCACAGCAGCAGCAGCAGCAGAACGAGTGCCTGCGAGCCTGTCTTCTGTTCTCTTCTCTCTTTAATGGTGCGTTCAATGGCGGTCTGTTACAGGTGCTTCTTGTGGGAGATCGCGGAGCCCGCCTGCCCCACCGCCGGCCCCGCAGCCACCTGCCCCTTCTTCAGATCTGCCTCACACCTGGAATAACTCACACATGACTCACCAAAGAATCCACCTACAGGCTCGAAGAAAACACAGAGCTAAACGAGTGTCTGATTGTCGCTACACATCTCTGGGGTCAAACGCTTTCGGGCAGCGGGGCGACCGGGACACGCGCTGTACTTATAGATTCAAAGATAGTTCAAACTTTAGACTGTATCCCTCGAGGTGGTTCTCTTTTTCCAGCTATGATCTATTGGCTTTTGTTGCGCTTTGACGGCGTATGGTAAAAGACAAACAATACATAGCCTAAGGAAGTGTTCTTAATCCTCCGTTTATGGCAGCCGTCCCAGAACTGAACAGGGAGTTGTTGAAGCTAATGTAAATGCTAGCGGCTTTTGGGGGAGAAGACATTGTGGACAAGCAGTGATTGAGGGCAAAGTTTAGCAGAGATAGTAAGGTGATACTTTGCAGTGACAACACGCTTAAGCAAACGCAAGCCTGATAAGTTTGGATGAAAAACACAAGATGGATTTAAGAAGCTTGTTTTCAGGAAAATCAAAGAAAAAAGGCGTGTGACTAACTGATAAAACAGTTGGCTAATACTGGCTTGTGACCGTAACAAAGTCATTAGTTATGGGTTGTGTTAAAGAAGACTTTTAGTGTGTGTTATGTCGTTTCGATCTATGACACATTATGGAACTAAAACCGATTAATTAGTCTGTTTCTTTCGAGACTGTCAATAACACTGTTTTGAGAGATGAGATAGGATAAGAGCCGTTTAGTAAAAAAGACTTGCAAAATAAAGAGTAAAGATTCAGAGAAATTCAATGACTGACAGACAGAGCAATAGTGGCTCACCTACAAGAGAATACATATTACGCAAATAGCCAAGAATTGCTTTAAAATTGGATAGGTTAAAAATGAAGAAGAAATCAATGTGGCTTCAAACTTATAAAAGCTGAATTTGTACAATAGGTCTTATTCAAAACAAATCTAAGATGGAAGTGTAACTGGAGCAGAGCTTCAGACAAAACAGTGCTTCCAATTAGCTTCAGCCACAGCTAATGATCACATGAACAGTATCAATATTCTAGCATGTTATGGAACATTTAAAATGTGGTCATGATGAATTAGAAACATAAAAGCTCTTTCGTATACTGCATGTTACACTATGAAATCATGTTCAAGCTCACTAAATGTGTAGAATACTTATAACTTCTCTAGTCATCTGCTTATACTCATGCAGATGTTGCTGCATTGCCAGGAGTATTCTACATATTTGACTTTTATTTATATTTAGTCTGTAAACATAATATACGGAAAACATATAGTGGATCATTTCGAAGGCTTGTTTCCATGATCTTGTCCTTTTGGTCTTTATCCAAAGCTCACTTTCCTTCGCATGATGGCTGGGCACTCCCATAGAGATAAGGTGACGAGCTAAGTCACATTGCAAGAACTCGGAGTAGAGCTGCTGCTCCTTCACATAGAGATCGGCCAGCTTTTTTTTTCACTTGTAATATATTGTATTCCTTGCCATAACAAATCAGCTGCTCTTGCAAATGTAATGTGTCATTTTCTCTGTCAAAGGAAATCAGTCACATTCATCTCTATGTCTGAGTTTTCAAGGTAGCCACACTCATCAGAAAAACAGCATTATAAGTTTACTTCCACACACTTTAATGATAAGAGCGCACAAGCTTGAAAGAACTCTTGCAGTTGCCTCAGTCTGGTCTTAAAAGCATTATTCATTTTCTCCTCCATCACACATTGTGCTTATTGACCTCAGCAGCCAAAGCCGCCTTTCTTCTCAAAAACACTGAAACACTTTTATAATCTTGCCATGGTTCGTTCAGCCAAGAGTCACCTCAACACTGAAAGTTTTTGGGGGTTAGCTTGTACTTTGTTTTGCATATAAACCACAGCTTACCTCGACATTTTTTGCTGCGTGGCTGAAGAGAGAATGCACTGCAGCTCCTCAAAGGCTGTAGCAAGTAAGTGTGGATCAATATAACCAGCATGTGTTATATTTCTAGACTGTTTGATGTCCGGACAGGTTCACAAGGAACAGGTTCAAGCTTGTTTCACTTCCACATTCAGTAGGAGAAGATTAGATCCCTTTGATAGAGTTCTTAGAGGAGGGTCCGCTACCTGCTGTTTTTACGAGTACATATTATTTTTTGCAGTGCCAAGTATTGTGCACAGAATTTCCTTTTTTTGAGTCTTTTATTCTGTTATAACATGTATTGAGTAGCCTACTGTTTCTAAGTCCTTAAATAATACAAACTAACTCTGAGCATTTCTGTAATGTGGCTATACTTGACATTCCAAATTTGTCATGTATCACACTTTCTAAACTTTTCTAATAATGTCGTATGATTCCAGGCAACTGGTAACAGATTTTTCCCATCTACAACTTGAAAAAGTACTCTGGAATGCCACTCAACAGGTAATCCTACCTGTGAAATGGAGATGTTTGGGACTCCTATTTAGCGTGAGATCAAGTGTTATAGTGTTACAACAAAGATAAATACCACAAAAAAGTGTATTTGAGTTGTTAACCACCACATAAACAATTTAAAAATTTGTAGTGTCAGATCAAAAAAGTCTCTGATTTGGCATATTTGAATCTTTTGTGTAATGTTTACATTTGTTTAGCCTACATCTTAGTCTTAACCACAGCCAAATCAGTTAGACTCTAACTCATAATGTTCCTCCAGACGAAATTGTGTCTTTTTTGCAAATACTTAAGGGACTATATTGATTTTTTTAATTTATTTTTTTACAACAACATAACTTAAAAACAATTTATCCCTAGCACAGATATCTTGTTAATGTATCTATTCAGGTGTAAATTAGTCCGCAATGTCCTTTCTATGTCTAATAATGTTCTGTTTTTGTTTCAATTTTGTCCGTTGTTGTTAGCATTGTAGCTAACTGTTACTAGCATACTGACTCACCTCGCCGCTAACAGCTGTGAAAAAACATAAAAAAAAACTCTTGATGAATAGTTTTGAAGCTCAGAATGCATTGACTGAGTGAGCAAATCATGTTGACTGAAGTAAGAAGTTTAAAATGAATTATTTGTTTGTTTACATTTTTAAGAATCAGGTATAGTCCCTTTAAACCTATGTCCTGTTGGGGACTTTTACTCCACCGTTTGGCTTTTTCACTTTTAAGTTGCCCAACATTGCTACAGTTCGAGAGACATTTCAATGATTTTTTTTTTTTTCGTTACAATCCTGAGCCATATTTTTGAAAAGTCAACTCACAATTTCACTGAGCTCAGTCATGTCATTCACAAAATATATTTATATCAGTCGTCAAAAAGTGGACTAAAATGCCACTAGGGTTAAAATTAAACTATAACATACAGTATGAACAGTTCTCATAAATCCCAACTCTAGTGTGAAGCGTTCACCACAACAAACTGTAATGGAGCTCAACGGTCTTGGTTCCACAACTCCGGAAGATTCCCATTATAAAGTCCCACTGGGAGTGAAGCTAAACAAACAAACAAAAATGTTTGGGGCTAATTGGTGTGGTAAGAATTCACCATTGTAATAAAATAGTTGATCTGACACTTTACATTGAAAAAACTGCATAATGGATATTAGTTAGCGCACAAAGCTAGTTAGCTTTGGTGCACCAAATGCCTTTAAACTGAATTTTTCTAAATCCTTATGAGATTCACTACTTTATCTTACTGTAGAGCTCCATTAAATTATTTATGAACAGTAGCTATACGAGTCTAGCTACTGTTAGCTAGATTCTGTGTAGCTGCTGAGTCTAGCTACCAGTTTGGGTCAAAAACTAGTTGGGTCAAATTTTTGTCCCAACTAAAATGTTGATGAAGCAGTGTTACAAAAAGGCAGAAATCTCACTAAAGTTGACTTTGAACGTGTCCTTTTTAAAAGTATTTTGGTTTACTCTAAAAGTGTGAGGTTGACAAAAGCTGCTGATGCTAAACCAACATAAGCTGATCTATGGGGAGGGTTTAAAAGATGCTAACAGTGGGCAGAAATGACACGTCCAGCCAGGCTCCAAACGAACCAGGAGAACAGATTTATAACATGTAGCAAGATTCCTTCTGAAAGTTATGAGTTCATTTGTCTAAAGGTATTTAAGGTTTATGTGTCCTCTGGGTGTCGTTTGTCTTAACTACCTCCATTACATCTTCAGAACCTCTCTGCCCACAAGCTCCTTGGCAAACGCAATATTTCATGACGCAGATCGAATTAGTAAATCACAAAGTTAATAGAAAATAACTATTAAGTGATTTGCCTTTGCTTTAAGAGTTTAATGGAAAAAGTAAGATTTAGGACCATGGAAGCAGACTATCTGGTGCATGCTTTTTAACACATAATCACAGAATTTATATTATATTTATTAGTTTATCGGTATTAGGTAGAATAGTTTAAATCTTACTGTATATATACTATTGACCAACAGGTAACATAGAAAAACTATAGAAATCTTGTTCCTTTGCTACAGTAAGGTATTATATCTTTCTATTGGAAAGTAATGGTTCATTCAAAGAATATATTTGGAAACTTTTCCTCTAAGTTTTCTGTTAACTTGTAAAAATGTGACAAATTTGAAGTTTTATGCTTTTTTTTTTTTAATGCAACCTCAAAAAACCCAGTGATTTTAAGAAAAGCAACTCTGAAAACTGCCAAGAGAAATTCTAATTTGGCACATATTTAGTTTCTCAGTCACAGATGTGGTTTTGTTTGAATCACTCTGAAACCATCCATATTCATTATATATCTGCAAGTTTGTTTAGAGACAAAAGCAAAAAGTATGGTTTTAAAGGAGGACTTTACAAAACGCCATTATTTTGACTATGACAGGTTCAACTCTCATCATTATATCAAAACAAAGTTGAGATCATTATATTTAAGATTTTACTAAACATTTTGCAGAGTTTATACCAATTTAGCCATTTTTTAAAGGATTTAATTTTTTTTTCCTGTTCATAGATGATGACATCATGCTAGAGAGTTGCCTAGTAACCATACAGTATATTAAATTGGGCAAAGCTACTTAAACAGATTTTACTACAAAGACATAAAAACACTAGCACACAGTCATTGTATTGTTATGTTTATGTTTAGAGATCCTGCAAATGTGTTTATCGTGAGAAAGTGAAATGTCCTTGTCTCCTGTGATGTCATCAGGCTCAACTTCCTGTTTTTTTTTTTTTCAACATATTTTCAACTTTCCTTGACAAACGTGTTTTTAATTAATGTAAAACTGTCATTTATATTTACAACAGATAATAATTTATCAATTAAGTTAAACTTGGAAAACTGTAAAAACCTGACATACGCACTTTAGCCATGTCATAAAGTGTTCTGTTCTCTCATCATAAACTTACTCAAAGTTGTATTTGGCTTGATTCATGCATATTGGAGTAATCTTGTGTTGTTCTGCAGCTGATGCTCAAGTGATCACAAAGGTCAGGTGTTCACCTACCACCTATCCCCGCCCATTTGTCTGTATTTCAAAATAATGCAATTTTCAAGAACAACAACTAGCAAGAACACACAAAAAATCTGTTGCATATAGTTAAATTTTACATTATGGGGTGGAGTTCTGCAATTATAAACAGAAAGTCAATAAATCTATTTATGTTTCTAAGTCGTTTCAAAGCAGTTTTGCGCTTACAGTAAACAAAAACTGTAATTATTCACCTACAGGCCATAATTTATTTCTAAATACACTGAATACAAATGCAATATGTCTCCTTTAATGGTACTATTTTGTTTTTAATACAGATTGTAAAGGGATCATTGAGTTTTCTGTACTGCAGAGTTATCTGACATTTCTAGTCATAGGAAGTTACAGATTCCAGATTTTCAGGGGGTAATGGGATGCAGGTGCACAACGAGCCACTAGTTTTACTTAGATTCACAAAAAAGATTGCTAAATTTGATTAGTTTTAACATTTGTAAGCCATTGCTGTATAAGTGTGTTGTTAGATTCTAAAATAAAACACATTCACTAGAACTAGAGCAAGGTTGGTACGAAAACTGACCTAGAATCTAATCCGTACATAAGAACAAATGTATTTTCATATCTTTGGATAATGGGTCATGTGTCAGATTAAACTAGTTGGGGGCCTGATTTGGTCCCTGGGCCTCATGTTGAATGTCCCTGCTATATCCACTGTGGTTCATTGTGCTTTCACTTGACTCAAGTTACTGCAGCAGCTTCCACAACTTTCCTTTTACACCATTTCTCCTTGTTTTCTACTTTCTCCAATACACATCCTCATCCTTGGCTTATGCACACATCCTATATAGACTATAAAACGCTTCATTCAATTGAGCACACACAGGCAGTCGAACAGAGGAAACAGACTCTCTTCGCTTTCATCAATCCACGATCACCTCACATACCCCCGAAAACACAACTAAACCAAGTGTACAAACAGGACAGACAAGCACTGCAAGATCTTGTACAAAAACTCCGCGAAACTTTATTCATCAAAGTGTCATGACGAGAAAATATGAAAATAGCAAATATCATTCAGAATCACAGCTTGCCACTGCGGATATACAATCTTCTCAGTCACACTTACATTCAAGATACAAAAATAGAAAAGATGTCGGAAAAATACATTATATGGCCAAGTGAGCCGAGGCCCTTGGGAGATTATTGCTCTATTATAAATCAATGTGCAAAAGTTTTCATAATACCACCGTAGGACGTGTTTTGAAGGCTTGCACTTGTTCCCTAAGAAGTGATCTATTTTTAAAAACAAAAATGTCTTTCGCAAGGCACACGCGAGAAAAGTGGAAGTCGTCATGACAGCCACAGAAAGGCACCATATAATGACTTGATGTGAGTGTATTGTAACACATTGGCTGACATGCAAAACCAAAAGTGCATGAGCTAGCACAGGTAGGTGGTAATGAGTCAAAACTCCATTAAAAGAGGTTTGGAAATGGCTTGTCTTTGGTGAACAAAAAAAATTCCCTGACAGTTTTCCATGGGAACAGAAACAAATGGTTAGGTTGCTTTCACAATATTGTTTGTGTTGGTTTCGAATGGAGGGTAGAAGCAAATGTATTGTATATCTTTGGGTGATTCACATTTTTGAAAGCCATATTCAGTCAAAAGTTGATAACTACATTGGAATTGAATTGATTTTTTTAGTTTTTTTGACAAAGCGTTGGTTCATTTATGCTAGGGTGTCCAAACTTTTTTCATCAAGGGTCACATCTTAAAACTCAGACTAAACAGAGGGCTGATCTGGGCCATTTAAAAGTGAAAAATTAAAATGGAAGCACTAGGAACAAGTAAAAGTGGATCACATGACATTTTGTCAGGTATAAAACCCAATACTGAAATGCTTGATAATGGCATTTAAAATGGTAGATTTTCAAAGCTATTGCTGTTAGTGCCAATTCTTCAGGTGATCTGAGGGCCAACAAAAATTGGTTAAAGGACGGCATTTGGCCCCCGGGCCGCAGTTTGGACATGACTGATTTATGCAAAGAAAGACAACTTTCTGTCAGTTTTTGTTTGGGTATGTCCAATATGGAAATTGATAACTGTCATTCATTTGGTTATGAAAAGTAAATTATGTCACCACTATTTGAAGCAGATTGGATGGAAAAAATGGTTAATTTGTGCAGAAAGAGACAACTTTGGGTCGGTTTTTGTCCTGTAAAATATGTGAGATAAAAAATGGGTTTGTAAAGAAACAACCACAATTTGAAGGCTAAAAGGCAAATTTTAACAAATAATAGTTATGGGGGAATCAATATAGAGTTGATATTTCTAATCTAAGAAAAGTTGGTCAATTTTATCAGGTTTTTTTTAGAATACTGCCTAATCTTTTAGGTTTTCTGCACATACATTTATTTTATTCTCTCAGTTCAAGTTAACCGATGTAAAACTCAATAGGGTGAACCCAAATGCATTCCAACTCCAATGCATTTTAATACAAACTCTTTGGCATTGAGATTGGACCATTATTGCCACAGTATCAGTATCAAATCTAATCAAAAATACTTGACTTCACCCATCAAAATCAAATACTTCCACCCTTCCCTCTGAGAACTTCAAACGTGGCGCTGTGTAGAATGTCGTAATGTCACGTGAACCCAACCGAGCCAGACGAAAGCGGATCACTTTTCCCCCGTAGAAGACAACTCTAGTCCACTTTACAACTCAAGTGTGCGGCGCAGCATCCAGATTCCTCATGCTTGTGCAGGAGAGACATCCTGGAGAAAGTTTTGGAACAGTTCTTGCACTGGTATTTTTTCACATCTGAGTGGGTTTGAAGGTGGGCCCTGAGGTTGGATCTGTCGGCAAACGCCCGGTTGCAGTGTGGGCACGAGAATGGCTTTTCTCCTGTCAAAAGAAAAAGAGAAGAAAACAGTCAGCCTGATGTGTGTCAGAAGGCAGGGGCAGGGAGACGTGACAAGTGCAGGGTTGTGCTGATGTCAGTTTTGTCCGAAGATGTCAACGGTTTGAATCAATTGCTCAATTTTAGCCGCAGAAGGAAGAGGAAGTGTTGTTTTAGAAGACATTTGGCACCGCTACATTACTTAGAAATCTGAATTATTGCAGGTCTAAATGACACTGCATGTTTAAGCCAAAAGTAAGTTATAAACAATGTGTTGGTCAATAGTTTTTGGCTTTGTTTTTGCAGTGTAAATACATATTAATTGACCCACTTTTGACTCATTCTGTGTAATCTAAGAACTGATTTGAAATGCTTTATGTTGTACTGTAAGTGCAAGTCATTTTTCTTATTTTTGCCAATATTTTGTATATTTACTGAGTATTAGGCCCATTATTGTTTTAGGTAGTTAATTTTGTTTTAATATGTGCAGCACTTTAGAAACGGCTTTGTCAAATGTATTAAAGTGGATTGGATTAGAAAGAGTTGTAACAAATGTGATTAAATGAATGACATTTTTGACTTTCCTTGACACATATCCAGTAACAATTCTGTGTAATCTGATATCTCTTGCTTAAAATGTCTTATGCACAAAAAAACACCAAGCAGTGATTTGTGTCTCACCTGTGTGCGTCCTGATGTGTCCCTGTAGAAGCCACGGCCTGGAGAACGCCTTGCCACATATTTTACAAACGCAGGGTAACGTGTGAGTCCTTATGTGCATTTTGAGCGCTCCCAGACTGACGTACTCCTTCTCGCAGTATTTACAGCTGAAGGATTTCCTCGATTGAGCGTCGCAGTGCAGTTGCTTGTGCTTGAGAAGTCCTGAATACGTGGAGTAGGACTTGCTACACAACCACATTGGAATTTTTCCGCTTCCCCGGTCAGTTTGCAGATGCCCAGCTCGTCCTCGTCGCTACGCGGGCTTTCCGACCCGCTGTGGTCCTTGGAGGAGGTGTCCGAGAGCGAGGACGGGTAGCTGAAGATGGGGGAGAGGTCGCTGGGAAGAGGGGAGAGCGGGAGGCTGCTGGTAGTCCATACGGTGATAGGGCTGTATGCAGCTGGGCTTAGGATCTCAGGCTGTGGAATGACAGGCAGTGGGAGGCCCTTGTAGAAGTGCGGAGTGATGAAAACTGGAATCAGAAACGGGAGAGTTTACGGTGCGTTCTGGTGTGCGTAAAAAGTGCTAGAAAGTTAGTCGAAGGGAGCTTTTAGGTGTGCGTAAAAGTTGGTCAAAAGTTGAGTTATTGGTAAGTTTTGGCATGCGTAAAAGTTAGCCAAAAGCTGAGGAACAAATTAGTTTTTGCAGGAATAAAAAGTTTGTTAAAAAGTTGAGTAACGTGAAAGTTTTGGAGTGCGTAAAAGTTAGCCAAAAGTTACGTTTAAGTTACGTAAGCAAAATTTTTTAAACTTACCTGTCGGACTTTCCAACTCACTATAATTAGGCTTTTTGATATAATTCGTGTGTTTCTTAACCAAAAATGATCGAGGCATCTTGAAAACTTTACCAAACTTTTTCCCACTTTCATAAAAAAAACGTCAATGTCTCGTGCGTAATTTCTCTCGTTCTTGCGCTTAAGTCCAGTGAAGTGTCATCTCTGCTGTGTCTCTCTAGAAAACAGTGCAGCGGGTTATGTGTTAAAGCTGTAAATAGTGCCTATCAGGTGCATGGGCGGGGCTTCCTTCACAGACGCGGGCTCTGGACCAATCACGGCGCGGGGCTTTACTGCGCGCATGGAGCCACGAGGTCTGGGAGCATGGAGGCGGCTGCTCTCCAACTGAGGCCAAATAAACAGGTGTTTGATGCCAGACCTGCAGACTGGAGCGCTGGTATGTATTAGGAACACAATAAAAGTGCTATTATGTTATGGACCGCGAGTACAACCGTGTAAAACGAGCGGGGCCTGACGCAGAAGAAGCTACTGTGTCACTTTACGGCTGCTAGCTCATTTAAATGACATTACGCAGGGAGGTAAAGCTGTAACTGTAATTGTTATAGTGTTTAGTAGTGTTTAAAATCTACAGAGCAGGACAAGTGGTGTCTCGTGAGGAAATATTTCAAGGACGATATAATCCAGGACTAAATCAAGTCTAGACAGTGGGAGTTGAAACCCAGGATTATTCCAGGACACAGTGGTTCTCAAACGTGGTGAGGGACAGCAGGTGGTACGTGGATATACTGTATTTTATTGGAACTTATTATAAATGTTCCGTACGTTACTGCAGCCTTATGTAAACTCCCAGTTGGCTCACTTTTGTACTGGAATCAAATTGTTATTGTTGGACAGTCAAATGGTTGTATAAGTTATATGGGTATTAAAATAAAAACACGTAGTTGATTGGTCAGTCAATAGTGTTTTAGGTGATTCATACTTTTTAGATTTTGAGATTTACAGCAAGAAACATGATTGATAAGCTGAAGATTTGACAGTAAAGCATTGGGTTAATTAGCCTTTTTGAGATTATAGATATCTTTTATTTGTCCCACAATGGGGAAATTCCAGTGTTGCAACAATGCACAGTTCAAGAACAGCACGGAAACAGACGTATGCAATCAAACAAGATAACATTTTAAATTAGACGTAGTAAAAATACAACTCTATAGAAAGAGTTATAATAGTTTGACTGTGCAATATGTTGCGGGGTACCACTTAACTACAACTTAATTCGTCTTAGTAAAGCATGAACAAAGCTTGAACAAAGCATTAATTAATCATTAACAAATTATTAATTCATGAATGAAAAAGATAAGCAAGGTTTAGTAACTACTTAATGAAGGAACTAAGATGAGGATTTCGGGTTGGGGACAGGGTTTGTACTATTTAAGTAGTTACTAAGCCTTAGTAAATCTTTTCATCTATTAATTAATCATTTGTTCATGATGATTTAAGTCTTTATTAAGGGTTTGTTAAGGATGATTAAGGTGTGGTACCATGTTGCTGCTATGTCTGAGCACAGTGCAGAATATGCCAGAATAAATAGATAATGTGGCATCATTTAACAGTATTATTATGTACAGTATGTAAATGATTATGAGCAACGGCAGCATAAAAACCCAGTGAATAAAACTGAGGTAAAATGTCCTGGGTACGACTATGTTGTATGTACAGAGCAGCATATCAGACATCAAAGTATTGCTTAAGATTACATGTGATGATGTGCAGCGTTAACAGTCTTCTACATGTAATTACATGGTTTACTATTGCTCTACTCTACTGTAACATGTGTAGTCAGTGCTTAGTCTGTTTGAGTGCAGATGCTGGTCAGATCAAAGAAATAGAGACTTGAAAGCTTTAGCCTCACATGCTTTTTCGTCAGCTAACTGATCAATTTGTTTTGTCCTGTTGTCAGTGCTTTTTTTTTCATGTATTTTCATGTTGCGGTCCACTCAGTCCAGTTAGTAAATGCAGTAGTATTTAGTCTATTCTCATGCAGTTTACCAGCGGTTCCCAAACTTGGACACAACAAGTGGTATGCAGGCTCTACCTAGTGGTGTGTTTTTGAGCTCTTCAGGCTCTTGTTCAAATTGCACAAGTCTGAACACAAAAACTACATTTGTAAGGAAAGTAGTAGACTCAGTTACAAGCAGCACTCAATAGGATAAGCAAGGAAGACATTTATTAATCGAAATATCGTGAGATCGAATCCATTTGTCAAATATTTGGTTGTGGGTTTGAATTGAAAGATCGAAACCAATCCCTTGTCAGTAAAATAATGTGGTTTGGAACACAAGTCACATTTTGCTAATTAAAAAAAAAATCTAATAAATGGGACTTATTGTTTTCTTTATGGTCATTAAAGAACTTTTTTTAGGTTATAAAAAAAATCTAATCGAAAATTGAGGTTAATCAAAATGAGGGAAAAAATGTGATTATATTTTTTCCCAGATTGCCCAGTCTTGCTAACATTTGGAGGCAAAAGTGAAGTTGAGGTAATGTGACTAGCAAAAGAAGTTTTCAGCTACATGTAAGCTTTATGATACCAACTCTTAACTTAAAGACATCCCCAGCTGTATTCTACATTATTGGCTTTTTAATAGGAAATTGTGTTAAGTTTCCTGGACAAACAAGCATTTCCTTTTATCTACAAATCTATTACACATTTGGCCATTAATAGTGCTTTTTGTTTACTGCTCCAGCTCATTTAAATAACATTACGCCGCGAGAAAGCTGTAACTGTAATTGTTGTAGTGTTTAATAATGCTTAGCATCTACAGAGCAGGACAGAAAATACTCCAATCCAGGACTAAAACTAAACATTCTGATGACAAAGCATTTCAAAGGAAGCTGTTTAAAATGCATAGCTTTTTTCAAATTCTTTAATGCAATTACTGCCTATGTTCCCCATCGCCATTGTGCCATGACACTCTGGGGACTATTATTATTACCCAGTACACTTCAAACATTCCCTCTACCTTCACCGGTCATATAATGCTATTGTAATGTCCTTTATAGTACGTTTCTTATTCTTCATGTGTATGGTATTCCTCTGTTCAGGCCAGGGAAGTCTATTTTACCATAATGTGTGCAAGCAGGAGAGCCATTGCCTGTAATGCAATAACCCAGCCTCTCTTGAAATGTAAATTTAAGTAGTAGTTTCCTTCCAAGGTCAGACGTGGAGCCTTAATCTGATTTGCCCCTCGGTGAAGGAGGAGGAGTGGGCAGCAGAAGCCAGGCAGGGGGAAAGGAGGCAAAGTTATCAGTCTACGCCCCCTTGTGTCCAAAGTTCTGAGGGGCAGGAGACTTTGGAGATGTGAGGAGATACACTAGAGGGAAAGGAAGAGGCTTAGCTGCTCCTGCTCGTGGCTCTGTGCACCTTTGATGATCACAGTGCGCTGGGTTTCACAGAGGTTTAATAATAAAAAGGGGCTTATGATGCGTCTGAACTGGAGCGGGTGGACAGTAGGTAGAAGACGAGGAAGCCAGAGGAGCTAAAAGTGCTTAGCTGTTATTGCTGTGCTCTTGAAGGTGTTTATCCACACTCTTCAGGTTAGACGTGAGGGCTATGCAGCGGCTTGGAATTCTGTAATTGAAAATACAATCAGTACAGGGTTGGGGGAAATTTCATGTCACGACTTGAGGTTGTGCACACATGTAGGAAATGACTGAGCTTGTGAGACTGGGGTTTGCTTAGAGTAGACTTGGGCAAACTGCGGCCCCGGGGCCAGATGCGGCCCTCGACATGTTTTATCAGGCTCCTGGCACACTTTCTGAGAAACAAAAATGTATGACAGGAAGAAGTAAAATGAGAATAAACTTGTTACATTTTAAGGTTAGGCTCACAATGTTATGAGAAGTCAAAGTTTTAAATCTTTGTAATTGTGCAAAAAAAAAAAAAAAAACAGTAATACTTTATCTAGAATAAACTTTGCTACTTTCAAGATAAAACTTGAACTTTTCTAGACTAAAGTTATAATTGTATTCATGGTGATAGCGTACAACACATGGAACATTGTTATAAAAATCAAAATGATAAAGTTTGAAATTTATTGTGTTTTTTATGGAAATGTTTACCTAATCTATGTGAAAACAGCCGAAGTGAAATATTATTCTTCAACAGACACTGGAGACTTTTTTGAAGCTTAGGCACTTTTTTCTTTATTAAAATTGCAATATTAATCTTGTAAATTTAAAATTTAATCTTGAAAAACTGAAACGTTCTATGGCTTAGACTTGGACACAGTGACTTTTCTTTGTAAAAATGTATTTTTACATTACGTTTTAAAGCTTCAACTTTAAGATAATAACAAGTTTGCAAGTTACAAGTTTGCTTTTTTGCAACAATGACATTTTTTTAACCCTTGGTCTGCAGCCTTTCATCGTTTGTCTGCGTTCGATATGGCCCTTGGGTAAAAAGTATTGCCCACCCTGACTTTGAGACTCAAACACAAAACATGGTCTAACGCTCGAGAGTTGTACATATAGTTCAAACATGCATGAAAGTAAAATTATAAGATAAAGAATAAATAAAAAGTTGTTGTCAAAATCGTAAAAGGTTATAGTCTTTACAGAATTCACACTAACTTTCATAAATGATGTCAAAGTCTTGTTTTGTCTTGTTATCTTGTCGTGTGTTTTGTCTCATCTTGTTGTGAAAAGTCTCTCATTCAATTTTTTTTGTCAAATTCTCTGGAGGGTTGTTAAACATAAAACATGTTACATAAAAATAATCATAATATGTATCCAATACCATCATGATTATTTGCAATAGTGGTTGCCTTTTACACAATTTTTCTTGCTTTTTTTTATTGTTGTTAATGACCAAACACTTTTCTAGGAAAGAAGACAAGCCTCCCTTTTCACTCGTGGGAGATTTAGCAAAAACCTTTTTCCAACAAATTCTAGAACCAGCCACAGCTTACCAGTTATCTGACGGTTTGCTTACTTTACTTTAGTCTGTTTCCCTCCAGGATTCATCATTGAAATGTTGTGTAATGTATCTACTTGTTCTCCCTGAGTCAGATTGACATTGTATAGAACGGTCTGACCCGCAAAGGTTAAATATTATGAACAGCAAACGCTATTGATTTCCTATAGATGTGTATCACTGTCCACAGCATTACGTAAGGAGAGATGAGCTTGACAGAAGGACGCACAGGTGGCTTTATGCATTTATTTATTTATTAGTTGCTTGTCTATATACTGCATTTATATTAAGTTCCACTGTGCAGGAAAACTACAAAGATATAAGACAGCACAGAAAAGTCACCTAGGAATCAAACCAGTGACTTTATTGTTGTTGTGAGGTGAGAGCATTTACCACTAAACTTTACTTGTGTTTTGTTAAGTTGTAAATACAAATTCTAAAAACTTCTTTGTGTAGAAATGTAATTTTTGTAAAATGGGATTCTGCTCAAACTGCTTATATACTGTAATTATACTACAGTCAAGATCAATTAAACACATTAAGTGCACAAAAAGCATGACTTACTAAAAAGTGCAATGCAATTTTTGGTTTATGATGCCAAGTACAAGAAACTTCTTTGATAAAAACAACAAAACGGTAGGACAGCTAGCTGTTTTGATCAGGTATGAACCGGTCTGATGGACGTCTGTCTCCCGAAGCTTGAACAGTGTTTTCTCTGTGTTTTTCACTCATCTGAATGCAACGTGTGAGTCGTATAAGACTCATTTCATTCTAGTGTTGAATTTTGTTGAATTAAACAGATCTGTAGACTCAAAGGAACAAACAGAACTCCTGATACAGATTCAGTTCAAAGTGATGTCGTATGTTTGACATTCAAGAGCTCAACCACAGTAAATCTCAAATTAATGCTTGTTTTAAAATGGGCAAGCACTGCCTGATCAAAAAAAAATTGTCACAAAAACGATTTAGTTTTGTCAAATGTCAAAATACCAAGACTTTGAATACAGTCACATGTGAGGAACAGAGTAGAGGCTGGTTTCTTTCACTTTGAGAGCACGCAGGTGACTATTTGGGTGCCTCTTGGAGGTCCGGTGGGATGTGTTTCGGGCATGTCCACTTACAGCGGGCATTACATCAAAGTTTAGATAATATTGTGAATGTTGTTTTCAAGATATTCGAAAACTGAAAAAGAAGTATATTGTGTATAGATAATGTTACAAAAAGTTACTTAAAAATACAAAATTGAGGGCAGAAAAGAGCACAAAAGTTATATTTTCGATTGATTTCAGGTTTGAACAGACCCAGAACACCTGTAGGGACACGTCTGGTGGAAGTGTGTGGAAAGGATTGTCTGCCCCTCTCTGCTCAGTTTACCTAATCTTGGATAAATGGATGGATGTCAAAAGATTTATTTCCATCCAGTGTTTTTGTGCTGGTGATTTTCCTGCACACTCTAGAGATTCTCAATAGGTTTCGATCTGGGCTCTGTGATAGCCAATTCTTGAGTGAAAATGATGTCTCTTGTTCCTGAAGCATTTTTCACAGTGTTATTCCACTAATGGAATACCTTTGGAATGTTCAGGCAGTCAGCTGATCTCACTCTTAGAGCACTCTTGTTGCTCAAAGTCAAACTACCACTGCAACTTCAGACATCTATAGTTAAATCTAGCTTTTTTTTTTGGTTAGGTAGTGTATATTGATATCTTGATACCGATACTGACATCCCTACTTATTGTTGACAGAACTTCTACTCATAACTCCCAAACTTTTTTTTTTTTTTTCTTTTTGATTCTTCACTTCTCTTTAGATAGCCTTATTTTACTCCCAAAATCTACATAGCTCCTGGTGGCATTTGATTGGCTAGGTTAACAGATATGACAATCTCTTTATGTCAGGGTCAGGCCTTAGTTAATTGTACTACTTATCTTATCTGTGCAAACATAATTGCAGATCATGAATAGCCTCCCTTTGTGCCGACGCGGATTAAAACCAGAAAAGGGGGAGGTTATCTTTTGCTAAATTACTGGCGGCTAGCTGTCACGCACATTGGGCTCCTCAACGTGGCGCTAATGGGGACGGCGGTTTCACAACGTTAGCATCAAAGATAATAGTTTTCTGGCGTGGAGTGTTTATCAAGAAGAAGCAGAGCGTGCAGGTGAGAAACAGCCTCCCTGTTGTGTTCATGGTTGACTGGGGTCTGCGGCGGAAGCATGTGGAGGTGCTCGCTGACAGCAAAGGCACTGCGCTGACTAAAATCATATCACTCATTTTCAAAAGGCTCAGGCAGATGAAGGAGAAATTAATTAAGATGAGAGAGAAAGAGAGTGAGAGGGAGTGGTAGTATTGCTCAAATGTGCTTCGTTTTAATGTGTTAAGCGAGACATATTCAATTTTTGGGTACTTAGACTTGAATAATAACATAAGTAGATCATGATTTTACATTTTGTTCATTGGATTTGTCATATTGATCTTAAACGGCTTAACTGGAACCTTGGCTATTGACTTCTTATTCAAAACTGCAGAGCTGATCTTCATAGTTTATTTTACTGTCACAACCAACAAGTTTTCTTTTATCTTTAGAAATGCTTTGTCACACAATTTAGAATGTGGTACTATTTGGAATCCTTAAAGCTGAGATACCTGAGATAAGTATTCAAAACTGTACAGCTATTTCCTCGCTCTCACACATCTACAGCACTTCTTAAGCACTAAGCAATATAAGTCTAGTATTCAATGATAGCTTTTTCAGAAGAAAAGTGAAACTGGAATGGACCAAGTACAGCCAAGCAGAGTGCGCTTTCTCCTCTTAATTAAGACTAAGTATGTTGTATTAATTAATTAGACACTAACACAGTGGTCTGTTTTTGAAACACAGTCAAACTTCTTCAGTATAATTACAATATAATTGTAAAACATTGTTCAAGATTATTGGGATTCAGCAGAATGCTTATCTTTTTTCTGCAATCAGCAAATCTTAAGAAAGGCTGGTGTTGTTATAGCATCACCAGGACATGTGCTGAGAGATGTTTTTTTCTGTTACCGTTAGACAGAAGTATGTGTTACCAAGCTGCAAAACCATTCATTCATCCATTTTCTACCACTTGTTCCGGTTAGGGGTCACGGGTGACTGAAGCCTATGCCAGTGGCTTTGGGCTTAGCCAACACCAGGGGTTAGACAGACAGACAAACCATTCACTCTCTCATTCACTCATTAGGAGACATTTATAGTGATGCCCAGTTAACCTAAACATGCATGTTTTTGGAGGTGGGAGGAAACCAGAGTGCCCGGAGAAAACTCACAGTCACATGGGGAGAACATGCAAACTCCACCCAAAGAGATTGTGAGATGATGATATAGTCAAGCCCACAATCTCCATATGGGAAGTCAGAGCTCTAATCACACTGCTATCGTGCTGCGATATTAATCGCCATTAAACTTTTCATTTGTCTCAGCAGCTATTGGGCTGCTAAACTCTATTTAGGCCTTGGTGATACTAGATAGATTTTTATGTTTTATTAGTATCGTACTGTATGTGAAGCTCCTCTATGTCTGATGTTGCATGTTCGCTGTTATGGGTGAATGACTTTTCTGTTATTGATTTTAATTTTATTGTCTGATGGTGCTCAAATGAATTTCTCCTTGAGGCATAAATAAAGTTGTAAAGATTGATTTATAATGCAAAACAGTCAGGTACCTCAGCTGTAAATTCAATGGCATAAAATTTGTTTATTTTGTGCTGTGTATTCATGGATGCAGTTCTAATAAAGCTGGATTATTTTTCTCTGATCATTTAGCTCATTATCATTTAACATAGCTGGTTTCCCTTTTCACTATTTACTTAATATTTTATTGACTCTGGTCGGTTGACTTTTTGTATTTATCTAGAAAACAATTATATATCACACAAATTAAACAAAGAGCTCATTGGCTATCTTCATTTAGAAGTGAATCAAATTTCATTCACCTACTTCAATTTTATGAATGCTCAAGCCTAAGTTACAGAACAATACATCATTATTCAAACAAGCTGCTATGATCCAATTATAATACACTGTTGGAATGACCAAAAAGCACATTGATGTTACTTTTGGAGTGATGGATACAGATGGTGTGTACAGAGGAGTAAAAATATAACACGTACGTTACACATGCTCCTCAGTGCGTCACATGTGTTTGCTATGGAAAGGTCATGTTCACTTTCAAAGGTGTTCTGGTGTGTAATCGACAACATTGTACTCACGGTGTTTATATTCCCTCCATCATGTTCTTTGTGAGTACCTACTTATGTACATAGAACCCAAATCCTTTTTTTTTTATAAGAATCACTTAACATGCTTAATTTATTGTTTGTGATTCTTTAGGTAATGAAGAGAAGACAGTGCTGCTTAATGAGGCGTCTTGGTTGCTATAGAGATTCTCCGTAGTGCTGTGGATCAATGATTGTATGACCCCTGGACCTTCTGACACACTCTACTTCTTCTTCCATTATGGTATTTTTAAAGATTTTCTGTCCCAAAGGCATCATTGAATAGGACAGCTATAGCGTGAAATAACCAGTGAGAAGGTGGAGACATTTGGCAAATGGTTAATGCCAGGAGGTAAACCCACAGCGCCTAAGTAGTAACAACCGTACGTGCAGTGCTTTAATCCACACCAACAGTGTTAAATGGAGTCCATTCAAAGAAAATGGATGATTCCTTTATAAATGGATGTCAAAGCAGCAGTTTGTAGGAGGGCAGAAACTAACACTATGGTTAAAGACTTACACTTGTCATCGAAGTCAATTAAAATGTACAACAAACTAATACAAAACGTTCAACCATTTCATTGGTAATACGGTATAAACAAATAAGAGATAAACCACCCTTGTCCAGATCATATCACGAGTGTATCAGAAGTGGAGGATGACACAGCACTCAAAACAACCTTCTGTTGACAAAGAGATTTTGATCTTGAGATAGATAGAATTTACCCAATACAGTATTATGATGATGCCATAAGGTCAGATAGGAGATTGTTTTGATTAATAACACCATACTTTGTCATTAATTATCTGAAAAGTTGTTTATTATTTGGTCTTTTTATTTATTTTATCTGCCAAACAGCAGCTTTAAATATTTCATGACTTGTTGAATGTTGTAGTGTCACATGAGCAAAAGCTATTAAATAGTGAATCATGTATGCTTGTCTATCCTATTGTTGACTTATTCACCATAGCTCCATTTTTTTGTCTTGAACAAGTCTCTTGTTTTGTTAGTAATTTCTAACACACACCTCCATGATATGCTCTCATGTCGTAATATTTTGGGCTGAGATTATCACACAATGGGAATTCCATCTGCTCCATAGAGTATAGTACACGCCATCTTCTATATGCATAATTTTTATGTTTAAATACCTTTTGTGTATTTTCTCCATGTGCGCAAAAATACATTTTATTTGGACAGTATAGGATATTCATTTTGAATAATGATCTCACTTGCAAGGACCACATCCTCAGCGTTATGGTGCAATTTTTTATTGAAGAAATAAAATGAAAAGAGCAAACAGAAGACATAGCGTAGAAGTACGTAGCCATTTTGGGGCTTCCAGTGAGGGTTGGCGGCTCCTGGGCCTCAATACCCCCATCTGAAAGTAAGAAAAATATTCAAAGAGGGTGTGTGGCTGGGAGGGAGGGGCACTGAGACACTAACAGAAGTGAGTTGGCGGGCTAAGGAGGCTTATAAGTGTGTAGCCACCGGAAGAGGCGAGAAAGTGTGGTCTTCCCAAACTTAAGACAGTCGCTTATCTTCATATTATGAAAGTTATAATCCACATATATAATAAAGTATTGTAATTTTGTATTTTATTTTCGCTTGGTGTGGTGGACTCAAAACTCATCAACAACACAACCATTTAAACCACATTTTTGATAGACTACCCTAAGCTCTTACCACAAGGATCTATTTTTCCTAAAACACTTGACTAAAATGAGCGCCAATTCAAACTGAAGCTGTTTTTGAACTCTTTGGAGCACAAACAATCATCCGGGCTCTTTCTGAAGCTGAGACTATAGCTTTGGTTTCTGATTTACTCTAATTGTAAGTGAGAAGAAGCTTTACCCAGAGGAAAACCAGATGTTAGCACTAAATTCGGCATGGTGGTTAAGGCTTTTTCACACCAACACAACTCCCAGTCGCTGTCGGTAGGAGGAGCGACGCACCGTCTGTTCTAGTCTCTTTGGGCGCATCGATGTAAAAAGCATTCACACAAACACGATCCAAACAGCCAACAGTCGGCAAACAAATGCCGAGTGAGCATGCGCGTGACGTAACGCTTGACGAAAAAGACAAAACAGAAGTTGTGCGCGACTCGAGTAGTTGTCAAACTCTGTGGCGAACAGATTTTTATTTTACCTCACGGATTAGGCTAAACTTCTGTTTCCCGCTACAGTCCAGCCTTCATACTACAGACTACAGCTGGTACTCCTCCATCTTTGTTTTCCTCGGACCAAGTAGTAGCTATTCTTCTCCGTACTTACGTCCCGTTTGAACCCGGCAAATAACAACAATCCATGCTCAGGTAAATACTGTTTTTCCATAAGCGTCATTTTCGGTTTTCCGCACTATTTTCTTGCGCACTGGTTCGCTGGCCACGGGCCAATCAAACAACCGCATATGCGGCAACTACCGACCGCTGACGATGACGACTTTACACCAAACACACGTGAGCCGCCTGTCGGCAGAAGTTGCCAAACCGGTTCAGACGGGCGACCCTCGGCCTGGTGTGAAAGACCCTTTACATCTCCATTCTCCTGGAGCCAGATCACGGTGTTTATTGCAATTTTTCATATCGCCTGTTCTGTAAGTTCACACTTCTCTGTGATTGGTTAAATTCAGCTGTCACTCTCTCAGAGCTTTATGAGGCCTGATTAAAATGAAAAGCAGATAGAAAAAATGGTCTGTGTTTGAGCAGAGAAAGAAATAGTGAAATTACGTGGACCATTTTGTCAGAAAAGCAGATCAGTTATTGAGATGAGCTCACATTTTGTTTTGTATCACAATATTACCCAGCATGTGTTGGGTTTTAACAGAAATTAAATTAATTATTGTAATAAAGTATTAAAGTATAAACAAAAATACTAATTATAAAATCCGGGCAGAGAAAGTCTTGAATTTACAACCATGAATTTTAGCGGTTGGTGGGTTTGTCTGCATTTAGCATCCAACTGTGTAATGGTTTCCTTTTATCTAAAAAGATTTTCTAACAATAGGGCCAAATAAAAACAACGTGAATGAGAAAACTCTTCTTAATAAGAAAAAAGTTTTCCTACTAAGCCAAAAAATAGACAGAAATATTCATTTTTGTCAACATCATCCTCTTTTGTTTGTGCATTTGGATTGGTAACTAGATGATACTCAACTTACATACTCCACACAATGCAATACTTACATTCATTTACTATATTTCCTGCCCACACCAACATCTTTTTCATTCCAGTCCAACGTATGCTTTGCTAGTCCGCTCTCCTTATTTGTCCTTCGCCTGTTCCCACTACTTCTTCATAATTGAGTCTGACTTAGCTTTATTTGGCGCTTGATCACAAATTAGCCTATGCGCCGCCGTTGTGTAGTCACGTTCTACCCAGACCCATTCATCATCTCCAGATCAGAGCCGCCCAAAGCCCACCAGCAGCTGTGAGCCGATCCATCAGCACCGGACCGCGTGTTAACCACTCTACAGTCCACAGCGTTTTGACCCTCGTAATTATAAAAGCTTCTCCGGGATGAGTCAGTGGGGCCGTGACGCGAGTGTAGTTGAGGTAGACGGAGGATACGTGGGTGATTGGAAGGGGGTGACAACGGGGGGAAGAGCCAGTGCACCTGGGACACACTACGGCACAGCTGTGACTCAAACCACTGCGCAGTTATGAGCAATGGCCAAATTCATTTTCAAAGTATTCAACCATGTCTGTTGCACAAAAAAACATTTCTGGCACGTATGGCTGAGCAATCGGGCCAAGTACTGTTAGATTTTATTTTATTTTTACATCAATACCAGTTCCTTAGCGTTCTTTTTTCAGTTCTTGCTTTCCTTTTAAATGTTAATTATAAGCCGGAAACTATTTGTTCAGCCTTTAACAATGCTACTATATTTTAAAACACACGTATAGTCTGTTCAACTGCAAATGAATCAGCTGTTCCTCACATGGACTCCCTAAGTTTCACTTTCTTGCCAACACATTTTCTTTTGACACTTTTACTCATCCGTTTACCTGGAGAAAAAGGAGAAATGGAGAAGACTGGATTACATTTTTTTTTTTTTACTTGCTTGACTGCATCAGATGCGCGCCACAGTGGTTTACAGATTATGCTTTCAACTGGAGCAATGAGTAGTAGGATGTTACGGCAAAGTTTGGATTATGACATTCTGTGACATTCTTATGCATAACTGCATCACGTGGATTTATGAAGCTCAAGGCAGACTTTGACAGAAAGGCTTGCATCCAAGACAGTGTTTTTAATTGAATATGGACTTGCTTCATAATTAGTTCTGTTTAAAAGGTAAGCAGACAAATTGCACTTTCTTTGGTAGGCTTGCAGGTGCAGGGCGCAGTCTTAAGCTCGCACACAGTCTGTTTGGGAGAAATGAGACGTGAATCGTGCCTTTATGTTTGTGCAGGTGCAGTTCTAAGCTATAAATAAAATCATTATTTCTTCTGTGTTGATTACTGTGGCTTTCTGTTAAGGGTAGACACACTGTGCCTTTGAATGTGGCAATATTTTAGATGGTAAAAAGCTGCTGATATTATGGGCTTGATGTGGCTTTGAATTTCAAGTCCATTATTACCCTCGCACTGATTTGTTTAACGCTGTAGACTCACTCCACTTGTCGTGAAGGGGTCCCAAAATTGACCCCTGGGGCACACCACAGGTGAAGACCACATTCTGACACACAGTTTCCATTTTCAAGAAAATACTTTGTCTTTTTCTTTTAAAAACAACAAGCTGGTACTTCTTTGACTACTGAAATATGAGGCTGCTTTTAATCTCCAGAAAGTTACACAATGTCTCTTTAAAGGACACACATCAGGCAAAACTTCTTTTTGAGTTTTTAGTTCTGTTTTAATAATACTTTCTGGAAAACACAGTTTGAGTTCTGTCTGTGAGGTTCTACATTTTCCCCTTTGAGCCTCAGAACTTTTCTAGTTTTGTGATGTCATTGTCATCTTTAACACTGTTTATATGTGCAAAAATTCCAGACTTTGAATATCGTCTGCTTCTTCTGACAGTCTATGCTTGATTGAAATCTGTTAAATCCTCCTGCCTCTAACTTAATGCTTTGTGGTTCTGAACAAAAACAGATGGCGATTTACCAAAATAGCAAATTGTCACAGAACTGAGATCACAATTCACTTTCAGCATCATATTTTCAATGTTATGTCACAAATTCAAACAATAGGTAGGTAGTTAAGTGCCATTCTGTGTATGAATTATGTATAGTCTCCACAGGCTTGGCTGAAGATTCTGATCTCCTCATTAAAAAACTCCCAAGATGATGATCAAGCTCATTATTTCAGATCTCCATTTAATTACTTTTTGACTTATTACAGCCCTATTTAGATGATAACATTCTCCAAACTCAAGAAAAGTGCAGAAACAAAATGCAAAACATACTCAATTGATTAAATTGAGTATTATGGACCATTTTTGTCATAGAAACAAATAACAGCATTAAGCCCAGTTACCGGTTAGATCTGTAAGGAGGCAATCTCACTCTGCATGTATGTTTTCAGTTTAGTTTAGCAAAAAACATCAGATTAAATGCCTAAGAGTTTAGCTAATACTGTGCAGCATTCTAAACAGAACAGCAGGTGATGAACCCTTTTACTGTAAAGCCATTTAATTGTCATTTAATGTGTGAAAGACATGGGAATGATGAGCAATATGCATGTATTGTATATGATAAGGTGCACATATACCATTTCAAGATGTAACTATTCCACATGCATTAACTTGCTTTGGATCTTTCCATCTTTGTGCCCCAAAGTCAGTATATTAGTCCAGCCAAGACATAGCATGACAATTCCTGCTAGAATGACCTCCTGCCCTCCTTTTGCCTGTTCTGTTCAGCCATTTGACCCATATCCCACCTGTTTAAAGGTGGGGTAGCTAACTTTTTAGTTGTAAATTAGTAAACTTTGTGCTTTCCAGTAAAAAGCATACAGTAAATGCAGCACTTTGTGAAAAAATAGACCTCTGAGTACTGTCTGAACTGAATAATAAAGAATTTTAGTTTAAATCAGGACCAGAATGCGCTCTCTGATTGGCTTGGGTGGTCCTCTCCAGTTTTACTTTGTTGTCTCTAAAAATAACCATGAATGCAACCACAATATTAACCATGTGAAATGATTTAAGTGGTCAGATTTAAAACCTAAATTGTGTTTGCAGAGTAGAAATCAGCTACCCCACCTTTAAATGCCCCACTTTTTCATGGATGCTACATGAGACTGTATAAAGTAAAATGTATATCTATATATGTTTTTATGTAAAACCAACTTCTGAAACCTTTAACCTTTAGATCATTCACAAGAGTGTATTTATTTCTGCATTATAGGTTGTCTACATTGTCAAAGCTCAGAATGCTCTGTTCCACCTCTGATGTCATTAAGCCTTTCTAATTTCATGATCGTCCGTCTGAGTAGGTTTGCTCCAGGCACTCACTCTGGTTTCCCTCACCAACCAAAAAATAAGGGAATATCCTCCAGCTCTGATACTTGTGACCAAGACTAGCAAGAAGATGGATCTTCGAAGGCGTTGAAGCATGGGTCAATGCAGAAGACACATTTCCATATGGGTAAATATTTTAAACCTTAAGTTGTATGACAGGTTTTAACGTTTTTCAAATTTGTATTCATTTTTAATACCTGTTATAATTCTAAACAATAGTTAAACGATAGTCAATCAAGAACAAGTTTGTGGAGAAAAATGTGAAAATATGGTGAAAATACCAGGATGTAGAGCAGCGTTCTAAAGGAAAACAGATTTTTATTAATTACTGTAACAAAAAGGGAGTTTAGTGCAGTTTTATGTCTCTAGTATATATTAAAAAAAAGATTTACATTTGAAGAGTTTGGCCCGAATTATTGCATAGTCGCCAGGCAGCTACCAGTGCTGTCATCCTTTATGAACAGGAAATACATTTTAAATGGCCAAACTGGAATGAAATTTGAAAAATGTTTAGTAAAACCCTTAAATATAATGATCTTAACTGTGTCTTTGTGAAATGAGTAGTTCAACCTGCCATAGGCACTTTAACCTTAAAGACATTTTTGTTCCTCTTGGAATCCTCAGTAAACAGTTCTGAATTCCCTTATCTGTGATGTCATTGGTAGATCAAAATTAAAGTCTATAAATCATCCAAACTCGTTTTTGACGCATTAGAATATCAGTCAAGATTACTTTGGTTATTTCATTAAGTATTTATTTTATTTGTTTTTAGCCTGTTTTATTGTTCTGGTGCAGGGGATTGCAAGGTGGATGTGTTCAAGAGCATGTTTGAAAGTCAGGAATTCACAAAAAAATGCATATTTATCTTTTCAAACTTAATGGCATCACAAATTCATAAGTGCAGAAGAAGAATACAGCCTCTTGAACTTCAGACATGTTTCACTTCATTCAGCAACACGTTTAGACAAAACATTGCATAACAGGACATTCAAAATAGATCAAGCTGAAATTCACTTGCTGCTGCTGTAGTTAAGAACTTAAATGTGTCTTTTTCAACCTCATTCTAAACCACCTTTTTCCACATTGTCCTCACATTACACCTCGCAGTCTTTCCCAAAAAAAAACTGCCCATAATCCCACAGTATACTCTGCGTGTCATGCTCCTCTCTTCTCTGCAGCAGCACAAACTAGATGCTCTATTTACAGGAGTCAAGAAGACGCACGCACGGACGCACACGCACGTCCAGGCTACAGCAGCATCGCACGAGACCACGCGAATTCCTTGAAACCTCGCAGTAGCTCCGTGTATTATTTATAGAGCTGGAGTTACGCGCGAGCCTTGGATAAACTGAGCCGATTGACAAGCGGCAGCGGCAGCAGCGTGTGATTCCTCTTGCTTCAGTCATTTTGGCAGAGGAGAGAGAGAGAAAGAGAGAGAGAGAGAGAGCAGAACGCGTGTGCCAAAGCAGAGAAGAAACGAAACGACTCAGCCAGCCAACTAGGAAGACAACCGGACCAAAACCTACACACCGACGTCTCCGCACCTCTTCCCCCGTTACGGATTATGGACATCACCTTCAAATTCCCCAAGTCCACCTCTTTCCACCTTTCTCCTGCTTTATTTCCAGACCTACAGTAGTGGACCCGGCGGGATGCAGTGTTTGGGCGACGCTTCTTCCACCACCACCACAAGGGATACATTGTGAATTCGCAGATATGTTTTATTAGCCAGCGTTTGGAGCACTGAGGAAGGAAGGAAAAAAAGCACATCGCCACTTGAGAATAGTAAATCAACAACCCATCGCCACCTGTTAGCTACTAGAAATCAGGTAAGAAATGTAGCGTTTACTTGGTATTGTGCGTGGAGTTTGTTAAAAGGGCAAATGTTGAAGGAATTGTTCAGGTTTTTTGGAGTTTTGTTTGGCGTTTGACTTTTTTCTGTCGTGATCTATTTCCAGTGGTTTGGTAAGTGCACTGAAAGCGTTATAGAGCAGTTTGGGAGGATTTCTACACCAGTTTGAAGTAAAAGGTTGTTTTTTCTCATTAGAAAGGGCAAGGTGGCAGCTGTAGTGCGCCTGAGAAAGCCACGGAGATGTTGGGAAATGGTTTGAGCTGGAGAAGAAAAGAGGAGAGTGTGTGTGGAGGTTTTTTACCCGGTCATAGGTCAAGAACAATCTGTTTGATGCACTGGGGGTCTCGCCTCCAGACTGCCACATACGTAGACATTGACTTTCTTTTTATATCCAGGCTCCAGCCCCATGTTTGGTGGATTTATGTCCTAATTCAAAGTTGGCTTTTTAGTGCTGTGCTGTACAGTGACATGGCTTTAACTGGCAGCAGCAGGGAAACAGGCCGAGGACTGAAATAGTGTCTGTCATGTTAAGTCTCGACAGTGTCTGCAAAAAGGAGAAGTGTTTGGGGATTGGAAAAGTGTTCCAAAACTGTAATGTTAAAAACTAGATTTCTGCTAAGGCACCGGTTGCATGGATTCAGACTTAATTGAGTTGGAAAATTAATGGCAATTAAATTTGCAATTTGAATGGACTCAAAGGGTGCCATTTTTAAGCACCGTAATTTTCTTCACAAGCAACTATCCTGCCTTTTTCTGCATAAAAAGGCAAATGTTCAGTGTTAGAGCTATACAAACATGCATGTGTGAGTACTTTATTTGTCAGTTCTTCAACCTGTTCCAGGCTTTGTCATTTCTCATGAACATGTGCTAAATTAGAATAGAATCAGCTTGTAAAGAAAACATGTTTTTTCCCATGTAATTTCAATATTTTTCATTTTGTTTATTGTGCAACACCATAGCTGCAGACCTGGGTGTAGGTCGTGAATGAAAACAAGAT
The DNA here is from genome assembly GCA_038363315.1 of Mugilogobius chulae. Classification (NCBI taxonomy): domain Eukaryota; kingdom Metazoa; phylum Chordata; class Actinopteri; order Gobiiformes; family Gobiidae; genus Mugilogobius; species Mugilogobius chulae. The sequence goes on along the minus strand of CM076395.1, from coordinate 37,328,984 downwards.
TGCTGACAATACAATATTACTCAAACATGCATCAAATCAAATCAGTTTATTTTTGTAAAACCCAAATTCACAAGTCATCTTGAGGACTTCCCAAGATTGTTAATTTAGCAAACATCGATTGTAGAACATGAAATAATAAACATTCATAAGTCAAAAATACAAAAAATAAGAAACAATGATTGGCATGTTAAGCAGATTATTAGTTAACAAGCAAATGAATAATTGTCCAGAGTATCCCTGTCCTTAGACCCTCGGCAAGGAAAACTCAACGCTGATTTTCCTTCAAGAAGTTTGAAAGCCAGACACACATTTTAGTTGATTCCAGAAAAAAAGCTTGAACAAGTACTAAAAGAGACTGTGAAGGTTTTCCAGAGGCTATGATAATGGTAATAGAATATACAGCCATAACTTTCAAAGCCAACCATTTGTTAAAACTAAGGGTCTTAGACACCTTGAATGACTAAATGAATGAATAAATGGTTTATTCTGACATACCTTAGATACTGTACATTGTCTATGTTGTCTATCGCAATTATTATCTTTGACATCATAATAGAATACAAGGTAGGCTTGGAATTAGGTTCTAATCAGTGTCTAACCCTAGACACTGATCGGAATAATGTCGCTACATAGTGCTACATCTTCAAAACCTCATTGTGTAATTGTTAAATGTTTGGGTTTCCTTTGTGTTTTCTTGAAGCCCTGAAAGTCCTGCAAAGGAACTCTTAGTTTTAGCTAAGATTCAGTTTCTTACTTTGTTCCATTGTTCTGTGACTTTTCCGTCACACTCTCATCTACTTTTTCTATCCTTTTATTCTGTGGGTACATCGTCAGTTTATTGTTTTTAAAATAATACTTTGTATTTCTAACAGTTGTTATGTCTTTTAAGTGAAGTTCACCCCTAAACCTCCTACAAACACAGCAAACTCATTGAAAAGCATTAGGTAAAGTTGAAATGAGAGGCTCAGAGCGGAGAGCAGCACTGTGATTGGTTTGACAGCAGGTGTCTGTGATCAGTGCACAGTTTTGAGTGGGCAATACAGGCTTATATCACATAGAGTCTAGAAACTGTGCTGCACTCATGTGCTCTGGGAAACTCGGAGGTAGCTACGGAGCGTTCACACACCAAAGCAAGTGACACTTACAAGCATCTGCATAAGTTCATCTTGATTGTCTTTCCAGATTCATGAAAAATCTTTTTGTTGTAACTTATTAAGGAGCTGTGTCTTTTCTTGTTGGTAATTGGCTGATAATTCAATGATTTCAGACATTACTTGTAAAGTTGTATTGTTGTAAATTCATTTAGTCTCTATTAAGGTTTTAAATTTGTATTACTTGTGAAGCAGAACTCTCACTGTGTGATAAGAAACTAAATCCTGTCAGTTTGTGTCAGTCTCTGTTCCAGTCTCATGCAGTTATGCCCCATGATCTTGACGTAAACTTGAGAATTCGACCTCCAACACTTCTACCCAAGTTTCCGAGCTGAAATTCCGACCCAAGCAGCGTTCAAACACGTACTCGGAAAAGTTTTTTTTTAGTTTAGCTTCACTTTAAAGACATCATACATGTTTAAAAAGGATAAAAACTCTTACTGCAGCCTCTTCAAACTCCTTATCACCACCACCATAATCTACATTCTACTCCACACCTCCTTTTGCAGAAATGTGTTTGCACTTTTTTTTTTTTTTTCTCGCCAATTTTATTTTCGCCAATTCAACTAATCTTCAAATTTGTCGAGTCGGCGGGATTCCAATCACAATCAACCTTGCATCCGTGATTTATCTCCGCCGGAGCTGAAACTCCTGCAACGCAACTACAAAATAAATTCACCAAAGTACTTTAAGTTAACATCCTTTTTCACAGCCCACTAAAACTTGTGCTCAGTTGTGTACGTCAGCCGGCCTGAGAATTGCCTTTCTGTGGGGAGGGCATCCATCACGGTGGGGAAACAGTGTCGACTCTGCACAACAATGCCCCATTCAGACACTTAATCTCTTGGACTTGTGGTGATCAATAATCTTCCCCTGTTGCTTGCAAATGAATCCCGCTGGATCATTTAAATATGGGGAATAGTTAAATGTCTTAATGGCTGCTGCACGGGGGATCCAAAGGCGTTCCTGGAGGCCTGATGTACACATTATCATCAATTATGCATGTGCCTTCAGTGTGGCCTCTCCCTTGGCGACAACATTAGCGTGAAATGAAAGCGAGTAGGATCTGAAGAATTAATTTGTACCTTGAATGTGTTGGCATAAAAATGTAAAGAAAAGAGATGTGTTTGGGAGTTCTGTCTGCGATGCCAGCGTCAGATAGCGAGGTGTTTGTGTGGTTTGAAATGCAAATGGGAAATAACTAAACAGAAGTGAAAAGAGACAGTTTACTAGAGATGCACTGATCAATACTGGGATCTGATATTGTCAAGTCTTTTATGAATTTGGAAGGTGTTTTTTTTCTTGGCTGCACTTTCAAGTCATAAAAGAGGTAGATTTTAGCTATTCTTGACGTCTCATTTAAAATATAATGGACTTCTAGCATATTTTCATGTCTAAAAGTTGTTATTAATGTTTAAAATGGCTAGAAACTTGTTTTGTGGATATACGCAACATTCTAATTGAATGATTATTTTCATATTTTTATTGAAGGGTTGAGGTCACTGGTTTTGGGATTGGTCGCTTGTTTTTCTCTGACAATCTGGCAACACTCAGTAGCTTATGACGACTGGATTTAGATATTGATCGTGAAGAAGGAAGTTCCTAAAAAAAGCGTATGATCGTATTTACTTCAAAAGCAATTTGAAAATGAACAGTTTACAAGACTCGCGATCAAATTGAAATTGTGATCTGGCTCCAAGAAAATTGTGACATACATTTTTTGCCATATCACCAGTTCTACTGATGTTGATCCAAAACATGTTATCTGAAATGTTATTCACATAAAGTTGTTGAGTTGTCACACATACCTAACAATAGATGGCATATTTTCTTATGTTTGGAGCAGGAAAAAAAGCAATTTCAGTGCCTGCACAAGTATCAGTTGGTATCAGATATCTAATGCCAAGAAAATTCCCCAAATGCTCATGGAAATATTACATTTGGTGATATTTGAAGGTGCTCATTGGTGATAGGCAACACAAAATTGCAAAGAAAAAAAGGAGACCCAAGGCAGTCTTCATACAACAAAAGTTTAAAAAACCTTTAATTTACTGGGCTGATTAATTGTTTAAATAATAAAGATTCAGCAAGCTTTTAATCTATAATACTTTAACAATGAATTAGCCCAGTAAAATAAAGGTTAAACTAGGGCTGGCGATCTGGAAAAAATATAATCACGATTTTTTTCTCATATCGATCGATTTCGATTTTTGATTCGATTTAGCTTAACCTTTACAAAAACAAATGAAAAATGCCATTCGTGAACATAAACGAAACTAAAACTTTATTATGTCCCATTATTAATTTTTTGAAGCTTATACATTATTTTGTCTCTAAGATTGACTTTTGCTCCAAACTACACATTTTTATTGACAGAAGTTCCGTTTCGATCTTTCGATTCAAAATCCACCACCAAATAATTGACGATTCGATTCGATCTCGATCTCTCGATTTTTCGATTAATGGCACAGCCCTAGTTAAACTTTTATTGTATTAGAGTGCCTTGGTCCCTTTTTTTTGGATCGGTGCATCTCAAGCATTTACCACTGAATTTAATCTGAAGTTCAATGTAGCTTTAGTTATAAGACAAGTTTGTTGGTTTGTTTGGCCATAAGCATGACGATGTTAATATAATAATGTAATGCACACTATTACATCCTATGGCATGAACGGCAGTCAAATCAATATTGCAGTATGATTTGGCGCCATCATCAAATAGCAAAAATCACATTTGCTTGGATCATGGAGTGTTCTTAGAGCTTGACTATAGAAAAATAAATAAATCTACAGTTAAGACTGCTGACCTCTTCTGAAGTAAATATGATTTCTTGTTATAGTTTAGCAGTTTATATTTCAGTCTTTTCTTGCTGAAATGTGTCTTCTAAACAGAATCCTGCTTCTTTCTGTGGTAACGTCAATCTTGTTTTCAGTTGTGATACATGTTATTTTTTCCAAACAACTTTATCAGGGAGATGCATTTACAGTACCTTGACTAGAGGAATGTGCAAACTGACCATGCCTGCTGCTGGTGATCTTTAGAAAATTGAATTCCTTGTGTGAAAAGAGATGGGCCAAAGATAGCCTAACCGTAAGTCAAATATGACATTTTAAAACAGAAAAAAAGTTAAGTTGAAGAGCATTGTCATCTTACCATATCTCAAAGAAGAAAAGTCTCTCAGACATGAAATATATCTTTGATACAGATCTGTGGCTAAAATGTAACAGGGTCTATGTAAAAACACCAAATACTGAAGAAAGAGGAGAAGGAAATCATGTACTTACATTTTGAAAGGGCGAATTAGCCTAATCATTCTCACTCAAATCTTCAGCTGCTATTGAGTTATGTAAATCCTTCTTACTGTCAGCTAAGACAAATTTTGGTCTTCCAAAACACTATCGACCGAAAAATTGACAAAAGCACTAACAGTACCAATTCGAAACCCAACAATACTATAATGCAACTTTTGGTTCATTCAAAAGATCAGATTTTAACATTAAATTCAATGCTTAAACAAAACTGGACGGGCATTCAACATTGAGAATAAGAAACACCAAGCCAAATGCGAAAAAAACAAACCAGACTCACAAGAACAAACCAAAGACAGCAAAAAAAATCTAAAATCTGCCATGTCAGATCAGTGCAAGGAACAATCACATCATAAACCGGGTTAGCTGTAGCCTGTCACTGAAAGCAACAAGTTCAAACGCTGGATCAAGTAGTTCAAAGAAGTCAGTGAGTTTTTTTTTTTAACTGTGATAAGTTGCATCAGTCCAGCCACACCAAATAGAATCTTCAAGCACCTATAGAATCTTTCCCACTCCATTTAGAACCGAAGTCTTGATGAAACCAGTGGACATTATCTCGTTCATTATAATTGGGTCTAATATCTTGGTGAAAGTCTGCATTCTCCTGGAGTTTCTGGTATTCTGCAGTCCTATTTTTAGATGATGGAAAGGACTGAAGCACCTATAAAGCTGTTTGACAATGGAGAGTGGAAATGGAGATGAAGCCAGGATTTCTGCGAGTTAGATTCACTGTGGGGCAAATTGAAATTCATTAAAAGCCCATAATAATAATCTGCTATAGATTTGAGTGTTACAAAGCCTCGTGGCGGTGAGGATAAATGAACTGTAGAGCTCCATCTTGTATTGTATTAAATCCAGATGTGCTTGACTCTGATAGAAAATTATAAAGGTATCATTTGTGTCTTCAATGCAGATCATCAGGCGTATGGATCAGTTTTTATACCGTATTAGTCCTAGTCTGGAAATGTAAAATGTAAAGAAATATTTAAAGAACGCTACTGGGACAATTTTGAAGCGCATAAGATGATAGATTCATGATAATCATGATGTCTTCAATGTCTAGTCACCAAGTTCAGTATAAATAAAACACCAACATTTTTTTATATACTTTAGCAAGCAACAAAACTGCAGCGGTCAATAATAATTTTGTAAAACCAGAAATATTCCTGTCAATACACATATTAGATGACCAAAATTAACTTTTTTTAAATTATTATTATTATTGACTTGACTGACAAAAACAGAGAGAGTTAGCTTAAGATTTGAGAGCAATTCATCGGGGTAGAAATACATGTTTTTCTATACTTTTTTGTTTCAATTGTTGTTTTTGTATAAACTCAAGCTCAGTTTGAGTCAGATAGGTTGACATGAGATACTTTTAGTTTGAAAGCTTTAGTCATGACCTTTTTTCCAGTGTTTTCCAACCAGGGGTAAGGGATTCCTGTTGTGCACAAGCACTTGCCAGAAGGTATTTGGAAATTTCAGATTTAAAAATGCATTGTCATTTTTTTACCAAAAACAGGTTCTTTACATTAAATAATGTTTTTGTCATTTAAACTGTATGTCTTTGATGCACTAAATAAATAATGAATGTGTGCATCAATACTTTACCTGCATAGCCACAAAGCAGACTGTTTTATGACCTTGTCCAGGGCTGTTCAATAGTTGATCCTTTAAAATGATAAATGGTCTATTTATACAGCACTTTTCTACCTTTTCAGGCACTCAAAGAACTTTACAATCAGGGATCCACTCATCCAGTGTACGCAGACACTGAGGCAGTGTGGGTTAAGTGTCTTGCCCAAGGACACAACGACAGTCCACTCTTGTCCCCCCACTGTTGCACCTGGTGATCCAGCAGTCTCCCATCCAAGTACTAACCAGGCCTCAACTTGCTTAGAAGAATAGAATAGAATAGAATAGAATAGAATAGAATAGAATAGAATAGAACTTTATTGTCTGTCATTTTATCATGGCAGAAATTTGTCTTCGGCTTGCTCAGCTAGCCACACACACACACAGCACATTTCAATACATACAAAATTCAAATAAAATTAATAAGCATGCGGTATTAAAATTCACTGTGGACATAGCAACAGACACAGTAACGGGCATCATGATTTGTTTAACACTCTTATAGCACTGGGCACAAAGGAATTTCTATAGATGTTTTTCTTAGCACATGGAACTCTGTATCTCTGTCCTGATGGAAGAAGCTCAAAGTGGTGAAACAGTGGATGGCTGTCATCATCTATGATCTTATTACTGAGACGATTCACTGCCTTGTTGTAATGCACAGACAACTGTGTTTGTATTTGGCCTGTGATTTTGCTGCCTTGTTTCACCACCCTAGCGAGTTTGGCTTTATTTTGGCAGTTAGATGACCAAACCATGAGACAATGTTAAATGTAAGGACACTCTCAATTAATGATTGATAGACTTAGCTTCTGAGATCTAACGGGATCAGGCTTTGACATGTAGGTATAGCCACATGCCTGCTAACATTATATTACATTGCATTTTTTCACATTATCACACACAATTATCACTATCAACAAGTAGGGATGTAACAATAATGATACTATTGTGATATCGCCATACCAAAATTGTCATTATATATCGTCAACATCACCTGACAATATTAAACAGCAAAAAAAAAAGAATGATTGGGAAAAAAAACTGAACAATTATTAGTGTTACCATAATCAAAATATAGTGGTCCCTCTCTATTATCGTGATGAATATCACATTGTGATCATCGTGAGACAGGGTTATGTTGTGGTTTAAAAAAAAAAAAAAAAAAAAAAAAAAAAAAAAAAAAGAAATAATGCTGGGACATCATAAGTGTGAGGTGATGCTTATGGGGAACATTTTTTGGTTAACCACTGCTCTACTAAATTATGACTTCACAATTGTTGTTTTGAACCAGGACTAACCCAAAAGAAGAAATAGAGTACACATACCACAGTTTGAAAAACACTGGTCTAGACCTCGTAAATGTCAGCTTACATCTTGGCATTAGAGTTTATAAAAGCTGCCGTTTTAGCCCTAACCTGAAACTCCCAGTGTTTGTATGAAGCTAATGTCATCTCTTATATATCAACGTCTGCTCCAGCCCTGTTCACAGACGTTAAATATTTAATCAGCAGACAAAGACGGGCTTTCTCTGTTGCCTTTGACGCATTTAATAAAGCGGCTAATCTCTCGTTCAATACAGTGGCAACAATGATAAATAACAAACAGTGACGAGATGGTGGAATTTACATATGACTTTTAGGCTCAGAGAAAAGATTGATGTTCGTAAATGATCTCGTGTGGATGTGTTTACGTTTAAATTAATATTTGCGCAGTCAAAAGGGCAGATTACGACGCCATATTTCACATTCTCATAGGTGCAAACTGTACTGGCAGCTAGCAAGCGTTTTTCTCTCAAAACAGGCTTGATTTGAGCCAGTAAAAAAGTGAATACATTTGGCAGATTGCGTCAAATTTGTTAGTTCCCTCAGCAGTGCTCATTATGTTCTGTTTGAGCAGTGGGAAAAAGTGTTATGAAAGTTTGCCTCAATATTGGTTCAAAATGCAATTTCATAGTTAGTTTTTTAATTCGTTTATGCTAATACGTTTCTAATCAGGTTTTATTGGAATATTTTTTGCATAACGCATTAAAGAATACTCATAATACTTTATTATGTTATGTGTTTGCAACTAATCATTCACATAAGGACTGTATATGTTACAATTAATTAGCCAATGGGTTTGGTTAGCCAAGCTTTGTTATTTGGGTTTGTTTTTTTTTTCAATCAGTTTAATCTTTACTGCTAGGAAGAAAAAAACATATAATGAGGTATATTGGATTTTTTTCACAAATGATACATAATTTGCTTCAGGGCTTTCATTTAAATAACTTATGACACTATTTTATTTATTTGGCCTATTCCTACTCTTTTATTTTGGCTTTTTTTCTTCTTCTTCAACTTAAAAGTTCGACCTTGTGAGTACACAGGAAATGTGTCCTTGTCTTTTTAAACTTCACACTTTGAATATTTTCACCTCTAGAATTGTCTTTGAATTTACAGCTATTGTTTTAGCCTTGTTTTAGCTTTCGGTTCACTAGAAGTATAACATTATAAGTATAACATCAGTATACCATTTTCTGTGTCAAGTGAAGCTAGGTCTTTCAAGCAAAGCGGATCACTGAAAAAGCATAAGGAGAAGGTGAAAGGAGGAGCAGTGTTCGAGAGCTGCAATGTGATTGGTTTGACAGCAGGTGTTTGTTATCAACACACACCTTTCAAAGCATGCTGAAGTCAGATCTCTTTTTTGACATGCTCATGTGTTCTTTTTGCATTGAAATGGCCAAACAATGACCCAGAGTGTTATTGGAACACCATATCTACAGATAAAAAAAAGTTACCTTCGTGCTTAACTTTACTTTAAAGATAATTCTAGTGTATTGTAATGTAGCAAAAAAGCACTACAACTCAAGCTTTAAAAAGAGGTCAACATTAAAACTTCCTCTTGATGATGGTGGATTCAGACAGGTTAGGTTAGGTTACTTTAATTGTACCCGTAGGTAAATTTGTCTTGCAGTTTGAGAGTGCTGCCCCAGACAAACAAATACCAATAATTATACATTAGAATAAAACAGTGTTATGAGTGTTCCTGCACACAAGAGTAAAAAGAATCCAACGCATTACAGTTTATTCATTAGGACAATCGTGGCTGGAACAAAGCTCCTTTTAAAACGATTAGTTCTGGATTTTGGAACTAAAAATCTTTGTTCAGAAGGAAAGAGCTGAAACTCTGAATGTAGGGGATGCTGTAAGAGTAAGTTAGACAGTAAAAAGTATGAGTTAGACAGTTCTTTAATGTTACACATGTGTCTTGGACGAGGCAACTTTCTAACATTTTTTTTAATTATATGAAATTTAAATAGTTGTTTTTGTTTGGTTTCATGTCCTCTTGTGCATTTTTGATACAGAATCATCGAAATACTTGCCAGCAACACACTTTATTTTATTTGGACGACAATGTGAAGCAAAATCGTCTTTTAGATGAACAGAATTTCCAACTAGGTGGGCGATATGTCAAAAGTCTACATCACAGTTTCTTGCAGCCAAATCTTAATTTCTATCACAATTCAAGTTCACTATCTATTTTCTTATTTATGTGTCTGATTCACAAAAACTTCTCCAAGAATTTGAGAAGTTGGCATAGAAACTGCTCTCTTTAGTTATGGGGTGAAAAGATCCTTTGTAAATCTTGAAATCTTTAATCTTTTTGGGAAAATTATCATACTTCACTGTGATTGGGAATGTCCAGTCCAGCTGCCCAGTAGAATAAGAGTGTGTGTTGGCGTGGGTGTTGAGTTGAGAATCATGATATGCCCATCCATAACCACAGCCCTGTTTCATCTGCATGTGTCGTATAGTGACAGCCCCAGAAATGCTGCGGAGTCACAAGGGAATAGCTAAAGTATATGTGAACATGAGGAGTCAGCCATGTTTATCAGCCCCAGAATGTGTTGTCAGGAGATAGGGGCTGTATGCTGACTGCTTTTGATGTGTTCAGGGGAATAGGGATTTCTGACTTTCTGTGCTAGTAAAGATAAACATGATTGCTTGCAGTAGAGTGGAGTTACCTGCGGACATAGTGGATTAGAATGGAGAGACTTACAGGCTTTAATATCCAATTTTTCAGTATATAAAGATTTTTTCGTTCTCATGTTTTATTTACTCACTGTATGCTGTACGATGTATTGTTTATGTTTTGTAGAATACATAAAAAAAGAAAATGGTACGAGTTCTCACTAATCAAAACCATTCATGTATGAGTCCGAAAAATTAGTCTAGCTTCACTGTTAAATTGCATCGTACCTTTTCATATAGTAGAAGGCTATCTAATCACTGTACCTCCATGTTTTGACCTTTTTCCTGCTGTTGCTCCATCATAGGGCAGCCAGGGTCATTATGGAGGGCATTTCTATTATGACTCAACCCACAGCTGTTACCATTCACGGACGTTTCACCTGAGAGGTTTTTTTTTTCTCGAAAGTCGGATGTACTGTACGTTGCAGGATTGTTGAGTGGGACTTAAGCCTGATTTGGATTTGCACAAGTTCAGAAAGATGTGGCACAAGTAGTGATTCTCGAAAAAGATTCTATGTTGTGGCTTGTTTCATGTGTTTGGGGTCAGTTCCAGTTTGTTAGGACTATTAGGCTTGATAACGTCAAACTGCAAGATTACTCCTTGTTGGAATTTTATGAATGTTGCTTGTTAGTAAATCAGCCAATCAGAGCAGCCCAACTGTGCCAGGCTTTGTTGCCTAGTGACAACACTCACAAAACCAGCAATTTGCACAGCTGCTTTTTTTTTTAATTCATCGCTGCTACAGTGACTGTATCATACTCCTTAGCTCTAGGGAACACACCACTCTCCTGTGACCTTTCTTATGTTTGTGGTATTCACTAACTCTAAATCATCTAATTGAATTGAATTTAATTGACCTTTATTTAGCCAAGAAGATCTCGCTGAGATTGAAATCTCTTGTTCAGGGGAGTCCTGGTAGAGAAGAGACGCTACTGGGCATGTTTTTAGTGTCAGCAGAAACCGGAACATCCAGAGAAAACGTACACAAACATATGACTGCTTGATTATGATGGAAATAATAATCATGGTTATTCAAGTGATTATGTGACAGATGTCACAGAAATAAACGTAATTGTATTCTACAATTGTGAAGAAACCACCTACTTTCCATATCAAGGAAATATATGAGCAGCTTATAGGTTACAGCCATAATCATAATTGCAATTGAATTTTGATTAATTTCCCAGCCCTACACAGACATGTGGAGAACATGCAAACTCCACAGGACCCAAGACCTTCTTGCTATGAGGCCAGACCACTGTACTGTTAAAAAAATAAGAGTGCATGTAATGTACAGCTTGTCTTGTATCCTTGCACATTTTCTTTTATTACACCCAATTCAATGATGTTGTTTGCACATGGTAAAGATTTTTAAATAACACACGACATTTAAGTTCATGTTAGGAAATTAACTACTACATTCACTTTTTCTCACTACTAACATAAAGAGTAGTGAGTTTGTTTGAACTATACTGATTATAACAAGAAATGCTTTCAAATTAGTAGAATTTCTTTTGTAAAAATGCTCTCTGACACGTATTTACCGTCCAGAGTATTGCTTTATTGTGATAATCCCATATACCAATGGGATTTGTCTTTTATTATGTCCCTATAGCAACTGTATGGTCACTCATCCATTCACCATAACCACTCCAGATGTTCACACCACGGCACACAAGCTTTCTTTTTATTGCGGCGTGATCTACGAGCGGGCAAACATAAAGCTAAGAAAATATTATCCTTTTGTTATGGTGGGCGTTATGCAAGAAAATCATTATCTTGTTTGGAGCTGATGATGGCTAACATGTGCACGCACGAGGAAGCCGGAAGGCCAGGCCCAGACACGGACACAACTCATTTATATGCTCCTCGTATCGCCGTCCGTCTGATTTAGAGGTGGTGCTTTAGCTCTGGAGCCTGGAGCTGGGGGGAAGGAGTGTCCGAGGAGGGCTGAGGAACACATGGGCCTAAACACGCGACACACTCAGGCGGAGTAAAGTGGGAGATGACAGATTATAATGTGGTGGAATGAGAAGCTTGACCTAATGAATACAATAAGAAATATTTGTCATCAGAATTATAAACTATGACCATAAAGTTATTTTTTAAATGTATACATTCTTCTGTAAGCTGTCATATTCAAATATTTTGGAAAGACACACTGTTATTATTGATAAAGCAGTAAAGTGCTTACTTGGTCATATTGCTGGTGAAATGGGTTGGAGATTGGACGGCGCTATTAATCGAACCGAAATAACAGTGTCAATAGAGGCACTTAGCAGATTGCAAAGGCTGCAAGTCCCATAGATTAAATTAGATTTAAAAAGTATTGTTATTTTATTTAATCAGACAATTAAAACATGAGATTTTATATATATCAAATCAAAATTGCAACAAAAATTGTCCATCTTCATCAAGAATGTTCCAAAAGTATAACCTGGCTCACACCAGATGGATCTGTGTTGAACTCCTATCTGAGTTCTCACTATATCCATCTGGGACTTGACTCGCTGAAAGCGTTTGAGAAAAGTTGGGGCGTTTAGTGAAATACTTCGAGCTGATTGGGTGTGGGCCTACCTTATTTAAGCTAGCCAATCACAGCAACAACTTGTAATGGTGTATCCCATGTCCGCGTGAGATAGAACAAGTACGTGTCACACATACCGCTCTTCTTTCAAAAAGAAATTACTCAGTATTTCTGCTAAAACCAAAAAGCAGCCGAAACACGTACATCCACGGAAGCCGCCGTCTTTGTTTAGCTTGAATCAGCTCGGCTACGGCACCGGGAGCTAACGACCCGTGTTATCCCGCCCTGCTACAATGTGATTGGGCCTCAAAACCAGGCTGCTGTGATGTGAGTGGGCCGAACCACGGCCGTTTCGACTCTCAAACCAATCGAGCCGGACGAAGGCCAGATGGTTTCTCTCGTGTTTGTGAATTCACAAATACCGCGAGATAAACCATCTGGCTGGCCAGGTTACCAAAAGTATGGTTCTACCTTTGTCTATTTCTATTCCGAAAAAGTTGAACTTGTGTAATCTAACAGATATAACTCAAAGAACAGTTTTTCCATAAAAACAAAATGAAAAGGAATGTGAAAGGAAAATGCCCTCCTCCTGGCAAAGTAATAGTTCATTTTGTGACCATGCAAACCTGCTTAATGTATAATACAGATTTAAAAATGTTTTAGTGCAACAAAGACATCTAAATTACAAAAGTATACTTTCTTCAAATCTATTTTTGCAATGAAAGCTACATGATATACATTTGACTACACACTAATCACAAACAAGTAAGACACTAGTGTAGACATACCGTGACTAATGGCTTAACCGAGTGAAACATCTTTCACCGGTTAACTGACACAGATATGTATTTGCTCCAGCAGATGGCGCTAACTGCCCGTGAACTCTGGCGTTTGTCAGGGTGGAAAAAAAGATCGCTGAAACTACAAAAACACTGTTTATCTCATAAGGACTGAGCAAAACTACGTGACACTGCAGTGTTTATGGACAAATGTCAATCATGCAGGATTTATTCACTTGGATTTTATTTTGGAGAAAGAAAACAGACTGGATTACTCAGATTTGGTCGGGGTAACTATCAAGGTAAGTGGCTAACGTTAGCAGCAACTTTAAAACGTGACTCCTTATTTGTGAGTAGTTCATTTGAATCCATAGTGCAACAGTGCATTAAAACAATGTTTATAGAGGCTTTTATTCAGTTCAAAGGCCTGTCACTGTCTCTCTGCTCTGCGTTCACTCTTGTAACATTGTTGGCTCAATTATAACATGTCCAGTAACAACAATCAAAAGGACTGTGTTAACGTAGTCAGTTAACCGATTTTAAAACTTCCATTTAAAAACGTGCATCCCTAGTAGACATGTTGTGCAGTTTCCTCTTTGCACATTATTAACATTATTCTATTTAGGCATCAGCTTGACAAAAACTTAATATTGTCTTTCTGGAGAAATAAAATTAATTGCCTAAAAACTAAAAAGTAATTTTGTCATTTTCCAAAATATTACAATTGTGTATATGCTTTTGTATATTATAGCATAAATATATTCAATTTTATGTAGCAATTTTTCATTTTAAAAGTCAAAACATGAAGGTTTTAGGAGAGTAAGCATGCAAGTTCAACATATTTTGTGAGCCTGCAGAAATTGTAAGTCGTTTTCAAATGATTTATGATAGCACAGTCAGCCTTGTGCTAGCAACAGTAACAACCAATGTACAAACAGATGTTTTTTTGTTATCTCTCTTTTTTTAGAATGGATATTGTTGATTTAACAAGACGAGGTCCAGCAGCAGTTCAGAACTACAGCGGCTAAGCAATTCCTGATGACAGTAATTAGACTAATTATTTGCATATGTGATGTTTCTACTGCTGAGTGTGGGAGCAGTGTCAGCTTTAGTCTGAATAATTACATGCTGTTTGAGCCAGTCCACCTTGACACTGACCAGTCCTGTTTGATCTTCAAAGCTAAGTGAAGCTGAGCTGGTTAGCACTGGGATGGGAGACCACAAAGTCAGTGAGTCCATAGTGCAAACTGTTGTGTCCGTGGGACACATACTTGACCCACCTTGCCCATAGTATGAATGTGATTGTTGGTTGGAGGGGCTGATGATGCAGACTGACAGATTTGCTTCAGGGCAGCCATGGCACAACTAAGTCTGGAGTGAATGAATAATGTATTGTTAAGCATCTTTGAGAGTCTATAGAAGAGAAGAGAACTATAGAAGTGAAATGCTTTATTATTGATATTATTTAAAATATTTAAGTTGTGTGGGTGTGAAGACAGATTAGAAAAAGTGTTATATTCAGAAAAAGTATTTAGGAAGAAAAAATAGCGTTAAAGGCACATAGTAAATTCATGTGTTAAAACCACCCGGTTATTTTACTATGATTGTACAAGAGTTTATGTATGGACCACATCAGGAAGATCAATTGGTGAGAGTTAGTTTGCAATTTAAGAGTGAACTATGGAGTTAAATCTGTCTTCTCTATGAATGACTTTGTGATCTTGTCAATGCAGATCATCATCAGAAAGGATACTGTTTGCTTAGTTAGCTGAGGTCAGCAGAGCTGCGATTGCTAAGGTATAAGGTAGGTTACTAATCAATGCACATGCCATGTCTTTAGCTGATCAATCATTTCAACTGTTTTAAAAAACACAGAAGAATGAGAGTTGCTGCTGAAATGCTCTATGGAGCTGTCCATGGTGCTGAAAGTGTGCGCGCTTCTTTTCCCTCCTCTCAGTAAACTCCAGCGTTCACAAAGTGATATTTCTTGCTGTGAGGGCTTATCTGAGCAGAGCGCTTTACTGTGCATGCAAATACACTGATCTTTAAACTAACTTCAACTGACCAAATCCACTCCAGTCAAAGTGAGCCTTAAGCTGTGTGCATATGCACAATGATTTACGGATGTGCAGTGAAATAAGTGTATGCGTATGTATGTAGAGGTAATGCAGTGTTCCTTTGCTTTCTATAGAGCTGCTGGACAATTTCAGGTCAGGTTTGATTAATGCCCAGAGCAAGTGGGTTCGTTAGGCACCGCTGCCTTGACAGCTCTCTACAGGAGCAGGTAAGCAGTGACAGAAAGCACACTGTAAAACTGTGTTACTGCTTCTCCTTTTGCAGGATTTCACTGATTTACCTTGTGAATAGTAAAATGGCCTTGAGTGGTGATTAACCCATTTGTCAGTTTGCATATGGCAGCAGGAAGCTCCCATGTTGTGAGTAAACAAGGTAACTGTGTTTTTCCTGGTTCAATGTGCAGGGACAAATACTAGAAGTTCTTGTGATTTAGAGTCACAGAAATTCTTGCCTTAAATGACCCATTGCTGCTGTTTTTATTACTGCTTATTTTATTTTTCAAACCAACAACAACTCTGTTAAAGAGTATGCACATTTTATTTAAGAAAATACATAAAATCATATTGGATTCAGTCACAGATAGATTGTGACTGATTCCCATGAGGTGAAAATGAGTTCAGTGGTCTGTCTACGTCTAAAAATGTCCTGTTCATTATCTAAGATAATAATTGTGATATAGATGTGAAGACAATATTAGACCTTGCAGCTAGTGTATACAAACTACCAGAGGCAGTGTGTCCTAAAATCTTTTTAGTGAGTTTAATTCGTCTTATTCAGGCAATGGACCCTTTGGTTCAGCTGTATTTAACCTAAATAATTGACCGAGACATTTATATTGATTTGAGATTGGAAGTGTGCTGCCAGTAAAAGTGGGCAGGGTGAAATAAGGTGAATAGAGATCAGCTAAACCAGCATACTGACTGAGTAGGTAATGCGTCATTCCACTCAAACAAAAGGTTCTGTGTTGGATTCTAAGAATCTTGTGTGTAGGGCTGTAGTTCTTTTAGTTGATTAATGAATGGAGTCTTGGTCGACCAAATTGTATTTGTCGACACATTTTTTTATTTCGATTATAAGGATTTGTATTTAACAGCAACAGTATCATTATCATCATCAATATACTGTATAGTGCATGCACTCCATAAGAGTATTAGTCTTTCTGAGCAAAGTTTCTTGCAGTTGTCACAATACTGAAATGTAAAACTCAGTTTTGATGCTAAGGAATAGACTTGATTCTCGATACCACAATAATTAGTTGCCCTTTCAAGAAAGTCAGATTTTTATACAATGGACATTTTCAACACAAAATACAAGTATATGATCAAACATTTTAGTTTCAAACCAGTTTTGATTAAACTCAAGATTATGTAAAACTTTTCAGAAAATGTGAATTTTATTTTATTTTTTTCTTCAAATTTTTGTCCCATTGATGTTATCAGTAGTTGTTCAAATGAGTATTTCATTTTGATACCAGTTTTAGCATTAATTGATGAACTTACAATTAGGGCCCGACCTATATGGCTTTTTGGGAACCGATTCCGATATAGAGAAGGCTCGGGGTGCTGATAGCCGATAAGACAGCCGATATAATAAGAAATAGAAAATTACTTTTTTATTAGGAGCAGATGTTAAAAAACTCTGTCTGGCTTTATTGATTTTAATTTGAGTTTATTTAGGTCACATTTAGTGTTACTTCGCCTCTTATGAGTAATTTTAAAGGCTTGGAACTTGTTTGTATCATATTATTTTTGATAGTTTACAGAGTTACAGAGCTAAAGGAGTGGTTAGCCTCATTATTATGCACGACGTCGCGGCAATTAAAATGGCTAATTTTTCATGTCAATGTGTGTCCAGTAATCATCAACACAAACAACACTTTACAGTCGCCAGAGAGAACGAGCTGAGGCTATTATTGTTGTAGCCTCACGAGCTAACCGCTAACTTCTAGCTACAGTGAGCAACAAGTTACATTGAAAGTTAAAGCAAACACGTTTTCAACACTCACCACACTGATAACCTCTTCTCAGATCCCAAGTCTTCACAAAAATAATTCCTTTAGTCCAAACTCCAAATGAGAAAATAGTGAGAACGACAACTTTTCCCTCTTGTTGACAGCAGCAGCCGTGTGTCCTCTTTTCTGACGAGGATCCTCCCTCTTCTCCATACGGACACTTTGATTAAATAAAAATCCTTGCTGTTGTTGCGGGCATCATCTGTGATGAAGTTATTTCCTTTTCTTGAGTTAGTAGCGGAGTTGAGAGTGTTTAAATCCAGCGCTGTCTCAGAGCGGACTAGTAGAGGAGTGATGCAGAGCGTCAGCCCAGTGCTGCGTTCACGTGCAGTCCGACAATAAAATAACTCCACAAATAAATGTAATAACCGCGCTAAATATTCATTTGATTGGTGATTAAATATAATGGTTGTATTCTGGAAGATCTAAGCTTTAAAATGAGGTGCAACATGCCCTAAATATCGGCGGTATATCGGCGATATTTCGGCTGATAACCGATCGACCTGCAAGTACCCATATCGGCCAAAATATCGGCCCTACTTACAATATTCCTAGTGAAAGTAGGAAATATACTATATGTGGATTATCAATGTATATCTTTTGTTTTTATATTTTTAATTAGGGATTGGCCATTAATCAAAAAATCTAGAGATCAAATTGAATCGTCAATCATCAAAACCAATCACTTGTCAGTAATAACTTGGTTTGGGGCAAAAATCAAGTTTGAAGGCAAAATATTAATGTACAATTTAACAAAAAATCTGATAAATGGGACATGATCTTAAAACTCTTTATTTTTTTATTTTTTTTTTAGCTTAAGCAAAATCAAATAAAAATCAAGATCAATCAACATGAGAAAACATTTTTGATTTTATTTTTTTCCCAGATTGCCCAGCCCTTTTTTAACACAGTATTTTAGTTTTACATATTCTGAATAACACTTTGAAACATACATCATTTTTTGTCGTATTTCCTCAAAACCTGTACAAAAACAGCCCAGTAGCCTCCCACCACCTGAACATAACTCTGTGAACGTTGTGGTCATTTATCTTTCTATGTAGCTTCCCTCAACAAGCGCAACAAAACCCCAACAAGTGAATTCTCCTACAAAAGCTCCATGTACCATTAGCAATCCTGACGGTGATGACAAGATAAGAGGAAAGAATCATTTATCCTTCAAGAAGTCAGATTCCTTAGATAGATAGCAATGTTACGTAGTTCATAAATAATTCTTCACAGCTAAGACATATTTTACTTGGAGTTGAATCCTTCCTGGCTTTGTGTTTGGCAGTAATAACAGTTGCTGCCTGTAGCCATGAGCAGTGTGCTGAGCTGTCTAATCCTTTTATGTATACTCCACTCTCAGCATGGAGCCTAATGCATGCCTCCAACTCTTCCTCCGGTGCACACAATACAATGTGTTTCTCCAGTAGCTTCATGTCTATTAATTCATTTATCGCCTCGGCATTATGGGAGATAAATGGGTGTTCCTCAGAGGCGCTGCATGTGTTGTCATAAGTCGCCACGCTATAGGACGAGATGGGAATTCTGATTGTCTGAGAGGAACATCTGGTATTTTATTGAACTTTGCTCTGATGAGATTAGATCAAATTTGAGTTTATCGTGTTTTCTTTTTGAGCTATGATGTATCTTTATCAGTAAGGCGAAGCTACCTCTGATGTGTTTTGACTGCTATTTGCAAGCTATCTTCAGAGCTGTCACCGGTCGGAGAGTTGACGTGGCACTTATCTGATCCTGAAGCTACAGCCTGATGTGACCCAGAAGGATGCCCAGACTGACCACACCTCCTGTCTAGAGCTGGGCAGTACAGAGTATATTGAATTGTTAAATAATGTTGTGAATGGTGTTTCATTTATAGTAAAAACTGAACGTTGAAAAGAGTTACTTAAAACTACTTTTTCACATTCAGTCATGGGTGTCATTTTGCAATAATCTGGATGTTTTCTTTGCTTTTTTTGTTTTTTACATAAAAACCTCAGAGCTTGCGATCTTGTGAGTGCAGTTTGGTTCAGATATTTAGTCAGCACATTGAGACAATTACTGGTTTCATAAAGTTGGCACCTTGTTTATCGACTAATTGATCGGTTGGGCTTGTCTTAACGTAGACCTAACGTAGACTAGATAGTAGAAGATTTCTCAAACATGCATGAATCATTCTAAATCAGGCTTTGAATAAACTAATGATGAGACAAGAGTATTATAACAAGGTTAAAATCTTACAAAAATAGATTTTACTCATAGGTCTGCTGTAAAATTATTCAAGAATGTCTGTTATCCACCATAGTCTTTTATTGTCCGATCATTAAGCTTCAACTAACTTCTTTAAAGTCATGTTTGAACATTTTCTTGTCGCTATTATAACACTTTAAACATTGCATCTGGCTCGTTCAATGCAATTGTTATGTCCGTATTAAATAAATAAAGAGAAGAAAATTAAATTATCATATATCAGTTTAGTCATATTCCTATCCCAGTCGTGTCCTCAGTTGTTTTGGAAAAGTAAGACCCATGTGTGTGAAAGGTGAAACATTTCTTCATCCCAGCTGCTGGTGTCTGTATCTTGCTTCCATAATATGGCCTTCTTTATTCAGAGTTTGAACGTGTCATTTTTAGTTTCCAGGAACAGCGCTCGGTTCCAGTCCATGATGTGATTATTTCTTTTGCAACGGAGAGATGTTTGAATGTAGATTTTCTTGTTCTGCTTTGTCTTTGTCTGTTCTTGTGAATCTTCTTGTTGTTCTTTCTTCACATTTGGTTTAGCCTGTCTCCTGTGTATGATGCACTACATGATTTACGAGACCACCAGTGCAGCAGGAGACAGAGTCAGTATGAGCAACAACAGTAAAATCTCTTTCTGTTGTTTGTGACCAAAATAAAGTGACAAAAACAATGTTTATGTTATCAATTATATTATATAATTATATCATTTTAGATTGAACACTTACGTACATATATAACTCATTATTAATCCCCTACATAACTGTTGCATAGGGATATGGGGCAACACATACAAAACTAACACATTGAAACAAAAGGCAATAAGAGCAATCACATTTTCATCCTATTTATGTATTGTTTTTAAATCTCCAAACATTAAAATGTTATGATCTAGTGCCCAGGTCGACGAAAGGCGGTCTCCAGTCCAGATTCAGACCCAAGCATAGCCCCCATCCGGACCGGACTGCGCAGCCCTCAGGCCAAACAGTCGCAGAGAGCCTATAGAATGTAAAGAAGCGCTGTGCAGACTGAGGAGCGCAGCAATAGAAGCGTTCGCTCATCGCCGCTGTGACTCGTCCTTCTCGCGTTTGGCACAGCTCCAGAGACAGATCGGGGTTCATATCGGTGCAGCGCGGTCTCTGGGTCTGCAGATTGTATTTATAGTAGGCGGTTGTGTGTGCGCGTAATGAACAAGGTACAACACCAACACAGAGGCTGAAACGCACGGTCATGTCGGTGCAGTGCAGTCTCTGGTTCTGAAGATTCATACTTGTATTTTGAGAACATGATAGTGCGTGTGCCCGCGTGTGCACATAATGAACACGGTACAGAGCGCTGATGGTGTGTGTCTTCTTCTGGGTAAAGTTGGGACGGTTATTGTGTCACGGTCAGAATTATCCCTCAAATACATTTATGGACTGTCTTTTGGAGTCCTAGTACTATATGACTGTACTTTGTGTATTGTACATTTCTTAGTTTAACAGTTCTAATTGTCACATCTTTTCAGTTTTCTGTAAGCCCATGTCACTACTACTACTACTACTACTTTTGCTTCTATAATTGCCATGATTTGATAGATGCAATAAAACAATAATGATTTTGCTTCTGAAATGATACAATTTCTATCATTTAATTCTCCTTCTGTCATACTTTTTCGGGGCTGTTCCTCCCAGTGCTGCAATTTAATGTTCAAGTTGCACTAATTGTTGTTGGCACATCGATCCTATATCTGCGATCAGGATTTTGCTATCGTATGATATTTCATATATTTGTTTTTTTTTTTTTTTTTTTCAGCATTTATATTTTTTTTTTTTTGTTGTTGTGACTTTATAAACAACATTCATAAAATATGACAAATTATTAATTTATTAAAAAAAGATTTCAGTCTTACTGTATCGTTGATATCGGTATCGCAGATAGTAAACAAATACGATAAATAAAGAAAAAGTGATCGGTGATCTATTGTACTTTCATCGTAATTTATAATAGTATATGTTTTATTTTACTATCAAACTAAACTTGGCAAATGACTCTCATGACTCACTTTACATTGTTGGGCTTGCGTTTGTTCTCTTACTCTACACACAAGCTGGTTATTTTAGGCTTGGCGTTGGTGCTATTCACTTGATGCACTTGATACACAATAGCCTAGTTATATTTGTCTTTAATGGTTGAAGTAAATGGCATAACTGTAGGAGTACTTAGCATCAAATTAAATTTTATGGGCAACAGAAGATTTAGAAATCATTACCTTCATAAATAGATATTGAACTCTGCATTCATAATAGTCGCTTTACTAAACATGTTTTTGGAAAGTGGAAGAAAAGATCCTTTGCTTTGACTTGAATGAAATTGTGAGAGTGAAATTGTTTAAGCTGTGTTGCCATGACGACCTCACAGGGCTAACTACTCCATCACATAAAAGCCACAGGACAAAAGTAAAATGAAGCATTGTTACTAGGTTACATATGTGGTGCTGCTTAAGCCTATGGACTTGTTGAGTGGGAGGTCTATCATTAATTGAACACTTCTGTTTGAATAAAGTCGCCTCTATCGATGCTGTTCTGGGTACATCTGCAAGAAAAAAACGTATTCAAGTAGACTGCATTTTTTTTCTTTTATATTATATTTTGTGTGTGTGTGTGTGTGTGTGTGTCCCTCTTGGGTCAGAATTTGCACTATACTGACAATATTTCAATAAACGCAACATTTTCCTGGCTGGTATTAGTTCACCAAGCTGTGCAGTTCAAAGTCAGCTCACCCTGTGGTTTTATTTTTGACAAGGCATTTACTATAAATAGGGTTACATCATGTTGGTGGAAAAGTGCCATTTTTATCCCAGTTATTATGATTAGATGTCAATTTTTTGTCTAAAAGGAGTTTTAGACAAAGTCTACATTGTGAACATTAGTGGGAGTTTTGTCATTAGAGACTGAAATTGTACTAAGGAACCATTCAAAATCCATCAGATGATGTTTGATTGGAGTTCCTGTAATATAAATTGTACTGTCTACACTTGCATAAAGAATTTTAAAATATTTAAGAACTGTCAAATGAATTCCTGTGTCACACTGATAAATAAGTGTTACATCTCCCAAAGAAATGTATATCCAGTTTTGATTCCTTAAACTGAAATAAATAATTTAAACTTCCTACAACAGTCTACATGTGTTGCTCACTTACTTAACGATGTGTTTTCAGCTTTTTTCACAGCTGTTACGAGCGAGATGTGTTGGTGTGCTAAAAGCGGTTAGCCACAATGCTAACAACAAACTTAGTGGAGTTGAGAGAACGACATTATAAAGGTGCTTAGACACATTATAGCGACATTAGAAAGGTGTATTCCCTAATTTATCCAGGAGAAATCCACAGTAGAAAGTCTTCAAAGTTGTCATCTGTCTTTGAAGATCAAGACGTTTCAACTCTCATCCAAAAGTCATTTTCAATCTGATGGAAGTGACCTGAGACTGGCATAAGCCCTCCCCTGAGGAGGGACTACACCCTAAAACCAGTTCCTAAACTGATTTGGTGTTTCCTAAGCTTCCTTCTATGTTGTCTGCTTCCTCTCTATTGTTCTGACTGAGCCTGCCTAGACTGTTTCAAACCCACTAAATATTCACATGCTAATTGCCCTGGCTACCTGTGAACAAGCTAGAGAGGTAAACAACTGATCTGATCCCAGTAATAAGTCACTAAAACTGTGCTAAGAATCTAGATTTTCTTCCCTTTAGACCAGGGGTAGTTGTATCTTAATCCTCCATTCCTGTGTAGTGTGTTTTGGTGTTGTTTTTTTTCACAACAATGGCTTCTTTTACACCTCTTTCAAACCATCCCTTCTCCCATGCTCAAACTGTGCTTGGTGCCTTTAAGATGCAGATGTACGACTGACTGGGGACCACTTGAGGCTTCTCTTCTGTGTTGGTAAAGTCTTTTGTGAAGTGGCTGTTTAGTTTCACCTATATAGTGTTCTTTACAGCTCTCTTTACTGCACCAAATAGAATACACTACAGGATGAACCAGTTTTAGTTTTTCGCTTGGTCATGTTCACTGTGTAAGCCTTAAACTGAGTCACAACTTTACAAACTCATTTCCACCTGAATAGATACATTAACAAGAGATCTGTGTGGGGGAAATTGATTTTAAGTTAGATTTTATAAAAAAAATGAGTATAGTCTCTTTGACAAGCATGGTGTCTGTTTTAGGTCTTTTGTCTGCTTCAATGCCAACATTAGAAAGGAATCTCATTTCCCCTTGTCTCCGTTTTTCAGCAAAGATCTTGAACAACAAATTGTCCACTACTAATGAAGATGTAACAATATGCAAATCTCACAATACGATATTTAGCTCTATATGAAGCTCACAATTGGATATTTATCACAATATTACAGAGGGCCCCATCTTTTTTTTTTAACTCTCACGATTCCGTTTCTTAGGTGCAAATTCATGGCTTCAGACTGAATTGCCTTTTCGCCAAACAAGCTATGAGGTCTTGTTTTCTTTGTTTAGAATTAATATGATTTTTTTTTTTGCATAAAATGTGTGTTATTGTACTTAACACAGAACAATTTTTGATGCAAATCATGCTGTTTAATATTGTCAGGTGATGGCAATGATATATTGTGACATTTTGGTTTCTCGATATGACGATATTATCAATATTGTTACATCCCTAAGATCTAACAAAGCCATCAAAGCCACCTTATGCGCTATCGGTGTGTTTTACTGGCTCCAACATTCACAGCTTTTTTTTTTTACTACTATTATATAGCCCCAGATCTGTTACACATCTATAAAGCTATTTTTAACTTGGTTGACAACCCCCAAGCAACCTTTAACTCATCTAAAGTGGTGTTAGTCAGTGAAGGATGGTGGAAATCAGTGGGTTAATGATACAGATTGACCGCTGTTTTCACAAAGTGCTTCATAAGGTCATCTCTTATGACACGTGAATCTCAAGCTGCTGCATTCTTTTTGATGGACAAACAGAAACAATCATCATCTGTCAGAAGCTCAAAAATCAGTGTCAGACTAATAAACAATTCACTTCACGTTGCGACATAAGATTGATGAGCTGAACTAGAAAACACAGGAAATCGTCGTGACCCACTTCTGATCCCTGCAATTGAGATCCACTGTTTCAGACTGTGACGCACCTTATTTGTGCACTTTCCTGTAATGTTATTCTGGGATTTCTTTTACCTCGCCTAATCTCTCTCCCTTCTTTCCCCTTCCATGGCAGCAGCACAGCGTTTAAGATGATGCCTGTAGATTTAAGTTGGCACATACCTGATATCCAGAGGCCTTCCGCTGCCAGAAGCATATATCAGCGTCTGGAAGGTCGAAGCCCGGCCTATAAACGTGTCCATCACTAATTTACTCCTGTGACTATCATTCATAAGCACCTGGGCTCCAAGGGCTTTACCGGGGATCAGGTATCGACTCGCCGGGGTAATGAAAGATTTTAGATTTTGACAAATGCTTTGAGAGAATGAAAAAGAATCATAAGATACTCAGACGTATTGACCTGGCATTGATTTTGGACAAAGGGGAGAAGTAAGTACAAGTGGCAGCTGAAGGAATCTCAATATTAGGAATGCAGAGCCAAATAAAACTTTCTAGATATGTTCAAATGCGCTTACATGTAAAATTTCAAAGGTTTTGTCCATAATGCAGGGGTTTTTACAAGCTCATTGAAAAAGCTTGTAAAAGGCACTAAAAGACTTGGAAAGAACTTCACTTAGACTTCAGACTCGCAATTGCCTCATTTTTAGAGTGGATAGTTCAGCAATTTTCTGGCAATTTTCATTTCAAAGTTGTGCCATACCATTTACTCTAAGTGCATCACTCCTACTGCATTAGTGGAGTATATTTGAAGCTCATAGAACTCAATATACAATACAAGGGCTGCCTAGTTGAATAAATGCTAAAAGGGACCATATTCAGGCTGATGTTATGATGTCTAATGGAGCTAGCGAGGGTTGTAATATAATGGCTGGCAACTTCTGTAACTTCCTGTTTAAAGGTGATGTTATTATAGGGTTTCTGTACATTGTTTTAAATAGTTTATTGCTATGGCGACAGTCTGAGATATTTGTCACTCAGAAACCAGTGGATAAAAGAGATCATGTTTGATATCTGTGGATTTTTCATGGGTCAGAAACATCCAGTTTGTTTATCAGATGCATCAAGAGTTGTATTTATTTATTTATTGTTTATTTCTTTATATTTTAATGAAATAAGAAGTGCAGGTGGGATGAAATCTCCCACGGTCAAACAGTAAAAAGACTATGTAAGGCTGCATTCACAATACTCACAATACCTGTGAATGTGCAAACAAACTCTGATCCAGTCCAAAATTTCAAAATCTGGACTCTGCCCAGTTGAATCAAGCCCTGGAGCTGTTTGTTTGCTTTGTGAACGCAAATGGACCATGAGTGGAATAAAACCAGGAAGTGAACACTGACGTGATCCACGCTGAGATGGACGTGAGGCTCAGAATCACAACAAACAGCATGTGTGAGATCGATAATGAGACAAATAATATGCAAAAACACAGTAACAAAGTTACAGGGAAGGACAGGAGATGATTGAGGTATAATTAATTATGATCACACGAACATATATCACTGTTTTCTCCCGTTGTTTATAAAATAACAAAGTTAGAACTCTTAGATCGAAGCAAATACAGAAAGTTACACTACAGCTCACATTACTGTGGGGAAATGGTCTATATTCATCTGATATTTAGTTATATAGCTAAGTGAGCAGATGACAGACCACTCAGAGCCAGATTTTGTCAAACAGATGAACTTTTTGTCACGTTTTACTCTTGGCATTTGGAACAAAATGCCTCCTATCTCGTCTTCGTAAGTGAAAGTCCACATTGTCCTGCTCTAACATTTCGTCTGTCACTCACACTGAGCCTTTAAAGTGAGAGAACATGTTTCTGCCCCACTGCGCCTCTACAGGTGAGGAGCAGATGTGTCTCTACTGCACTGGTTCGGTTGGCAAAAGGTGTATTGTGAAGGCGAACCGGGCCAGTTAGGAGAAAGAGACTATGTTGCCACTTTGATTCCCAATCGAGCCGAATCCAGTTTGATTTGTATTGTGAATGCAGCCTGAAGAACAATCCTGTGAGATTTTTTTCTCTGTTTGGAATGATTATAAAAGTGTTAAGAGCACAGACTTGTAGCAGACATATTCCAACTGAGAACTGTCTAAGCCTTGTCCCAGTTTTATCTGATGAGCGTGATAGGTGATAGTGATAGGAAAGGAACGCAGACAAACTAAGCTTTGTCCAATTTGACACGAAAAATATATTATATTGTACAAGTGTCTATATTATAATGTACAAGTGTCAAACACGGACATTGTGAGCAACACTGCGTTAAATATTATTACACATTATTTCAAAATCTGTTTCTGTCTCTAATAAAAGCTCATCAAAATCTTTTTTCCAAGGTTGACCTGGGTCATGATGAAAGTGGCTGCATACAACTGACTTAACTATTTACAAGGACATTGAAAGTAAAGCTAAATTACATTTAAACACAGTTTTATCAGATTCTTTTCTTTGTTCTCAGACTGTGAGAGCAGCCTAAACCAAAGCTTATTTCCCCATCACAAAAACGCAACCCACTGTGATAAAGCTTCGATAAAGTCTTCTGACTGAAGTCATTTTATTGTTGCCCTTACATAAAGAACATCCCATGAAGGTTAAAATGTAGTAGACACAAAACTTTTGTAACAATAATAAAAAAAAAAAAACGGTAACTCTGAATATGACAACACACACAAGATTTAAAAACACACTCAAAATAAAAAATATGCAAATTTAGAGTCTACTTTTCCTTAATCTACTTTGTCGTGTTTCTAATTTTCCACATTTGGAAATATTTCAATGAATTGCTAATCCAAATTATAAACAAATGGAAATTCCTAAATTGCAAAAACGACATCATCGCTTGAAGATAAAGGCCACTGGTTTGCTAATGTCAGTGAAAAAATGTACAATTTAAACAGCACTGTAATTCAGAAGAGACTGAACAAAAGGTCTAATAATTGGGCCCTCAAGTCGATGTCAAAATGATAAAAGGAATATATAATGATTTGGTTTGTAAAATGTATCGCCCAGAGTTAATTCACATATGTTGAAGAAGAGAAGATAATGAGTTAGCAAATGTACCCGCTGCTGCTGATGTGGTGATGATGCTTTGGAGAGGAGATTGGCAACAGTTAGAGAAAGTGTGCAGTGACATGGGAGGTGAACTGAAGAAGCTACTTGGATGAGTGTTGAAGTGTCGAGAAATTCAAGAACAAGAAGGATGAAATGTGTAGCTTCAAATTTGATCCAAGACATTCAAAATTTCAGATTTAAATGTCCTGTTTTTTTTGTCTTTTTTCATTGAAGGGAATTAACTTTTTTAACCCTATTCTAACAAACTCAGCTTTTGTCTGTGAGATATTCTTCATTCCCCATTGAGCCTCAGACGACACTGTTCTGAACGTCCCTGATCTGTGACGTCATAGATCAGTCTCTGAGATATTCTGTATTGTCCATAATTATTCAAACGTATTTTGAGCATTTCTGCAGCATTAACATATCAGGCAAGATAGATCTGATTGTTTCCCAGTAGATAGAGGTCCATCTCAGTTTGGACGTTGGAAGTATCTTGTGTGCTTTCCACAGTTTTTGCTGGTTCTTTTGCATAGGGTTGTAAAGTGATGGTTGCTAAGTAGTATACAGTATTTGAACATGAACAAAGAATAATGCATGACATTTGTTCATTAGTTTATCTATGCTTTAATTTTATGCTGTTTATTAAGATTCTTACTATGTGCAATGATTTACTTTTTCTTTTTTCCAATTTCATTGTCTAGTGAAGACAAAGTGAATCATTACCGGAGGAGTCACATCATTTGTCACCTATAACAGCACAAGTATTCTCCATAAGCTTTGCCAAGGGTATGTTTTCACCTATATTTGTTTGTCATTGTAATGACTTGTATTGTTTTCATCTCTCTGAAAATTACCATTCATCCTCTTTTGTGTTTGGACTGATTGCTGTGTAATGGGCTTACTTCCACATCTGGTAACACCTATAGTTTTCAGTTATTCATCACAAATGAACATTTGACCATCGACTCCCATCCATAAAGTTATGCATCTGGCTATGTTCTGTAACTATACCCAGTACATACAGTACATTTTTGCAATTTTACACATATTTGATTCAGACTTTAAAGTTACAGTTAATCAACTATTCTCCTTATCTCATTCTTCCACAAATTCCTTCTACTTTAGTCTATTCTCAATCAGACACACCAGTTTAATAGAATGCTAGTTTAAAAGTGTTTTTTTTAGTAATACTACATCTTTTTATCTTTGTAACAGCAACAGTTTGACTCAATAGATTTCTCTTGTAGTTTGGAGAAGATCCTTCAGCTCATGCTTTTACTGCTGAAAAAGCATTTCTTGAAGAAGCAGTCCTCAGATCGAAATAGGATCCTCAATGGTGTTATAAAAACAAACCAGGCACATTTTGGAGCGCTTCTCACAAGTTTGCTTGTCCCTGAAAGGGTAAAAAGATGTTTGTCATCTGTCATCTGTATTTGCCCTTTCTGGGGCTTCGGGGGTGAGCGGAGGAGTGCTGCAACAGACACTTCCTGGTTGTGAAAGCTTGTGAAAAATCTGGAGCCACACAGGACTTAACATACTGACAGTTCAAACAGAATCAAGAACAGATTGCTCAAACATAAATTACATAATTACTGCTTCAAGCATGTTTTTGACAAATCAAGAATCTCATAATATAATAGATACTTCCAATATGATGATTTTGTATAACAGCAAATCATCAAAGTGCTCTATCTGAAAAGTGTAGTACAATTATTTAGCCCCTGTACAAATATGCTGTAAACACATCTATATAACCATTAGTTTTGTTGCCTATCTAGTATATTTAATAATATAGAAATTTGTATTCTCCACAATTAAGAAGTGCGCTTTTAGCATACTAGTTGTTGATAGCGTTAGAGTATGGATTACATTAAACCAGTGACGGCAACAACAAAGAAAAACTAACAAAACCAAGCCAATAGGTTAAAAGCCAGAGAAAACTGACCGCTGAAAAGGCTCCTCTCTGCTTTCTTCTTGTTTTCAGTAGAGGTGGGACCAATCTGTTCAGCAGTCTCAAGTAAGTGTCAAGTCTTTCAACTCAAGTCCCAAGTCAGAGCCCCACAAGTCCAAGTCCTCTGCTTTAGTTTCAATTTTTTTCAATCTTCAAATCAATTTACCAAATACATGTTAACAGTTCTAATTACATACATTTTTATAGATGTTCCAATTTACAACACATTTCTTGTCAAAAAAAAAGAAAAGAAAAGAAACAAGAAGGGTCATGTTTCAGTTGTAAATGTAAAATGAACAACTTATATTTTGGAAAAGCATCAAGTCAAGTCTCAAGTCACTGACGTTCAAGTCCAAGTCAAGTCTCAAGTCTTCGTCCATTTTATCAAGTCTATAGTCATCAAAATAGTGACTCAAGTCCAACTCATGACTTGCAATCCACACCTCTGGTTTTCAGAACTGATCAGACAACCTCGAGCTAGATCAGTTCAGACAAGCTCACATTAAACATTTAAAAACAAGAAATAACATTTTAAACACCCTGGCAGCTGTGAAAGATACCAGAACAGATGATATATGGTCATGCTTACACCCAAAAAAGGCCTGACTGACTCCACATTCTATAACATTTAAACATTTTCTTCACTAATTTCTAAACAATATCTTGTAAATCTAACTTTATCAATCATTGATCACTTTTTGCTGTTTACGTACTCCGGAAATCTTTGTCTAAATGTCAGCTAAAGCTCACTGAAATGTGACATCTTTTACACATAGCCATTCGCTAATCCCTAGATGAGGTGGAAATAATTACTGGTTGCAACCGCACAGCAAGCAAATCAATATGAAAAATAATTGCTAGTTTTTACCCTGTAGAACTAAAGGACAAAAATACCACTCAGAGCGATAGACTTCTTTTTTTTTCTAGGCTACTCAGTGCCTAGTGTCTTCTGGGAGGGTTAATATTTGAATAACATATCATCCTCCATCATCACCTGCCAAATTAAAGGGTACGCTTGCTGGCACCGCATATTCTAGGTCAGGGAATGGAGCGCATGTACAGTAAGTGGAATCCATCTCCATTTAACTGCGCTAAAAGTACACCTGCTCCGTCGGCTCACAGTAGTAACCATTCATCACTCAGCACAGCCCACACGTGTGCTTGAGATGGTCATATGTTCTGTGGGCTATTGAAACCTGGGCCTTTTGTGGACGACTTATACAGTATGAAAACATAGCTTGGCATATCGTCTGGCTAAATGTAGTGGGAAGTTGGTATTATTAGAATGAAAAAGGGAGAAGCTGATGTGTGTGATTATCTGGGTACTTGCTTGTTCTAAAAAGATGTCATTGAACATAAATACTGTATCTGGCGTAAACTACTGTTGGAGGTGTTTTTGTGGCTTCAGAAAAAAGAAGAAGACACTGACGATCTCCGAGTGAATTTTATTTCTCAGTGCTAACTGACAAAATGGCAGAAATAACAGCATATCGAAGGATTTTCGGTCAATATCACTTTCCACCCTACTGTGCATGCGTTATGCGAGCCCAAACTCACAAGAAAGTGTACATTTACCACGACATCACACAACATGTAAATTAGGTATGATTAGCACGTGTTCACAGCTGTTTTGCGTAATTATAGTACGTATCACAGTCCCCATTCATTTCAATGGTGGTTGTTTATGAATATTAATAAAATTCTGATTCTAATCTTAATCTGCCCCAAACCCCCAGACCTAATCTTTATGCCTAAACTTACATGTTTCACCTGAAGAAAATGTCCCCACGTGGCAGCAACCAAAACTTGTGGGTTTTGTTTTACCTGTGAAATCTCGTGTAACTTTTACGCTTTTTTATATCGTGCTAAATGCACTGCGTAACATAAGTACTAAAAACAGCTGTGAACTCATGCTCAAAATACGCTGTTTTTGTGTCGTGATAAAAGTACGTCCTCTAGTGAGACTGTGTTGGTTATGCAGAAAAGGCTCCTCTCCGTCTGTTTACATGGGGAAACTTCTTTGAATAAAACCTTGAAACGGAACAAGAGCTAGCTGTTTCGATCAGGTATGAACCGGTCTGACAGGTGTCTGTCTTCTGAAGCTTAAGACAGCATTTTTCACTCACCTGAATGTAACTTTTAAGGGTTTTAGGATCGAATTTCATTCACAAATGTTGACTTAGCAGCATAACCTTTGTTTTCGCACAGTGATAAACTCATAGTTAGCTGACAATGGTGCTTTTTCGACTTGTTTCCACCTTTGCCAGTGTAAACAAAATATAGAACTTGGGAGTTATAGACCAGAGCCCGATGGGTAAGAGATAACACAAGCCATGTTTGGGCTGGGCAATTTGGGGAACAGAATAATCACATTTTTTAAAAACATGAACTAAATAGACATCTAATCTCTGTCATTTAACTCTGAAAACAAGCAAATGGTTTCTTCCAAAGTCTGGCTTCTGCTTCAAACCATGTTTTAGTGCCTGACAGAGGATTAGCTGTGGAATTCACTACTCAAAAGCACAACTATTGACGACTCGACATGAAGGGATTGCAATCTCTCAGTTTTCTTATTAATTGCCCGGTCCCAATCCGGGAACAACACAATAAGTGTTTAATGTCAATGTAAAGAATGAATAAGCAAAAATGTACAATGTAGTGCATGACTTCTGAATGTATTAGATAACTGCTTTTTGTCACCCTCTGAATCGTTCTACATAATCCCTTATAATTTTCCTCACTTAAAAACAAGTGACACGTGTGACAATCGGTAGTCACTACACAATTCATCTTAGTTGTTATTGTGTACATTTCTATTGATGTGCATGCTTATGTCAGTTGGTTTCATTGTAAATTCCCCATAAAGAGTGAATGATTGTCTATCTGTGTATGTATTGACACAATTGAATATCTTGTTTTTTATAATCATATAACGACACAGTATCATATTCTAACAAAACACTTTCTGCAACTTCTAAGTACTTTTTTTAGTTTTGCCAATACTTTTTTTCCGTTGTTATATATCTCAAAAACCCAAAATTGTGGTTTATCAGTATAGTACACCTCTACTTGGAGCTGATTTGTGTGTAAAACATGAGTTCAGTTATAGTTTATTGAATCTCCTGAAGAAATTACCTTTTTACCCAGCCTTCATCCAAACTGTCATGAACTGTGAGCAATGGTCGGGGACTTGTCTTTGGATCGTGAGGCTTGACTGGAGGATTTGAACAAGTTTGGAGTTGATACACAGAGGTAGTACAGAGAGAAACATGCAGACTCAGCACAAAAAAGCCCCCATGTCTCTAGAGAGTTGAACCTTGAACCTTCTTGCTGTAGTGCGAGTGTGAGTCTCCCTTAGTGGCCATAACTTATTTGTTATACTATATTTTATACAAGGAAGCACTAGTGAGAGGGCTGCACTGTTTGGTAGAAGTGCTGTTTTTCTTTTTCTTATTCACATTTGAAACATGTTTAGCAAAAGAGACCAAATTAAATATGTTAATGAATTGACAAATGAAGTAATGCAAGCTATTTATAACATGTTTATACAGATCTAACCTACAGAATGAATATTATTTTGTGCAGACAATCACATAGCTGTATTTTGTTATTTGTGAAGGGAATGATGACGCTTCAAAACATTAGTCTTTGCAATTTGCTGATTGCATTCATTAAAATTGTAGTTTCAATTCAATTTTGATTAATAGTGCAGCCGTGACTAATGGTATTCAGTTCAATTCAATTTATTTTTGTATAGCCCAAAATCTAAAAATGAAATATTTGGTCAATACCAACAGAAACATTGGAAAATTGAAAAACTTCACACACACAAAAAAACAGCAACAAAAAAAACAACGGAGAACCAAAGGAGAACCAAAGTTGAGAGATCCACTCCCATGGACAGACAGGCTATTACAATACAGTCTCTGGGAAAAAATGTAATTATAGAGGCATTTTCGGTCGACGTCACTTTCCGCCCTACTGCGCATGCGTTTTGCAGAAAAAATTCTTAGAAAAAGCAACAAAACGGGACGACAGCTTGCTGTTTTGAGCAGGTATGAACCGGTCTGACAGATATCTGTCCCCTGAAGCTTGTAACAGCGTATTTCCTCGCCATTTTTTCACTCACCTGAATGTAACTTTTAAGGGTCGTAGGATCAAATTTAATTCACCAATGTTGACTTAGCAGTATAACTTTTGTTTTTGCATGATGATAAACTCTTGTACTTAGCCGACAACTGAGCTTTTTCAACTTGTTTCCACTGTTTGTGTCTATGAGCGTCGGCTCTTTCTACAAGTGGGGTGCACGTGCATCGCCCGTGTTGATAAACAAAAAATCCCTCTATACAACGAAATGTCAAAAACATACTAAAAGCACATTTTCATGCCTTGTTTGCATCAATATGTTCCACAAAGCCAAAAGGTAATATAACCACGAATTTTGGTTGAGGTTACTTGGTGACATTTTCTTTGGGTTAAACGTGGCTTTAACCACAATTCCAAGGTTATTTTACGTTTTGGCTTTTCATAGTATATTGACGTAAAAAAGGTGTGAAATGTTTGACATTTCATTGTATATCTACATTTTCTCTGGAGACTGGGCTGCTATAGATCTGACCAGGACTGGCGCATATCCTGATGCAATTAGAACTATAAGTCAGTGGAATTAGAGTCCAATTCATCTAGCAGAACGAGAACGGCCAATTCAAGAGAGGAAAGTGGAGAGGAATCCATGTGGGAGGGGTCCAGGGCTTCAATATTAGGAGATATCAAAAGGTCCAGATTTGGACACTGGATCAGAAGGATCTGAAACAGATACACTCCTCATAGGGGAGTAACATTACTGGATAGAGATTTTAAAATAAGCAGTAAATGCATTTTTCATTTCATTCCATTTGACACATGTTTTAGATTACCTATTTGCCCACTGAAATACAAGCCCTTTCTTTTCTCATCAAACAACACTGAATTGCACCTTTGCTGCTTTATTAACTCATCATAATACCTCCGAATGTATTTGTTTGGTGTTCCTAGCAGAAAGATTGTCCAACATTGTGCAACCCTGTGTATTCCTCCTTTTATCCCTCCCTCAGCATCTTTCTACACATATTTAGACTGCACTAAAGCATCATACATTTTGCTGACATCCTAAGCAGTTTCGGCTTTCCAGGAGCAGCCATTGTGTCAGAGGCGTTATTTGAAAAACACGACTGGGTAAATTGTGAAACTATCTGATGGTGTAGTGGTTGAAGGAGCAGCGCTGACTCAACTTAAAGGGGACAAAAGGTTGTGCGTATTTAATCTGCGGAGAAGTGGGAGCACAAAAACTCGTCTCGCAAGGGCAGCAGGCAAAGAGACAAAGTGCTCATCTCAGCTCTGTGCATATTCTTCACACCACATTCATAAAAAAGTCCGCGAGTGATGGACCGCTCTCTGCTCCATTCATTACGGAGATGACTGGACACAGAGCAGTGAGGGGTGAGAGTGGAAGCAACTGGAGAAGTGAATAGGGAGGCTAATGTGCAATAGTCGCCATTTCAAAGAAGCTTGGGATTGGGGATTGGAAGATAACACAGTGTCAGTCATAATATTGTATACTAGTGTTGTGGAGGAATGATACAGGTCTCTATTTCAACTGTCCTTAGTTGTTGTGACAGAATGTGTGATTGTTGTGTATTTGTTGTTTAAAATATATTTTGACCATTTGCACCTACGTGATCATTGGATGTGCCATGACAGACGGCAAAAGTGTGTGAACGCAACTGACAAATTCTCACAGGTTTTCTGAATTTTTGTAAAGAAAGCAATGGCTACTTCTATTGCATGTTCAATACAACTGGTAGTAGGACTAGGGGTGTCAAATTAGTGCGTTAATTGAGATTAATTAATTACAGACAAATTAATCGAGTTCATTTTTTTTTTTTTTGAAATCTTTAACTTCATTGTTTCCATGTGCTAGTTGCAAAGTGGACAAGTTGTTCAACTTGACAACTTAGCAACAGAAGACTTCCTAAAGTCTTCATTTTTTGCAATTTATTATTATTTACATCTGCAGCAATAATATGATTATTTAAATTGGAAAAAAACAAAAACACTTAAGTTGAGTGTTTTTCTGAGCAATTTTTAAGTGAGATTAAAAATAGATTATTAAATTAATTAATTACAGATCATAACTAAATAATCTCTTCAGTTGGCAGCACTAAGTAGGACATCTTTTAAAGCAAAACTAAGTAACATTTTGACAATGTTAAATGTCTTTGTATGTCACCATGATGATGGTTGTGTATGTATTTGGTGCCATTTGAAGCATGTGTTGACTCTCTCCACTGTCTCCAGTACGAAATACAGCAGCTCCACTGCCTCCTTCAAAACACATTCTTGACCCAATTCTTCCTGAGAAATTTGGCTCTTTTATTTTTTTATTATCAGAATAAAAGGTGTTTAGATGCATTTCTGATGCCTTATTACATTCTTAAAGTTGAGAATGTAATGTTGAGTTATGACTCGGCTAGTCGGCTAGCTTAATTACACAAGAGAGCTTTAGGGGGAGCACTGCCGCTCAAGTCGCTTAGTGCTTTAAGCGCACACAAAGCAAGGTATTTGGAAGAGTTAATGATTGCTTGCTGATCCATACCTTCTTCCTCGTGCTGTGTTTGCCAATTTAATCAAATCTACAAGTTTGCCTGACTTTACCCCTCATGATTTCTACCATTACTATTTTTGGCAAACAATGTTTGGTGGGGAAAGAGTCTGGTTGTCATCAACTTGGCTATATATTTTGTTTTAGTTCTTTCATGTTTTTCACATTAGCACTGACTTACCTTATATATAGTGTTCACTGCAAATCCGTGAGAACTTAGAGGGATTCCAGTTTTTCTGATTTATTGCTGCCACCCATTGGAGTCTTCTGTCTTCATAAAAAGAAATACAATAAAAAGCTACATTAGGCTTACAACCTGTTAGTGCAGTCAATCATGCAACAAGATGTAACCGTTTTATAATTGAAATTGTTAAAAATTAACTTAGAAACGTGTAGGTTTCAATAGTTTGAAGGCACACAGACAGCTTTAAAGAAACACAGCTCTTGTCTTTTAGATATCAATGCACCGATCTATGAAGATGTTGCTTTATCGAATATCAGTCCCATATTACCACTTCAGCCAATATTGTATTTACTGCTGATGTTGACCCAGAATGTTTTGTAATGTTCAAAATTTTACTCACATAAAGTTAAAATAGCACTTTCCACTTTAAGACCCATTTTCTAACAATCTTACTGAGTTTTGAGAGAAAAAAGTTATTTTCACTCCCTACACTGGTATCGGGCAATATATCAAGTATCGACAAAAGCCACAGAATAGAGACTGGTGTCAGAACCAAAAAAAGCTGCATTGGTGCATCCCAACTTTTTTATTTTCCTCTTATGAATGTCCATAACCTGTAATCTAAACGCATTTTTGAATTATTAACATATCAAGCAAGATCGTTCTCTCTGTGTAATAGCAGCTATTTACTGTAGAGAAAGAGAGAGGCTTTTGAATGTCAAATCTTAGTTTTTGAGTAAACTTATCTGAAACATTTGCGAAGCTAGAGCAACATCATCTTTCGCAGCTCTTTAGTACATGGGCAAAACAATGGTTTTGATTTCTTTTAAAGGGCACATATTATGCAAAATCGACTTTTTTGAAGTTTTATTCCTATTCTAAAGTTGCTTCCTAATCAAAAACACTGCCGTTTTGTCTGGGACATATGTTTTGTTCCCCCTTATACACCATTCTGAATATCCCTGATTTGTGATTGTCACTTTTTTAGTCAAAACAAAAAAGTGCATCATATTTGTCCTTTTAATCACAATGAGGTACATTAAGCTCCTATTCAGTCTGCACTCTGATTACAGTGACCCTGTGAAACTTTCAAGAAATAAAAAGTCAACTACAGAATTTTGTAGAAATAGAAACTTCTTAAGCTGAGTTGGTTCCATTTACATCCCTGAATGTATTGTAGATTTAATGGCTTTTTGAAACACAATTAAAGGATAGAAAACATATTTTTTACTGAACTCTTCTCTTGAAATACCAATACTTCAAGAAGGTTTATTCATTTTTTTAACTTGTGTACTTTAGTGGTGATCATGGGCGAGCTAATGGTAGAAAACCAGGCTGAGCTGCATTTGGCCTGGGCACAGTATTGTTGGATCTAGTCTGGTTTTGTACTGCATGGTTTCCTTCTTGTCCCCATTTCACACTATGCTGTCTTGTCTTACACGGCAAGGAAAAAAAAAAAGAAATGAGAACAGGTAGAGCGTTCAGTGCACAAAAGAGCACAGATCAGAATACAAGACTGAGACAGAGGGAGGAAGAACAAGAGACACGAGTTGAAGATGAACAACAAAAACTTAAATTGGTCATTACGGATCATTACAGCAGAAACACAACGGTTGGATTAAGGAGGCTGCTGAGATAAAGAAACTTCAGGCTTTCAGTATTACTGTCATGGAAAAGGAAATGTTGTGAATTTAAATGTTGTGAATGTTGTTTTGAAGATTTGCAAAAATTGAATATATCGAGTATATTGAGCAGTAAAAGGCAAGTTTATTATGTATATCACAATTTTTACATTAGGTAGTTCAAAGTGCTTCACAAATCAGAAACGAGGATATAAGGTGAGTGTTGTAGACTAAATGGAAGTAAAGGCCTATTCATACTTCATAAGTAAGAAGTTTGTTCGGCCCGCTCGGGCCGTAATTAACAAAGTTCATTTTGGATCTGATATTCATACATCAGCAGACGCGCTGCAGCTTAAGTCCTCTAGACCCTGCCCTCTGAGCCCTAACAACCACTGCCACGCGGTTGCTATGTAGATTTTGACACAGAGAGACAGCTCAGTTAACTCGTATAAGGTTGTTGATTATTCAATGTTTCTAATAAAAACAGGCTCTGCCTGAAATGCGGGACAAATAAACAGCCAAACGGTGGGACGTTATCAGTTAACAGCTGTATATTCGCTGACCGGGGGAGACGAGCCTCATGTTCGGCTGCGGGCAGGGCAGCACAGAACTGTCAAAAGTATCAGCAGTGGATTCTATGAGAAATCCCGCCCACTTTGGAAAAAACAGCCAATCAGAGTCGAGCTGCCGCACAGCTCTGCCGAAGTTCTGCTCAGCTGATGTGACAAGAAAGTTCGGACATCAGCTGAAGTATGAATTGGCCTTAGACTTGGAAAGACGAGGCAGGAGTTCTAACACAGAGGTTTTTTTTTTTATCACCTGGAGAAATGAACCCAAACATTGCAGTGACCATTCCCATCCAGTCTGAGTAAGCTTCCGCAAATGAGAGTTATGGATAACTGATAACATAGGCCAAGATAGCAAGAGCTAAGATTGGTGCACTTTTTAAATTAATTTGACAACTAAATATGTGTCTGATAATTTAACACGCTGATAGAAAATTACATCTAAAGTCCTATTCGCACGACCTTATATTTACCTAGGGACCTCGTGTAAAATGTAATAATTCCGAACGTCGTCTGAGTTTCTTCTCCCGTGCGAATCATTCATGTCTGTAAAAATGTCTGTAAAGTTTCCCCCAAATTTTACCTCCTGTAATTCACCAAAAAGACGTCCTCATGTAATTCTAAAGCTGTGCGAATGCGTATGTCTGTGTTTTCAATCCGTGAACCGTTTATAAATAAAATAATAATGACTCTGCGGCTTATTTTACCTTCAGATTTGATGTTGTAGATGTGATTCTGATAAACGGACTCAACAACGAAACGAGGAGCTACATTTGCTAAGGTAAGTTTAACGTTAGCAGATTCACGTTAAATCAAACCGAAAACACAAGAAAAGCTCATTTCATGAATGAAGTAAATAGTTGTTGCCTTAAATCATCTGTCGCCGTTTCCGGAAAGTCTGTAAAAACAAGAAAATTACAGACATCGTATATGTCCGTGCGAATGCCTGTAAAAAACTCAGAGGTCGTGGGGTAATGTAAAGTTTACAGACGTCCTTAGGTAAACATTATGCCGTGCGAATATTCCTTAATACATTTTGATTGGTTTAAGTTTTCCACTGATGATAGTTCATGTGGTCCTCGGGAATTCGGAAAAATGTTGTTCCGAATTGAAAAATGTACATGAGCAACCCGGGACAACTGCTCCGAAACTTGGGACAAACGGAGCTGCCCGAGCTCAGCACCTGACGTCACTGCTGTGTGAGGCGAATGAATGAAAT
Organism: Mugilogobius chulae; assembly: GCA_038363315.1. NCBI lineage: Eukaryota > Metazoa > Chordata > Actinopteri > Gobiiformes > Gobiidae > Mugilogobius > Mugilogobius chulae. The sequence goes on along the minus strand of CM076395.1, from coordinate 37,288,886 downwards.
CAGCTAGAAAATAAATACTAACAACTTTTAGGTAGGTAGGTAGGTATACTTTAGCAAGTTTTTTGTTGCTAAGTTGTCAAGTTGAACATAGAAACAATGAAGTCAAAGATTTCAAAATAGATTAGTGCGATTAAAAAATTAAGCTCGATTAATATGTCTGTAATTAATTAATCACAATTAATGCACTAATTTGACATCCCTTCTTTTAACGTTAGTTTTTGAACAGGCTAGAATCAGATCTCACTGTTAGGTCTATAAACCTCTTTTAAAAGTGCTATGTAATTTCTTTATTGTGGTTAACAACAAAATCCAGACTTTCCAAAAGTAAAAGCACATGAATGCAAACTAATGACTACATTTACTTGTTCTACTGGCAAATCTTTATTTAAAAGTTCTATACCTGATTCTTGCTTAAATATGTAAGCAAACTAAATTGATTAATTTATATATACATCATTCCACATGTTTTGTTCACTTACCTAATCCTTCTTTGTTCGTTTGTTCAACAAAAATTGTTCGTTACGATAGTTTAAAGCTTTTTTCCACAGCTGTTAGGAGCGAGACGTGCTGTATGCTAACAGAAGTTAGCCACAATGCTAACAACAACAACAACAACTAGCAAAGAAATAGGACAACTAGATTTTATTGAAGTTAGTATGTTTCTCTTAAGAAAGTCAAAATAATCTCAAATTACAATAAACACGATTTCATTCAACCAATTTGAAGCTTTTGGCATATTTAAGGTCGTCTTTTTCCCAGTCTAGTGACAATTTTGAAGGTTACTGTAGCACATTTACATTGAACTGTCAGAATATCATCGAAGTATTTTTATCAAGCTATTCATTTTTATCATTATCCCCCAACCTTACTGGCAAGTCAATGTAACATGATGCAGCTGAGAAGGTATCCGAAATATGACAAAGTATGGGTAAACACCACACTGGTCTGTTAAACAAAACTCTTTGATGAAATGGCAGCAGTAAACAAATAACTCCTCTCCAAAATGTCCAGAAGGACGCTACATTCTTTTCACTTTTGTAAACAAATCATTTCCAGGCCAACAAGTGCAAAAACACTCACTCAATTGTGAGATCATTTGCTTTCACGCTGCAAAGAACATAACGCTGCCCCCATCAAGGTACGCTCTATCTTTGTACTTCCTGCTTTTGTAATATACATAAAAAGAACGACTATGTAAAGTGCAGAGGTGTTACCATCCTTTGCTGTACGATCACACCCAAAGTCTTTCAGATACGTGACAATTCAAAGGCTGCGGTACTATTTGATGCGCACGTCCCTGTGGTTCTCCGCGTCGCGAAAGTCGTTCCCGGTGCATAATCACAAGTCATTGATTTATGGATAAAATATAGGCTGAAGTAGCAGGTAGGAAGGCAGCCCGCGGAGAAGAGAAAGCAGGGCAAGGCAGGAAAGTGTGGCATGGCTCCAACAATATCATCTAACAAGGAGCAGATCTCAGGGGTGTGCTAGACGGCAACTTGATAAACATTTTTGCATGGTCGTGAGTCATTTTAGCTTGGCATGCAAAACAAGAAGACGGAAGAATGGGAGTTAATTACATTTTTGGCAGATGTGCACACAAAGTTTTTTTTTTTTTTTTTTAAATAAGCGATCTCCCAGCAAGCATTGGCACAGTCTGTATGCTCGGATTGATTATTTATTTTGCAGACAGTAAAAAGGGCTGTGAATTGCTTTCCAACATATGGTACATGCTGGAATTACTAACTTTGCTCTTATCTGTGTCTGCTGGCAACAAGGGAAAAAAGTCATTTCCTGCAAAGTCATATTTTTATAATGGGATTGTTATGCCAGTGATAAATCTGTTTTTTGAAGCTGGAATTGCGTTATAATGTGTTTGTATGCTAAACATCAAGAAGAGTTTTCTATGGCTGCAAGGATTAACCGAATAAAAAATGGCTGATAAAAACGAAAATTGTAATTGTATATGGGCAGAACACACATGAAAAGACCTTTGATAAGCAAGATTGTGGAATTTAATGTCACAATGTAAAACTGAATAAGCAATTCTAATTTGTTGTACATATTACCTTATAAAAGCATTCATTCATCATATTTTAACTTTAAAAATGTCTAGAAAAAGTCTTCACTTACAGAGAATGGTAGGCTACTTGTTGTCACACTTTTTTCATGTTTGTCTCTTTCTCTGATCAAACGCAGCAGAAATATAAAGTGTATACCAAATCAAAGAGCAGCATCTCAGCTATTTTGGTCTTTCGTTACAGCTTTTTATCTTGTTCACATTCAGTGTTATTAGAGTTCAAAGACAGGGTGGGAGGGCTGTGACAACCGGCCCCACAGTGAGCTGTCACAAACTGTGGGACGAGTTGTCACACTCAACTTTATAAATAATCTTAAAAACTAAATTTGTTTATTTGTTAATTATGATTATTTCTTATTATATTTTTTAGTTGTATGACATACTTTAATGTTTTAGTTTTTTGTTCTTTCACGATGAATTGACATGAATAAAATAACTGTACAAAGCGATCTAAATTTCTGGCTTTTGCTTTGGGTCAGAGACACAAGATCCATTGGGACTAACTCTCGTAAAGTGTGCCTAAAGAGTCACAAAGAAAATACCTTTGTTAATATGTGAGACCAAATGATGTGTAAAAAAGGTGTCTTTCTAAAGTAGTCCTTTGTCTTCATACTGTCAAACATGTCGAGCAAGGGAAGGAAATGAACTGTATATTACTTTGTCAGTGAATGTATTTGGATTTGTTTTGTGCTCCATATAATGTATATGGTGATGAGTAAAACCAATAAATGAATAAGTTAAATGAAATGAAATGAACATTATTATTTTAATTAGGCCCCTTTGTAAAACACGGCTTGTTTTGTAAAGGAGAGTTCACTGTGACAACTTGCCCCGAGCCGTCCAGAAACACTTCTCTGAGCTGTGGATAAACTTACAGATAAGTTTCATTTACTCTTAGAACAAGCCAATACAAAAAATTGTATTGGCGACTGTAAAAAAATATTTTCTGGGGAATTCGCTCTCACATAAAAATCAGTTTAGCTCCTATTTAAGACACAATTTCAGACTGTAAAAACACACAAACATGTTATTCCTCTTTGGCTATTAATCTTTAAAATTACTGTGTGATGTATTGCTGATTAGTCGACAAATCAAAACTGGATGCTGTTAACTTTTCAATGTACATACAAATACATCATGTTACATCATCATTATTGGTACCGCCATATCGAGCGATTTTCAACAATAAAGGGAGGTTTCTGTTTGCACATGGTCTCTGTTTGTCTGAATTAAGATTAAATATAACAATATGCTTACATAACTATGTCTCAAATTTATTTAAATTTCAGATTGATGTGTTTTGTCTTTTTTTTATTGAAGTGAATTTGTGTGCTTGTGAGTCTTGGTATGAAATTTAAAATTCCAAACATTGGTATTTGCAAAAGCCGTCCACAGCGGGAAGCCAAATTGGACATCTACAGTAGCTATATGAGTCTATTTCACATATAATATTTATTAACCAGTTTTACAGTTTTCCTTAGAAATGTTTGCCAGTTATGTTCACAATTATAATTTGTGCTAGTTTGGCAGCAAAAGGTATCAAAAACATGGAACGTGTGAAATTCCTCTAATGTGATGGCAGAATATTGTATCAGGCGCTTATGAAGACTCGTAACAAAATAGAGGTAATATAAGTAAAGGACTTTTAGATTTTGTGTTTGAAGAAGTAGTTTCTGTGTTAGCATTTCGATATTAAAAATATTAGCACTACTCAGTGTGTAGTGTCTGTACAGGTGGTTCAAGTTAGGTCTCAGTGTGGATGATTTTAGCACCATTGTGTTCTTGACAATAATGGGCTGTGGGCACAATTATCTGCCCTGACTCGGATGGTGATGTGAGCAGTCACTCAACCCCACATCACACTGATTATTCAATTCATTTATTTCACCAACCTACTGCGGAGCGACTGTCAAGCATTTGCAAAAGGGCGCCGTGCGTATGCAGTCTTTTTGTAGTGTCTGTGGTCTTTTCAAAACTAGTTTAGCTCCCAGACAGTCATATTTTGTTGCTAGTATGGCTGGGTAATGAATTGAATGTTCATATAATGGAGGTTCAGTGTCTGCTAATTGTCAATGATCAGATTTGGCTCTTTAATCTATTAATGAAATTTGTGTCAGGAAAGGACTTGATCCTTTGAGAAATAATTTGATTAGTATTGAGAGGAATCGAATTGCGTACTGAAAAGCGTGATAACGTGCTTATAGTATGTTTTTGACATTCGATGTGTATTTACGTTTTCTTTGGAGACTGGGCTGGCTCCAACTCTACTCTTTTTGGTCAACCTCAAAGCTTTGAGTGACTGACAGCTGGGTTTATCCAATCACAGGGAGGAGAGAACATAAACGTTTTTTGCTGTCTTAAAAACATACACAATTTTAAGCTTTTTAACTTGAGTCCAGCTTACTTATTTCACCTCAGCTTATCTTAATGTATTGTGAGCCTCACTGTTGACATAATGTGTTTTAAGCACTTTACACAACTTTTAGAATTGAAGTAACAACATAAACAAATGCTCTTCCTAGATATCAGAGGTCAAACAGTACATTGTTTGATGAAGACAGCGGACACTTTTAACACATTTTCAGCTAAATATTAACTTTAACAGTATATCTGAAACTATGCGCTGATTTTAAGGTTTCTACTGAGTCTTATACTGCATATGTATTTAAAAGACAAATATTCACACATTTACTACAACTTCTTCTTGATAACTTTGGGTTCTAGGTAGGACTGGGTGATCTGGGAAAAAACAAAATACAATTTTTTTTTTTCTGTATTGATCAATCTCGATTTTCAATTCAATTTTGTTTTGTCTTTACAAAAACAAAAGAAAATGGTATTTATGAAGATAAAGAAAAACAAAACCTTTTAATATGTCCAATTTATGAGATTTTTTGGAAATTATATCATTCTGCCTCAAAGCTTAGCTTTTGCTCCAAACCACAAAAGATTGATTTTCGATCTTTTGATTAAAAACCCACAATCACATAATTGACAGTGCAATATCTTGATTTTTCAATTAATTGCACAGCCCTAGTTCTAGGCGGAGGAACACCCTGGACTGTCAACTCGTCGCAGGTTTAGACATTTAGACAGACATCCATTCACTCTCTTATTCATTCAATAAAATAGAGAGTGATGTCCAATTGATGCAGAGAAAACCATGGTACACTATGGTTGACTTGACTCAACCAAGGAGTCGAACCGTCGAATTGGAAAGCCAAAAGCTCTAACCATTCTGCTACCTCACACACATAACAAACAAACAAACGCAAAATGAAAGAATGTGATATTCTTTAGCTACAATGTCCAGACCAGACATGCAGATAGGCTTTTTATCATTTGGATGGACAATATGGATTTACTTGTTGGTTGTTGTCTGAATGCTTAACTATCAGAATTCTGTTTGATGTTACTTGCAGTCTTGTCTTGTAGTTTGCGCTTGTCTTTGTTTACTTCTCCTCTGTCAACATTCTCTTGTCATATCCCTTGCTCTCATTAAAAAGCGCTTTGTATTTTTCAGATCTACCTCCTGACTACAAAGCTGATGCCAGACTTCAAAGGCCAGCGTCACTATGAGAGGATAGCCGTGCTGACTGTGGGGCACCCTGGGGAGTGAAGCGACGCTGTAAGATAGCCTCATTCTGCTCTTCTGCCGCGGGCCCTTTGGGAACCCTCGTGTCCCACCTCTGGAGGGGGATAGGGCAGCCTGCGAGCCTATCTCTGACAGCCATGATGTGAGGAGGCCCTCTGCTGTGACCACTGGGGAGCCACTCACTTCTTCATGGCTACATCTCCACCCACGCCGAGCCGCTGAGGTGAGTGTCCCAGCTCCCCACGCTGCTAACCCTTCAAAGCCTGCTCGTGCTGCCGAGTCAAGTGGCAGTTCTGTTTGATTAAAAGTGATGTGAAAACAGTAGGAATCCGAGAGAAGTCAGATGTGTTTTGTGCTCTGATAACATATTAAAGATGTGGTAGAGCATAAGTGTCATAGCTCATTTTCAAACAATCAAATCCCTTTCTAACTTAGTAACCCTCGCTCTCACAAACTTCCACTAGTTTTCACATAAACTAACACACTTTAGAACAAGTTTTTTAGACAAGCTCTGCAAAGTCAGCTCTCATCCCTAAGAGTCATTTAGGTTGAAGCTTAACGGAAGATTTAAAAGCTAAAACATTGAATAAAACATGCCAACAATATGTAGAGGTTTTTTTTTTCCACTTTTTATGATAGATTCTCATTGATATACTGTCAACTATATATGTACTTTTTCCTTTTCTTTTTTTAAATCTAGTTAGTACAGCTTATACACAGGTGCACTTAATAGTGTGCAAATTACTGTACTTAGCATTAAAAGTTCTTTAACTGACAGAAAATCTTGTTTTCCAGGTAAACTGAAGTAACATACTGTATGTTACTTCAGTGTTTACTAATCACCTGTATGTTAGCTGGTTGTGATAGAAGCTCGTGGACAAAACTATCAAATCCAAGGTGATGGTTTAAGAAAAAATGAAAAGAATACACATACAATTCTTTGACTCATGCTGTTGTTGGATAAAAAAAATCAAGATTAGATAAACAACATAATAATAATTTCTTTAGGAAGCCATTCCCAGTGTTTCTCAAAATGTATTAATATTTGTTTTATTCAACAAATCCATTTATCACCATTTAGAACTTCCCGATCCGTGGTTAATTCTTATTTTAAGTCAGATTTTATCTCATTTAAAACCATTGTGAGTTGTAATGTATGCTTGATATAGTCCCAGTTCAGGTCTTGGAGTGGAGAGCCAAATTTTATCTTAAATGGTACTGTGAAAATTTTGAGAACCAGTGCTGTAGACAACACAAATATATCAGGCTGCCTAAATTACAGCATGTTTTATTATTAGGTTTCAGAAGTCGCCCAAGAACCAATGGTCTTATTGAGCACAGCAGGTAAAATGGAGAACGAGTGGGCAGAGGCATTCAACAAAACTAATTCTCAAAAATAATCTGCAAGAAGCTTGAAATAGGCACTGGTACAATTCTGAGTGAGCTTTATAAACTTCAAAACCTCTGCAGTGTAGTGAGTATCAAGAAAAGTGATCCAAGGAAGGAAGAACGGTGGAGCGGAGACAGGTGATGCAATTGAGATCCATGAGCTGACCTGATTTCAGTAGCCTCTTCTCTGCTCCGATAGATCTTTTCACCACACACAGCTGCTGACGGACCAGATCCAACTCCCGAACCTTCATGAAGTCAAGTAAAGCTCTGCCTGATTAAAAGTGAACTGACATGAGAATACATGAGACTGTCGAGCAACAACCTGTGTAATTGGATGTGTGGGGTGACAGTGAGCTGGTAAAAAGTGCATTAGATGTTCTACATATGAAGTCCTCTTCCACTGTCACTGTCTTATAAGTCTAACTAATTAAAAGTGGCAAAGTATATATAGGCTACGTCTGGCGGTGTGACACAATCAAGACATTTTTTAATATCCTTTCAGCTCGAGTTAGTCTGACGGTTTTATAATGTGCGGCTGTCGTTGTTGTTAAGCTGTTGTCTGCAATGTGCTTGACGTCTGAAGAGCGATCAAAGATGAGCTCCAAGCCAATAACTGGTGCACACGGTCTCCGGGGTCGAGCAAAATACAATAAGAGGAGATATTGTAGTAGGACTCATTGGGAGTTTTTAAAAACGTTAAGCTGTTGTTTTTCTGTTTGCAATAGGCTACAGCAGTGTGGTACACAAGCACTAAGGATACTTGGAATGGTTTCAGACTCCTAAAGAAATGTAATATTATCTGAATCTGAATATATATCATTTGTTGTCCATATTAAAATAATTTCTGAGGCTTGGGAACATAATTGAAACAAGAAAACACAATGATAACTATACAAGTAAGAGAAAGTGAAAGTCCTGCTGAAACTCCTTTACTTGAATAAAAGTATAAAAGTAAACACTTGTAGTCAAGTCAAAAAAGTACAAAGTACAGTCACACTGCCAAAAGTATTTATCCAGTCTTGGTTTAAACTACTTGAATAGTAGATATTTGTCAGCTGATTTCACTTGTTTTAAGACATTTCTGAGGTTTCAAGAGATTTGAGCTTGAGTCAAATTACCAGACGTAGTAAAAAGGTTTTACTTCATTACTAAATAATTTGTCATAATTATGAAATCCAAGTCATAGAATCTAGGTACATCAAATAAAACATCTCAAAAAAATTCAGGTTTTAAGACATTTTAACTCATCTCATCTTTTTGTAGTGAATAGTTGTTTGTAATGTTATAGAGTGTGAGATGGGCTTTACAGTAATTAATTATATATAATCTGTCTTTTATCATGAGATAATTATGTAATTTGTGTTGGAATTATAAAGGTTTGGGCGATTTTCACTTGCTAATTTGTTCACAAAGCTCTGATATACGGCAGCACAGCAGGTTTGACCTGGTTTTAAAAGAAATAACAAATGTTTATGGCTTACAAAGTAACTCACCTGATTATAAAATGTAGGGAGTAGAAAGTACAGATACTTTTGAAAAATGTAAAAAGTCACCAGATTTTTTAATACTCAAGTAAAGTACAGATACTCAACACTTTAGTACAGTACTTGAGTAACTGCCAAAATGAAGTCTTTGTAGGCCTATATTTTTTAACTTTCTATCCTAGCTCAGTTGAAAGTATAGGACACAAGTTCTGGAGTAGTAACTCTTTTTGTGTTTTGATCATGTTCTACCATTCTTTCTTTTTTTTTTTTTTTTTTTTTTTTTTGCAATCAGTAGATGGAGTTCTAACTTTATTTCTGATGTGAGAAATGAACAAAATTGATTATTTTACAGGGGATTTGAAAAGTGTGGGTGCTGAGCATATGTCCTTTAAAAGAATGGCTAGCTAAAGCTACAAATGACGTACGTTTCTTGGCATTTAAATAGAATATTTAGTCAGTTTAACAAATTAGCATGATTAATGCTTATTAAGTGAATGACTTTTAGAATGCTCAGTGCTTTAAGTGGGTCGGAATAGACTGGTATTTTTAGTTTCATGACTTCTAAAAAGGCTCCATTTGAGCACCAGCACTTCTCTCCCAATGTTTTTAACCATACCAAGAGTCTAAATGAAAATGAGAATACTGACACTTCTTTTTGCCTATTGGAATTCTAATACTACTTTGTGATGACAAAAAAATGTTAATTTCATGCTGATTACAATATGCAATTCCAAGCTCATTTGGAAGTTTAAATATCTTAAATGTATTAGCCCGAGAATAGTTTGCTAACCTGCCAGTTTTGCCGAGACCATAAAAAGAACAGCTTGTCCTTCTCATAAATCAATAGGTACACATTTATTCACTGGTTTGGAAAAATTATATTCTAACATTTGGATTTTGGCCTAAAACCCTTTTTATTTTTCTATTACAAGTTGCTGCTAATTCATTGCGCTAAACTGAATGAAAGACAGAAGCTACAGGGCATCACATTAAACTTTTGCATTTTACTTCTTTGCCCTGTTTCCCCGGCGGTGCTGGGTAGCTAACAGTTCATTTCTGGCACACTGGATTGGATATTGAAAGATTTATTAGGATACCTGGACGCTCACCTCCGCTAATGAATAATTTATTATCGCTTAATGCTCTTCGTTTTTCGTCCAAAGATTGCGTCTCGGGTTTTTTTACCATCCCAATTGAAATGCATACGAACTCGGAATCCATTTCTCTCCTTTGTCTAAGCAGTGCGGCCTGTGCTATAACGGTAATAGATGCCGCTCTAACAGTGCCAGTTGAAATTCTCTGTGCAATTCTGCTGCAGAAAGACAGCTGTGTCATTATGTATTTTCTCCCTCCTAGTCTAACTCAATCTTTCTCTCTCTCTCTCTCTGCTTCCCTTCGCAGTATCCCTCACCGCAGTGTAGCACATGGATTTCAAGACTTCAAATGAAGAGGTTGGTGTGATCCGATCAATATGACAGAGGATAGACAATAATTATTTCAAAGTGTGGGGGCTCTTGTCACACGTACCGAGTGCACCTGGAGTGTAGAAAGAGAAAAGTGGATAGGCCTACACACAGGCGAGGTACACGTGTGTTCTGTCTGTAGTTTTTAGTAGTTTTAGACAAAGTAGCTAAAGTAATAGACTTAGTTACAGTAGTATTAGCAATTGTAGATGCAAAATGGGTACTTAAAGGCAAGGAAACAGTGGTAACTAATGAAAACAAGGCTAAAATTTAGGTGCTAATAGTACCTCATGAAATGAAATCAAATTCTGTTTTTTTCTAGACATCAGATTCTCTTTGCACTTTCTTTTTATATAAATAAAATGTTTCCCAGATGATGTTGACATGAAATATATTTCATTATATACTCCTACATATGACCTTTGCTGATAAGGAATTAGAACAGTGTGATCTTGAAATGAAATAGTTTATTTTATATTAAAGTTTTTTTTTACATGACACAATCAAATGTGAGTGTAATGAACATCTGAAAACCATTAGTTTATAGGGTTTATTTAGTGCTTTTATCATTTACCCAAATAAAAAGCCAAATCAATGCCGTAGTACATTAGTAGCTTGATTAATGTAATGTTAACGACTCACTTCGAGTCCATTTGGCTGCAGAAATCCACTGTTTTCATCAGGATAGAGCTCTGTCAGCTCGCTGAAATGAAAAAACAATCCAGATTCATTAAAACACTGATAAAGTTTGGTAATAGTGGCTGAGCATAAATCCTTCAGTGAGTGCATGTCAGGATAGTGTGATGACAGCTGCAGGTGCTCTACAGCAAAATATAAAATATTTTTAAAAACAAATGAGTGCTACAACAGAGGAGTGTTGGAAAATATTGATTTGGCGATATATCGCAATATTTTCCCCCACGATGGGAATAATAAAGGATATCATTCATACTTGAACTCCTGATATTGCTATTGATACTCAGATACTGATGTCAATATTTGTCATGACATCATGCATAATAATGAGGATGCTTTGTTTCCTGGACTTCAACTGATTTCAATGTTAATAGTGGTTCTAATTTGGCCTGTTCAGCCAGCACACGAGAGAAAAGCACTGTGTCTTTAAGAAGGCTAACGTTAAACCTTGGTTTGACACACTAATGATCACTTTATATGATTATAAAAAGAGACCAGTGGTTTATTATTCTTAGAAACTTGATCAGCTTTGTGTTGCCAGTATCAAGAGAGAATTGTTAAGTTTCAGTATTGTCATTCATCATTAATTGAAAATCAAACCAAAAAAATAGTTTTCACTTTGTTCAAGATACATTTTTTGAAAAATTGCAATACATTGTTGTGGGTCTTTGTATCGAGGTAGAATGTGATATATTGTATTGTAACGTCTATTGTGACACAGGCAATGCACACTCTTACTACAACAATCTTAAAGAAAGCTTTTCAGGAACATGACAAACTTTTGGATGTAACTTTGAACAGCAGGGCGTGCACTGGCTCTCAGACAGGACTCTGGTTAAAGACAATTGCTCCCTGTTACACTGACCTTAGGCCACTGCAGACACAGGTCCAGGAGCTGTGCGGTTCTGCAGAAAGAATCCACAAAAAGTCTCTCTTCCTGAGTCTGGGGTGGTTTTCAGGTCACTAGACAGGTGTTCTCACATGAACCAACATGAAACTGTGATTTTGGTAAAATACAGATCATAGTTCATCAGAAACTTGTTCAAAAGTATAGTGGAGCAAGTAGCACTTACGTAGTTCTGGTTATTCTACTTGAGTTCCTCCACTTCTGACTTTACTCAGTGGCTTAGCATCAGCTTGTGTTTTAAGTCCTCCTCAGTACTCAATGCTCATGCCCTCAGCAGTGACATCTACATGCACAACACAAAACCTGGTATTCCACACTGATAATAAACCCATTTATATGCAACAGTTCTTTTTCATAATCATAACATATACATCTATCAAATGCACTCCCATGTCTCTATACGGGGGCAGCAGATACATGTGGCTCTTTTGCATCAAAATGGAATATTTATGTACATTGTGAGTCACTGAAGCTTGTCTGTTTCATAAATGTTTCCTGTCTTATTCCTTTGGCTCTGTGACACGTTTGAAATCATCAAAACAAAGCGGCGTAAAGCCTAAAAGAAAACATCAATATCAAACCAACACAGGCAGGAGGAATAGGCTATATTTTCTCACAATCTTTTACAACATGAAACAACAGCAATCTGCCATGCCACACCACACACCATGAATATAAATGTGCTTTATGTGAGGATGTTACTGGAAGTTTGTCTAAACAAAGGACCGGTCATACAGAGAAGGACACAAGCTCAGTTACTCTTTTCGTAAGCTCTTTGCCTTTGCATTTAGTCGCAGGAAAACAAACCATAGTAGTTATCGCTCGTGGCAATATAAAAAGTGTAACTATGTTTAATTAAAACGTTATAAAATAGACAAAGTGGCAATTAAATGCTGTGATGTCTAACGAGTGTATCTAAAATACTGTTTATTTGTGCAAAAACGCCTATTAAACGCATCACAAAAACAAGAAGTATAAGGTTTTAGTAGTGTAGAAGTGCTAATACTTTGCCTTCTTTCCAAGCCAATGATTATTTTTAAATAACTGTGATTAAGATTTTTTTTCCTGATGCAGGTAGCACGCAAGTTCCTTTCTTACTTCCAGTTAAAAGACTTTTTTGTAAGAACAAGATGTGTTTTTTTTCTTTTTTAATTTAAGTACAAAAAGCCCTGTTCCACCGGGAGATATTTTTCTTGTCAAGTAAAATCTGCGAAACTCAAGATATTATGTTCTTGCCAAGATATTAGTTTTCGTGTTTTTTTTTTTTTCCCTAAAACACCTTACTCCACTAACTGACACACTTTAGTCTGTATATAGTAAGTTGGTGATTTTTCGAACAATAATTTCGTTAACAATTATTAGAATAATCAATGAATAGTTGTGAATAATCAAATAACTTGTACTTTTGCTGATTTGCCTGGGCTTGGCTTTGCCTGGACAGAATGTCAATTCCATATTTTAATGTCTTTTAGTTGACTACAGATAGATTTGTGATATTACTCTCAACAAATGATTTCTTTTTGTTTATTTGTGCTGCAAAAGAAGACTTTAAAGTTGGGGTAGCTAACTTTTTTAGTTGTAAATAAGTAAACGTAGTGTTTTCCACCAAAAAATCTATGTTAAATGCAGCACAAAAAAGGAGATGACTGAGTGCTCTCTGAATCGAATAATAAAAGATATTAGTTCTAATCAAGAGCAGAATGCAGCGTTCTGATTGGCTGTGCTTGAGTGGTCCTCTCCAGTTTTACTTTAAAAGAAAAAAAGAGGGTTTTAAGTCAAAATTGCAACCAGAACTTAATACATATTGATATTAACAATGCGTTGAAGGATGAGGGAAGTTTTCAGACTTAAAACTGACACTAAGTTGTGTTTGCAGTCTGAACATCAACTACCCCACCTTTAAACTTTCTTTCTTATGAATAGACCCAGTCATTACAGTAATACCTCACATAAAACAAGTAAACAAATCTGCAATCCGACAGTTAAGCATTGCATTTAAACCTATTGTTGACTCTAACAACATTTGGCTCAACAGATAGTATGTTAAAACCATTAACATCAATTAAAGCGTCGCTTCAGTCCCTCAAAGGTACAATGTTTGTTTTATAGCCGTTAGCTTTTAGCTTAGTATGAGTAAAGAGACACTTTGAGGCAATTGAATGGACAGAAATCCAATTGTCCTTAACAAAACAAATTACAACAGCGACATGTGGGTGTTTGCAACCGCATTAGCAGCCATGTTTCACTTACACTTGATTTTTTTTTTTTCACTGCCATCTATTTTATTCCATATTGTCTTCCAAAACCCACAGGAAATACATATCAGAATCTAATGAAATGTGCAATTTACATGTGCACATTACCAATCATTAATATGCACATCAGCAGTGATTGGAGCCGAGTGACGCTTTGGGGACTGGAAACGAAATAGGTTTACGAGTGAGGCCAATTAGCTACAACGCACACATTACAATAGGTCAAACACGCACCGACCCATTTATGTACATTCTGTGGCCCCATTTTGCTCCGCTAATGACCACAGCGTTATATTCATCATACAGCATAAATTAATACATCACGCCTTTTTTTTTTTTTTTCTGCTGCTGGTGCCACTGTGTCTCCTCTCATTACCGCTCATAAATCCAATACTCAATAAGCCGCCTGCTTCAAGTCTGACCCACTCCGTCTCCAAGAATAGCCGGGGCACGCGACGCTCTTGTTAGGCGATGAGTGGCGTATCCCGGGTGACGGAGGATGCTGACATCGGTGGCTTGTTTCTCTTATTAGCAGTCGCGTCAGGTGAAGGTGGCTCTTTTATTCCCGGCCTTTTAAGTCAAGGACGGGCGAGGCATTGCAATTAACCAGGGAGGCCAATAAGGATTCGTCAGATGCAAATTTATGCGGATTAGCACGGTTTTCAATAGCTCGCCGGAAAGTGCGCGCTACACGGCTGTTTAGAGAGTTCGAATTGTTCTTGCTACTTACTTTCATTAGTTTCATTTAGGTTATGATAAGGGTTGGGTGATACATTACAGATAACGATTACAATTTTTATCACTGGTACATTGTTTTCCTGTTGTTTTGAAGTAAATAATTGCATCTACGCTATTGTGATTGATGGGATGGTCGGTTGCTGTATTAATTGCAATATTTTTTGGTAATTTGTTAGATATTTCATAATTGTAGCAACATCAAAAAAAGATATCTTAAGAAGCCGTCTGCTAAAGAACCAGCATTGTGAAAAACTACAGATCCTGACTTGCAAATAGGTCTTAATTTGTATGTTTTATAGTCATAAAATGGTCTTTAAAAGTCTTCAATGACCTCTTGATCCCTGCAGACAATAACATTAACTTGACATAGACTGAACAATAAGAGAAGTAGAAGTGTTAAAATGTTTTCTATTGGAACAAACAGCTGCATACAAAACACAATATGACGATGTTATCAAAATAATTAGTTTATGATTGTTATATATTAAAGATTTTGCTAAGCATTTTATACATTTACTTTAGCTGTTTTTAAGATGAATATTTTAGTACTGGACTCTAAATGATGACATGATTAGCTTTTAGGAATTCACCTAGCAACCAGGCTGTACACAAGACAAGCAATTATTCAAATGTAGTACATTTGTAGCATGTTTTTAATTTGACATCAAATTAACCAGACCACACATATTTTGCTAAACTTATGTTCGGAATCATAAAATGTGTTGCTCACAGGAAAAAGACAACGACATCATCTTCCTTGTGTTTTTGTGTCCAGCCCAACATTCTTTCCTTTTTTTTTCTTCACAAACTTGTTCTTAAATCTTGTAAAACTATCATCTATATCCACAGAAGGTAAGAACCATCCAAATTCAATTTGTTTTGAAAATCGTACAATCTTGTCATGTGCCCTTGAAGCGTCAAAAAAGCTTTTTTTATCCTAAATTTAATTAACAGATTTAAATGTGAGTCTATATATTTGAGGCTAAATAATTACTGAGGTATTATCACTTACAAAACTGCCAAATTGATTTTGTTATCTCAGGTAAAACACTGCAACTACTTTTGCAAGTGCTATTAAGTTCAGTTATATTCATAGATATGCCATGACTAATTGAGAGAAGATTGATAATAAGAATACAATAATTGCACAGTACGATCACCAATAAACTAAAACAGTAAAAGAAGAGGTTGTTCAAGAGGTGCAGCAATCATTAGAAAGTTGGTGATTGAGTCCCAGTTCAGAAAAATGCATTCTCATTGTGTCTGTGGGCAAGACACCTCATTTATTTGAAGTGTGAATGAGCTTGTGTGAATCATTTACATATATCATTTACCCATTTTTTATTATTTCTTTTTCATAGTAAATAATTAACAAAACTAAACAACCATAATAGTAAGATTGTACTCAATGAAAAAGATTTATTAGTTGGCTAAATATATGTTTTGCTTATCGATCAGTAAACTAATTATGGCATTGTGGCAAACGCACTTAAATCCTGAAAATTTCTTCGCCTTTTTTTTTTTTTTTTTTTTTTACTGAAATGTACCAAGAAATATCTTTGGCTGCTTCATATCTTCTCACTTCTGCTGCTGCCCTATTTAAATTTGTACATCTAAATAAAATAATTTTGACAACTAATTCAGTTTTTATTTATTTAGGCATTATGGGGTAAATAGAAAATGGTCTCTATTTATACAGCACTTTTCTACCTTTCAAAGTGCTTTACAATCAAGGATCCACTAACCCAGTGTACGCAGACACCGAGGCAATGTGGGTGAAGTGTGTTCCCCAAGGACACAACGACATTCCACTCTTGTCGTCCCACTTTGGCACCTGGGGTCTCATTTATGAAACAGTGCTTGAAAAAGTACGCTTCGGCAAAATTCAACTTTCATTTACGTAAAAAAGGGTTGAGGTTTACAAAAGCCTCCATACGCACTCCTGTAGGTCATTTCCTCATCACTTTTCTGCACAGCAGGAAAAAAATCTGCACACCGGACCCCGCCTCACGTCACGCCCTCTTCATGCCTCTTTTCAGCATAAAAGGTCCATGCAAAGTGTCATGCACATATTCATGAACCGATAATGAGTGACTTTGTTTGACTGACACACGGAGGAAAAGGGAGGAGAGAGAGACGGAGCAGCAGCAGTATTCTGAAATCAACTCTGCTTGTCTCACAAACTTATCGGCCTGTTTTAGATGTGATGACTTTAGTTTAGAACTGTGCTTTACTGTTAAGGCTCGCACAACAACGAGATATGATGTTTCAAATGTTATAAGTGCACGCTAAAGTTTGAGCGTGCACATATGCGCGAGCTGACGAGAGACCGGGATGTGCGGTGTGTGAGACGTGAAGATAAAAAGAGGGGCTGCAAGGGAAGCTGTAGGCTTGACGTTTGTGTGTGCGCGTGGAGTGGGATCTTATCCACGCGCGCGAATGTGGTGGTGATGATGTGTGTGCGCTGGGTAAATCGTGTGTGAGAGAGCAGGGAATTACTCGTGCGTGATCACAGGACCTTTGTTATAAAGCGCACTTATGAACTTTATGTCCAGTCATTCTATTGCTTCAGATTCTCTAAATAAAACAAAGTGAATGGTGCGCTCACGTGCACGTATGCACAGCTTTTAAATGACAACACGTCAGCTTAATTTTCCATAAAGTAGTTGTGATTAGATTAAACTTGTTATATTTGTTGGAAATATGAACAAAAGTCATGTACCTCATGTGCACTAAATACAAACCTCCTTAGAATGTCTCCGCTAAACACAGATCTCCCTCTGCTTCATCTCTGGAAAGTGCGTAGGTACGGTAGCCCCAGAGCTTGCGGTCCCACCCGCAAAATCCCATGTCAAGTCTTCTTTTCATAAATCCCCAAATTAACGCACGAAACCACGCACATAATCTCCCACGTACTTTTGACCCAATTTTGTACGTATGCCGGCTTCATAAATGAGACCCCTGGTGTTCTCCCATCCAAGTACTAACCAGGCCCTAACGTGCTTAGCTTCTGAGATTGGATAAGTAAATATGGCCACTATCAGTTAGTTAATCAACTAAACCCCCAACAATTATTGGCTTTAGAAAACAGATTTAACATAGAGTGTAAATATACAAACAAAAGTGGTCCATGTTCATTCCATAGAACTTGGATTAACATTCTGAACAAGCAGAGCTGCTTTAAGCATGCACTGTGTAACTTGTCTCAAGGATACACCACTTCTCCATAGACACATCAGCTTTGCCAAGAATATTTTTAGCATATCATCTTTGAACTTTGTCTTCAAGGAGACAAGTTGGTTGGTGGAACTGGAACAGGCAAAGTAACAGGTAAAATCTGTGGAATAGTGACTCCATTAAAAATAGATATGATTCAAAGTACTGTATGTTGACTAACACAAAATAAATAAATTTAATTCTACACTGTATGACATTTTAGGCATCACTTTGGAGACAAGATGTGATTTACAGACATCTTCAAAAGTGTACTTTTAGCTTCCATTTTCTGAGCCACTGGAAGCCACTGCAAAGACCAATGTGCTTATACTTTCTGGTTCTAGTCAGGACTAAGCAATGTTCTGTACTTCATAGGGTAAGAAGCTCTGCATGACTTTATTTCTCGTGGTAGTGAGTTGGCAGCATTTCTTGTATGACTTTGTAGATAATATCCTTTGACATTTAACTTCAAAACCAAGCATAATACAATATACCGTATATTCATATACAAATGAGAAGAAAGATTATTTATGATGATGGAAACAATTTATCAAACAAACTACATCATATATACTGCCGAGTAGTAAATCTTCTCGTCCATCTAAGTCTCTTCACCACTACCCTCGGGGCTCACACAACACCAACGCGACTCTTGTTACATTTTCCGCTCATTATTTGAATCCATAAATCACAACCTAAATGTCAAGCGTGTGCAAATTTGTCCAAATATTAGCATTTACAAAAAGGTAGCTTGAAAAATAGCATCTCTAAGTGCTGTATTGTTTTTTTCCGTCCATAACAAGTACATCCTCGGTGACATTTCATCCCACATCTAGCTCATTTAGGCCTGATTAACTGTTTTCGTCTCTCTCTGTCCGCAGACAAAGACTGGGATTTATTTGATGCAAGAAGGGAATGAGGAGCCATTTAATATTCGACTGCATTTGGCCAAGGATATTCTGACCATTCAAGAACAAGATGTCATCTGCGTGTCAGGAGAGCCCTTCTATTCCAGCGTAAGTAACTTGTCCGACTCATAACGCTTGCACCGCGACGGAGGGGAGTACATCAGCCGGTCATAAATCAAACACGCCGGCTTAATAGCGTTCGACCTGCTTAATAAGGTTGTATAAAGAGCCTAATCCTGAGGTCACGAGTTTCTCTCCATGTTATTACTGTTAGCGCTAATATATCTTAGCTAATGCCGAAGTCAATGACCTTTGGCAAATGGCATTATTCATTGGTTTACCGGCGGAAAATCTTAAAGGAGAAAAAGGTGAAGAAAAGTAGGTCCTGCGACGCACCGTAACTAATTAACCAAAAGGACGGTGACACTGTTATGCTAATGTAACCTTAGCTCGCTGTGGTGTGGAATGCTAAGTGTGACTAAAGCAAAGAGGGCATGGTCTAATTGAGACGCTATTGACTATATTATAGAGTAGAGTGTTAATGTAATGTGAGAAACTGCACAGAAACAGCTGAGTAGCAACAGGTAGATACATGGATCAATATGAACTTGTCACTCTGGTCCCTTTAAGGCACCAAGGGGACATGTATGGTACCGCCCACCTTTTTCCTATATTTTCAGTTTTGTTTGTTTTCTCTTACTTCTAACTTCTGTATATTTAGAAGAAAGGGTTAGTTAGTTGACGTAACCCTGTCAGTTACAGCCAAATCAGTCATTCTAAGATGAGTCTGTGCATGTTTAAATACTCTGATTTATAGGACTTTTTAATAGGCTACATCCAAACAATTTAAACCAATTTTAAGTCCCTAAAAGTAATTAAATTGCAAAAACCCAAATTTAGTTTAAACTATTGTCATTCTGACGGCAGCTAGTGCCACCAGCTTCAGTGTTGTTGTTGTTTTTATCAAGGAAAATCTATGCAGTTTAGTGAAAATAGACTGATTTCTTAAGGCGCTATTCTCAGTTTTTATACATTTTAAACTTCCTACATAGGTCTACATGTTTTGCTCACTTACCTATTGTATTCTGGGCCTCCAAATTGATGTGTTTTAAGCTTTTTTCACAGTTGTTTGGAGCGAGACTTGCCAGTATGCTAAGAGCAGTTAGCCACAATGCTAACAACAACAGACAAACTTTGTGGAGTTTGGTAAACAAATGGGACATTATCAGACCTAGTCAGAACATTGCAACTAATTTTCGCCTAAATGAATTTAATGAGAAGAATTGAAAATGAAACACTAATCCATACTAAAACTAGTATCAGCTCTAGATACTCTGCTGAACAAGAATCCATAGGCTACTTACAAAAAGAAGCGATAATTGCAAAAACAGGAGAAAATTTGACTTTTTCTATAGCTGTTTACCTTTATCAGAGCGCTTATCACATCTGACAGGAGCGCTCCACAGAGAGTGCATAAACATCAATATTGCAAAAAATAATGCAGAAAAAAAATTCAGTTTCAGCCTTGATTTGCCTTGTGGTTTTAAATGTATTTTTGACAGCTGCAGCCGTAAAGTCATTATTATAAGAAAGTACATCCTAATATATAACACAACTACACATATGCTTTGATTCATACTTTAAAGATTACCTATTGCTTTTGTATTTAATATTTAGGAATAAACAATAGTATGTGTAGATCAGTAATATACATTTTGTTGGTTGTAAAACACAAAATTGGTGTAAAACAGTTTAAAACAAAGAAATAGGTCCATTTACTTCCAGTGCAAAATTGCAGAACTGATAAGCCCCGCCTCTTCATTGTAACATTTGAATGTACCAAGCAGCAGATTTAAAGTGACTATGTGACTATTTGAACCATATATGCTTTACTATGAATCAGAATTTTTTGAACAAGAAAATACAGACAAGTGGGCGGGGATAGGGGTAGTAGGGCTGGGCGATACTGACAAAAACAAATATCTCGATCATTTTTTGGCACATCTCGATAACGATATTAGAGCGATAAATTGTTTGTCCAACATGAAATTTGTGACATTATAAAAAGGACAACCTTAAATGTTCCAATGAGCCTAAAACTGGTTAACTGACTGTGTTTATCGCGATTTTCGCGTTTTGATTTTCTTAATATAAAAATTTGACAAGACAACAAAAAAACGTGGCCCTTATTTCAACAACAGAAGGATATTTTTTAAATAAATTGACGATGTGTATTTTTCTTATTTCATGTAACACAAGATTTTATGCTTGTTCCTTTAGCTATCTTAGTTCAAACCAATAATATCAAACCTAAAATACTCCTCATTCTAAGTACATATTTATTTTTTTCTAAATTAAGTTGGTATTTTTTTTTCCAGTTTGCTTAAATATCAAACAAATATTTAGTGCAAGAATCTTTCATTTTATCACAGTTTTGTTTTATGAAGTGCTCTGAATTACTTATTGTACTAATTCTGATCAGTATTCTACAGCAATAGAAAGTTGATAGCATAATTTATTTAACTTTTATTAGAAATTTGCTCTTTTGTAGTGTGTTTTTACTCCACGATATACTCGATATTCAATTTTTGCATATCTTACAAACAACATTCACGATATTATCTAAAATTCGATATATTGCACAGCTCTAGGTGGTAGGTGAGGACAGGGCTTTTCTGAGCACTCAATCATCAGCTGTAGGACAATACAAGATTACTCAAACTGAAATTATTTCAAACTAATACTGAGAGAAGGCCATTATAACAAGGGTAAAAACACACAAGGTCCCTTTTAAGTAAGTTATTTTGTTTGAAAATGTGTCTTAACTTGGTGTCCTTTTCTTCTTCTTGTGGCACTGAAATTGGTATCAATCTTTGAATGCATTCCTCAGTATAGAAACTTTGAAACTTTAATATTATGACAACACTACTGGACCCTGTGAAGTTGAGGCTTTGTCCTCTGGTGACCGATTGGCTCCAATCAGAAGTGACACAGAAGAGACACAGAATTTAATTTCTGTTTGAACTTTTTTTCTACAGTTAGGATCTGAAAGCCACTAGTTTGAATTTTTTGGTCAATTGCTTTAAGGAAAATACACTGCAAATATCTATACCTGCCTTGTTTAAAATCACAAGTAAAATGTTCCTGATCTAATGACAAATTGTTTGGCTCAAAATAAGAATTAATGTCTTTAAACAAAGCAGAAACAGTTTGAAACAAGGAAGCTAGTCTAAAGAAATAGAACTTTGTGAAATCAAATCTTAAATCAAGTCAATTGCTCAGTGCAGTTGACTTGCGTACGTTCAAATAGCACATCCTGTACACTCACACTTCCTGTGCAAGACTTTTCAATGAGATTTTCACTACATCAGTTTAAATAATAAATCTCTTTAGATCAGACAGTTGTGGTGAATGTTACAGAAAACATGTTAAAGACTTTACATATTAGAGGAATATTTCACCAGAGACACTTGTGTGTTTAAAAAGAGACGTGATTGTGTCTAAATGCTAACGCTAACAGGAAGTGGTCGTAAGTACAGAAGTTAGCATTTTTGAACGTAGCAAGCAACTGAAATTCCGTGCACGCAGCCAATTGTACTTATCTGAAATACATTTTTGCAGTGTAGATCTATCAGTTAAAAGAACTGCTGAATATCGTCTAAGCAAATTCCTTTACAAATACATCTAACATCTTTGGAACTGGAATTATTCTTAAACTATTAAAATAATTTAAAAAGAAATCATCCTTAGTGCAAATTTACTTCACTGTATCTCTTTGCAGACATTACCTTCGCCTTTCTCTTCGAGTTCTTCTGAGAGCTGAGCACCGGAGCGGCTTTACTGAACGACAGGCATTGCGCATAGTTGAATAAGATGGCTAATTAGAGGGACGAGGCTCGCAGGAAAATGAGCAGAATCGTTTGCAGTGACAGTGATAAGTGCTAGAAGTGTCACTACATGTGCTCAAACATAATGTACAGAGAATGGGAAACGAGTGTGGAGGACATGGACTGTACAAAAATACCTTCAACAACTGGAATATAAAAGAACTTTGCCGGTTGGAAATGGTAAATGTCTGAAGCTACAAGAGACTGAAAACCTATAATTACATGGGTATGCTTGAATCTAAGTGTAGCAGATTTTTTTCTAAAGTGCAATGCTAGAAAACTAGTCACGGTTATGCCTGTACCTACACCTTTCCTTAGATTTATTTGCTTTTGAGAATGTCTTCACGTCACACCAAATCAAGTTGCAATTACTTTAGTTTGCATTTTGCCAGCACTATATTTCAAGAGATGTGGCTTAATTTACATGCAAGCACAAAGCTAAGGCAGCGTTGGGTGATAAATTGCCATATTGTAATTCAGAAATCAGCTTAATGGAGCTCATATACTTTAAAACAAACTTGTTTAGTCTGCCTCTGTTACGCTCCGAGTGTCAGGTGGATTTATAGGCCATGACAATTAAGAGATCGAAGGTTTTCACAGTGTCAGTAAGATCTTTTGTGTCGCTCATTTGTGTTTTTATTGCTCAAAATTCTGTTGAAAAGCATGCATGAATAGAGTTGATACTCCAGCGTTCTCACCTTTACCAGTGCTTTAAGTGGGCCAGGATGCGTCTACTCAGTTCCACCACTGCGCCGTTTGAGTACCGGCACTTCTCTGAGCGGTCTCCCTATTCTTTTTAACAAGACCAGGAATGAGACGTAGCTTGCCACGCCGGTAGATAGTTTTCAAAACACTAGGGAACATTCAAGTAGGGTTGCTCGTAGGGCTGGACAATATTGTGATAAAATTGCATTGTGAGCTCATCTCTGTGACAGTCTGCTTACTTTAGATTTCCTTTTTCTCTATTTGATGCATCTGTCTGTTCAAATACAGACTATTTTTTCCAACCTATTACTTAGTTTACAAGTTTTTATAGCGACTTTGGGCTTCTTTTTGTTCCTTTTGGACTGCAATTTTCTTAGCAATTTTTCAGGTTTGATTTATTAAAATATATCAGTTTATATACTGAAACGTGGATTTTAGCATATTTTCATGTCTAAAAGACGTTATTTAATGAAGAAAAACACATGATGTGGCAAAATCCCCAACACTTGTTTTGCAGCAATACACAATGTTTGATTAATCGATTCTTTTATTAACTATTTTGTGTCTCTCGGAAAATTTGCTAACACTGATCAACTTTTGACAGAGGGATTTAGCTATTGATAGTAAATTGTGTTTACCTCAAATACAATAGTAGAAAAAATCTTAAATCTAAATAGTGATCAGCTATAAGAAAATCATGTTATTAATTTTTTGGCCTATTGCTCAGCCCTAGTTGCTCGATTGTGATGAAAATAATAATCATGATTATTTAAAGACAAACTGAAATCACAATTATTCAAACAATAATTTGCTTAAAAGAGTGCAGGGCCTTAAATGTAGAGTGAAGAGATGAAATGAAATGGGTGAGATATCTTATAAAAATAATAATCTCATCCATAGTAAGTATCTACAATTATAAGAAACAGTCTGGGACCTACTTTTACAACTATTTGAGCATTTACAAATTACTTATGAGTTTTCATAATCAATAATCATCGCTAAAATTGAAATTGGATTGCACAATCCTACATTCAAGGGAAAGCCTCTACTAGAGCAATTCCATTGTGCAACTTCAGTCTATAAAACCAGTAAAGCATTGCAGCCAATCAAATATATTTGAAAAGTAATAGAATAAGTGTGTCGACATTTTGAGCTTATGAATATGGTTATTAAAGTAAATTGAACTGATGGTGGCTAAGACCTGACTACATGCTTCTGAATGATTACCATTTTAATGAAATCGCATTGACTTTGACAGATGACCTCCTTTTTCACCAATTCTAAGACACAATTATAATTTAAAAGACCGACTATTGATACTTAAGCATTGGCTCAACACTTTGACTTAATTTATGGGTTACATTTGACTCTTTATCATTCATTTGAAACCACAATGAGCTGAAGGTCCATTGTCTGAGTTTGATCAATGTGGATTTAATAGTTGGCTTTGAGATGATTGAATGATGTTTTATGGCCACTGGAACAACCTTATGACACTTCTGTTTCTCTTTCCAGGAGAGGACAGTGACCATCCGGAGGCAGACCATCGGCGGTTTTGGCTTGAGCATCAAGGTAATTAAGATCTGCGACGATTAGCGCTCGCTGGCACGCTACCGACTCGGCTAAATGAAGTTTGAACAAGCTTTATCGATCATTGCCTTGTCAAACATACCACTCGTCGCGCCGTGCTGGAATCGATTTCCTCTCCAATATTTCTATCTCTGAAAGCGTTCTACTTAATTGCTGTGTTTTCCAGGGTGGAGCCGAGCACAAAATTCCAGTTGTGATATCGAAAATATCAAAGGAACAAAAAGGTATGGTTTGCTGGTATAGATTTTTCTCCCAAGCTATCATTTCTAGTTTCTGCAGTCGTGTGAATTCTTTATTTATTTATTCTTTTTACAGCTGAACTCTCCGGGCTGCTTTTCATTGGCGACGGTATCCTTCAGGTATGGAAAATGCCACAAGTTGTAGATGTATTGTAAATAATTCATGTTTCGTATATGCACAAGCCTAAGGTAAATGTCATATTCGCAGTGATTTGTTACTGTCACGGTGGAAATATGTCCTTATTTAACTCGAGACATTTATAAACTCCGCATACAAGTTATTTGAGCTGTCTCATTAATCACAAGGATGGAGGAGCTCTGAGAGGATGCCAAGCGGTATTATTTTGGCTAACCTGTGTTGCTGTTGTTCGCAGATAAATGGAATAAACGTACGCAGCTATCGCCATGAGGAAGTGGTAAGTTGTCAGCTTGTATCTCATATTTTCACACAACAAACTGCTGCGCGACTTTATCTGGGCCAGCCGTGATTTGAATCAGCCTGACATACGTAGCATGTAGAGATAGATCTTTCTCTCCTCTATTTAAACAGCAGTCTGTGGTTTATCAGAGGGAGTTGTTGGCTAAGACAGTTAGTGGTTTAAACTTTTTTTTTTGCTTAGGTTTAATAAGTTGCGTTCATTTTCTAGAATCTGATTATGTCAAAAGTCCAAGTTATGGGGAATAACATTGTACTTTGAAAAGTCATTTCACACTTCTTCAATCAGGTAATTTGTTGTAGTAAGACTAGACGCATTCACTTATTGTAATACAACACAATTCTGCATTTAAGCATTTTTTTTAGTTGCCAAACACTTGTAGTGACACTACTGAATTGAAGAATATTATTAGACAAATAGAAATGTTACATTTGTGCTTTAGTTGAAAAGCAGGCATCTTCACTTTTAATTTTTTTGTTTATTTTAACTTTTATAGAATTACTCTTTGTAAGCTTCTGTTTCTCAACCTGAGTTTGGAACATTATTTCTGGGGATCCTCTGATAATGTGGAAAAAACAATTATAGCTTAAAAGTTTGATGCAGTGGTAGGTGTAGATTCCTATTTGCTGGCCTAACAGATGATTGTATCTAGGCTTATGTCCTTAAAATAAAATCAGACATAAGGCTAAAGCCTACATTCTCAGTTGAGGGTTGCCAATGCAGTTATTTTGGAGTAAACAATTTAAAGTTTGTGCATTTCATGAAAACAATATTCACGGTATTATGTAAAATTCAGCATATTCGCGTTTGAAGTATGGGCTAATAAGATGTGATATGTAATGTGATGTGTTCCAGGTTCAGGTTTTAAGGAACGCCGGAGAAGAAGTGACTCTGACAGTTTCATTTTTGAAGAAGACCCCGGCTTTTCTCAAGCTGCCCTCTGTGAAGACTGCACGTGTAAGTAAAGTGGGCACTAAGAAACTGCACCAGATTAGAGGGATTTCACCTTTTTCCTTTATTGATCAGTCTAGATTTTTTATTGAATTCATAGACAGCTGCTTGGATTCCACTTACAGAGAGCCAAAGCAAAATCACATGAAATATAAGTGTACAAGAGACTGCACTTTCAGCTAAATTGTACACATTCTTCCTTTGGTTAATTGGTTAGTCGACTAAAAAGAGTGTGTGGCAAAGCTGATTCTTTATTTGAATGTCAACATCAAATATGAATGCAAAGTATGAACTTGAAAACCAGGTACATCTTAGCAGAGTGGTTAGAGCTCTTCTTCAAATCCAGGTCAGACCAATTCAAAATCTGACCTCTCCGGGTGTAGTTTGCCTGTTCTCCCTGCGTTAACTTAGGTTCTCAATGGTACTCTGACTTCCTCCCACCTCCAAAACCATGCATCTACCTGTATAAGTCAATTGGCAGTACTCTAAATTCTCCTTGTGAATGAATGAGTTTTAACAGACATGTCCACACTGCTCGGGGGCCTAATACAGCCCTCAAACCTTCTGAACTTGGCCCAAAACCAATAAGTATCACATTTTCAAAAAAATCCTTTTTTTCAGGCATATATCAAGTATTCAATGTTATTCTAGGTCTGACTAAGTTTAACATCTTCTAAATGCAACAATTTGATTTTTTTTTTTTAAATGCTTCAAATATATTAAAAAAATTAATAATAATAATAATAAATAAATAATAATAAAAATAAATAAATATATATATAGATGCACATATATATACACACATACATATATACACATACATACATACACATATAACATACATGTATACATATACATACATACACACATACGTTCACACATATACTTACATATACACCAACATATGCATATATATGTACATATACGCAAATGTATATACATTACCTTACCTTATATACATATTCATATGTGCCCTACATCTTAAATGCCAATAACAACAGCAATTGTTATTCTTCTCATTACCGTTATTTTTCATGGTTATTGTTCTTATTCACAATTATTATCACTGTCATTGACCTAATTTATTTTTCAATATAGATTTTCCATTATTATTTCCATTATTGGCATTATTTCTGTTGTTATTGGTGGTAACTCAAGAAAAAAATAATAATAATAATAATCATATTACCAATAAAAAAAAAAAAAATAATAATAATAATTATAATAATAAAAATAATAATAATAAAAAAAATAAATAAATAAAAAAAAAGATTAACATTTATAACATACATAATAACAACAAACAGCAAATCAACTATAGTTAAAAAAAAAAAAAAAAAGAAAAAAAAAAAATGGCAAGTGCTCCCCCTGTTGGTATAGCATATGAATGAAAATATATTTTAGAGGCAGTAAATTAACTATATTGTGACCTTAATCTACATACTTCTCCCATTTATCCCACATTTTTTGATCCATTAGTTTCAAAACTCTCACCTTAAAAGTAATTTGTTCCATTTCTTTTATTTTTTTAATCATAATTTTCCATTTTCTATGTTTGGACTATTTTTTGTAACCAATGGATCGTAATCAACTTAAGAGCACAATTCTCATTATTCTAAACAGATAAATATCTTCTTGTTGTGTGATCTCTTTTGGAGTTATTCCCAATAAAATTGCAGTCTTATCGATTTTCCATACAAGTTCAATATACATTTGATTTCATTACATATTTGTTCCCAATATAGTTTTAATACTGGGCAGGACAAGAAGATATGAGTGTAGTTTGCAGTGTTTTCCCCACAATCTCGCCAACATTTGGCGATATTTCTTTTTGATATTTGCTTTGTTGGATTGGTGTTATAAAAAATCTCATTTGGCATTTCCAAGCAAATTCTCTCCATAGTTTGGAGGCTGTAGTTTTATGTGATGTTAAACTTATTTTTTCCCATTCGTTTTGTGACAGCATTTCTCCTAATTCCTCTTGCCATTTTGTTTTTTCATGTAATCAGGCTTTTCTTTAATGTCACCTAAAATTTGGTAAATTACAGAAATTTGTTTTTTGGGGTTTATACACTCATATGTTCTTGCCCACCACCGTATTAAAGGATGCAGTTCAGTAATTGTTTTCCCTGTACATTACAATTCCTATACATGTAACTTCTGACCTGCAGGTATCTGAAAAGGTGTGAATGCGGAAGTCTAAATTTCCTTTGTATTGCTTCAAAAGTCATGATTCCATTTTTATCCATCAATTCAACAAAAGTTTTTAAACCTTTCTGATACCACATCCTAAAAGTGGGATCAGTCTGGTTTGGATGAAAATCAGGAATTTGATTTTTTTACTGTATGGCCACTTCTCTGATGCCAAGGTCAGCCCTCCAGCGTTTCAACATGTGTCCCTTGATGAAAAAAGTTTAGACACCCCTGAATTATGACCTTCCTAAGTCTGTCTCTATGTGTTAACCCGAGTTGCCACTGTTCTCCCCACCTAAGGCCCAAAGTCACTGGGATAGGATCTAGTGACACAACCCCAAACAGAAAAAAGGTAGAAAATGAATGAAAACTTGAAAACAAAAGTTTTCTGGTAGTTTGCCATACTGAAATACAAAAACAATTTTAGAAAGTAAAGCTTAAGAAAACCTTAATGATTCTGCATTAAGAAGTAGGAGCTGCAAGCCGAAACAACTCTATGTCCAAAGAATCGTAATATTAAAACACACACCCCTTTGGCCCAGGGCTTGAGTATGGTTTAATGAGGCAAAATAATTGCAGGGTCACATTGAAACAAGGCTGAACTTTGACGTAAAGACTGAAACTCTTGGAGGTTAAGATGTGCCGCAGTGAAGCAGAAGACAGAAAATCAGCCTTAATGCACTGCCATAACGTATTTAAAACAAGGCAGAATTACGATGTGCCGAAGGTTGTATCAATATTTAATCTTTTCGCAAGTGAGTCAACGTTCCCATGATAGACTCAAGTTCTGCTCAAGTGAACTAGCTGCTGGGTTGTTGATTCTGTTGGTGTGAACTGTGAAGCTTCATACACCTTTCTGTAGCTCCTTGTTTGGCCTCATCTATTATGTATGTATGTTGCAGTGTTTCTACTTGATTTAATACTTACCTACGTGAATCCCTAGTGGACACACACACAGCCACAGACAGTTTATTGAATGTACGGCAAGTGCTTTTGTGAAACACTTTTGTAGGCCATAGAAAATCCTAAGTGGAAGTATAGATTTAGATTCACGTATAAAAGGAGGCTGTCGGTTTGCATTTAGAGAGATAAATCACATGTAAGCATTGATTCCAGTGAAGGTTTAGGCACTCAGAAAAAGTACTGCATGTGTCTTTGAATGGAGTGCGTGGAAGATTCATACAGTACTTTTCTTTTTAATCCATGCAAGCTGGCATGTTCAGTAATTAGCTTTTCCAACCCATTCAAACTCAAAGGCGCTATATATTTTGGATAAACACTAGCTTGCAATGTCCCGTCTTGGTCTACAACAGGTCTATTCAACTTAAGACCCAGGTGTCAAATCGACCCTCCAAAGAGATGATTTGACCCTCCATTCACTTTCCAAATATTACAAAAAACTTATTTTTAGCCAAATGATCCAATTTGCTCTTGTTCTATGGGCATATCCTATTTGAAGACAGTTAAAAAAATATGCTTAAATAAAGATAAATATGACTTATTTTAAGCTCATTATCCAGTTTAAATCTAGTCCCGTGAATCTTTGGTGCAACCTCGTAACAAAAAGGACGACACACTGTGCAACTATTTTTTGCATTTCAGCATTTTTAGCATTTGGTTAAGGTTGCAGTTGTCTTCCAGAGGATCGGAAGTAAGCTGGTTTCATGGTAATGAGTTTATTTCTATTGCTAAACAGTCATTTTTTTTTTATCTTAACCTTACCCAAAGCTTTTTCCCAAACTTCTTCCTAAAAAATGCGGAGACTCTGAATGCGTTAGGTAAGAGAGTAAAAGGTTTGGACTGTTGCAAAAAATATATATGAATATAGGAATATTTCTGTTTGCTTACATTTTAAGTAGCAGAAGTTCATTCATTCATTTCTACTGCTTAATCCTGTTAGGTCGCGGTGACTGGAGCCTATCCCAGTGACTTTGGCCTTAGGCGGGGAAACACCCTGGACAGTGGCCAACTTGTCGCAGGGTTAGACAGACAATCATTCACTCTCTCATTCATTCACTAAGGGAAATTTACAGTGATGCCAATTAACCTAAACAAGCAAGCAGTTAGCGCTTTAAATACACTATTCCCCCTTAAAAAAGAATGTTTTTGTGTGTTGTGTATATTCTGTAAAAGTAGCATTTGGGATTTTTTCTTTTTTCTAGTTTTATCATATTACTTCCTTGTAGTTATAAATGGCATCACACTAGAAAAAAAACTGCAAACATGTTTTACATTGGGCAAAAAAGAAGCTCTCACAAACCCTTTTGTATATTGTTATTAAAATCCATGTTAACTTGTGTTTTAACCATGCTTTAGAACAGGTCTGTACAAATAGCAAAGTGAAACTAAGGTGGACCACCTAAACACAGGCAACACAACGTGGCTAGCTAGAGATATAAATAAGTATTTAATAAATTCAGACAGTTGTCCGTAGTCTAATTTTTGTCATAAAATCTGACTTTTATTAATACTCTTTGGGGGGATATAAAGTTTAATTATTTACTCAAAAACTTCAGTGTATTTATATATGTATTTATTTTCATGGAAGAGGCTGAATCGAGTGTGATGTGATTTATTACTTTTTCCTTCACCTAATTTCAAATATCTAATCAGCTTTTTCTTTCACACTAGAATTTGCTTGGTGTAAAACTAAAGTACAAAATGTATTAATTAATTCACTTA
Source organism: Mugilogobius chulae (assembly GCA_038363315.1). Classification (NCBI taxonomy): domain Eukaryota; kingdom Metazoa; phylum Chordata; class Actinopteri; order Gobiiformes; family Gobiidae; genus Mugilogobius; species Mugilogobius chulae. The sequence goes on along the minus strand of CM076395.1, from coordinate 37,257,471 downwards.
AATTTGATTCATTATTTAAAATCGTAACGTGCTGAGATATAAATTCAAACTGACTTTGTATAAAAAAAGGACCACAGCCTGTCCCGTCGAGCTACATCCAAAACATCGCAAGTGCACAATACTTTGACAAGAATTATAATTAAGCATCCTAATCATTTGATCAAACCTATTCAGATGTGTTCTTTATCACGGCCCAAACAAGCTGTCATAGAAAGCCACATAATTAACCTGTCTGTTTTTTTTGTGGTTGTCCTGGAGATTCTTACCCAAGGGGGACACACTGTCAAAACATTCATTATACAGCCCTCTTAATTTGGAACCGAAAGACTGTTTTGCATAGAGATAAAGAGACCTGAGTCATTGTGGTGAAAGTGAAAAGCTACCACACAAATGTAGGCCAGTGTTGTCGCCGGAGCTGTGGACGCAGATGGGGAGATGTGAGGCGGAAAGATATTGAGGTCTGGAGGTGAGTTTAATATGAAATGGTTTGCTGTGCGTTCTTCCAGGTATTCCAGTGACCAGAGCAGTGGCACCTCTTCTCCTCTGTGTGACAGCGGACTGCACTTGAACTATCATCCCAACAATACGGTATGTACTTGTGACGGGAAGATTAAGCTGTTTATTTCATTGTGTCGCTGCAAGAGCTGAGAATCCCATCTGTTACATCAGCATTTTTAAATTCAAAGAAGAATTTGAAGACAATTTGATAAGACTGCTTGATTATGTGGAAAAAATAGTCATGCTAATTGAAATCATAGTTGAAATCATCATTATGTGAACAAATATTTGTTTAGAAGAAGGCAGACCACTAGAAGAAAGATAAATGAAATAGCAATAAATGACTACTAATTTCTCCAAGCTCTTTTTAAGCTACTTTTTCCTCAACAAACTCATTTATAAGTTAATGTTAATAATCATTAATTCCACAGTTTTTGTCAACAATTAGAGAATAAATCATAATTGACATTTAAAAATTAATTAATTGCACATCTTAACGTTTGAGGATACATTTGAGGACAGACAGACAGAAAGATGTGTTTTATAAAAATGCAATTTCTTCATGAAAGTACAAATCTGAGTTCCTATAATTCTTCAGTGCCTGTTTGGTCAAAGGAACTTCGAGTGCTTATAGATAAAGTCAGCAAAGCATCATATATAGTCATAGATAAGTCTTATGGGAAACTGAACTTTTTAATTATTCTGGCAAATTCTGGCGAATAAAGTGTATTTTTAGCACAACAAAGTTTTATGGAGGTTGTGGAGTAACAGAAAGTTCAATAGCTGTGAAAAAACCCAGGCATCACATTAGCATTTACAAGTTTGGTCCAAAATTTGGACCGTTGGATCACTATACTTATATCCATATCTTCATTTCCATATGTGACACTATTTTTACTTACATTTTCATTTGCAGTTGTAGCTAATGATCAGTGAGTGAGAAAGCTGTTGCTCTGATGCACAGTCCATGTTATGTTTGCCCACAAAAGTACATTAGTGGGCGTGGCCTCTAATGCTAACTGTGTTTGTTGCTTATTTTTACACCAAACATGGCTGAAAGTCGGTTTAAATTTTTTGATCAAGACATTTTTTTGTGATGTTCAATGTGCTTGTGTTTCTCAAAGTTTGGTGATTGACTGTAAGCACCTGCTCCAGAGCAACTAAAAAATCTTAAGTTTGACCCCAGTTCATAGCTCCTGCTCTATTTTGGAATTAAAAAATCCCAGAACCTAAAAAATGTTTTCTTTGCTCAAGGTTTAACCCCTATATTTCGAGCTGTTTATTATGATGCTTTCTCTTGTAACATTATTGTCATTTTGTTATCTTTTTCTGTCAAGTCAAGTTTTTATACTAGACAGTAGCATAATCTTTAATTAAGACAGATATGTATTACACAGAGTACTTTTGAAGAATTTTCATGAAGAGAAATGTGACATGGTTCAGGAAATAATTGACTATGTAATGAGCGAGAAAGCATGCAGACAATCGCTTTAATTCAACACAAAATCAAATTATAACAAAACTAAGAGTATTGAAGAGCTTTAAGAGCCATGAAAAGTGCCTTGAAATGAGTGAAAATGTTCTCAGACTAATTTATTGTCTTGTGTGGAGAATGTAGCTTGTAACACTGCTGTTTCAATGTTTTGACTCTTTGTTCTTCCCACTAGTACTAATTGATGCATAATTAGCAAACAGCTGCATATCTTGATCTAAGAATTACAAAATGGCATGTTGTCTTCATCATGGTAAAAATGTGTCTTGCAATTAAAATATGTTAATGAGGGGCAAGATACTGTTCAGTTTCTCTTTTAATGTTATTAGGGTTAGGTACTAAGACCCAAAAGTGTCATCAGTAAAATTGTAATTCTTAATGTCACAAGAATCAGATTTCTAAGACATTTCATGGTTTCTCAATATTATTATTATTCTCAATGTTGCTACTATGCTCTGGGCTTGTTCATGGATGAATATGATGCAACATGAATGTAAACACTCCAGTTTGCCGTGGTAGGCAATGTTCCATTTGTGTTCTTAATGGGCTGGGGCCATTTATTAACTACAATAAAATAAATACAATGTATAAATGTGACATAGCAAGTCCACATTATTGCACAGTCTGACATTTACTGAAACCAAACAACAATGCGATCTATAATGTTTTTTCACGTCTAGCTTTTCTTCGATTTGTGACTAGCTTTGTGAATGACAAATTAGCCTGAATTTATTAGACTTTTCTTTCCAAAATTATCACTTTCTCTCAATTAACAGAACTGAACCTAAAATGTCAGGTAATTCTTTCAATACCTTTCACAGTTCACAGTCCATTTCATTGAACTTTGACCACCAATTGAAATAATGTACATTTTACATACACATAGGCATTACCTTAAAGTATGTAATATTACTATAAATACAGTATATTTGTTAGATTTAAAGCAATTGGTCCAGAAATACTTAATCGTTTGACTGCTTAGACATGGCTCCAGAGTGAGATTACACAGCCTGATCCTCTCCCCTCTGGCTGAACTATCTGATGTGTGAAACGGCCTTTGTAAAGAGCTCTTGTTGACTCTTGCAGGACACGCTGTCTTGTTCGTCGTGGCCCACGTCCCAGGCCTGCGCTGGGAGAAGAGATGGGTGGACCTGCGCCTCATCCCACTGCTCCACTCCCGTCTGTCCCAGTACATGCCGGGCTCGGATGTCTGCAGGTGAGCTCTGCAGCTTGGCTAGAGTTCAGCCCTTATACTGATAGTGGAGGACAGGACAGAAGATTTTTTGGCTCGAAATCTACTTTTTTGAGATCTACCAATGTATAATGATAAAGGCATACTGAACTATATGTATCTATAGTAAGGGAATGTTTACTTTGTTTGAATGTGGTCTAAATGTTTACTCTATATTATAGACTACTAGAAATATAATTATATGTGACATACAGTATATAGTAGAGGTATAATGGCAGTTTACATATTATTTCTTCCACAATAAATTATTCACTATCCTGTCTGTGGATCTTTTATCAAAGCTGTCTCATAACAATTTGCACCATAACCTGTACTTTGGGATTTAGAGGAGCGTAGGAAACTTGACAGACTTGTTCACTTTTATTTACCTCAGGCAAGGCAAGATAGGGAAGGACAAACAGTAAACATAAGCTCATGGTACGCTCTTCACCTGCCCCCTCCTGCTCATATGGTGTGATCCGCTACACATGCACACATACAGTATGTGTGTCTGTGTATAAACACTACACTAGTTAGAACATGTGAAAACTATGATCTCTGACGCCTATGCAGCATGTTGAGTGTAAATCAAAAGTCAAATGTAAGTCTTATGGGCCACTGTGTTATGACTGACAGGGCTCTGGAATCGAATCGTTTGACGTCTATCGACTGGCAGACTGTGATTGACTGGCTGCCAAAACATAATGTTTATGAACATGGAGTGTTTCCTAGACTTTTTCTTTTTTATTAAAATGTTCCAATTATGAACACAGCACACCTTTCGGCACAACTTTATAAGCAAATAAAGGAAAAACTAAAATTCTGTAGAGCACAAAATTGATGACTTTATTTTTTTTCTATTACATTAAAAGACAATTAATAAACACGACTTTAAAATACCAATAGTGAATGTGAAACAGATTTAAGAATATCTTCATGTTTGTGTTGCTTTGTCAGTATATGTGAATGGTTCCAAATAAAAACAGCATCTTGCAGACTAAAATGTGTGTTTAACAGAACACTTCATAGTGGAATACTGTATTTTCGGTGGTACAAAAGAAGCTGTTTTGCTGCATGTCCAAGTTCATCTTTTAACTTTCAAAAATAGCTGAGCCTCAAAGGAAAAGAAAAGTTTTAAAAGTTTGAGATTACAATATTTGTCTTTTTGTATGAAAACGCGGTGTGACCCAACACGAAACAGTAAAACAGCATTTGAAAAGATGACACAATAAGCAAGCGTTTGCCTCTCCTGGGAGCGATTCATCACAATAAAAAAAACATTCAAAGGCTCTTGTGGCTAAATGCAGTTTCTATTTTTGGCTTTCTTGTCTGTTCTTAGGAAAAATGCCTTCCAGGTCATAGCCGTGGATGGTGTGTGCAGCGGAGTCATTCAGTTCCAAACCGCAGACGACTGTTTGGACTGGCTCCAGGCCATCGCCGGCAACATCTCCAACCTCACCAAGCACAATGTGAGTTTGAGCATCACACAGCTGACTTCTGCCCTTTATCGTGGAATTAGATCAGTTTCTAATCTAAGAATCTAAGAAATGAATGAAGGACAAGGTTTAATATTTCAGCTTTTTACATGAATCTATGTTTCTTATTTACAAAATCTGTAAAATGTTACATTACAAGTTCATTTTTTGCAGCATTTAAGTTAATTTTTTATCACTCTTTCACAGACAAAAAGTTGTGGGGGTTTATTTTGTTTGTTTTTTTAGAACAATGTAAAGTTTCACTGAACATAATGGCAGAGATGTTTGTACCGGATTTCAACTTTAGCAGCTCATTTCCATCTGCTGTCCTGGGAGGAAGAGTGGAGGCACTATTGGACATGTTTTTAGTGATAGAGGAAACCAAAGCACCTGGAGGAAACCTACATAGACACTGGAAGAACATGCAAACTCCACATAGAAAGCCCACCCAAGAGTCAAACTTTTCGCTTTGAGGCTGGAGCACTATCATGTTGTCATAAGCTGCTTCACAGTCATATCAGACCCCAAAAACTGCTACAATTATAAAAAAAAAATGTGTTGGCTTTTAAAAGAGTGAAGAAACAACAAGAGATCATTCCAAGTTTGGACGTAACAGCTTGGAAAGATCGGTCTCTGTCACCATGAACAGTTTCTGATCCAAAGACATGGCTGCTGGAGGCCTGATTTTGGCCTATTTTCAACAACTTGACTGTCTTAGATAACATTTGTCTGATATTTTGCAGCCACATAACTTATAAGTCATAATAAGACAAACAGCATACCATAATATACACCTTTCTTTCCTGATGGCATTTTCTATTAACAACAATTAGCAATCATTTTATCTTTGTTCAAATGACACTACCATTATCAAAAATAATATAAGTTCTGTCCACACATTTTGTCGAGAAAGCTCTAGGAAGCCGCAGTGTATTTTATATGGATTCATGTCAATCACGTCACGTTAAATGGATGTGTCTGTGCGATCGGAGCATCTAGAAAGGTCAAATAAAAAATGTCATGTAGCAGAAAATCTCTTCTGTCAACATGTCAAAGCACAAGTTTGTCAGCGAAACCAGCCTTAAGATATCACATACGCACTGACAAGAAATGTTTCCCTCTGACACACTGAAAATTTCTCAGCTAGAACATGAAATCAAATCATTACTTGGACAATTAAACTACTACATCTGGATATTATTAGAAAGTTTACCTGCATCATATAAAAAGTCCATGATGTCTTGTGTATTTTATGATTCTCTCAAGTTCTTCTCACATTAGGATTCATAAAAATCCATCTATTTTGTCAATTAAATCTTCTAATCTAAGAAGACGAGGTATATAGTAGCACAAACTGACCATACGAGCAGAAAACATGCTGGATTTATCATGAAGAGCCACTGGAAAAATATTATCAGTAAAAAACGAAATCCTCCTATATCTCTTAATACAGTACAGCGTGTTCCTCTTTGTCATTTTATGTAGTATAACTAGCTACTGTATGCAGTATTCATCTTCATTTAAAAACAAAATCATTGCCTGAAGCAATTTTTTCTATAGTCTTGCACATGGCTTACAAGTCAGTATGTTCACCAACATGATAGTCCATCTGATAAAGGTTTTGTCCGCGGTTAGAACAAAAGGTTTCAACACTATTTACCATTACATACTGCTGCCACTGAGCCCCATTTACGTCTGATAGAGAAGCTATGGTTAAGGCTGCATTGGTTATTTATTAGATTATATTTTGCTTTTACTGTATCTGACGAGACACATTTAGTACTGAGAGCACACTGCACCAGTAATATCTAGAGTGGCCTTTGCTATAGACGGATGTGCATGCCACAAATCAAACTATGTTATTGTTGTTTACACATGAGTAATAGCTTCACGCTTTCTGCTTCTGTGATTCAAGATATTGTATGAAAATGGAGTCAGATCACACTGTCTGTGAATCTCAGAAAACAGGGGATAATTAGTTAGAAACGCGCCGTCAAAACATCTGTTTGAAGCCAGTCCTATTTAAAGACAAGAGACAGGCTACTCTAATACCAATATTTGCATATCAGATTTCATTTTCAGATTTCATTTCATAGCACAGGCCAATGTTTAGTTGTGGCCAATCTGGCCCTTAAAGAACACATGGGAAGCTTTATTTAAACACATCTGAAGACATTATTAGCCCAACAGGTATATTCAAATTCAATTGAAAACAAGTTTTCTGCCCCCATGCTCTTTGAGGAATTGGCCCCAACACACTAAGTCACACATTTTATGCAAAGTTTTCAAACTGGATCATAATTAAAAAAAATATCGAGATTTTTGTTTTATTGAGGTTCTGAGCCTGAAAAAGGCTTTCAGGCAGTTTAAAGCGATATGGCAGATATACAAGTTTTCTAATTGTGACTTATTTGGTGTGATGTCTTAAATATTTATAGTTTACAGCAGTTAAGTTGCAATTGGGCAAATAAAAGTAGAAAATAACAGGAAGTTTAAGTTCTAACAGCCAAATGTAAAAACAATTTACACACAACTGACACAGTTTCCTGGAGTTTAAGCAATCATTTAACACAATTAAAGTGTTACAATTGTGGATTCCCTCCCTACATATTTACTGGACAAAGACAACAACTAAATGAGTAAAATCAAGTAAAATGTTTAGAGAAATCTTAATCACAACCATGTTTTTATGGTTTACTAAAAATGTAGTCTAACCTGTCATACACACTTTAACCTGTGGTAAATATACCCAATTGAAAAATGTTCCATGGTCCTGATCGGTCCTCCCACCTTTTGCCCACCAATCTGGCCTCATGACATCATCACATTTTAAAACACCAACTCAACTTATTTGTGAATTTCAGGCAAGTCATTTCTTCCATTTTGAAGATTTAGTAAGAACCTTTGCCAATTACTTTTCATTTGAATTGTGTTTTGCTTTTAAAATAAAAGTTCAGATGAAACATTTATATCTGAAGTCCATAAATAAATCTGTTCCGTGGGTTTCAGCCCCTAAAGTTGGAGAAGCCAAACTGATCAATTTCTTTTACTGTTTTATACAACCAGTGCTACAGAGTTAGGTCTGTAATTTATCAATCTATTGAAACTTGAACCTTCAGTCTGGACACAGAGAGAAACAAAGAGAGGATTTACTTTGATTTATACTTACAGGGTTAAACTGTCCTCAGCATTGACCACAAAAAACAATCACTCAATCTCTAGTATGTAGGAATTTGCATAATGCATATTTCTAATCTTTTTCTACAAATGTTTACCTTAATCTACCTATAACAAAACATAGTTTAGCCTGTTTACATCATATTAAGATTTAAGAAAGTATAAAACTCTGATCAAATGTGGTTTTGTAACCCTAAACTCTCCTACTATCAATTTGAACTCTCTTTGCACTCTTTCATCTTATCTAATTGTTTCAAATGTGCTAACCTCCGATAGGGACAGCATGCAATTATCACTTCATCCGAATTAATTATAACATGTCTTCTGCTTTTATGTCAGCAACAATCTCCCATTCTCTCACCATTAACGTCGCTTCTTTAGCTCCACATCCCCACAGGGAGATGTTACACCTCCTCTTCTATACGTCTGTACTTTTACTGCCGTTATATAAACCGATAAGACAGCGGTTTTGAGCCTTAATGCCACCATTTTTCAATTTGTGCTTGGTCTAACAGCCTCTCTGGTATTTTCACAGCATTAGTGAGACAGGCTAATGACTTCTCGCACCACACACGCGCTCACATCTCGCAGCCTAAGGTTATTCGGTACCACTTTCAGCCATTGCAGTGTATTGTAGCTACTATTCATCATAATAAATTATATAGTAATGATACCGGCCCACGAAAAACAAAACAACCAATAAGAGAGCTATTACGGTGCACACATTTTCAAACTCCAGACCTCGAGAAGTGGATTTACGCTTGGTTGGCTATACTCAGCGGGGAAGTCGGTCGCAAATATGGCTAACGAGCTCCATCAAATGTACCCGCCATATTGTACTTGACAATGTTGACACTTAGGTGAATATTTCCCATGTTTAGAATAATTTTGCTAGGCTCTATCTCCCCAGGGGCTAACATATGTCGACACTTTTGCAACATACTCGTGCCTGACTTGCATAGTAATTGGGTTTTGTGATTGCTTTGTGCGCGGAAGTGTCTGGGGATAAATAGAATTGTGTTTAATTGGAGTTGTAGCGAGATGTGCTAAAGCTAATGCCAATAGCCCCTGTAATTTAAAGCACTTTCTGTCATTGACATTTAGCAGCCGGTAATGTCCACGCTAACAGAGATTATTCATGATTTTTTTTTTGGGAGAACAGGGAACTCATAAATTGTGATTATTAGTTCACGTTTTGGTGCGGGAAATGAGTGGAGCTTTTTTTACAGCAGGTTTTATAAGTATCGTAAATCCGTGAGTTATGGCGGTTATTGTAGCTACCATATTTTTCAAGGCTTAGTCCAATAATCCTACATCAAAGAAGAGAAACTGGTTGCTGGAGCAAAGAAAGAGAAATTATAAATGTTGCTAAAGGCGAGCCAAGGAATGGTTTGTAACCTATTGTACCTGTGACATTGGAAAGCAAAAAAAGTTATTGGCTTTTAATAGCTGACATATGCAGGTAGGGGTGACTTGGTGAATTTAAATTGGTCCAATAACTATGGGAGATAGAATGGTTGTCAGTCGGTGTCACCATGTGTCAAATGTGTCACAACTGGCCATAATCAGCCTGAACCCTGCCTCAGGCCCAATGGGAATAAGCAGAAGAAAAATGTTCGGCTTTAGCATAATCACCTGCTGTTTGACTTGGAGAGTATATAGAATGTGGTATTTAAATACGGTGGTCTAGACTTGCAAAACACATCTACTTCAGAACAAAATCTATTAAAAATACAAACATATTCACAAAGTGATAAAAATACATTGACCCCAAGGTGAAGATATTCAAATGGCAGAATAAATTTTTAACTTGTGGGTGTTGTGTGAAAGACTAGCTAACTGGCATTGCAAAAATGCTTTTAAGCATTTTTTTTTAGCTCTCAGATATCTAGATCAAATAGCATGGCCAATAGAATGTTGTAATGTCACCTGAACCAATCGTGTGTTCTCTTGAGCATTTTTCTGTGTATATTTAGCTTCATTCAAGCTAGTTTGATCAATACTGGCCTAAAACATTCACCATAGGGAAAATCCTCCAGCGAGAGTAGTCCTGGTCTAGTTGAGCTCAACATCTGGAGATGGTCCCTGAGCAGCACCTCAATGCTCCTGACAGGTGCCTTACTGAAGGATGGGGCAAGAATGAATTTCTCTCCCGGTGTACTTCTTACCTTACCTTATTACCAAGGCTTATGTAGTCTAGTACAACTCTCCTGAGCCCCACATCAACACTTAAATTAAAGCAGGGGTCTCAAACACAAATGGAGCTGGGGCCAAAATAATATAAGTCAATCTATAGAAATAAGAATATTAGGCTATATAATGCCTAATCTATATAATTATAATATGTCTACATTCATTGTTTTACATTTTATGTCATACACACAACACACACACACGTGATAAAGTCAATTAAACTGAGTAACCACGGCCCAACTGTTCTGCCCTGGAAAATTTTGGACAAATTTTAAGAAATTTGCTGTATTCTAGTGCATTTTAGAAGTTTGTTAGTCACATCTCAATGATATATTTGATTGGTGGGCCATTATCACTACTAATCAGAAAATCATCCTGAGGACCACATGAAATCATCTGGAAGGCCGCATTTGGGCCTTGGGCTGCCAGTTTGAAACCCATGTTTTAAATTATTCCGGACTGCTTTAAGTCGTCTGCATTAGCATGTCTGGGCAGGCTAGTTTTGTTTACGTCCTCTTTTTAATCCTGTTATTATATGTGAGATGACAAAGCATGTTTGGGCCTCGACTATACAAAAACTCATAATATTTAAGTCAATAATTCAAGATATTTAATTATTTACTAAACGATGGGACAGTATCAGCTCTCAAAGCTTAATGGCAACCTACATCTACTGTACTTGTACTGTTAATTACTGCAAGCTATGAGCACTTAAGGTTTTATTTATCCCACTGTTTACTGCGCCTCCAAATCCTTAAGGGACAAATGAAGTGGCACATCGGCTAATTGATTATACTGTACAATGCTAGCTCCCACCACAACTATAAACAGCAACAAAGAAACAATTATGTAGCACGACTCACTGGCTGTTTTGCACCAGTGCGTTCCCTTGACGATTCCAAGTCAGATGGAAAAAGAACTAAAATACAAGATAGCAAAATAAATTACTAAAAAGAGTCATGTATTAGATCTTTTTTAAATGAAAAAAAGTAGCTTGCTCACACTCAGATTCCTTTCATGTGGAACAAGGCTTTTGGTGGAAGATTCAGTTTTATGTCATGAAGGTTTACATGAAAAAGCACATAAGTACCACACTTCTATTAGCGTTAATTGTGAGCTTTTGTGTTCTTGACTTCTCTCTAACTGGTAATGTATAAATATGATGTATACTGAGGCATACAATCAAAAATAAAAACACCATCTCATGAAATACAAACCATGTTGCAAAATGTGCTGTTTCATTGTGATGCTGATTTGACTTGGGAGCAGATGTAAATAGAGCGCAGAACTATCTCTAAATGCAGTTGGATTATCTGCACCATTTTTAACTAGATGAACTGCGGAGTTTAGGCATACCAGGAAAAACATTTAACTTTTTTGTTTTAGGAAAAAAGAAAGAAAGAAATGGCCAATTGAGTAAGGTAGTCTTTGTTTTTCTATGATATTGCAATGCTATGTGCAAGAACTTTAGAGATTAGTTAGACATGCGGGACCACAGTGGACCACTAGAGGTGAAACTCTTGGTCAAACTTGTGGTTGGTGGTGGTCCAAGAAGCCAATGGCGTACGATGACGGCTTCAGTTCTATCAGTCTGCCCCAGGGCAGCTGTGGCTACACAAGTAGTTTGTTACTGTCATGAATGAATGAAAGAGTAATGTAAAGTAAAGTGTCATCTTGAGGAGCCTTTGATATGTTGTAAATTTACTCTGGATTAACGCTTTCTCTCTTGACACAAATGAAGACAGAGCTCAAAGTGATTCAACTCAATACAGTCTTTATTGTTCAGTTTAGAACTTCATCCATGATAAAATATATGATGAGTAGTGTGCAGACCAATCACCCGAAGTTCTGCTGCCCGTGTCTAGGATGTCCGATCAGGTTTTTTTGCCCCCGAGTCCGAGTCATTTGATTTTGATGATCTGCCGATACCGAGTCCCGATCCGATACTTTTATAAACATTAATGTTAAAGTAAATAAACCCAAATGAATTTTATTTTTATTTTGTTTACCTTTTTTAACATTTAGCTCTAATATTTCACTTCTGTGACGTAGCTTGAACAATCAAATAATACATAAATTCTTCACTTTGGACCTTAGTGCAACAGTAGATATTAAATTAAAAAGGTCTAACATGAAAAAACAGCATCAACTTAAAATATCCAGCAGCATAAGAAAACAAAAGTGCCACAGTGTTTTTAAGTAAGGCAAGTAATGTGTTTTTAGGAACTGCACTGCACTCTCCAGCTTTAATTTGACAGAAAAATTATGTTTTTCTTCATGAAAACCAACATCTCTTTGCCTACTTCACGTTGTACTAAGAATTTTTCACCCCGTCCCACACTAAATAGGATTCAGGCAACCTCTGCTCTCTCTCATACACGTGCACGCGCCTTAGCACCCAAACATGCACGCGCAGCACCGAGAGAGCAGCCGCAGGAGAGAAGCCAAAGAAAGAAAAGACCAGGTAGGACTAAACGGCTCATATAAAGCGATTGTGAACAGAAGGAACAGCGCTGTCTTCACAAACACGTTCGTTACAAGTTAAGCTGTAAAATGGTGTGTGGTTTATAGCAGTTTGACTCATATTCGTGGAGAAAGAGCCTCGTAAGGACGTGATTTAAACTTGGTGTTTGAAGTCGGAAAGTTTGCGATGTTTACGGTCGTTCACGGAGCTTCTGGGCACGGTACATGTTGTTTTAGTGGTTGTAATCTTTGTAGTTGACGTATTTTGAAAGAGCATCGGAACTTTATTTTGTCTGCGCGGCTTTTTCTTGTGTTTTTCCTGCTAAAAAGTCCGGGAGACGCGCCGTTGACGCTGATAATAATAAAAGTCTGATCTATTGAGGGACGCGTAGCGTATTGACGGCCGTCAGACGCGCGTCTCACACTGCTGTTGTAAATTGTTAGAACCAAATCAGGCTTGATTCCATTTTGAGCGACTCCTGCGTGTATGACGGCCGTATATGACGTGCTGCTGCAGTTACGCGCTGCTACTGCTTTGGGGGTCACTGTGCCACCGCGTAACTAGATATGATTTTAAAGTAAGTAATGAGAATAAATATTTCCGAGTCCTGATCGGGGAGATAACGTCGATTCCGATCGAGTCTGAAACCAGGAGATCGGGGCCGATTTCCGATCACGTGATCGGATCGGGACATCCCTACCCGTGTCCCAAATCGTGGCTCAAACACACAACGAGAATTTAGCTTGAAGAAAAATCCCTCGAAGAAGCAGCCCAGACAAAGGAATACAGAGCATTTTATAACCTTCTATGGCTTATCAAATTTCAGGCCTTACGTAACTTGATAGATTTGTGGCACGTGCCGACTAATTAATATTCAGACCTTCCCCTTTTATTCTTGAACTTTCCCAATTCTGCCCCTACACCTGCATTCACAAGGCCAGTGTATGTCCTGTATTACTGTCTATGCTTCTCGCTCTTATGTACATGCCCATTCTACTTTGGTTTTGTAGCTTATAGACTTAGATAATACAGCAAGAAAATATTAAGGCTAAATAAAATAACAAGGCTAAGTAAAATAGGTTACAATAACAACAACATGTAGACACTAGTTCTTTAAAAGTTATTACAGGATTTTGACTGTGATTCATCACTTTTAAAGTGCATAAGAAATGTAAGATGGGGATGGGAGGGAAAAAATGGCAACAAAAAAAAGGATCTACTGTTCTTGCATCTCACATGTATGAAATAAAAAGGTTAAAAACAAAAAAAACAAATGTATAGCATTATTATTAGCCTGGAAGTCCATAGTAGAGATGTTCATATTTTGTCCTTACTCAAAGGCTGCTTAGTAGCTTGCTTTGCCGTGCCAAAAATGTATTTAAAAATCTATGTGATGCAGACAGACTTTAACCAGTAAACAAACACAGATGCAAGCTTATTTTGACCAGGCTTTGAACTTTTGAAATGAAAGTTTTAAAAAGAATTATACAGTGTGCTGGTTTTGTTTTTCAGGTCGACTTCACTCATGAGTTTTGATTTGAATGAGATTTGATCGTCCTCCCTTCAAGTTGAAATGCAAACGCTTAACAATCCAAAAGTGCAGCTATTGCCTCTATGTTGCTGAATTTATTACTGGCCAGTAAGCAACGGCTGTGTCCTTTTCGCTCATCAGACCATAGCTAAGTACGGTATGTGTTGGTTGATATTTGAAGCTATATGAATGTCCCTCAGCAATCTAATGTCTGCTCAAATGTACTGTGGACACATTATGTGGGCTGGTCTGGTCAGACTGTCTCCTAGTAATCATATCTGTGAAAAAATAGGTAAGAGTGAGTCAGCAATGAATCATTTTATTTTGTTTAGGTTTAGTTTCGCTAAGCTTCTTGACCATTTACAGATTTAGTGCTATGGAGCTTTTCAGTTGTATGATGGAGTCATTATGTTTAATAATTGTTGTGAGATAATGCCAGGTGAGCTATATACAGTATATACTTTTATGTTTATAGATTTCTGCTTGTAACCCCAATTTCAGACACAATTTTTCTTATAATGAGTTTTTCACACTTGGAGCCAGATATTTCCACTTCAGTACCTCCAACAAGCTCCAAATTTTCCAGTCCTGTTCTTAATAATAGCTGACGGCTTGTAGTGGAGGATTTGTTGGTATAATTTTCATGCCGTGATTTATTGGCTGTTCTTCTCCAAGAACACAAGATGGATTTTATTTCCATAACAAAATGTGTATTCAAAACCATATTCGCCCAACAAAGGACCCTTTAATATTCCATGTTGTTAATACTAAAAATTGACATATATGTTATTTTAAAATCTCCATCCATCAGCAGTATCTAGAAATAAGCTGGTAATTCTGTGACCACTCACATTTTCTGCTATGTAATATTCAGAATGCTAAAAATATTAATCTGACGGTTTCGTTTCTTTATGGGTCACTGGGTTGGAGCCTGTCCCAGATATTTTTGGGCATGAGTCTACAAGTGCTGAATATGACCAGTTCATTATAGCAGAGGCTTAAGATGGACTTAACTGCAAGAGGCGACTTATTGCTATCAACGAAGTGAAGTGTGTATAGATTATTTCCCTTCTAAAACCACCTTTGACATACTTGACCTGGCATGGACTGTCATAAATCTAATGTTTAAAATAATGTTCATACAAACTGACTTTCTGAAGTCTTTCTTCCTGTTCATTGCTTCCTCATCTGGAGTTTTGTCTTTTGCTTTTCTTTCCAATCTGATCTGCAGAAAACACTGAATGTCCCAGTTTTATGATGTTTCATCTCTGAGATCTTTTGTTCAGCAATACCATGTCAGGCAAGCTCGACTGGATTATGTGCCTTGTGTAATTTCGTTTACAGACAGTAGATGGAGCTGAATGGAACACTTGGTTGTTTTGTGTTTATTATACATTTAGCTCTTTCTATGTTTAACCATTTGAGCACCAAAGTATGAATTCTGTCATTTGGTTAACTAAGGACCACATTGATCCATAAACTTAAGCGCCACGAGTTATGATTTAAGACAAAGTATTTGGAATTGGTATCGGAAAGAAAAATATTAATTTCTGGAGGAGCCGTAAAAGAAAGAATAATGTCAGCATAAAGCTTGTGTCATTTTTTCTCGTATAAAAATGATAGCTTATTGGATTGCTGGTAATTGGCTTAAATCATGTATTCAAGTACATAAACACAACCCTTTCAATTGCTGAACGGATATAAATTTCGTTTTACGTGAATGCGACATCAATCCAAACAACAAATCATCCATTGACGGAATATAAAATGAAAAGCTCCACTTTTTGATTAAAGGTATATTTTGTGACTCGCTGCCAGATGCCATCAACAACAACAACAGTACCACGTCTGAGAAATGATTGCTCTATTGTCGCCGCTGCCAATTTGTCTGTTTGCGCTATTGTTATAAGTCTGTTAACTGGGCCAAAATGACTGTTATTGTCACTGCGCTCTAAATTTAGAGTCCACTTAAACTGATATTGATTTGTTTTGCACTAGAATGTGTTGTTGTCGCACCTGTCCACAGACGAAAGAATAACACCCACTCCTCTCAATCAACCTGATTTGGCAGTTCTCACAAGTGGCTTCAAATATGGAGTTTGATAGTTTCAAAGCTCAGAGCCTCAGTGTTAGTATTTCAGTATATGTATCATCAATATTTCACCATCCATTTATATGCAAATAGGTTTGAAAATATGACTGAAAGTTTTCTAAAATGTTATGGACATTTTTCTGCAGTATAGATGTTCTTCATTGGTAGATGGTCTATATTTTTATACAGTGCTTTTTCACCTTACAAGGCACTAAAATTACTTTACAGTCAAGGAACAACTCATCAGTGTAAGCAGACACTGAATCCAGGTGCGTTAAGTGTCTGCCAAGACATAACGACAATCCACTCTAGTCTTCCGTCTGTGGCACCTGCACTAAAAAATATATACTTTGCCTTGCTTAAACTTACTTGAATTCAGAATTTTGATCCGAATTTTAGGAGTTTTAAGTTGATAAGGTTTGATTACTTATGTAATGTGCTGTGATCCAGTAAGAAGCAGGGTCAAACTATGGCTCGGAGTTAACTGCCCGGGGCTTAGTTTCTCTCTTTCCCGGAAAAGGGGCGTTGTGATTGGAAAGGACCCAACCCAGCCTACTGCTCGGAGCTCAGGAGAACATCTGTAACGGCGAGGCGCATAGGTGAGAGGCGACACGAGGAGGAGGCGAGTAGGGATAAGGAATATCTACTTCCAACACTGGCGTAAGTAGGCTACAACAGACCAGACCGATGCGGGTGAAACAAACTTAATGAATGAGTCGTGGGCCTTACAGTGTAGCGCGGTCTTTTATGAGCCCTGGTATTATTAAGATGCAGAGTGGGTTCCGCTCGTACCTGGAGCAGGCGCTATCTGTCGGAGCTGGACACAAACAGGAGGCTTGTGCAGGCGCAGAGTCACATCGCAGTCTTCCAGAGCGGCCCTATATTTTCTCCCATTATTCTTTATAGTCCGTGAGCGTAAATGCTGTGTCTCAAACCTCTTTGGTTAATTACAAAGTTAAGTTCCACTAACTGCAGTTGAACATATCCTGTTCTTCCAACAAAATAAAAGCTTTATAATTCACAGCAGGGGAGAGAAAGAGCACGACAGCAACAGCCTTTCTTTGTCCAAAAGGCACAGGGATTCAGCAGCGGAGGGAGCTGATTTATGTGAAATACAGAATTATAAAAGACAAAAGCCTAGTCAAATCTCAAACAAACAGCATTATAATGTATGTTAGCCTAGTTTTATTTATAAGTTCACTTAGTAATGTTGTATATTCTACTTATGCATAGAATTATGTTTAGTGGCATTATAGTGGATAACATTCACTAAGCATAATAATGATGACAAAATAATATATACGTTTGTGGTCAGGTCATAATTATAAACGGGAATTGTTCTCGCCCGACTTTCCTGATGTACATAATTAATAAATAAATACATAGGCCAATTAAAGTTGGGTAACTACTAAACTTTCAAGTTTTTAGTTGAAAATCAGTAAACTTTTTTGCTTTTTACTAAAAAGTGATAAAGGCAAAATTAGACTGCTGTGTACTGTCTGAATTGAATAATATAGAATATTAGTTCTAATCAGGGGCTACCAGGACCCCACCTTTAAATAAATGTTAAGAAAATGTTGTGAAACTCAAGCATTAGGTAAAAGTATTATCATTTTGTCAAGTATATTGATATTATAATATAATTTGTATCTACACCAAGGGTGCCCAAACTTTTTTCCCCAACGAGCCAAAATGAATATTTTTTCTTGAAGGGCAAATATGAATGATTTTGCAACCTAATTTTATGTTGCATCTAAAAAGATGATTATATCAATTTGTATGTTATGTCAATTTGTATGTTTATGCAAACATTTGATTCCTGATAATTCGTTTTGGGGTTTTTTTTCTTGTAAAATTACAATAAAAACCTTGTAAAATTTCAAGATTAAGCATATCATGTTATAAAAAATAAAGTTGAAGCTTCCGAAAGTTATGATTTTACTAGAAAAAAATGTATTAATACAAAAAAGTAATATTTTTTCTGAGATTAAAGTTTGAAGCCATAAAAAAATTTAATCTCTAAAATATAAAGACATATTAAATACATAAAACATATATAGAAAAAAAATTATAAAATTACGAGAAAAATTACCATTTTATTTATACTGTCTTGTATATTCTGCTTTAGAAATGCGTTTTCAATGATGAGAATTTGTTATACCAATGTTGGCAGTCTGGCCCACCACCACTGTTCTGGGTGAGTCAAAAACTCGCTCCAAGAGCTATATCAGTAATTACGTCACACAGAATAGATAACAGACGGACAGTCAGACTGTCCAATCAAAGACATTTAGTTCATATCTCATGCCAGAAGATAACGTTCAGTCCCAGAGAAGCTAATCTAAAACTTGCTGTGCTCAATGTCAGATCTTTATGTAACAAATAATTTTTAATGAATCATTTTATATCTTCTTACAGTCTTGACTTTATGTTGTTAACAGAAACATGGCTTGACAAAAACACAGGAAATGCAGTTCTATTGGAAACAGCTCCACCAAACTATGAATTTGAATCTGAAGAAAGAGAAGGCAAAAAGGGTGGGGGTGTGTGTGCACTGTTTAGAGATAACATTGTGACCCACAGGTTGTCATTTGGAGTGTTTTCATCATTTGAGTATGTGTCCTTTAATATGGAGCTAAAGCAATCTCCCTCTATACTCTTCATAGTTCTGTACAAGCCTCCCCAACACTGCCAGAGTTTTATTGATGATTTTACTGAAATCATTTCAGTCATATGCACAGACTTTGATGGTTTAGTTATTACAGGGGATTTGAATGTTCGTATCGATAATGTTAATGACAAAAATACAAAAGAGCTCAATGCCATCTTTGAAGCTTTTGGTCTGACTCAGCATGTGAGTGGCCCCACCCACAACAGAGGGCATACACTGGACCTGCTCATTACAAAAGGAGTTAATGTTTCAAATGTCAGTGTAGTCGATGTTGCACTGTCTGATCATTTCTGTGTTTTCTTTGACCTGCATGTTGCTCCTAAACCACCGCCTGGTCCTTCAGTTGTTCTATGAAGACACATAAATGAAAGCACAAGTGCACAGTTTATGGAAATGATTAACTTTGAAAATGTCTCATGTTCTAATGTTGATGGTTTGTTAAACTCTGTTACTTCTAATGTTTTGAATGTTTTGGACACCATCACACCAATGAAGGTCAAAGTTGTTAAAAACAAGCAGAAAGCGCCTTGGAGGAATGTTGACTCGGTCAGAGCACAGAAAAGGGTGTGCCGCAGAGCCGAGAGAAAATGGCGCAAATCAGAACTCCTAGTTCATTATGAAGCTTATAAAGGAGAGTTATACACTTACAACCAAGTTTTATGCACAACAAGGGAAAGATATTTTTCTGAAATAATTAGTAATTGCAGTAACAACTCACGTGTCCTTTTTCAAACTGTAAACAGATTAACAAATCCTCCAGCTCAGTTGCCGTTAGAACTTGTTTCTGCATCTAAATGTAATGAGTTTGCAAAGTTTTTAATGACAAGGTTCAGGGTATTAAAAATGACATCAACTCCACAACACAAATAACTACATTATAACCACCTAGTCTCTTACAACTGACTGACTTTGCACCTGTAACTGACACAACTGTCCAAGAAATTATCACCTGTCTGAGTTCATCTACATGTTGCCTTGATGTATTACCCACTAGATTTCTAAAGTCTGTGCTGAATAGTTTGTCAGCACCAGTTACTCAAATAGTAAACATGTTGGTTCAATCTGGAATATTCCCAAGTGCTTAAAAACTGCCGTCATTAAGCCTCTCCTGAAGAAAAGCAGTCTTGATGCCACAGTACTGAACAATTATCGACCCATCTCAAATCTGCCATTTTTACGAAAAGTTCTTGAAAAAGTAGTTTACCAACAACTTACTGACTTTCTCCTAATAAACAACACATTTGATGTTTTCCAGTCTGGTTTCAGACCCCACCAAGGCACAGAAACTGCTCTTATCAAGATAATAAATGACATCCGCCTGAACACTGACGCTGGCAAAGTCTCTGTCCTAATTCTGTTAGATCTGAGTGCTGCTTTTGACACTGTCGATCATGACATCCTTTTACACAGACTAGAGGACTGGGTGGGCATCTCTGGTTCTGCCCTGAAGTGGTTCAAGTCCTATCTAGAAGACAGGAAGTATTTTGTTGAAATTGGGGTCAGGGGTCAATCTTGGGACCCCTTCTGTTCAATCTTTACTTGTTGCCATTAGGTCAGTTAATACGCAATAATAATGTGAGCTATCACAACTATGCAGACGACACTCAGATCTATGTGTCACTAACAGCCGGTGAATATGGGCCAGTGGATTCACTCTGTCACTGCATCCAACAGATCAGTGTGTGGATGCAAAACAACTTTCTTCAGCTTAACTCAGACAAGACTGAGGTTATCATCTTTGGCCCACAGAAACACAGAGAGAGTGTCAGCAGTCAACTTCAGTCTCTCTCTCTAAAACCTTCAAGTCAAGTTAGAAATCTGGGGGTAATAATGGACTCAGACTTGAACTTTAACAGCCACATTAAGTCAATAACATCAGCAGCTTTCTACCATCTAAAAAACATTGCCAAAATTAAAGGTATAGTGTCGAAGCCCGACTTGGAGAGACTTATCCATGCATTTGTCTCCAGTAGGTTAGACTATTGTAACGGCCTTCTCACCGGCCTATCCAAACGAGCTGTAAAACAGCTGCAGTACATCCAAAACGCTGCTGCTCGAGTCCTGACCAGAACCAGGAAGTACGATCACATTAGTCCCGGTGTAGGTACAATATTTGCTCGGGCTGCAAAATCTACTCGGGCAGTTTCCGTCGAGGGTTGATGACGTCACTGAGATAGTTAAACAGTTTTTTCGGCTAATAAAATTAATTTATTGACATTAAAATACTATTTTAACATATGTTTTTAAATTAGTGTGCTATTTTAATCTATTTAATTTTTATTTTTTCAAAAATCTACATTTTAAAATTAATTATTATAGCATTAAATTAGTGTTCTGTTCAGATACAGTTTTATTGATAAATTATTTATTGATAAATAATGGCCCTAACCCTTGAAAACGTGTCTAATTTATCTGTATTACATACGAACAAAATGTATTTTTGTCTAGAATTCAATTTATCGGCATTAGTAGCAACTAAAATGTATTTTTAAAAGCCGTTTCATGTTTTGGGCGCTGCTGCAGTTTATAAAGAGTCCACTAGATGTCACTGTGTACAAGTATTAGTCTTTGCTGATTGACGAGAAATGCCGATTTCAGTGATTAAAGATCACAGTTATCTAAGATTTATTGAATGGATGTCGTAATTTCGTTTAAAAGTATGCTACTACAATGATAAAAATACAATAACCACTACTCTATGTACAGCCAATCAGAGCGCACGCATGACGTCTCGCTTGTGCTAACGTGGTGCTATCAAGCTAGCGAAATATAATAATTTTAAAAGTTCGGTTTTTATATAACAAAGCTAAATTATGCTAACACTGATCATAAACAGCAATTAAAATATCGATTTTCTTGAGACTAAGCTCAAATTCGTCGTTTGTTGTCGTCATGAAAGTGCGACCCGAGTAGATTTTGTAGCCTGAGCAAATATTGTACCTACACCGTGCTTAGGTCTTTGCATTGGCTTCCAGTGGCTCAGAGAATAGACTTTAAAACAGCTCTGCTTGTGTTTAAGTCTCTCCATGGACTAGCGCCAAAGTACATCTCTGACATGTTAGTGCGTTATGAACCATCTCGCACTCTGAGGACCTCAGGGATTGGCCTCCTGCTGGTGCCCAGAGTCAGGACTGAAGAAGAAGAAACTGGAGAATCAGCGTTTCAGTTTTATGCAGCTAGGCTCTGGAACAGTCTTCCAGATGATGTAAGACAGGCCTCCACTGTGACAATGTTTAAATCTCGGCTCAAAACATTTCTTTCTGTCTGTGCATATGACTGAAATGCTTTGTCTGCACTCTTTATTTCTTTACTTCTTTTAAAGTAAATTTTATGCTGATTATTTGTAGATTTTAATAATTTTGTATTGTAATTTTGATGCATATTTGAATTGCTTTGTGTATGAATTGTGCTATACAAATAAAGTTGCCTTGCCTTGGTAGTAGGGGATAAACTCACTCCCTCAGGTATAAGGGAGTGAGTTTTTGCCCAGTTTGTTTGGGCTAAGGGGAGTGTTCCCTTTGGCTCAATGTGTTTGTCGGTCGACTGCCGTGCGGGAGATCTGGGTTCGACTCCTGCTCAGGACATGCGTAACACCATACCGGTCACAATGGTGCCGTGACCCGGATTTGTCCTGAGTGGTGTGAGTTTATAACCTGGCCAGCCAGATGATTTATCGGTATTTGTAATGTGAATTCACAAACACGAGATAAACCATCTGGCCTTCGTCCGGCTCGATTGGTTTGAGAGTCCGAAACGGCCGTGGTTCGGCCCACTCACATCACAGCAGCGTGGTTTTGAGGCCCAATCACATTGTAGCAGGGCGGGCTAACACGGGCCATTAGCTCCCCGGTGCCGCAGCCGAGTCTGAATCGAGACGGCGGCTTCCGTGGATGTACGTGTTTCTGCTGCTTTTGATGCGGTTTCAGCAGAAATACGGAGTAATTTCTTTTTGAAAGAAAAGCAGTATGTGTGACACGTACTTGTTCTATCTTACACGGACATTGGATACACCATTACAAGTTGTTGCTGTGATTGGCTAGGATAAGGTAGGCCCCACACCCAATCAGCTAGAAGTATTTCCCTAAACGCCCCAACTTTTCTCGAACGCTTTCAGCGAGTCAAGTCCCAGATGGATATAGTGAGAACTCAGATAGGAGTTCAGCACATATCCATCTGGCGTGAGCCAGTGAGTTTAGGGGGGTGAGTGTAACCAGTGTAAACCCAGACGAGGGACCAGGTTGGAGAAGTGTGGTAGTAGGGGATAAACTCACTCCCTCAGGTATAAGAACCTACAAACAAACTGGGCCAAGGGGAGCGTTCCCTTTGGCTCAATGCGTTTGTCGGTCGAATGCCGTGCGGGAGACCCAGGTTCAACTTCCGCTCAGGACACGTGTAAGACCATACCGGTCACACCAGCTTAACTCTCATTTCACTTCTTGACTCAGACACGGCCAGCCACACGTCAACGAGCAGTCATTGAACACAACTGAAACAAACAAAATGTCCAAAAACTGGGAAAATTACAGCCTAGAGGGCGACAATTTCCGTCTGGAACTTCCAAAACCGAGGAAACACGAACAAGAGAGAAACTTCTGGTCAAAGGAGCTTTTAGCTTGAGGAGCTAAAAATCTTTCGTGAGAGAGAACAGGAATACAAAAAAATCATCCAAACCCTCACGCAGGAAAACACTGATCTCAAATGAGACAAGAAAATGACCAGAGAATGTTTGAACTGAGCCAACCTCAAAACAGCCAAGAAAAGCTGAAGCTGTTAAAGCGAAGTAAGGAAATTATTGAATCTCACAACAAAGAACTGAATTTAAAAGACAGAGAAATTCTACAAACCAAAAGTCATTTAGACAAAGTACTAGAAGAAAACCATCTGCTTGTCAAACAAGCCTATCATCTCAAATGTCACACTGAATCCACAGATCCCATTATTGATGGCCTAAAGCTACATGTGACAGAGATGCAACACAAAGAAGACCAATACCAAAGGAGAAAACAAACTAGAGCTGAGGTGGAGGAGGAAAAAGCAGCTGAAACAATGTGAGGATCTAAAGGAGGAATGTGTCTGGCTTAAAAAACAGTGCTATGAACACAAGGAGCTGCACAAAAGTTCAGAACTACAATGCCTCCATCTAAAGGAAAGGTGAAG
The DNA here is from genome assembly GCA_038363315.1 of Mugilogobius chulae. Taxonomy (NCBI): domain Eukaryota; kingdom Metazoa; phylum Chordata; class Actinopteri; order Gobiiformes; family Gobiidae; genus Mugilogobius; species Mugilogobius chulae. The sequence continues at coordinate 37,233,490 of CM076395.1, read as the reverse complement.
CTCTCGGAAGCAATAGTTACAGAAGTCCGAACAACAGCGAACCCTGCTAGAGGCCATCCTCTGTACACTCGAGCTGCAGCAACAGGGCTTCCAAAGAAAAGAACAGTGTGCTGGAGCAGGAGATCGAGCAGGAGAAGCAACTGAAGGATATGAACTAAAGGAGGAAAAGGAGTGTGACAAACTCAAAGCACAGATACACTACTGGAGGAACATCTCAGCCTGCAGTTTCTTTGTAATAATACAGTGGAACATCAGTTGAGAACAACTGCAGAAAAGTGCATCCTGCAGGTTCAACGAAAGAGTGTAGTGGAGCAGCTTGTGAAAACCACAGAGGAAGATCGCACACACCTGGAGGGCAGATGCCTTGCCCTGGAGCAAGAACTCGAGAGAAAGAAGAGAAGTTGGTACAGAAAACTCCTGTGCACTGCCTAATCAGCATAAATAAAAGAGCATTCAAAAAAAGAGAGATTTCTGGTTTATTTCACAAATTGTTTTTGTTCTTTGGCTTTACAGGAGTCTGCATCAGTTTTTAGAAACCTCTATGCTGCTCCTCTTGATTGGCCGGAATGTATGAAATGTCTGTTTTACTGAGTTCCCAATCAAAAATAATACATACAGTGGTACCTCGCTCTATTGCGGTTCACTTTTCGCAGCTTCGCTGTTTCGCGGATTTTTTGTGTGTGCAATTTTGCTTTTTCTTACAGTGCGTGATCCAATAGACATGCGCTAGCCTGTAAGCGTGCTTTTTCTCTCAAACGCACTATAGGGACCGTGTGACATCACAGCATTCACAGACAACAGCACAGAAGCTCTTTTAGAAAACTTTAGACAGTTTGGATCATGCAGGGGAAGCTGACCTGACGCTCGGACGTTTCTCCAGGTGAGGATTTGACTCTTTGAGCTCGTAGTTAAACAATAATAAGTACGATAATAAGTTTGTTCACACTGAAACGTCATTTGTGTAGTTCAGAGATGTGTTCAAGGAGCGTGTTGTGACTTCGCTAGAGTCCGGATGTGTTTTGTGGCTGCCTGCTCCGGAGTCCGTGTGATCCGTGGCTCAAAAACGACTCGCGCTATTGTATCTGGCGGTGAATCATGTGTTCAGCGCATTATTACATGTACAAAAGACACTAAACATTATAACCAGGCAGGTTATCAACTGAAATTATTGGTAAAAAATGAAGATCTCTACTTCGCGGGTTTCGTCTATCTCGGCTTATTTTTGAAACCTAATCCCGCGATAAACGAGAGACCACTGTACACTGTAAAATGCACCAGAATGCAGGAAATTACAGCATCATGTGCTCAAAAGTTTTCTGAGGGAAGCCCCCCAAACCTCTCGCAACATGCAGGTCATAATATAAATTATCACATTTACTTAACTTATTTGCTTATTTCAGTAATCAACTCTTGCTGTTGTTGTTGTTGTTGTTGTTGGTTGTTGTTGTAAGACACTGTGCAAAATTGACTTGTTTGAGTTTTTAATCCTGTTCTAACATTGTTTCCACCTACAAAACACAGCTGAAAAAAACTTGACAATCTAAGATATGACAAGTGCTTTTTATAGAATGATTTTGTGCCTGACAATGACGTAATCTTTTCTATTTTTTAGGGCTTAGGAAGAGCATTGAGCTTCTTTGACTTAACACAGAGTTTAATTTGGACCTATTATTTAACTTTAAATAGTTATGTTTTTAAGATGGTTAAAACAGGCCTTTAATCCAGATTTAGTCATACGTACTTTTTACTTCTCAGGTTAAATGAGGAAAGCCTGATTTTGTTTATTTCCAACTAAGTTAAACCAAACACAACACAGCTTTGCGTTGGTGGTTATGTTAGCGAATGTTTGTATTTTATATTTACTTCAGAAATCTCGGTAAGGTTGAGGTTAAGATCTGAGTGACCCCGGGCTCACACTGCATCTAGTCCAACTCCGGTGCAGCCACCGGAGCCTTTACTTAACTTGAAAAGTCTGAGAGTGGCTCACACGGCGTACAATCTAGTCGGGTGTCTCCGGTACTCCCAATCCAGCACTCTGAAAAGTTTCGTTGGTTTCAAATTTTGGCTGGACGCAGGAGCGCACCGGAGCCCTTTTTGGTGAAGTTGTGAAAACAAGACAGGATATACAGGAAACCAAGTGAGCGCTGGTGAAGTGAATCTGGTGATTTTGAAAATAAAATCATTAAGTTACCACTAATAAATAATAAAGCATCAGCATGTGTTCTTTGTTTACATAAACATGTGCTCAGCGATAAGTCTCACCCCGGACTCACACTGCATCCAGTCCAACTCCGGTACAGTCACCGGACCGGTCTAGCTACGGTGGGTGACTCACATTAGCTACGGAGTTCTGCAGTCCTGCTGAAGCCTCAGGCTCTGCTGCCGACCTCGCGAGACCCCGAACTCACGGAGGTTCACGCTCACACTGGATCCAGTTCGTACTCCGGTCCGGCGTACGGAGGCTTTCCGTTTCTTGAAAAGTAATGAGAGGCTCTCACACCGCGATCCGTCCGGTCCGGCGAGCCGCGCGGCTCTGCTCCGTACGTCCGGATCGTTTCAGTTTCATTTAAATTTTTCCGGACTGCCGGAGCACTCCGGAGCCCTTTTTGGTAAAGTTGTGAAAAGAAGACACGACCAACAGGAAACCAAGCGCTCGCGGGTGAAGTGAATCCGGTGGTTTTCAAAGTAAAAACATTACGTTTCTGCTACTACAACAAATACAGCAAAATGCTCGACATATACGCGACTATTGAACACACAGGAGGAAATAAACGTCCCGTACTTACCCATTATGCGTCGAAAAATCCAACAGAAAATGACGTGACGTGAAATAAGCCCAAAACACGGCGCAAGTGTCCTTGTTTACGTATCCATGTGCCAGAGATCACGTAAACTCCCTGAAACTCCCAAGTTGAGCGTGAATCCCCGTGAACTCGTGGTCTCGCGAGGCCAGCAGAGTCCGTGCATACGCATGCATATTCTGGAGGCAGTGTGAGTGACGACCGGACCCAGACGGATCCGGATCTGGATTTGGAGGCAGTGTGAGCCCGGTGTTATCTTGAGATTACGCGATCGTTGAGCACATGTAGGCCTATAAGTAAACAAAGAACACATGCGCCGAGTTTTGGGCTGATTTCATTTAATTTTTTGTTCGATTTTTCGCCGCACAGTGGATAAGCATGGGAGGTTTATTTACCTCCTCTGTGTAAAATAATTGTGTATATGTTGAGTTTTTACGTATTTTGTATTATTAGTGGTAACATAATTATTTGGCTTCGTGTCTTGTTTTCACAACTTCATCAAAAAGGGCTCCGGTGCGCTCCTGCGTCCAGCCAAAATTTGAAACCAACGAAATGTTTTCAGAGCGCCAGATTGGCCGTACCAGAGACACCGGACTTGACTGTACGCCGTGTGAGCCACTCTCAGACTTCTCAAGTTAAGTAAAGGCTCCTGTGGCTGCACCGGTGTTGGACTGGATGCAGTGTGAGCCTGGGGTTAGATTAGGGTAATTTCGTTAGGTTTAGGGTTTTGGAAAAGGTGTGCTAACTGTGTTGGGGAAAGACGCATACAGAAATGTAATGAAGTGGTGAAGTGAATCCGGTGATTTTCAAAATAAAATCATTATGTTACCACTAATAATACAAATGACGTCAAAACTCGACATATACACAATTATATAAAACGTATATTCCAGTGCTTATCCACTGTGCTGCGAAAAATCAAACAGAAAATGAACTGACGTGAAATAAGCCCAAAACTCAGAGCATGTGTTCTTTGTTTACATAAACATGTGCTCAGCGATCACGGAATCTCCAAAGTTGAGCGTGAACCTCCGTGAGTTCTTGGTCTCACAAGGTCGGCAGCAGAGCCTGTAGCTGCAGCAGGACTGCAGACCTGCGTAGCTAATGTGAGTCACTCACTGTAGCTAGACCGCACTGGTGACTGCACCGGAGTTGGACTGGATATAGTGTGAGCCTAGGGTAAGGTTAGGTTAATTTCGTTAAGTTTAGTGTTTTGGAAAGGGTGTGCTAACTATATCTGTGTTGGGGAAAGACGCATAAAGAAATGTAATTTTTTTATTTGGGCGAAGGGTTTTTAATATTCTTTATCATTTCAAAGTAGAGCTATAGTCTACCATTGCTCTCACAGCAGGTTTGAGATGAGTAGAACACACAGTTTAAACAGACACGGACAGATCAAGGGCACAATTGGGAGCGATTTGGACTCCTTATAAGTATTCTATGACCCACAAGGAGCCAGACACTCATTAAGCTGATGAAAATTGTCCTCATGTTCAAATAGTAGTAGTGAAAAAGAGCCAAAGCTGTGTTATGCGTCCAGCTGTGCAGCCAAATCGCAACACCAGCAACGCAGCTTGAGCAAAGTTGTTTATGTAAAAATGGTGAAACATGTTTTATGAATGTGACGGAAAATGTGAATGAAGACTGCATGTGAGAGGAGCAGGGAAAATCAGGGGCTGGTGCTGTTAAATGAGTAAAGTAGGCAGACAAATAGACACAGACAGGGAGAGATAATATTGATACTAAAAAATCTGGATTGTTTTTTTTTTTTTTTTGCTGAATGGCAAAGATTAGTTTGTTTAATTTATGTTATCTAAATCATTAGCCTATCTAAACCATTTTTTACTGTGTTTTTGAATAGACTAAATCAAATTAAATTGGAAAGTGAGGTTGATCAGTAAGAACATTTGTGCTATTCTTTCCCGAGATCATCATCATTTTGAGATCATTGATCATTGTCAAATTATGCAAATAATTTTTTTAGTTATACATTTATTTGAAAAGGACAGAACATAAAAAATGAAAATGAATTGTTGCCACTGCACATGCCATGTTCAAAGACCATCTAGCACAAAGTTTTTTTTTTGCCAACCCTGTTCCACAATAAAAGGAAAATATACATACATCTGATTTATTTACACACATCTAACTTAAAATACTTACAACTAGGGCTGGGCAATATCGTGATAAAATCAAATCTGTTTGGGGTTTTTTTGGGGTGAAATCGTCAAATCGTGATTTCCCTTTTCTCTAATTACTGCATTATTTCCAATCTACTTCTCATAGCTTCAAAGTTGCCAAATTAGTTTCTTTATAATGAATTTGTTGTCTGTTTTTAATCGTCTTTTAAGTTTTGAAGGTCATGTGTTGAGATCTTTTGTGCTGCAGTTTCAAGTCAAGTTCCACGTGAATTTTAGTAAATTTTCAGGTTTGATTCACAAAAATATATCTATTTATGAATGAAACGTAGATTTTAGCATAGTTTCAAAAACTGTTATAGTGTTAGAAATGCCAAGATTGTATTATCACACAATGTTCTAATTAATCTATTATTTGAATAACTTTATTTATGGGCTAGGTCGCTTGTCTTGAGATTTTTTCCAAGGGCTTGGTCACTTTTTTCTCTGATAATCTGGCAACACTGGTCAGTCTTTGTTCTGCTCTGAGAGTGACAGCTGGATTTAACCAATCAGAGTAATGTAGGAACTTTCAAACAACACAGATGTTTTTTTACCTCAAAGGCAATAAGACAATAATCTTCAAGAATTGTGATAAAATCGAAATTGTGATCGTCTTCAGGAAAATTGTGATGGTATAGCTACTGATGTTAAAAGCTTAAGCCACACAGTCGCAGATCTGTTGTTTGATTGGAGGTTTTGGGACTTTGAGACTCTTTACACTGGCTTTGCTCCCAGCCTAATGCTTTTTAAACATATCTCCTACAAAACACAATACAATTTTATTTTTCTGTCTTTTATACTGTTTTTAGAAGAATAGCTTCTCAAATGTGTAGCTTAAAAGTGTTTTTTGCAAGTCAAAACCAGTCTCATGTAAGATAATTTTCTGCGTGCACAATCTTGTGTCAACTAGACTGTATTGTCCTATATCTCTGAGACAAGAGCTTGTCCCATTTCTACCAAACCTCATTCTTATCCTTTCTAACATATTTTGGAAGCTGCTGCATAATGTCTTTAGTCTTATATTTTGTCATTTGTGTGTGGGTTGCATTGAGCCTGTGTCTAAAACCACAGTGAGCAGCTTCAGCCCACATCTTCTCTGCCTTCTCCGTATCATAACATCATGACAGATAGTTCCCCCTGCGGCGTCTCACCCTCCAAACCCACTCCCACACCTAAAGCACTGAAGCATAGGTCCTCATTTAAGTGAAACCTTGTTATAGCACATCACAGGTCTAGTCTAAATGAGCGAGGACGGATACCTGTGATCGGGGCCAGAACATTCTCATTTAAAGCTCCACCGCGTTCTCACTAGTTAGCTCAATACGCAGGGAGACAATGCATTTGTGTTAAATAGATTTTTTAGGAGCAGCCCGGGGACCTGGTGGAAATGACTATCCGTCTCATTGGCTCATTTGCATACACTGATTAAATGAAGGTCCCTCAACAGTTCCATTTCGGGGGATAACTAGAACAAGCTAGATTTAATACTTTATCATAGTGGACCCGCCGTAGCCGTTTTCATTTATTTAAGTGACTTTTGGAATAAATTGAGCCAAGAACTAGTAGGTTTCAAGAGACAGCTTTTTAACCCTTTTAAAGCAAGCTTAAAAATCGTTTAGGTCAGTGCTATTCTCAAAAGATGAGTTAAGCACTTGACTTCAATTAGCTTCCGAGTACAAAGGCTTGCATTTTTAAAAACCTGCTTGATGTTGGCTTGTGGTTAGCAGCTCTCTTCAGTTTCCCCCAAGGCTAAAACATGCATAATGTTCCTGTTAAGTGCTCCTGAACAAGACTGTGATTCAAGATCACTTCTCCTGACAAGCAGCACTGGAAGAACAATAAGTCAACCGCAGGAAAAAAAAAAAACATACTGTGTACACTTATACAATCAGGCTTTCATTAAGGTGTGCTCACCATTTGATTGTACCAGTAAAAATGTACATTTGCATCAACATAGCATTAAACTTAAAGGGTATATATGCATACATTTTGACTTTAAAAATTCTGTTCTAACATTGCTTCATCACAAAACACCATGTCTGTAAGATACTGTTCTTTTACCTCTGAGCCTCAGAAAACACTATTCTGAATGTCTGAGATTTATGTGTCATAAGTAGATGGTCAGATTTTCTGCATTTTCCATGAAATAATTTTATGTTTATGTGTATTTAATGGAGACTTGTAGCTGTAATATGCATTCTGTTGTCTCTAGGCAGATACAAAATAATACCAAGAATACTAAAAGAGCAGCTTGGTTTTAACATGCAGTTTATGGAGGAAGACTGTTTCAAAAATGTGTTTCTTTAATAGTTTGTCCAAATGTAGTGTGTCTGTGTGGTACCTCACAGTCATGGCTCTGGTGCCAATTCCATTCACAGTCTTTGGTCTGATGAGCATTTCTGCAATATAAGATTATCAGACAAGACTGGTTTCATTTTTGTTTTTCGTGTGTAATGAAGTTTGCTCTCAGTCTCCAGGGGACTAAAGCACAATTTTTGATAAGTTTTAAAAACACTACCCAGTTCTAACCTCATGTTTGAAGGTGTGTATGTATAAATAGTGATACAGATAAACAGTAGATAAATCAGGCTAAATCAAATGTTTATTCATAGCTAGAGATAGACCAATACCACCCGACTCTTTTGGCCGATATCTTGTCAGGCATTTCTTTGGGCTTTTCCTTTGTGGGAAAGCTGCAGTCACACTGATCAGCTGAGCTTAGTTGGTTTGGAGAGAAACGATAAGACTTCTGAGCTCTCTCCATTCCTAAGTCAGTTTTGATTTTATCATTATGTTCTATGACTTTGACTTTATAGAACAAATGATGTCTTCATGATGCAATAAATTATTGTTTCTTGGACCAAAATACAATCAAGCATCATTAAGTACTGTGGTGATTATAGGCTGAAGTTTATTTTTGTTTTTCTATCTCACCGCAGATGCTTTTAAAACAAAATTAAAAAACAGCCTCAGAAATTGAAAATTGGACATTGATATCGACATGGCTGATCAAATTTTGAAATATCGGTATCAACAACAGCCAAAGAAAAACATGTGGTCGATCTCTATTCATAGCATTATATAGAAATTAAATAAATATTTTTTTTTTTTAATATAATTTTTTAATGAGTCAGTATCGGACCAGTATTGACCTGTAAAGAAGTCAATGCAGATAATCTCATCCCTACTCGACAGATGACTGTCACTAGGTCTGATGGCATTGCTGGCTTGTTTTCATAAAGAGAAGTTTGAAGCTGCACTGTGGAATATTCTAGATCTAGTCAAAGTAAGACCATGGTGGAAAAAAAACCCTCAAAAGTAACATTGTGCTGCTTTAATGTGAAACTTGTTTGGATTTATATAGAAAATATGCAATTATCTTGTTCTCTAGCAAGGACCATAACCTCAGAACGTGGTCAAACTATAAATGCGTTAAGCGAGAAACATCATTAGTTGAGTTGATGATAGAAGAGCTGATATCAAAAGGCTGTCTGTGGTTTGCCGATGGGTAATGAAGTTCTCAGGCTTGCATCTCTTCATATACAGATGGAAGATAGCGTTTTGCTAACTTCAATTTATTATGGCACTAGCTTTTTATCAATACATACTGTTCCACTGAAATAAAAAATCATATACCTGAAAGATTAAAGGAATAAATGAGGCAGAAGGTCAGATTTCCTGTGAAACAATTTGCTACATAGCTTACATTTGTTTTTGTATCAAATGTATGGTTCATATCTCAAACAAGTGACTGTCTTAGTTCTGGAAGTACAGCAGTAATAAATACATATTTTTAAAAAAGTTTGAAAACGTACTCACTAATCAGCTATGCGATGAGTAATGAACATAAGCAATACTATTTATTTAAAATGTGTTTTCAAAATGTTTTGCCATACTTAAAGTGTTACATGTGTTTCTTAGATTGAAAACAACCACATGGATAGCGGTTAGCTCATATCAGAGTTAGCCTATAGCTACGTACCTCATCACATAACCGGTATTATTTTATTTTTTCAAATCTTTCTATGAATTTGTCATGAGAAGTTGTACTTCCAGAACCGGGATGATCTCCAACTGTTGAGGAATAACTGAACCTATTCACATGAAACACAAACTACACACAAAGTTCAACGTTCTCTATGTAAATAAGCAAACATGAAAACGTTTTATCTCAATAGCCACTTAATTTAATTTCACTCAGTCAGCTATTGCAAGACTGCAGACGGTTCCCAAAAAAGCAGGAAGTACAGGCGTCCAATCAGCGAACAGGAGTGGAAAGATGTATATGTTCTTGTGTCAAATATTAGCTTAGAATATTGTATTATACCTTATAATTGGTAAACAATTACGACTTATGTTTTACGTACTGGATTACAAACTGTGAAAAAGCAGGGATTGGTTAAATCAAAAAAGTTCTTCCTACTGTAAAGCGAACAAACACCAATGATGCGAAGTGAGATGAAACAGGCCTATGAATCAGGTTAAGAGACTGTGCCATTACGATTCAACTCCAAATATGTTATATGTCAGATGAAAGGATTTTAAAACATACTTTCGGTAAGACAACCCCAAACAAACATTTAGGTTCAGTGTTTGAGAAGTTTCTTTGTATGTTGTCCCTCTTTTAGATTCTTACATCATCAATGCTACAAAGTGAAAGAACATTGACCTGATTGTGAAAAGCAGCCCCAGCTTAGATGCTCAGACTTCCCTCTCCTCAGACACTTGCTCCTCCTCATTTAGACTATAATGAGCTACCAAATGAACACATTGTGAAATAGCTCTGGTATCACTCAGACTGACGAGAATGTCTTTAGGGAGAAAGACCAATCGTGACCAATTATCTCAAATGGATTTTTCATGTTTGCAGAGGAAGTTTCTTGTTTGTGGGCGATTGTTCTTGGAATAATTGTGTATGTTCCGAGGCAGTTTAATTTGTGCCCATTGATTCCATCTTCTGAAAGTCCAGCTCCAATCCACTGAGGCCAGATTAGTTCTTGTATAAATTAGAGAAAAAATGGAAAGGTTGCTCAGGACACAAATCTACTGCATTGCAACCAGTCACTTTTCTAGTGCCACAAGAACTCAGACTACTATTTTCTTATTCTACTTACATGTTTGGTCATCAGATTGTCTTGCAGTGTTTGTCTTAATGCTTAAAATGATGATTAGAAAGTATATTTATGGTGTAGGGTATGAAAAATATATCACATATTATTTATATCTGTTTTATTCCACATTGTAACATATTTTTTGTGACACCATATAGCCGTTAAAACGAATATGACAGGCTTACATATATTTGTAATCATGACATTGGTGACATTTATCCAATGGTGAACCGTTTCATTGGTTTATCTTAGTTCCACATCCCTTTAGTTGTCGTTGTAGAAAAAAAGGCAAATAAATTTGAATTTAGAGCCGTGGTTTTATCTATGTTGTCAAAAAGTGACATTCCATCAAAAAGTCAGAGACATTTGCCACACTTGACAGATTTTTCATTTAATCAATTATTTAACAAGTAAAGTTTTTATGGGTATTATTATTGTCTTTCAAAGCTATGCCATCTTTTATTTGGATTTAGCCTTTGTTATAAGTAGTGTTGTAAGAAACAGTTATAGGTTCATCACAACCTTCAATAAAACAGATAAAGGACCGCTAAAGCTTGTGGGTGTACAATTTTTTGATGGAATGCAAAAGTGAATATGTCTAGTCATTAATAGAAATGAACAGACAAAGTACAATGTCATTAAAAGAAAAAAATCCTGCCTACCATCTGACCTTATGACATCATTATTTTCTACACTGTTAAAGGTGCACTGTGTAATCTATGGAGGTGAAAAGTCAGCGACACAATTATACAAATTTAAAACTATGATTTGGAACATTGTTAATAGCCATAAATGTGTTATGCCATAATGTGAAAAAATAGAACTAAATAACATTTTTTCCATGGAAACAAACATGAGGAGGCCTTCCTACAGTCCAAATAGTGATTCATTTTGTGGCCATGCAAGCTCACTCAAAGTAAAAGCAAGAATTTATTATTTATTTAGTGCAACAAAACATTTAGATGACAAAAATGTGTTGTTGTTTTTTGTGCTTGTTTATTTTTGATCAAAAAGTTACGCAGTGCACCTGTCCAAGAAAGTAGGATATTCAATAATAAATGTCACTGAAATAGCCAAACAAGAAAAAACAAGAACGCGTTATTAAAATATTAAATGTAATCAGCTCATTACTGAAAATCATGATCTTGTGCACTTTAAAAATAGTTTAAATGTTTTTTCTCTGTACAAAAAATAACAATTAGTGTATCTAGTGCTGTAGTTTTTAGTCATTAGTTTAGTCTTATACACGTTTTTATCAGTCGACAAATTATTTTATTTACATTATAAAGATTTATTTTGAGCAATAACAAAAAGTAGTGAATGAGCTAAAGATTTGGGACAAAGTTACTAAACTTTTTTGCCTTTTTTATATAAACACACAGTTTCCTATTCTTTTTCTGTACAATTTGAAGTTTTTTTGTCTTTTTCAGCATTTGTCTCTTTTCACTCTGATTAACTTTTTTTTTTTTTTGTCCTACAGGTGAAGAAAATAAATCGAAACTTTCCAGTCAACCAGCAGGTACGTGCTCCCTAATCCCTCACTGTTAGCTTACATTTAGATTTTTTTATGGAACAAGACTTTCTGGTCCTCATCCCAGTTGGATATAACTCGCTCAGTCAGTTTGTCAGAAAAAAGCCTCCTATTACCAACTATTGCAACGCCAGTCGGCTGTTTGCATCACTTCAGTCCATCCAGCGAGGAATGATCGGTAATAAGTTATGTCAGGCTAAACATCTCTTCTCTTTTGTTGCCCTTTCATTTGCCTGCGAACACAGAAATGACTTAACATGACAATTTATGCACGCGAATTTAAGCGAGCGAGAAACGTGTCCCCAATCTTTCACTGCTCTTTTCCCTCAATAACCGTCTAAACCAGGAAACTGTGTGGAAGCATGCAACGTCTTCCGAAAATTGCAGTAGCGAGTCTTTGTTCTTTTGCACTGGTCTAACTTGTTCTGCCTTTGATGAATTTCCAATAACATCCACATATGTGTCGGCAGATCATCTATATGGGCTGGGTGGATGAGAAGGAACAAGACTCCGTGCAAGATCGAATGTACGCTCCCAAGTTTCTTGCTCTGAGAGGGTCCTCGCTTTTCAAGTTCACGGCACCTCCAGTAAGTATGCTTAAGATGTATCTACATTAGAGAAACATTTATTTTTAAGCGCAACATTGTCTCTCATCACAAACATAAATGGAATTAAATTTAGCTTGTAATTTCTACTTGTAAAGTTGCCTTTCTCTAAACCTCAGAAAATCTTCAGTTTCAGATTTGTGAGGTAGAAATCAGAAGGCCAAATGACAAAAAAAAAACTATTATTATATGTTGTTGTTTTGTTTTGTTTTTTAACTAGCTCATGAGTTCTTGTACACTTTATGTTTTTTATTGTAAAAGTAAATAAAATAATCTGCTTCCTTTGAAAGCTTGCATACTTGTGATTGGTTAAATCCAGCTGTCACTCAGTCTTTCAGAGGCTGATCAATCAGGAGTGGGTGGACTAAAATCTGTGCTTGAACAGGAGCTAACTGTCTAATCCGTATTGTGTCACTTCTAAGTGACACAGACTGACTGTAAAGACTGTAATTGGATGCTTCGGGAGTAGGTAATTTACATAATACCGTTTTTGTTTGCAAGGACCATGTCAGACAGATATAAATACCTGTATATATTATTTATTGAATAAGATATTTTATATTGAAGTTGCGTGGAATCCGACGAATGACAGCCAAGCAAGGAGCCTCAGTGTGGGGTTCTGTCTCAGCAATCTGCTCCGTCGATTCAGTACCCCCCTTAACTGGATGCTGAAAGGAATACTGTGAAGAAAGTCAAGTTGGTGGGTCGAGAGTGTAGTAGGGTCAAAGTGAGATAAGACAAACAGTCAAACTGAAAGACGAACTCATTCTTCTGGAAAACAGTGGGGCCACAATCCCGCTCACAAAACTCAATTAATAAAACATTAATTTCACTTATCTCAATTTTTATCCAAATTTGTTACATTAAGAGCATGTAAAAAAACTGACCAATTGGAGGAGTATGTAAGAAAATGTACAGTGCATTTTCGATATATAGCATGTGTGGACTTTTAGGTCTGTTAAAAGGTGGGGTAGCTAACTTTTTTTTACAGAAATCAGTCAACTTTGTGCTTTTACTAAAAGGTCTATGTTAAGTGCACAGTGACCACTGTGTACTGTCTGATCTGAATAATGAGGAATTTTATTTCTCTTCAGGAGCCAAATGCAGCTCTCTGATTGACTGTGCTTGAGTGGTCCTCTCCAGTTTCACTTTGCCGTTTTTAAGAAGTGATAATTGCACCATGTGTCGAAGGATTTAGGAGAATAAGAGGTCAGAATCAAAACCAAAATAGTGTTTGCAGTGCAAAAATCATCTATTCCACCTTTAAATCAGAGTAATGTTTTGGACAGTGCCTGAGTACCTCCTAACAAAGGTAAATCTATCTGTTTACCATAATAAAATATTGTACGTATATATTATAGTAAATGCTCCAGATCATATATAGGGATGTATAATTTACTTTACTTACTTTACTTCACTATCCAATTGTATTTTAACCATTACAAGTACCACCTGGTATATGGTTCTATACACATGGTTAAGAAAGACGTGTTTGACTCTATATGCAAATCACAACATGTAACGTGACACGAAAAGCTGCCGTGTCTCACAAAGATTGATGCTCTTCCACATCAAGGACTATCACCATTCTTGCTCAATCAGCTAATGGTAAACAACAACACGTCAGCTCACATACATGAATACAAGTACCTCTAATGACATGCTCCGAGCTTCACACCGTCTGCCCCCACGCGAAAAACAGCCACGACTTTACACGGCCCCTACGGCACATCTCCTCTCCGTCAACCATTTGTCTAAGTCTGTACTTTTCCACTCGAGGGGAGAAAATAGGAAGCAGCTCACTCATAATCATTTGCGGCGCATCGATCTCCCCTCAGATAGATGAAGATCATTAAAAGTGTTTACATTCTGCCAGCCACTTAAGTGATTATGACAAGAGGGATAAGCTGTCCGAGTCGGTGGAGATGGCAAGAGATTGATGGCAAGCTTCAATGGCCTCGCGCTGCTACAAATGGAAAATGCTAATGCTACGAGTGGCTAGCCGAATCCGTCATGACGAGTGTGCTAATAGCGGGGAGACTTCGGCGTCATTCATCAATACGTGCAAACTCAATTCAAATGTATTCCTATAGCGGAGTGTGGCGCAAGTCTATACATCAACATTACTTTTAGAGACCATTATTCTGTCGCGGCGCTTTGAATAATTCAGTGTCGCTGTTTATGGAGAGGACATTGCAGGAGAATGCTGGGAAAAATTTAATTTGGAGGTATCAATTTGAAACTGTTGAATTGATAAATACAAGGCTAAATGTTTATTATTTCGGCTGTCAAAAATGCTTCCAGTTTCACAATGATCTGGAAATGCAATCAAAAATAAATGAATAATGAAATAATGAATGTTCAAAATTCAAATTTTGGTTGGCTTACAGTAGTAGAGCTGTGCATCACAGTGGAGAATTGTTGAGCCCATTTTAGAAGAAGATACTGCTGGAAAAATAAACACAATGCAGCCAAAACTTAACTCAAATCCAACTTTTTATATGAATGAAAATGATTCATATGTAAAGATAACAATAGGCCTTTTCAAACAGCGGCCCAGGGTTCAAATGTGACCCACTAACCAGTGTGCTTTGGCCCACCATTTGGTTTGATAGGCATTGTGTGATTCTTAGTGCACTGTGTCTGCTGTTATTCATCATTTAGTCCAGATTGCAGATTGTCCAGATGCAATTCAAATGTTTTTATTTATCTTTATTTATTTATTTAAGGATAGCCCCTTGAAATGGTCAAGAACTTGAAGTAGGCTAACTGTTTTGTCTCGATGCATATTCTGTGGTCTAGTCTTGTTCAAGATGAGGTTTACCTCTGATGTTATCTAAATGTAGACTAAGTTTAATCTTGGTTTTAGCTTGTTCTGTTTTTGTATTTTTTCTGTGAAAATAGTAGATTTTTTTTGCAAATGGTAGCATTGTGACTGTTTTTGGATAGTGGATGTAAAACACATTTGCAGTTCACTTTTGTAGTCCTGACTGAGTCCACAGCTTTCTGACAAATATGAGCCACTAGTAAATATAAATGAATAGCCTTGAAATATAAACTATAATTTCCCATTTTAGTCTCTTGATGCCAAAATATTAAATATCATTAGGCTGTAGTCGACCAAAGAAATTCTTGGTTGACTAAAGTTATGTCCCATAAGCTTTTAAGCTAAAAAGATTTTTTTTATTCTATCTATCGAGTTAAACGAAAAGACTAACAATCCAATGGCGTTTATGCCCACAATGGCAGATTAGATCAATGATTCAATCCCAAATCCTCAACTAAATCACAACCTTTTGTCGCTATTCAATATAGAAACCATATAATCTGTCTAAAAAAAAATAGTCGACTGTTACAAATGTTAGTATTCCATCAACCGATTAATTGACAAAATACTAAGGAGTACAGTCCTAAAAGTCATACAAAATTGTGAAATTGAGTATTACTGATTACTAACAGCAACTCATAATTCTGTGTGTCTTAAGTGCTTATATATTTCCTTGAGTTGGAAAAGTACGGTCCCAGATATTTTTGTAGAATTGTCTATTATTTTCACTCTCTGCATTTATGGGGCGCTAATACTCTGCACTGCATATTAGCAAATATTCAAGCTATATTGAATATAATCAACTATAGCCTAGTCAAGCCGACCCAAACCCACACATTGACAGTCTGAACCCGAGTCATTCAGGTGTGTTTAGGGCACAAACTCATCACATGGCAATTCATTTACTGCCACGCTTGAGGCACTGATTTTAAACTTTACCAGACCCGGTCCAAGTTCATTGCATCCACTGATAACTGAATGGCCCAAGATATTCAGCTCTAATGAACAAAACTGCGTACTGTAATTGTAACAAGAGACTGGAGCCTAGTCTAGCTAGGGACAACATCCTGGACAATTCATGTCAGGGTTAACACAGAGACAGAAAACATTCACACGTTCATTCATTTATGGGGAATTTACCTATGCATTCAAGTTTTTAGAGGTGAGAGGAAGCCAAAGTACCAGAAAAGAACCCACAATAACACACCAGAACTGCAAAAACCATCTAAAGAGATCAAAAAAATGTTGATTTGACTCAAGCATAGAATTAGATATTAAGCAAACCCTTCTCTACAAATCTTCAACATACTATTTTTAAGGTAATGCTGTTAACACGTCATTAGTTGCATACAGAGCTTCAAGGTGAACACTTGCACATACAGCTAAAGCAAGTTTATTGAAACTATTCTGTAATCAAATAATCGGTTACAGGGGTGTATAAATGTTTTTATGGATCGCTGAAATCTGAAATGACAGAGTGAAACAGGCCAGCGCCACGCTATAAAAAACATCTCATAAAAATTGTATCTCTTCCAGGTGACGACATGGGATTGGACCAGAGCGGAGAAGAGCTTCACAGTTTACGAAATCATGTGCAAGATACTAAAGGTGAGGTCTTGGCTTTACAAGGGTCAAACGCAATTTACCTCTTTGAAGGTTCAGGGTCACATTGGATTGATTGCTTGTCCCTTTTCATCATCGACAAAGCTTTAAATTACCATGAAAAGTCTTCCGATTGTAACTGACAAGGTTTGATGGTAGCTGTCAGCGCTGTAAGTAAGAGTTAGCAACAACACGAGAAATGCATTAACAGGCTTTTAAATGGAGAAAAACAAGACCGTCTGATGAAGGGAAGTTTCAGAATTGAACTTAAATAACCCAGTCTAGCGGTGGACATTGTGAATTATGCATCAGATGCATTTCATGACTGTTCCAACTCTGATTTAATTGCAGCCCGAGGATACACTTCTAGGTACGAGTTTTTTTAGGTCAGATTCAAGTCAAATAATTAAGAACCCCAGGCTACGCTCGGATCCGTTTATTCACGTCAAAATCTGTATTGAATAGTGCTTAATGTAAATAGATTAAAGCGGTACATTTAAAGACACTTGCGTCATCAGTTATAGTCCATTTGTTTTTTTTGTTTTTACTCTATTTTGAGGTTTAATTGGCTGGAATCAATTGCGAATCTCAAAATACGTTGGTTTGACTTGCTCCTTGTTACGGCGAGTTCCCAAGAGAAGACGAGAGCCGCGCAGAAGTCGGCCTCCACTCTGTCTTCATCCACACCACAACTAAATTATGGAAAAGTCTCACGCTCCGTTTGTGTTGGCTTTGAAAACTTTGGGGAAACTTTCCTTATGAAATCTAAACTCTAGTTACAGAAAGATGTGTGAAGCAGTGAAGAAGCGTCATGCTGCAGTTCAACCTCGATAGCATTATAGCTTCATTAAAAACTAGGATTTAGGATACTGAAGATGATTAATGTTTTCTGAACTATTTTGTTTAGTTTTGAGAAAACTTTTTGTTGCCATTGTAAGTGAACAAAATGTATTGCTTTGGTAATACTTGGAATATCAGTGACTGAATATATTATTAAGAGCATAACTATGATCAAATGAAAGCATGCAAAGAATATTGTCATTTTTTTCTATGAAATAAATATTTTTAGCAGATTTAATTGATTCAATGGCAGTGTAATAAAAGTAGCACAGTGTCATGAAAAGGCAAAGAAAGTTGTTCACAAAGTGCAGTTCAAACTGAGAAAGACATTTATAATTTCAAATTCATCTTAAATGGGACATATTATGTAAAACTTACTTTTCTGAGAGTGTAACTGTGTTTGAACAGTGTTTTAACACCATTAGTTTACTCTAAGTTGTGTTTGAAATCATGTTTGAGTAATCTTGTTGTTCCTCAGCTGATCCTCGGATGCTTAGAAAGTCCCTGTTTTGTCTGTAAACACTCAACAAAAATCAGATTCTGAGTAAAAATGAGTAAAAATTGTGATGTAACTACGTTACATGACAAGTAATGTACAATCTGCTTTTAGAATTTTACTATGAAGAGGTGTAGCTAATCAGTTGTGTAGTTTTAAACAAGAAGTCAATGGACCTGTTTTGCAATGTTTTGCAAATGTAAAGTATTGATCTATATTTATTTGATTTTATATATTTTATAAATATATGGGAAAAACACATTATGTCCTCTTCAAACGAAAGAGTGCAGATTAAAAATGCTTAACCCAACTTTTTTTTTTGTTTACTGTATGTATGCTTGAATCTGAGGACCTTCTTGAAAATGAGATGATTCATCTCAAGGGTTTATTCCTCTTAAATGTTAAATAAATAAATACTGGTCCATATTTGATCGAAACAGCTGCTCTCGTCCTGTTTTGTTGTTTTATTCAAATACTTTTCCCTAGCTAACCAGTTGGAGAGCCTCTATATGCAAAATCCCTCTATGTATAAAGCTATGTACTCACAAACTAACCTAATTGTACACTTTTTACAAGATAGGTATAATGCAAGATACATTAAGAGCTTTATATACTGTTTATGTGTAGTTTATATACAAAAAGTGCTCCGAGGTTTAGTTTTATCCTCATAAAATGTGCATTGCCTTCAAATGTGCTGCCCTGCTATTCTATAACAATACAGTCCAACTCCATAACACCTTTCAACAATCACATTTCCAGCCTCGCTCCCGGATCCGCACATTACACCATAAGTATACTCGAGCCCGCTCTCCTCCGCCGCCTATATGTCTGCTCACAACATCGGCAAACTACCTTGTCTATTTCCCAAAATTACCCCGCTTCCTGTGTCTTTTAGGATAACGACCTTGTGGACAAGCGGCGCCACTGCTTCAGCGTGCAGACGGAGACCGGAGAGGACTTGTTCTTCAGCGTGGAACTGGAGTGCGAGCTGCTCACCTGGGAGAAGGCCTTTCAGATGGCCACTTTCCTGGAGGTGGAGAGGATACAGGTAAAGGGGCTGATAAGATTGATCATGTCCGTATAACACCGTGTTCTCTGTGATAACATCTTGTCTCCGCGTGGACCAGTGCAAGACTACGCCTGTATCATGGAGAGTCACCTGATGGGGCTGACAATAGACTTCGGCATGGGGTTTGTGTGCTTCGACGCCGCTTCTAAGGTTAGTAATTTAGGTCGTGTCGACACCACAACAAAGAAAACAATAGCGTCGTATTTCCTGCAGAGCCCAGGAGGAAATAAAAATATTGTTAAGGTGCTTTTGTGGCACAGCAAGTACCTGTTTTCACAAATGATTTAAAGGAGACCTATGTGTTTTTTTGTCCATTTATAGTGTAAAAAGCTCTAGCATTCAGTTTGAGGTTTATTAATTTGCATTTTGTTCAACCTAAAAAGAAATAGAAGCAGGTTTGTTGATTCCAGTTCAAAGCTGCAGAACTGACAAGTTCCTCTTGAATGCAAAATTGTATTAACTTTTTTGTCTACATTTTGAACTACACTATGCATGTTTTTCTCAGAATCTTAATTTCATGTGTTGTCATTAGAGCTAGTTTATTTGAAAAATCTTTCATATTCTTTCTTGCTGGTGAAAGATATGTTCAGTACTGTAAAGAAAAGAGTTTGAGTTGTTGAGTTGTTTTTCCTGCATTAGCAAAAGACTTTCAAAAACATCAAACATCAATGTAAGTGAATAAAAAATAGAACCACTTCCAAACTTTTATCTTTGGAGGGTACTACAATGCCTCTTATGCATTTACTGTGTATGCATTTGAATTTGTGAGTCTTGTTGTGACCACTGAAAATAGTAAGACTTTGTAAAATGAATTATTTACTGGTTGAGACAATAGGTGGCATTCACGTTTTAGAATTTGATGAGAGTCAGTTGTGTATGTGTAACATTGTTCTTTGCCATGAAATGTCTGAAAAGTATTTTTTTTTTCAAAGGGAATGGAACATCAACCTCAACCACATTATCTAAACCTGCTTCACTCCGTAAGATATATATGGACAAAGACAGATCCAAACTAGGGCCAAGCAGTGTGTTAATATGGGACCAGAGATAAGTAGATTTTAAATGAATTTGTTCATAGGAGGATCAAACAAATACTTAAGCACCAGAGGGAGGATACCATTCATTACATACACAGTCTAACATGTAATGTACTTGAAACTCCAAAATGACCACAGTGAGGTCACTGTGAAGCCCTGGTTTTATCAAACACAAGATGTAATTCAAGTTAGCGGTGCAGTACATTTGTCTTTTCTGATAAATTAGAAAAATGTATTAGATTTTGAAAGGTGATGACAGCTGTGACAAACCTACTGGGTAAATTGGTAATTAGTCCGTAGTCGTAGAGGTTTTAGTGCATGCTAATTAAATCTAGGCTCATCTAGAATGTCACAATATATATATATGAAATATATTTTTCTAACTTTTCAGCCTTCAGCTGGATGAATAACTTGTTTATGAAAATAGCTCTGCTTATGCACACTCACCCGGACAAAACTGTCAAAGGAAAAAAGTGAAACTTAATGTAAGAAAACTTTACAGAAAGATAGGAAACATTTTCAAAAGATGCTCTGCCCCTACAATAATGGGCTTTTTACCATCAAAATCCCACAGTTACAAAACACAAGAGCTTACATCTATAGTTAATGCACAGCTGCCAAGCGGAGCACTACTTCAAACAGCCATTTGATTTCAAAGAGAGCTCAGTATTTTGTAAGATTGTGAGTAGATAAATTATTCCCTGGAAAGTTCTAAGTACTCGCTTTGGAAAGTACAGAAGGTCACACAGATCAAAGCTTTTGTATAGGGGACACATAAAATGTTATTATAAAGACAAGATTAAATCGTTGGTTGTTATTTATGTAGATGTGTGTTTGATGGAGACATTCCAGCTAAATCAACACTGTTGAAAAAGGATTTTGGTTCAGATCCAAGCCACATAGGGCAATTTGTTTGCTTTTCAAGTCGCAAACAAGTATTTTTATTCAGTGAAGCAGAAAATATGGACAAGAATTATGTGATGTGTGCTGCATGAATATTGTTTCACTAGATTATAGAAGGTGTTCTGTCAGAGTAACTGGTGCAACATTTAGTTCAGTTGATTTGTTCTTTTTGTTTATTGTTAGATGTATTTTTGCCATAGTACGGATCATAGGCAAAGCTAAAACCTCCAAGAGGTTGCAGACCATCCACCAGAAATAGTCCATCATGTACCTTTAAACAACCCTATTTATTTACTTCTGCATTTCACTTTGGAGTTCATTTTTATTCTCAGCAATAATGTGCTGAAGATCAGTGACATTGCATTACTGTGATATTGCTACCTTTTCTAAAAGCTTAAAATCACTTCATCTATTTTATCATCTAGTTTATTAACTAGTTTCAGAATTTACAAAACACGAACGCTTCTCCTTCAGCTTTTGGATCTTGTTCAGTTGACAATGAACCATGTGGAAGATAAAGAATCAGTTGATGCCAGAGCAGATGCTTTTGTCTTCACGAGAGCGAAAACTGTGGAATTCTACATCACACACATTGTACTTTTGGAACAGACATACAAAAATATAAATCATTGAAAGTTATAGAGAATTGAAGACACGTTCAGTATATGTAGATATGAATAATAATACTTTTATATGAAACATCACATAACATCATTGTAATTTAGCTTATGAATAGATTCTACTGTGGCGTCTGGTGTTCTGGTTGTCTCCCATCCAAGCACTGCCAAGGCACAACCTGTATTCGATGCATTGTTTTGTTCAAACCAAAGACAAGAAGACGTAAATTATTAAAACTGAAAAGCTGATTAATTCTGCACAGTGTCCACAAAAAGAAGCTGGTAGAAAGCTGCTAATGCAACATCAGTGATTTAGATTGCGCATAAAGATCCACTCTAACTTTGCTTGAAGAGAACATTAGACCAACTCAAAGTTCAGCGCAGAATACAAATTCAGCAGCTCCTTTATAGATTCATCTCTCTGTCCAAATGCCCTCCAAGTTTAGGTCTTATTTCTAACACTCCGAGCCTGCTCTTGTGATTTGGCTCCAGTTCTGTGGCTCTGTTTCCCTCCACAGTTTGTTGACACAGATCACATCCCCTCAGCCTCTACTCATCTCTTTGGCATTACTAAACATTTCCCACATATAGACCACTTTCGCCAGCTCTGAATTGCACTAGTCCACTGGCGCACATTAGCTGGACGAGCACGACACAAATACAGCCATATTGTTTGGGAGATTTTTGGCTGGAATTGAGTTTTTTTTTTCCACAGTGCAGCAATGTCCCCTGAGGAATATAGCCTCCAAAATGTTGCCAGCGTATTGTTTACTCAGGGAAGTGCACAAGCCATATGTAAACTGCAATCACTCACAGTACCCAGAGCTGGATTACTGCATAATTAAAGCCGCGTTTGGCAAACATCAAAAAAGCATGTTGGAGTTTGGAAGAGGAGCAAATACGACGACCAGAAGATAGAGTTGTAATTTGGAGACTGGGGAGTTGAGTAATTCCAAAGTGAACACAAGAGTACAAGGAAATTAAGACGCGAGACTGTGTTGCTAGCGTGTATATTGTCTCGGCGTATTGGGAAGATAGTTGAGGATTGGTGATGATGACATAGATAGACAAGAGGAATTCCTTTTTTTTTGTCTAAGTAATATTCAACTTAACTGTATAACTATTAAAATATAAGATACAACATACAGTCAGCATCAGAGCCCCGCCCGTAACAGACAACCATGTGGGAAACATAACATGAACAGTGCATTCATTTATCACTCACTGCTCATCAACTACAATAGCAAATGTGAATTTAAGGAAATTATAATGTGGTAAAAATAAATATGAAGACATGGACATTAATGATGCGCGATTCGACCCGTAACCCGCATTTTCGGACAAGGGAAATAGCACAATTAAAAGAAGTCATGCAGGTTCGGGTGAGTCGAGTCTAAACTCATGTTCAAACGCTCATGTGCTTTTGCTTCAAGTAACATGAACGTCAGTCCAATAAGCCTCCTATAAAGCTTGTTCTGTTGCTCTGTTTAAGAAACTAAAACATAACTTAATGTGTTGAGCTTAATTCATTTATAACAAAAAAGGAAGAAAAAGGCGAGAGACAAGTAGAAAAATGTGACGTTCTGTGCGCACGGAGCAGCATCGTTGACGACACAGTCTTAAACTACAAGCGCAAAGAGTCAAATCCTCACCTGAGGCTTATGTCAGCTCCTCCTACGTGATCCAAACTGCCTGAAGTTTTCTGAAAACTTCTGTGCTGTTGCCTGTGAATGCTGGGATTTGACACGGTCCCTAAACAGTGCGTTTGAGCGAAAAGCACGTCGTATTAGTACAGCCTAGTACAAGACTAGGACCGAACACTTCCGCAGACATACATATACGTTTTATGTAGTTTTAATGTGTGCGACTTCAAGTTTAGGTTGGGTCCTGAATGTTAATAGGGTTGAATTTTAAATTGGGTCGAGCAGGGCGGTTCACAAAAAAGCTGACCCGTGCATCATTAATGGACTTGAATAATCCTCTCCAATGATCCAACAAAGTTTTTAATTGTACTTCCTGTAAATGATCAAGTCCAAATCTGTAATTTATAGCAACTATGTTCTAATGTGAGCAGCACTTTGTTTGAAAAAAATGTTTGAAAATGTTTTATTTGGTAGAATTCCTGTTCTTACGTAGATGGTAGATTACCCTCCATGTGTCAATTACGCTGTTTTGGTCTTTTTATTAATGTTCTGCAAATAACAGTTTGTATTTCTCTCAGATGTGAGTATTCCAGAATACTAATTTCACAACAAAATGACAATATGCATCATAATGAGATTGTTTTAAAAAGAAATTTAGTACTGTTTGTAGAGATGATCATAAATCTCTTGCCTTAATGCTTCTTATCTTTGATGAGATGAAAATGGAAAGTTAAATGTTTAGAAGGAAAGTTCACAGATGCTGATTACTATTCTGAACGCCGCACCAGCTCTCTCAAAAACTTTCTGGTATCACAAATGTATGTTATTTATGTGCATACTGAGAGCTTTGGCAATGACACGGTACAATGGCTTTTTTATTTTTTTGTCTTGTCACCGCCGAACGTTGATTCTTGCTGAAAGTGTCAAGAGATTGTGATTTACTTTGACACTCTAAAATGAAAACGTCATTCACAAAAAAAAGATATTCATAAACTTTGGTGCAACATTTTGGCAACATAACTTCATAGTTCAAATTTTAAGAATATAACTTACTTTTGACTTATTCATTTTGACTGAAGATAAATAAAGCCTTTTAAAGTTTGGAAATATTGCAGCGATTTGTGGTGGGTGGAAATGTTGACAAGTGTAAGCTAGCAGGTTTTAGGAAAGATTTTTAAACTGGAATATGGACTAAATGGTAGGTTTGGTTTGGTGTTATCAGCATATATGCATACACTGATTCTGTGGGGCCTGAAAGACACTTAGCCACTCTAGACCAGGACTTTCACATCATTAAGAGATCTATTTTGTTTTATGATTATTTTATTTTATTCATAATGCATCTGTCACCTGTTAATTTACATTCACCTTATTCTGGCCCACCCCTTTTTTCTTACGATTTCCGATTAAGCTGCGGTTATTGACTTTGACATTTATTTTATTTTGCAGTTAGCTAAACAGGAAGTGCGCTACCAAGAAAAGTGGGCGGGCAGAATAAAGTGAACAGCATCCCTTCACTTGACATCACAACATTCTTTATTCAAAATCTAATAAAGGGTAGTGTTTTGGTAGTACAACAAAAAATGAATGAGTCTGGAAATCACTAGACTGACAATTTGTGAAATACATTTTTAGATAGTTCATGGTACAACAATATTATTATGCAAACAAATGACTCTGAATATGAACACAATCTATCTCATTAGTGCCGGTTTATTGGCAAAACTCAATGTTTAACTAGTTGCTTAATTATTTTAATGAACTTATTTTGTAAGGTTGTGGCTCAAAGATGTGGCTGCTCTCTGAAAATTGTGAATGGTCAAAAGTTGTGTCTAGCCAAAGACGAGGTAAGAAGTGGTATGGTTGTGTTGTAGAGGTGGCAAGTATTTTTACTCAAGAATTGTACTTGAGTAGTTTTTTTTTAAGTATCTGTACTTTACTTGAGTATTAAAAATCTTGTGACTTTTTACTTTTGCTTCTTACATTTTTCATAAGATGCTTTTTTAAATCTACAGACTACAGAGTTTTCCCTTTTAAAAACGGTTCAGATCTGCTGTGATGCCTTATTGAGACTTTTTTTTTTTCAGTTAAACATTTTAAACTCCACATATAACAATTTCCTATTTGACACATATAAAATAAAATGTTCAGTGTGTCTTACTGTAAAGTCCATCTTACACAACAATGCAGCTAACACCTATTTTGTAGTTTTACTTTTTACTTTGTTACTTAAGTCCAATTAGTAATTTGTAATTTTTAGCTTTTTAGTTTTACTCAAGTAAAAAAAGCATCAGCTGTACTTTTACTTTTTCCAGAGTCATTTTTCAGACAATTAACTGTACTTTCCTTAAGTAGTGAACTTTAGTCCTTTTGTCATCTCTGTTGTGTTGTACAATTAAGCACAATGTCAGAGATGCTTGTACCAGTTTCTAGCTTCACAGCTAAGAATACCATTTGACAGCATTGTATGGTTAAAGTTTCATTGCTATGTGCAGTGCATTCCAAGCTATTTAAGGTGTCTATGATCAGTTGCCAGCTTGTTCAAGAAAACACTCCAGCCATCAACACAACATGATGATATTGAGAATGATAATGAACTAGTTGTTGCCATGGTACTTGTCAGTTTTATGCTATAATTGTTGTAAATAAGGCTTGAGTTGAAGATAGAAAGGTCTGCAGGTCAGAACAGTTGTTTCTGTAGATCCCAGAAAATACAGTGGTGTAAGAGAAGAAGTGGAGGACTTAAAGGATTTGGGCTAAACATCTCGCCGCTCGTTCCCACAGCTCTGAGCTGGAGGTGGAGAGGAGTTCAGGCTGCCAGGGCTTATGCTGCTTTAAAGCTCAAATTATAATTGCCTCGGCTAGTGCTATGATGAGTCAGTTTTATGTTAGATTTAAGGCTGCACAGTATATAGTAATAGTATTGTCATTATTTCAAAAATTGCCGGTGGAGCTAAAATAATATTGTCATGTTTTTTTTCTTATCTATGGGTGTCAGCTTCCTGGCATTATTTGTGGACTTTTCTACTATTTTTTTCTCCTTGTTCTGCAGCCATATATGCTATCAAAAACATTAGTATTTTTCAACTGCAAGCCAAGTTGGTATGATTAGGAACAATTTGGTAAAGATTTAGAAAAGGTTTGCTAACCAGATCCTGTCAAAGCAGACTTTTCATCTTTCTAAATGTACAATGTTCAGAATCATTGTAAATTACTATGGCTATGTTCTTTCTGAAACCCTACAAGATAGCACCTACTTTTTGCCATGATCTTGATTTGTCCTAATTTAGCTGTAATTATTTGACCAATGGTCTAGTTCAGGGCTCTGCAACCTTTACCAACAAAAGAGCCGTATTAGTTCAATTCTAAACAAATCAAAGTCTGAAGGAGCCATTACTGTGTTTGAAAGCTGAGCAAATAATTGTCATCAGTCTTCATATGTGATTTAATGAAAATGTTGATAAAAAACAGTTTTAAAAAGGCTTTTCAATCACTGCAAAAATAACGAGGCAATATTCTGAAAGTCTGGGCTGGCTAGATAGAATTTGCCAAAATTAGGTCATTGAACACATTTTTACATTTCTTGAAACATGGTCTAATTTTGGCTAGTCATCTCATATGTTCTGTTTTATCATCTGTTATCACAATGTGAGCACTATTTTTTGTCTTTTTCCTCTAGCTTTTAATAGTATAATTTCTTATTTTTACATCAGACTTTGAAGAGTCTTTAAAGAGCCGCATGTGACCTTGGTCTAGTTCTTGTTTGACACAGTTTAGTTAATCAATTGAACCAACTGATTTTTTTGTAATTGTCAGTAAAGGCTAAATGTGATTATTTCATATCGTTTATCACATTATCTTTTATCGTGAAGCTTGACATCGTGACATTCCCATCCTTTATATTTTCAATTCAGTAATTTTGAAAACCAATCAATCACCGAAGTTTCTCTGCATCCGTTTGTTATTGCATTGGTTTGGTAAATTTCCCAGTGGTGAACAAAGTAACAAGTTTATGTCTGGTATTTTTGCTGGCAACCACAATGAGCTTGATCTGCTGACGTGCCCCATTTCTCAGCAAACCCGCGCGGACCTTAAACATGAATTATTCACCGCAGTCACACAAGGAGGAATTGGCCAAACGATACTGGAGTGAACAAGGGTTTTTGTTGATGATGTGTCGGTTTTTTGTGCTATTTGAGGAGTGCTAGCTTTTACTTTTTTAATGTCAGATGAAACAATGTAGGACGCAATCATAAGGGGTATTTTAAGGACTACAACACAACTTATAATACACGGTTGATACACTATTTTAACTTACATTAAAGCACTTTCAAGGTACGTTTTTACAACAACTTTGTACTATCTCTGCCCCAACAAAATTTACATTTATTAATAGTTTTTAATTTATTATGTTTTGTTTTGTTTTTTTTTTCCAATAGGTTATACACATGCTCAAGGCAGTCATGAATAATAGCTTAGGTTGAAGGTTTTTTTTTTCTGAAAAAATGTTAGAAATATCGGATAAAAGAAAAAACCATATCATTGATCGCTTGTTTAAAACACTCTCTCAGTCAAATGTACTAAAATTTGACATATTTTCAAAGATTTTTTTTTTTTTAAGTGCACTGAGTAACTTTCTGAAAGTTAAAATTCACCTACATGATTACATGGAAATTGAAAGAAACTTTATAAGGATCAACAATACTTGGCCATGAAAAAGAAGCACTTGCTTTAGTTCTGTCCCTGGAGCACTTTGAAGTCTAAATAGGTTCCAGTGTACCAGTCCTCGTCTACATGGATCACAACCTGTGGGTTTTCTTGGATCGCATGCCAACAAAAATCCACTTATGCATTGGTTTGAACTAACATTCGTGACATTTTTAATCAATAGAGTTCTGTTTTTTTGCCAGAGTGTGAAAACTGCAACACACATTTTCTATTGAAACAAGCAGCAGGAGACACACAGACATTAAGGAGACACAATTTAATTTACTTTTAGTGCTGCAAAGTGGAATGTTCCAAATCAGTTTAGTCAAAGATTGTCATTTTGATAAAGTTCTTAGAAGATTGAGATGTTTCGATTGTCTGAATTTTGGGAATGTGGTTAAAATGGTTGAAATTTAAACTAAAGATCGGCCGATAAGGATTTTCTTTGGCCGATGCCGAGATTCACAAACTAAACTGAACTGATTTAGTAAAGAAAGGGGTTTCAACCTGAAAAAGCACTAACCTGTCCATAATATGTGTAATATTGAACAAATAAAGACCAGATAAGTTATTGCATCTGAAATTGACTATAACACTTTTTCTTCATTGGATTCCAAACTTCTGTTTACTTCATGAGTCACATTTGCAAACCTCAATCTAAATTGGTCATTGGCTAAAATGTTTTTATGTTTAGATACACATTTAGAATATTATATAATAAATTGATTTGATTATGCTTGGATTTACGAAATTAATATATCAAATCTACAACAGGCTGATTCATTATGGTCAATGTAATATTTGTCTTTTAGGACATTTTATCAATATTGATTGATTGTTGCATTGCTCATTCCTAAAAAAAACTTTATCTTCATGAATATAGCTGTGTAATAAATATGATGGCATTTTTGTGTCAGAAAGATACAGTATATTCCAAATCAATTTATATTGTCAATTATTTCTTTTCAAATTCTAGGCAGTCCTCTGGAGATACAAGTTCTCTCAGCTCAAAGGCTCGTCGGACGATGGCAAAAGCAAGATCAAGTTTCTGTTCCAAAACCAGGACTCCAAATCGATCGAAGCAAAGGTAAACTAAAATAATAAACAAAAACCTAATCCAAAAGGCTGAACTATTGCTCTTTTCTCTCTCAGGAGCTAGAGTTCTCCAACCTCTTCGCCGTGCTCCACTGCATCCACGCTTTCTTCGCTGCCAAAGTCGCCTGCCTGGACCCCATGTTCGTGGAGAGCCAGGCCAATGCCACCACCACCGGGATCGCCTCGCTGTCCGGGATATCGTGCAACAACGCCCAACCTCCCAAACTAAAATACAATACTTGACAGGAGCTGCTCTGTACGGACCTCTAACCAAGTCAAAACCGGGCTCCGCGAAGTCCTGATCGTGGCCTACAGGTCGGAAAATACAACTGTGACGGACTCCACGTGGGAACTTTCTTTTAAAAACATGTAAAAACTTTTCAAAATGACTTCTAGACCTTACAGAGGAAACTATATGGACACAAAAGTGCAGCCGTTTTTAAGTCAAAACTTTATCTTGTTACATTCACCACAAAGATCGATGACGTTTGTCCTTTCTCACAGTCTGTCTGCTTTTTATGTAGATTCTCTTTTTCCACATAAGCTGGTTTATCACTTGAAATGTTTCAGTGGATTTGTATGGACGCTGAAAATGAATGATGGGAGAGGTTTTTATCATTTTAGGTGCTCAAAGTAATTACTCATGACAGGGATGAGGATTTGTAGAAAGAAGAAATGAATGGACCAAGAGTGAGATGTCATTGGTTTGATTTTGGAGTCACACTTTTTAATGTCAGACTTGAATGGAAATATACTGAAGTCACCTACATTATTCAACAACAAAAAAGAGTTTAAGGCATTACAAAAATAACAAAAACAACTCTCTCAAGAAAAACATATACAATTCTTTTTACAATTATTTGAAGACACTACAGCTTTTAATTTGAGGTCTTTTTGTAACTTATACTAACACCACGGCGCTGAGTATGTGAAAGCAGTTTTTCCCAGTTCGGTAAAGAACCGAGGCTTGTTGTAAAGTAGTTGAGAAGATGAACGAAGCCGGTAATTACCTGAGCTGACAGTGAGAAGATTACTCAGGTAACCAGGAAGTTTCCCCAGAATTCATTTGTAAATTAAAATATACTAATGTTTTCTGCGAGCTGACAAAGATGACCAACCAACTAAATCATACACAGTGCAGTGATGATGAGAGACTTTGCATAGTGATCAAGCGTAGTGCAGCGTAATACATACAGTAGAGTCTAGTTTGTGTAAAGAGAATGAAGGAGCGTGCATGTATAATGTGTCACCATCATAAGTCTGCACGAAGAACATTCAAAAGTGTTCGATTATTATTTCTCACTGCTTCCAGACTTTTAAATGTTCTATGGAGGTGTTCTACTGTACAAGCCTCATGAACGTGAAACATAGTAATGTGAAAGTCTGTCACTTTCTGCATTTGATTTAAAATCCAAACTTTTGCGTTCACACTGCTCGGAGTCCACCACTTTTTTCCTGGACTAAATGACTAGCTGTTTTGTTTGGACTGTGGTGTGTGGGAGCATTCACATCTGGACTTCAGACCAAATCAAACAGGAAAGTCCAAACTAAAGATTGATAGTAAAACAGCCTTAGTATAAACTTCTTTAAAGGAACTCATGACATGGACATATATTTTAAAACATTTTTACTGTTATTTTATATTAGCTTTATGGTAAAAAAAAAAAAAAGTGCAACTGAATTTAAGTAGATTGTGACATGATTTTAGACGCTGGTCTCTGTTCTGACCAATCACGCTGCTTCTTTTACATCCAAGCCCGCCTCTCACTCACACCTTCAGACACTGCCCAGTTTTACGTTCTTTTGAATGTGGCTGTGAGCAGAAGTGTGGTGTTTAGTTTTATTTTTATGATTAACAATAGTGTGAAATGAGGGAAGAGTGCAAGGGAGAACATTCAGCTAATAGACTCTGTGCACAGTTGGCTTATTTATTTCCAAAAATGCTAACTTCCTGCCAGCACGTTCATTTCCTGTTTAGTTAATTTCTATGGGGTTTCACTACCACAGTCTAAAATGAAAAAAACTTTAAAATCCACAGTGAACAGTGAGTTGTTGGTGGTTTTCTCTGAAAACATGTTAAATACTTTACAAATGAGGAGAATATTTCACTAAAGGAGTGTTTATTAAAAGAAGTGTTTGTCTAACGCTAAAGTCAGACAGTTTGAAAAAAAACAGCTTCTATGAACAAAGTCAACTCAGAACTTTAAACTGAGATAGGCTGCATTGAATATGTGCTCAGCCAACACAGCATTTTAGAGGCTTATTCATTTGCATTTATTTGAAAGCTCTCAGGTGGAATTTGTAAATGTCATTCTTTGTGGTTGAGAAACCATGTCGATATTGATATTTGTGGGGCAAAGCAGGAGCAAGGCATTAGATGCTGCGTGGACAATATGCTGTAAAAAAAAAGGTGTATGTTTTTAATCTAAAGGTGTTGGTGTGTAAAAGGCAGTTTAGCCCAGGACCCCCTCAGAGCAGAAATCATAGTGGAAGACCATTCCACTGTGTAATATGGTCGGCTGTGTTTTTTCTAACATAAGCTTTGTGATAGATATCCAAGGGCCACAGCAAATGGATTTCTGCTTTTCAAAGTGGAATGTAATAAACGCACACAATACGGCAAATGCCTCTTAAGTACAGAAGATTCAAAAAGCATTTAACTACATAACTGCAACTTTAGCTTTGTTTTATTAGCCATTGTCTGGGTATGATTCATCCTTATGTTTCCAGCAGACTCACTTCATTCATTTTGCCCAAAAAAAAAAAACGGATGAGTGTGCCGCCCAGACTTTTAAACCACCTTTCAACACAGTTTACGACATCAAACACAAAAAGCCTTTTCATTTGAGATGGA
This sequence comes from Mugilogobius chulae, assembly GCA_038363315.1. Classification (NCBI taxonomy): domain Eukaryota; kingdom Metazoa; phylum Chordata; class Actinopteri; order Gobiiformes; family Gobiidae; genus Mugilogobius; species Mugilogobius chulae. The sequence goes on along the minus strand of CM076395.1, from coordinate 37,201,572 downwards.
TCTTAACAATTGTTCCCCAAAAAGACATCTACAAAAGAAGATGGCCGTAAATCGAAAGAATCCCATCTTCATTTTGTAAAGCGAATGACTTTGGCTAGACTTGCCACTTAAGTCATTATCAATCTCAAGGAAGTAGAAGAGCAGCAATATCTCAGCTTTGTGTGTCTCTTATTTGTATTTGTCCCTGTAATCTTGTGTGAAGTTCAGCTGGACATGAACCAGGCTAAGGCTAATTTGATTGAAGCGTATGGCGAATTCCTCTGACATCTCCTTGGCCAATCATTTCTACTGTCAAGTCTCATCTCGTGTTATTATCTGAGCACCTTCATCCGCAAGATCGCAGAGACAGAACGCAACTCTATTTCTATTTGTACCGGAGAGATTTTTCACATTCACAACCATTTAGCGGATTGGATCGTTGGCTCAGGACAATTGAAATGGCAAATAACGGTAAATAGGTGCAGCGCTTTTCCACAATCCTAATCTGACAATAGCACTCTCGACATGATTAGACCAGCCCTTCTGCCATAGCATTCTGCCCTAAATTGTATAAATAAACATTGACATCCCATTGAACTTATATTGAATTATTAAAGCTAAGGATTATCTTCGGGATTATGCCTTTTACCGGAGCACACATTCTGTTCATGCTAACCATTTATTCCAATTGAGAGAAAAGGTATTTTTGGGGGTGCTTGTAAATAGAAAAAAAAATAATAATGTAGCATTGTAGCTTTCCATTGTGTGAAGATTTTTAAATACCACTCCAAATTTTGAAACCGTGGCCAATTTTCAGAGTGAATTGTAAACTAACACGGAACAAGTCCAAAGCCCGCGGGTAAGTCAATGGGAACAGACAGTAGAGAGCTATGTGAAGTTGGTCTTAAGGGAGTCTATGCAAAGAAAGCCAGAGTGAAGCGTATGTGCTTTAAAAACCTATCTTTGGTCGCACACCCTTATAACAGGATTCTAGAGTGATGTTTATTTAGTTTTTTGCAAATGTTTTATTAACAAATATGCTATGTAATATATTAATAAATAAAGATCTTTTATAACATGACTCATGTCTCTTTGTTTATTAAATATTGGAAGTAATTTACATGAAGCATTACTATTTTAAGGTTGTAGGGAGAATTTAAACTTTTTGTCAAATCCAGAAATACCTAGCCCAGATTACTAATCAAATCAAACTTTTATTTATAAAGCGCTTTTCATACATGAAATGTGACCAGCCCCTAACATACCCATACAAACTAAAATACAATTTGGTTTCATTAAAATATGTTGAAGTGCATTAGGCTGGGTAGAGATGAATCAGATGAGAAAGCACCACCAGAGGAACCATCTGCACCAGGACAAGGTCACCTGCAGCCACGGAACACCAGCCCAGGGCCCAGAAGAGACATAAGGTCAAAACCAAACCTCCAGGGCTCACAAGCCAGCGCGCAGCAGCCACAGACAACCACAGCTCCTGGTGCAGAGGCTCCTCAGAGGAAACACTGGAAATCATAGATTGGATGAAAGTAATAAATTAGGTCAACGAAGTTAGAGGCCTTCTGCTCACTTAATATAACAAACTAACTCTTTGTGATATTTGATAAAGGTCTCCAGATGTTCTAGCTATTGGTCAGGACTATCATAGGATATTACTTCAACATGCATGTTTTATTTGTTTGCCCAGAGGAAACCCACTCAGACACAATTCCACACAGAAAGCGGTGCAGGTGCATGCAGCCATGCAGGTGAGCTGTGAGGTGAGCGTTCAATGCACTCTGCCATGGCGCTACCAATCTTTTTATTTTAAAATGTCAATAAAATAAATGTAACTTATGTGAATTTAACTGCCTGAATGTTACTTTAAACATTACATTTAAAAAAGGTTTCTGAACAATGCAAACAAATATAGTTTATGTAATATATAGTTTGAAAATTATACCATGCAAACTTTAAGCTTATATTGATGAAATCAACAAAGTTTTTAGGCAAAAAATTGACTTGAAAAAATGTGTGTCTTTCTGTGTCCAAGAGGAGGCCCTTCTCATGCTTGTTTCCATTGAAATCTTCTTCCTTTAGAGTATGGCATGAAACTGATGTATATCGATAAAATATGCACTAAACTAATATCTTAACTTTCCGTTTTTGCATTTCATTTTTCACCCCCAGAAAGTTACACACTGACACTTTAAATAAATTAAACTACCTTAACGTTACTTCAAATATTTGGATAGTGATAAATGTGCCTATGATCATGGGTAGAATCCAAAACCATGAACTTAAAAAGTAAACCATCACTGAATACCTTAACAACAAACTTTTGGCAGCTGAGAAATGACAAAAAATGATAAAGTATATATTTGCCGTCAATTTGAAAATGCATACTAATTATTCATATAAGACTTATATTAGAAGTGGTCCAAATAGGCCAAGACACATGAACCAGGGCATATCTAGAGAATTAACTATAACTTTGCCTTGCTCCCTTCTGTGTCAGAGAGAAAGAAAGCTTACATTAATGTCCTGTTATATATCAAATAAAAATAAGAAGTGGCATTTGGGACACACGCGGGGGTCTAATCAAAGCCATCATCTGCTACAATCTGAAAAGAGTCGCACAACAGTCTGACCTGCATCAAACTAATGTCACTTACGCTCACCTTTTGTCATTTCAGATTGCACAAATGCTCAAATAATGTTTAAATTGATGCGAGGGTGAAAAATTTTGGTGAAGTTGGCCGGTTGCTATGAGACAGGCAGCTTTCTTTGGCGGAGTCCTGCAGAGACACAAGTGGAGCTGTGCCATGATTGTAAGCAACTAACTCGGAGAGCACTGAGAAGAGAGAGGAGCGGCACATTTGGGACGTTCTGTAATACTCTAATAATAAGAACTAGCAGACGACTCATGTACAGCAAGTTTCTTTCATTGTAAACTGATCTATTTTGTCTTCAATACAATGACAAATGTATGTTAAGGTTGTTTGAATTCCATTTGACTGCATTTCTATACACACAAAGCAAAAGTAATAGAAAATAGAATAGTAATGCAGTAATTTGACAATACACATCTTCATTAAACACATTTCTTTACTTGCTTGAGCTATAAACACAAAAAGGTAGCGATTTTGATGTGTTCGCTTATTACCAATGCCTACCGTCATTTTTTTCTACATGTTGTTTATTGTATACTGACTTAAAGCTACAATAACAAAACTCTTCTTCCTGTTGTCTACAGATGGTGACATTTCCAGTAACAAGCAACAGATGTTCACTTATGAGTTTGAAAATCCCTCATCTGTCACTCATAAGTCTTTTTAATAATCAAAACAGAAATTTGGCGAGGATAGGGGTAGGTGAAAATAGCGTTTTTCTGAGTTGGATGGCAAAGTAGATTACTCCAATAGGAATCACTCCAAACACATACTTTGAGTAAAATAATGATGAGGAAACACTCTTATAACAAGGTTAAAAGTAGGGCTGGGCGATTTGGAGAAAAATGCATATCTTGATACATCTCAATACGTGATATATAAGTCTATAATCTGCTGATTATATAGTAGAAATGTGAATTTACTTTCAGTAAATTGATGTGGTCATGCCTTCTGTTGAGTAAAACTAAATAAAACTCTATGCATAAAACACATTTAAAATTTGACTATTACAAAACATTTAAATTTTTATTGATTTATCATTGTCTGTCACTTTTCTCTGTAATTGTAACTGCTTTCATCAATTTCATGAGGTCTTTTTACACAGAATTAGAATATCTCAATATTTACAATACGGCCAAATTCATATCTTGTCAAGTAAATATCTCAATATACGATATATCGATAAATTGTCCAGTCTGAGTTAAAAGTGCATGAATGTGGTTTTTCAAATCTCCTCTTTAGATAAAAACATTTTGAATTATCATAGTTATAATTGACACGATTATGAAAACATTTATGATTAACTTAATATTTTTTTTCTTTTATTAAGTATACTTTTTCTGGCATCTAAAAACTTTAAAATTTTGTCTATAGCTTCATTGCAGTAGATTTGTTGCCAACCCAACCAAAATGGCTGCTTATCTAACTTAACAAAATGAATATGCAAGTACTCCATCTGGTTTAGCATCTGCTGTCTTAAGCTTCATGCCTATTTCTTTGAAGGTTACTTCTGAAGAAGTGGTGATGGTTGTTGAACATGTGCTTCTAATGTTCCACAATATGATATTAAACACTGCTTTTTTTAATCTTAAATACCTTGAAAAACATGTCTTCTTACAGCGAACAGTAAGAACATAACCTGTAACTTTGCCACCTGCTTGTCTCCATGCAGCTACACTACCTATGCTAAATTTGCAATGGCCGTGCTGAACAAGATGTGCGAGTAATCCAAGTCAAAGTGAGATAAATGTTGTTGTTGTCTCCATAATCTCAATCTTGATAATCTCCTTGGCCAATTCACAAGGAAAACTGTGTAGAAGGGATGGGTAGGCTGGTCGAGAGGGCAGAAGTAAACAATGACAGGGACTTGAGCTTGAACAAGAAGGGCTCCTGGGAAATAGAGATGTGATCTGGAGAATGGAAGTGGCATAAATCAGTAAGCTATAATGACACAATTTAAATTACAAATGACATATTTTATGTTTTCTATGACATTGTTTACACTGATAATAAGTGTGGTAAATACAGTATGTCTCTTAGATTTATATCAGCCAATTTTGACAGATAAAGTTGAAAATTAGGATCTGAGTCTATGTAATCAAAAGTGTCATTCTATTAAAATCCAGTAACAGTTTACATACAACTGACAGATTACTACACTTACCTACACACTATCTAAGTTAGACTTCATTTGAAATCAGGTTAGCTCAGGCAAATTCAATGAGATGAAAAAGACAGACATTTTGAAAATCTCTTTGAACAAAAATGAGAATAAAATATTTCTTAACCTATATCAACAATTAGGCTATCATAAAAACTAAAACTATTTGCTTTGATCGATATAATGGATTTCTATCATTAAACCCGGACTAGACCAGGACTAGACCAGGACTAAAGCAGGACTGACGCTAGACTAGACCAGGATTTAAACTGGACTAAAGCAGGACTATCAGGACTAAAACTGGACTATCCTAGGACTAACTTAAACTGGACTAATCTAGACCAGGAATAATCTGGCACTAAACCAGAAATGGGCCAGGAGTAAAACTTAAAAAGACAAATGTGCTTGTCACTGAGATTTTTTCACTTATTTCAGAATCTTTGCTGATATAAATATTTAACTTGATTGGTTATCGCCTTACTATTGTCAATCTAACTATGTCTCATGTATTAGCTTGGTTGGCCTTGTTACAATATGAATATGTCACATTGCAGCTCATGTCCAACCAAGACGTGCAATTATAAACGTCAGCAAAAATCCTAAACTGTAAAAAAACTTCTCCAAAATAACTATGTTCACTATAAATTACTAGAAATATAGATTAGCCTTTCATATTCACTTTATAACCATATTGCTGAACATTATAGGCAAAACAATAACAGTTAGGATATTACCATACACACTTTTAACAAACCAGACCAGAAATAACATTGTGATTGTGACCTTTATTTTTATTTTTTTATATTTTTTTTCCTTGCCAAACATTTACAAATAAAACAAGACATTTCCAAAACCAAAACCGCGTACAATAAAAACCCGGGCCTTTTTCTTTTTTTAAACATTATGTCACAAAATCTCTCTTGGTATGAATAAATCCTTTTGTTCTCTTCTGATCGGGCCTTTAGCTGGTGATTGCTCCTGTCGCAATTAACTTTAGTGCAATGCATGACCCCAACTTTCAGAACTCAAAGCCTTCTCTAATTGCCTATTATGTTTTCTATAATAGTCTATAGAAACTGTTGCGTTGTTTTTTAATAGCATCTGCGCTTTTCAAAATGAGCAAATCAAATCGGACTATTGGTAATTATAGAACAAATTACTCCATTATTGCTTATACTGGCAAAGCTGAAAAACAAATTTGACTTCACCCAATAGCATTAATTGTTTTCCCCTTTTAAAACAATGATTACGCTAAATGAATAGGACTAATATTTCATCAAACAAAAAAACAGCAGTGGATCTAAAAAGAGCTTCGCAGTGTCAAAATACAGTACAGAGAAAGAACGGGGGTGGTGCTACCAAAAAATAGGCAAATTCATAACATGACATCATATACCATATATTTATACTCATTATACTGAATAGAACTGATATCAACAACATTCAAATCAGCTTTCAGGAAAGGTACGCATTCAGAAACCGAGCAAGAAGTGAATTCGTGTGCTGATCCGTGTGGAATGTTTTGTTTTTTGGTAGGAAGTCCCGTGCCGAAATTAGAAGACTCAAGTGTGATCTTATAGGCTTTGTGCCAAAATTAAACAAAAAAAAAATCCAAAATGGCACAGTTAGATCACTCCGCTGTGGTAAAATTAAGGTGCTTTCCCGGACTTTCTTAAACCCGGGATTCCACAAGGCGTTAACAAGTCTAGCATTGCTTTAGATACAATAAGAAAAGGGCTGTCTGATTTGTCAAGAACATTTGTAGAATTCAAAGTCCTGGAACATCACCTCCAGCGACCGAATATTCGCTATTATAAACTCATGCAAGTCCACCAGTTTGATCTACAAAGCTGGTCATGAAACTGAAGATATTTACTAAAAATCAAATTCCAAAAAATGTTGGGACACGACGTAAAACAAATGCAAACTTCTGCAGAAGAAATGAAAAAGGTTTATATTTATATTTATTTAGAGAAAAGAAGAGAGTAGAACTAAAAACTGGCTTCAAATTGACGTCATAGGTGCAACGTTGTAATTTGAAACGAAAGATCAAAAAGTACTTTAATACATCTTCAATCTCATCATTTGAGCTGCCCTCCATTCATATTAAATAGAATGTGCCTATAGAATATTGAGATGAAAGCAACCTATTTATTAATGTAACCAATATTGTAGAAAAGGTTGTCATCTAGACAAAGCTTTAGAAGATTAGATGTTTTTTGACTTTCATCCAAAAGATATACTTGATCTTTATGGTTCTGAGCTTTGCCTTGTCCATTGGGGGGAAGTATTAGCCTGAGACTGTCCTAATCTCTTCATAAACTTGCCTTGAAAGGGTCTGTGTTGTTACGGTGTCTTGATCAAAGCTTTGTCCAGATGTCTTTTCTACACTCCCGGACAAATGAGGGATTACACTGACAATATACCAATGATCCTTAAAATGTGCAAACAAAACAATCTAATTTTCAGAGAGGAGAAAACTGGAGGTAAAAGAAACTAGAACGTGTGATTTCTATGAAAAAACTTGGATTAATATTCATGTGATGCATTAAGATAGAGCTGGGCGATATGGTAAAAAAATTATATTATGATTCATGTCTTTTTTTTATTCTCTTTGAGGGAAATACATGTATCTGCTTTTTTACTTCACTATCAATGGCTAAAGAAAGTGTTGCTAGATTTTTAGAGAGACACAAGTGATCAAGCCTTTGGGAAAAAAATAAAATAAAAAAATCCCAAAATAAGTGACCTCAACCCTTCAATAAAAAGTTTTTAAAATAATCAATCATTAGAACTTTGTGTGACCCCGGAAAACAAGTATTTCTACAGTTTCTAACATTAATTAAGTTTCTCTCATAAATGAATCAAACATGAAAAGTTGCAAAGACTCACATCTTTTATGACTTGGAAGTGCAGCCCAAAAAAACACATCTTCCAAATTCATGAGAGACTTTAAAAGAAAAGAAGCCCAAGTTGGCTTTTTCAACGTGAAATTGAGAGCAGTTAGTTGGAAAAAAAAATAAAAAATAGTCTGTATTTAAACACAGATGCAATAAATAGAGAAATATGGAAATGTCAGTTGTGTCAGGTCTTTCCTCCCCTTAACCTATTTTGCACTTGAGCAAATGCTTGATAAATGAGGCTCTAGGTTCTACTGAACAAATATTCTTAGATATACTGATCCCAAGATAGTTTTTCATTTTATATCCAGGTTAATTACATACATTACCACAAATTACTTCATGTGATGCTGAAATGTGTTTTTTGATGATTGAAAAACACTTATCTTCCATTCTTTGTAATAGAGAAGCAACCTAAAATGGCATTTTTTAAAATTAACATTTCTATTTGGTGTTAGTTGTTCAATAAAAATATGTTAAGTTCTACTTCCTTTTACCTCCAGTTGACTTCTTTCTGTAATTCTAAACATTCTGTTGACATTGCACTTTAAGGGAGTTATGCTGAATAGCAGTTAGTTTGTTTTTTGTCCTAACTTACTTGAGACTTCTCCCATCCTATTACTATTTACAGCAAAAACAGCTGAAACTTCAAACTTCTTTTTTTTCCATTTTTGTTTACGCTTTTACAGTATCCCAACTTTTTCAGAATATGCTTCATCTTTCTTCTTCCTCTTGTAGAAAAAAAAGCGGTAAATTCTCAATCCGGGATGCTGACATTTTCGCGTCACATTATCCAAAAGCAAATGTAAGCACCCGGTAGAAAAAGTCCCATTGAAAGGTGCGCGGTACAAAAGTTCCCCAGAGGTCGGCTAGCCTCTGTGTGAAGAAGGAAGGTAGTAGAAAAAACGCATTGACCTAAAGCTAAACATCGTGAAGAGCAATGACATAATGTGAGTGCCCCATTCACGTCCACATGAGCGTGTCCTCTCTCTCCAAATGGGATTGTGTGGCCTCATTTGCCTCGCTTCTCCCCCCCCCCCCCCGGCGCCATCCAATGCAGACGCTGATAGCAAGTTAAAGCTTCAAAAAGATGCTATCGTTTTTAGACATCCGTAAATATACTGTAGTAACAAAATGTAAGGTTCGTATTCGCAGATTTTTGATCAAATCTGGATCGTAAAGTGGGATTCAGAAATACATTTATATATCATTTTTCACATACAAAGAAGAAACATTGCAATCATAACATTATTATCCAATATTATCTATGATGCTATTTCATTTTACAGTTTTGCAATCAAGATTCTGATGGAAATAATGCTACATTTGTACTGAGAGACAAGAGGAGAGGAGTTTATAATAACTACACGTGAATTAGTTTTAAAGCATAAAAAAAAACTTAATTTCGAAAAATGAATAAAACATGTAATCAGACTTTGGAACAACTTAATTAAGGAGCTACTTTTAGGATTTAGAACTGGCATCTTAGTAGTCTAAATAAACCAACCAAATCAAAACATTTCATGTGGTTGTTTTTCCAGAAGCCATTTTAAGACTTAAGAGGGCGTTTTCCAAAACTCCAAATCAAATTACAAACCCTAAACCTTACCTTAGCCAAATTAAAATTATGGCTATGAATAAATGACTTAGTTTTTTGTAGCAGACATGACAAAGTGGAGCTCCATCAGAAGCCTAACCCTAACCTGACGTCAGACCTTGTCCACAGCACCTGAAGCTCAGAGAGGTCTGTTCCTGTTTCCTCTACCACTAAAAACATGTTCAGTTGTGCCTCCCCAGGATTACGGATGGAAATTAGCTTTAAAGCTAGAATTTGGTACAAGCATCTTTACCATTGTAATTGATAGAACTGTAAATTATCCTCATAAACACAACCTTACTACACCACACAAACTATGGATGATGTAAACAAGACTACTAGCTCCACAAATGGCTTGGTTTAATGCTCAATTACTGTATAGATCTATTCTAGCCTAACCCTAACCCTACATAAGGGCGTAGCTTAGTTTTTTTTTTACAACCAGATGGGATAGAGGTCTGTTCTTCAAACAATGGCAGTAAATCACTACTCCATACAGCATCTACAAGGCTGGACTTTCTTGGCTTTTGATGAGTCCTGCTTTCAACTGCTTCGTTTCATTTGGCATTATTTTGGAAAACTGTGTATTGGGTCACATAATAGCTTCTGAACAAACAACTATATGAAACAAAAAACTTATCATCCATTAATTCATAATTTGTTTATGACGAATTGAGTCTTTATTCATGCTTTATCAGGTAAATTAAGGTGTAGTTATTATAAATTGTTACAAAAGTTTCAGTAGGCGCCGCACCCAAAACAATATAAATCAACTTAAGAGTCATTTCTCTCGAAAGTACAGCAGATAGGCTTTGAGCGACTCTGGCAGTGGCAAGGCCATGATTTGGTCTCTCAAAACGTTGACTTGTTTGATGATTTCAATGTCGCCAATGTCCCTCTCCTCTTCCTCCTCCAGCTCTTTGTTATGTTCCTCCTCGTTGTGTTCCTCCTCCTCGCTCTCCACCATCTGCGGGATGAGCTGGTTTCCCACAAACACGTAGGTGTTGATGCGTCTCCTCCGGCAGCGTCTTCTTTTGCGCTTCTGTGGGACCCTGGGAGCGCTCTTTTCCAGGCCATCGTCGGGGACCAGGCTGCGGAGAGTTCGGCGGATGTAGATACGAGAGAGGTCCTGGAGGCTGCGCACCGTCACTGGGGCTGGACAGAGAGGGAGATGTAAGGCTTAAAATGTGTGACAGGTTACACTAAAGTCTTTAATAAACCAGTGAACATGATTTTAGGAATTTGAATAAACGTGTGTGAGTGTTTTTTCCTCAGTTTGGCAGTTTTGGTGATAGTTCTAATTGTAATTCCTGGCTGAACATCACAAACATTGATAAATGTGAAATTCTCTCTTGTTGTTGCTACAGACTCGATCACTTGGTCAAAGCTACCCACACTTCAAACTGAACATTTCTTTCTACACAAGAGAAAGTTCAAGCCAATCCTAAACTAAAATATAGGGGAACTTAAAGTTAGTTAGCTGTAGCTTAATACCTGATTAGTATTTTAGTTAACAGAATCTATACAATCAAGAAAGAATTTAAATGAGTTTAAAATGGTTAACTTGTTTCCACCAGTTGACCCCCTTTGAATTATTCATAGATTGCATTTTGCTCCATAATACACAAGTATAATGTACCACATGAATTAAGTTGACTGGCCAAGTTATCAAGAAATTGAGTGCATGATCTTCAAATGTTGTTTGTTCTTATATACAGCGTATAATTTGACAGCAAATGTGAGGTAGGATACTATAACTTACTTTGCAGTAACCATATTATAAAAATTGTTGATAACACCAATATTTTGCTGAATGACTGTTTAAGCTGTCAGAAAAATGTGTTAGTTGGATGCAAATGTGTTTATTTTCACAAACCGCAACTTCTCTGACGTAAAATTGTGATAAATATTTATCAAAACTATCCCACCCCAGAAATGCACCAATCCAGATTTTTGAGTTTTGATACAGAATTCAAAGCAAAACATAAGAAAAATAATCAAAAAGAGTTATGTAACTGTTATTTGTTTTGCAAATAGCAACTTAACTTTATGTGACCAAATTCTTTAACAGTAAGATATGTTCTAAACATAGATGATGTTGATTTAGAAAAATGTAGACTCAAGAAAGTTTCATTACATCCACAATAGACATAACTATGATATTGGCTGAACTGATGTTATGGATCTGATAATTGATAAAACAACTTCATGGATCGGCAGTGACATTCGATCCCAGTATCCATAATGCTACCAAACAAAATCCTAATTAGAAAAACATGGGGACTTGTCAAATGGGCTTTAAGAGGGAAAAGGGACAATAATAACAAAGATATAAGCCTGGTCATTGCATAAAAACTAGGTCAGCAGTCGCGGAGAGAGCCTTCAAAGCCCAGGCATTTGAAGGAGAGGGAAATTACAGAGAGGGCAGAGCGAGAGTGAGACAGCTGTGGGGCCGGCTTCTGTAGCACGCAAACACTGCTGAAGGAGCTGTCACGTTATTTAGGATGCTCTCTGGCTCCAGGAATAACAGACACTTTCCTTAGAACTCACTTTGCTTTGTTACTTTAAAATAAACATGACATTTAATAGAAAAGCATATTGGCAGTGTCATAGCAAAACTACTTCAGTCATTTTTGGTCAAATTGAGAGTTTGGCTGTATCATACTTCCATCATTTAGGAGTTTTGACAGTAAAGAGTAATCTCATTTCAAACAGAAACAATCTCAAATGTATGAATTATTAGGTTATCAAATGAGATGATCTGTTTTTTAATCATAATTGTTTTGGGTAAGGCAAGTTCAAATTACTCTAAGCAACATTCTATCACTTTTTTTTAAATTAAACAGGACATATGTAAAATGGACTTTTGTGAGTTCTTAACCATGTTCTCACTTCATTACTTTTTTGAAAACTTGCATTTGGATTAAATGATGCATAATCTTGCAATCTTGTGTTGTGCTCGAGTCCTTACAAAATTCCTGTTTTCATCTACCACCTAGCCCTGAACATTTGTCTATATTTACTTGAATTTCAAAATTGTCACGTCGTCACTTTCCAACTAAAGTAAGTATGAATCTGCGGCTTATAACAGCAAAATTTTACAAGAGTTTTGAGCAGGAAGTCAATAGACTTGTTTATAATTCTAAGTGGTTGTAGATCAATTTTATGTTCTACAATGAACAAAATGCAAACTACTAATATATTTCATAATGTATTGGTAAATATATGAAAACAAACACTGTATGTTGCGTTTAAAATTGTGTATAAATGCAAGGAACGTCATAAACTATAATGTATGATGTCATAATCTGCTTGGAAACCAATGACTTTGTGTCAACAAGCAACATTACAAAAATATAAAATAGTCACTTCGAAAAAACACATTGTTTTCTCAAACTTAATAAAAGTGAAATTTGGGAGCATGATAAGTTTGTGCTCTTATTGATTTAATCTGGTGTAAACTTTGTTACAAGTCAGCAACAGCTCCTGACAACTAAGACAAAACCATCTTGGAGATATTTTTAGAGTTTAATACAGTAGGTTTTCTGAAGTGAACTACAGCATGTACTGTTCCTTACTGGATTGAAAAAGAAATAGAGAAGTTCTTTTGCTATTGCAATTCCAACTCAGTTCTAAACATAATTTGGTGAAACCTGGACAGAGGCGGTGCTACCATTAGTCAAGAATAGAGGCTTAGCGCCCTCAGCTTGTAGGAGCCCCACAGCCTTTAATGACCCTAAACCTCAAAACCACTTTTATTATCTCTCAACAATGCAATTTATTACAAAAATTACTTTTCATTGATAAAGCATCACCATGTTGCTACATCTGGTTGTTAAATTTATCTAATCTTCCCCCCTTAAAAAAAAAAAAAAAAAAAATATGAATGATTTACTTATAAAAGCTTTTAACCATGCTACTGTTGTTTCTCTTCTCAATGAAGGTCTAAAGTTGTATTGTACAACCTAACATTAGACACAAAAGACTTGGCACATAGTAGAGGCATATCTAATCAAACATACTTCAAACAATTGAGGTGTATTTGTTCTCAATAATGATAAAATGGCACATGAGGTTGATTAGTAAAGGCCCCATACTCATGTTCGGCTAGGGCCCCCAGAATGCTAGCTCCGACACTGAACTGCAAAGTGCTTTCCCTTCTTGCTGCAAGAAAAACTGCATATTCAGCAGTGCCTCCCATTCTAAACATTCCCAAAACTTTTTATTGCCTCATCCCTCTTCAACGTGACAGGACACTGTAGGTTTGAGAACTTACGGAGTTGGACAGTGTCGGCTTTTTCTCCGTCGCCTCTGTTCTGCTGGACCAGGGGAGCGAACGACACTGCGAGGATGTTTTTACTCTCCCAATTGCTCTGTCCGGTCCGCGTTATCTGGGTTAACTGCAAACAATCAAAGAACACAAAACATTATATATAGAGGTTGTGCAGATGACATCACAGCATTCTACAAGTCAGCAGTGGGTGGTGAAAATGGTGACAAATTACAGTTTCTCCTTTAAGGACTCAAAACTATTACTAAGTTAGGGAAAAGCAGCTACATACTGAGTTTGTATGTGACATGTAAAAAGAGCAAATCAGGTAACAGTGGTAGAAAAGCAGAGAAACTACAACAACACTTCTATTTCTCCCACATTTCTCACTGACACATACATTAGGATCACACACAGTTTAACTCATTATCTTTTTTTGCTTAAAAAAGGTAGATTTTAGTCCATTTGATGAGTAATTAGTTGCAAACAAGCTAGCTAAATAAGAAGAGTAAAAAAAAATATTATTAGGATAGGTACAATTACATTATGCACAATGGTAAAGATGACAGATAAGCTTAATATGGATTCATATTATTTGTCTTTATCGCTCAAAAAGGCATTCTTACTGTGAGCAAAGTCACCTCTCCACAGATCTGACTTGTAGCTTAGCCTGGCTGTGCTACCTGCTAGTCTCCATGTGATACACAGTGTTTTCAATGACGAATCGAGGGACATTAGACAAACATATCCTTGAAATAACATATCCTTTGAAACCAGAAGCTTTATATAGAGTACATTTAAATCTAACCTTAAACTTCAGATTTACATATTCAAATTGTATTCAGAAGTGTAAAGAGTTATTTTTAGTCAGTACTTTTAATACAAATGATGTACTCTGTTCAATCCAACATCCCTAACACACAGCACAGAAGTGTTGCATAAAACTGCAGAGAATTATGGCAAAAACATTGTACTAATTGCTATGCAGAAAAGTACTTATTTGCATTCGAGTTTGCTTTCACAGGGACCTAATGATCTCCATTCATTCTCCAGATGTTCATTATGGCAGACAGATGTTTAAAGGAGACACGTCATGAGTGGATGTGTACTGCTGCTGCTGCTTTCTCGCACAACTCCATTTACATAAACATACACCGTCATTGTTCATTTACATTTTGGGTTTAGAGGTGCATTTTGTAACTTCTGGTGGTGTAATCTTAAGAATGTTATTGCTTTACTTAAAATGTTCCATATACTGGTGAAAAAAGACAAAACATTTATTCCTGCTGTGTGCTAACCCAAATATCTGACTTAAAAACAGATTCAGCTTTAGGAAAAGGACAAGCTTAGCTAAGCGTTAGAGGGAGAGATTACATTTATTTAAAGGAGATCTATTGTGTTCTTTTCTTTATTTATTATAAACTATAGTATAAGTAGATCTGTAATTTACATTTTGGCAATTGTAAAACACAAAACTTTCTAAAAGAACTTAGAAATAGAAACAGGTCATTCACTTTCTGTTCGAAACTGCAGAACTAATAAACCCCAATTGTCCTTTGCCAAATGTAACTGTAACAAGCAAGGTTTTGTTGTTGGAAAGTGGCTACATGATGCTGAGTCCTACATAAGTGGTGCAGTACAGTAAAAGATTACTCAAACACGCATACATTTGGTAAACTAATGATGAGAAAACACTGTTTAAATGTGGTTACAAACATAGAAAACTGGAATAGAGCCAGGTGGCATCAGAGGTCAAGCCCACTAATGAACCTCTGTGGGCGGGGGGCTTTACATTGAGAGTGAATCAGAACAACAGTTTTTCACTCACTGCACAACAACAACAACAGCAAATGTGGACTTCAGGAAACATATTGTGTCAGATTTAGATACGAAGACTTGGAGATGAATAAAGTGACTTAAGGTCCAAGTATGTAAATATATCCAATGCTAACAGTAGCTGTGACTAAATACTAACATGATGCTAGTGCCGCCTGGTGTGTTTTAGCATCTTTCTTTAACTTTCTGTTACTTTTCTGACATAACACCACACAACAACCTCCATTGAACATGGTTGTGACTCGCTTGAAATAGTTGGGCTAAAAATACTCTTAATTTGCCAGAAAATGTCTTAAAAGAGATAAAAAGTTTAGCTTTCCATGTCTTAACAAACTATTTCCCCCACAACGTTTCCCCAAAGATGACAAACTGCCGACTGTATCTATTCATATACTAGGTCTCCTTTAAACAATCTTTTTAAGAAATTTTATTTTTCATAGTATCTTTCTAGCACCATACTTTTACTCACTACCTGTAAAAAAAAAAAAAAAACGTGGTTTGAAGTAGCAGTACTTTTGCTTGAGTAAATATTTTGGTTCCTCTTCCCACTTTGAGCTTAACTTAAATGACTTTTTTTAAATTAATTTTGTTTTTCACATTTTGCAGTCTATTCTTTGAAAAGACAAAACATTGAGCTTTTCTAATTACACCAATTTCAAGTAAACCAAATTATATGTTCAAACAGTTACTTTTATTTGAAGTACTTGTTTTCTTACTTGAGAACATTTCATGGATTTTTACTTGAGTAATGTCTTTTAGAAGCTTTACTCTTTCTTGTGTACACATTTTGGCTACCCTTCCCATCTCTGGAAAAGGGGATTTTTTTAAATATACAGAATAAAAAAAACAGTGCTAGGTAAGTAAACAAGGTTAGGAACACGGTCAGGAACAAGGTCGGGTTATTGATAAGGCAGAAAAGTGCAAGGTTAATGTTTAAGAAAGCAGCTATTTAAAAAATGTATCACCTATTAGCTTATCTCATTTAAGCGAGAAAAAAAAATGTCAAAATAAAAGTTGGCTCATTACCATAGCAACCAGACCACTTTTGTTCCTCTGGACCAACTCTCTAGCACTAACCTTGTAACTTGGCCTAGAGATGTCACATCTTTTCAATTTTTATACAAAGAAAAGCTCGTTGGTCACAACACATGCAGTCAATTCTCATTTTAAATGGTAATACAAAAACTTATTTTTATGCCATAGACCAACATTTTTACAACAAAATAGCAATCAGGAAAGATTTTGTCCTATTCATGTGATTTCTTATGATATAGGCCTATAGATGATTGCTCAAATTAGAACACAAACAGAGCAACTTCTTTCAATACAAGCCAGAACAGAGCGTGCTAAGATAACTATCAATATATTTTGCTCATGTTCTTTTTTATCTATTTACAAAAGGTTGAGCTGCTGTATACAACGTCAATATGTTTTTCCAATGCAAATCTACATGTAGAAAATCTATTCAGATTGTATACAGGCCAATAACTGCAGGAGAACAATGCCGTGGCAAAATCAAAAGTGACTGTGATTTTAAACACATGTTTTATTCAGGTAAGTTTGGACTAAAAATAAACCTTGTGTGGGTCGGGGTACTTAAGAGTGCCTCCAGTTTCTTAGAACACCTTGTCTTTATTTTAGCAGACTTTTGCTGCATGAGTCATCTAAAAGCATTACAAAGGCACCTAAATTGATGTCATATAACTGCATACCTTATGTTTTTTATTGAATACTCCACTGTATGGCATTAAATTAAATTAAAAAGCATCTTTATTGTCAACTAACTTTTTTGTAACGCTCACAATCGTCTTGTCCTTGTAATATTTGTTTACAGATAAAGATGTATAGCAGTAGTTTTTTTTTTTTTTGTCAGTGTTTATCATTGTTTATAAGACACATGTCTATCTAGAGGAAAAACAGAATATAAACATTTATGAGAAAAAAGTTTTGGCAATACATCTTCGTATCAATTTTATGCATATCTTTGCTTCAAAATTGCAATAAGCGGGAACCAAAAAAATAAGTTCATACGTAGGACACATGGCATTTTTCAAGTAAAAACTTGTTACTGCATTTACTGACTGCAGATGGAATTACATATGAGAAAAAAAAAAAGCTAGCTTACCCCTGACGTGTTAATGTAGCGGTGCAGTTGAATGTTACAGCAGAACTGTTCAGAAAGTATAGACCTAAAAATAATACAAAAGATCTGAGAGCTAGATTTACATGGTCACACATCTGGGAAATTTGGAATGGAGCGTTTTTTTCATTCATAAAACAAGTATGAATGAACCAAAGTACAGGAAACTTTGATGAGCGACCAGTGTTTTGCTTAAAACCGCAGAGCGACCATAAGTTTTTAGAAATGACTTGTCACCAAATTGTCTACATGGAGATAAAATTATTATAAAATACTGTAGAACATTTCAGACAAAGCAAAAACAAGCAGGCGCGAACGCAAAACAAACGTTACATTGTGCACTTTAGAAATGGGGTTTAATTTCTAACATTATAGGGAATACTGAAATTATAATAAAAACAAAAGATAAAAGTAGGCACAGTGATGACCTTTTGGTAGACATTAAAACACTAATGTCGTTTTATATCCTGTCAACCAACACCGCACCAACTAATCTGATTTTTATGTTGTCCTAATCTCATACTTGATTACATTACCGTTGTAGTCTATAACTGTTTCAAGCACAATTGCTGGTGATCATGGCCTCGGAGTAAATAGTGGCAACTTGAGGGACTTTTATGAGGACAAAATATAGTCATTTAGTTCTGGTCAATGGCTCCATAACAAGTAAAGTGCCGTTTGCGGAGTGGATTATCAAAACACAATTAGACCACAATTGAAAGGCGAGATGCACAGTAATCAAAGTAAATTCGGAGGAGCAGAGGAGATGGTCAAATTAGATAAGTCGCACTATGGATGTCTCACAAGAGCTAGTTCAATTTAAATTTCTAGCGGAAGCTTTGTATTCTAATGGCATTTTCTTAACACCTTATAGTAACCATAGGGCTAGGATTAGAGCCACATTTAGGAATAGGTAATTTTGGCAAAGTTTATGAATGTTCCACAGTACAGTCTTCAACATTATTAGCTATATTTGGTCTATATTTGGTAACTGTTAATTGAAGCTTTGCAACTATAAGAGATTTACAGAAGAAAATTACCAAAACAGAAATTAACTAACGTTAAACATTATCATTATTTTTTAGCTTTTATATTATGTCTTAGAAGTACACTGTACGTTTTTTTCTGGTGGAATGTCTGTAATTACTTTTTCTCCATGGAGACATTGTTTTGGCTATAGAGGGTTACACATTTTGCATTCAAATTTTGACATCTCCGTTAAGGCGAGCACCACACCAAAGTCAGATCTGTGGAGAGATGAAGGTTCATGGTTTTCAAGTATTTGAGTAACAAAAAAAAAAAAAAAGGGGAAGCAGAGTCTATAGCAGACAAATTAAACGTGTGTCTTTGTAAATAAATAATAAAAAACAGTTTTCAAAAAAACTATGGAAAAGTTTCTATAGAAAACTATATGGACCTATAGCATGAAACATAATTGTTCTTATGACTAATGTTAACTTTCAATTGAAACAATACTTTCCACTTCCAGAGCGTTACATGATGTTACTTTAAATCCTTGTGTTGAAAATATGACCAAATGTAGCTACTGGCATTGTTTTAGTTGTTTTAAATGTTCCTATTTATACGGACAATGGCATTAAACTTTGTGCCACGTTTTGTTTCATGTGGATTGGCCTAATATTTACAGAGATATTAACCTTTAATCTGGTTGACAATTACAATCTGAAAGTGAAAGAGCCATATCCAAAACCTAAATCAGACCTGCTCCAACTCATTTTTAAACGAGGAATTGTAAGATCTTGTGCGTCACATGAATAGAACATAACTGAAGTGCTCAAAAACAATTTAAAAACATGCATTCTTACTGTGAAAAGCCGCACAGTGCACTTCTAAAGTCATGTGAAAGCTACATCCATTCATTTTGTGTCTCTCCAATGCATCCCAAATGTAATAAGCTCTTCATTCATACTACGCTCCCTTTGCTGCACCATAATGTCTTTCATGAGTCATTGTTATAAAGGAGACCTGCCAACCACAACTAACACTAGTCCGAGACGCTTCTTATGGGTGCGGTCACTGAACAGCGAGAGCATTCATAAAAGTCGCCGTGATTGAATTAGAATGACATATGATGAGAGAGAGGATTGAATAATAGATCAGAAATGGATCATTATGGCTGTATGAGAAATCACATCTCACAAGACACTGGTTCTATTACAATAATCTTATGGTCGTCCGTGTGAAAAATGTAGCTTTGAATTGCTTTTTCTTTTCCTTTTAGGACTATTTCACACGATGTGACTGCGGCGAATCACGGCCGTTATATGCAGAAAATGTACTTTCTGATGCAACCCTGGGATAGCATAAAAACTGCCTTGTGAAAACTGGTTTCTCCATTGAATGTCGGTAACAGGCAAGCAGGTTCTTTTTGTATGTTTTCATGAGTCATTTTTTGCATGTTGCCTTGGTGGAGGTTTTTGTGATTTTCAAAGCTTAGATCCAGTAAAGGTGTTTTAAAAGTTAGTTTTTTAATGAATTATTCATTTTCAGATTTAGAATTTAGTTTAGATTTTGTACAAATTTTATCAGAGTGACTTATCTGCACACTTATCGATAATATGTCAGTAACACATCACTCATAACTGGTTTAACATGCACACACATTTTATAATATGTGGCTAGAATAAATAAACATGAAGAAAATCTACACTATAAAACAGAACATTTGTTTGATCTTAAACTGCACTATACATTAAGTTTGTCAATAGAACAAGGATTTTTTTCTATTTCAAATGCAGATTTTTTTGTGAAAGCAAAACATATTTTTTATTTCTTGCTAAATGTAAAGTTAGGCAAGGTATTCTGTTGCATGTAGAAAAATGTATTCATTCATTCATTCATTCATATTCTCAAAGTTATTCAATAGAATTTGACAGTTCAGCAAAAAATCACTTTATTGTGCTAATGATTCACTTTTTTAATGCCAGCTTGTAAATTATGACATCACTAGGAATGTCATAATATCAAGCTGCCACGACCAAACAACGGTCAGATCAAATCTTGATGTGCCAAAAAGCACATACATTTGTTCTTACTGTATATAGATTGTATTAAAACATTTAACTTTGCCTCTAGAAAAATGTATTTTTTCTACAGTTTGAAAGGCTGACTTTTGCTTCTAAAATGGCACTATTATATTTTTCAGTTTTTCTTACAATTATCAATTAATATAATAATGTTGACATCTCTCGACATCGCACTATTAAATTACCTAGCAACTATATTTTACACTGAAACAAAACTCTTCTAATGTCAGAAGAAAGTGTGTTTTTTTCTATAAATTGTGCTAAACCTTCAGTATAAACAAGTCAGTCTCATTGTTGTTTTTATCTTTTGTAATTCTCAACAAATTAATCATCTTTTCTTCCTGAAGTGACACGAATGGATTAGTGTAAAACTCCTCTATCATTTTCCTTTCAAAATGCATTTCCAAGCACATGGAACGCTCTTTGCCCTTCTGGTGAATCGAAGCTTAACTTTTGCCTTTCTCCTCTGACTTCCTCAAATATTGTGAATGCCCTGCTGCCCGCCCCGGTCCATCCACCATTTTAAATAAAACATTGATTTCTATAGCCCCTCCTTACATGGTTGCACAAGTCCAGGGGCGGCCCTTGCTCAATAATGCATGGGCCAGAAGTTGTATAACCAGCCTTGTAGGTCGAAACTGTTTTCCCCTCCTTATTTCAGATGCGTTACCATTTGAATAGCAATGCCAGTTTGATGAATTTTCCACGCACGGCTGGCTGGGCTGCGGGCACTTACCTGGTCGTCTATAGGCATCACCAGAATGCCTCCGATTTTGAGCAAGACTTTCATGTAATTTTCATGGTCTTTCTGCACTCCGGCCCCGCAGTAAATTCGATCGTACTGGTGACTGTCTGTAGCGATTTCAAGGCAATTCCCACCACAAAGACGGGTTCGCAAAACTCAAACCTGTAAGAAAAGTCAGCCGGTGTGAATAAGGAACTATGTTGTATCATTTTGAGCATGTACAAGAAATTATTTAGCATTGCTGTCTGGTTGTTGTAATCTGCCAGATACTCACTTATCAAAACTGTCGCTATTCTTAATGAAGTCGTCCAGTTTGTCCCTGGCATAGTCCACCACGTCCCTGTGCAGTTCCACTCCATGATTCACTCCGAAAGGTCCTGAAAATATTACAAAAAAATGTAATTAATCCTTGCTCAATGGATAATAAAGCAAAGCATATCTCATATCTCTTTGTTATGATTTTCATTGTTAGGCTAAAAGTGACAAAAGCTTTGTGTCGGAAAATAGGGCTAAGCGTCTGTAACCAAACATCTGTATTTTCATACCAATTGAAGGCTTTTTAAAAATCTTCTGAAATAAATAAATAAATCAGCTTTTAACTTTAATTTTCTGAGAATAAAGAAGACGGGGTTTTAAAAGTGGCCAAATTCAACAATAGTAAGTAGTCCTGCAGTGCTCCAAATCACTGCTTGTGGGTGTGGTGTGTAAGTGTAGATTTTTCTATTACTAAATGATTAATTTTAGGATCTTTAGATGCTTAGTCGATAAATTAATAAATAGAATCCTAGTCAATCAAAATATTTACAAGTTTTGTTATGATAATATGGATTTGGGAGTAAATAGACTTTTAAACAATGAAAATCTAGTTTACTTGCATTTGTTTTGTATATTTTAGTTGAACATGAATTCCTTTTGCTGACTACAGACCTACTGAATAGGTGGCATTCATGTAGTAGAATGTGATGATTATGATTTGCCATGTAATCTCACAAATTTTCAGTTTGGTCATTTCTGTTTTAGCTGCCCTTTCTGTATTAAATGTTGTTGGCAGGATGTTGTGCCACATGAACCTAATTTATAATAGTACACTATTTAATATTGTTTATACTAGCGGCTCCATCGGCAATGATTAGATAAATTTAAGATTGTGTGGAATGTAATAGAATTTCAGAATTGAAAAGAATGCTTACTAAATACACTTATAGGGCCACTATTTATTCAAAGTGTGTCTAAAATGAAAGTATCATTTGCTTAACCAACTTTTTGGTCAGCTTGTGTTTGGACTGTATGAGCCATCGTAGAAACATTGAGTAACAACATTCTTAAAACTATTTTTAGGCTACCTCTGTAAATAACTAAAGCATGAATTGGTTTCATTTACATAGAATTAACAATGTCATTTAAAAATTAAAAGAAAGCTATGCAAGAACTTCTAATATAAGTTCTGTAATCAGGAAACAGACACTTGCTTCTGTGTGAAAGCTTTGGGCATGACAACAGCAACAGATGTGGAAGTGCACCCCCTGCCTGCCACTGATTTAATAAAACATTACACCATTACAGCAGCAACAACAACAACAACAAGTGAGGCCTCCAAGCAGATGAAACATGTTTGAACAAGTGGGTTGCATATTTTGCTCTGTCATAATACATTTTTGAACAGATCAAAGAACATTAAACATACAGGTGTTCCGGCGCTGTGAAGAACGACGAAGCTAATAAAGCGGTGTCTTTTGGGGCCGTCTCTGTTAAACTGATGAGGTCTAATCTCCCTGAGCTTTTCATTGCAGAAGATTAGCTCGAGGTTCTCCTTCCTGACCCACCGCTGATTCTGACGGACGTGTGAAATCTGGCTGTAATCAGCCTCTCTGCTCTGACCTGAGGTGTCTGCGCTGACAAGGACGTGCACTTTTCATAACATGGAATTTAACTGATGTGTCTGCTAAGTTTCATATAAATGTATAATTCTTCTCTACATGTAAACGTCGGATTATAAATGTGTGGATCTAGTTAGGAAAAGCACACTTTAGTAAAAACAAATGCTTTTTTCTACTTTTTTATTTCATTTAGACCACTGTCTAAATACTTTTGATACGTTGGCTATGTTATATGTACAGCATATACTGTTTACATATAAATGTTTGGCTTTAAAGTTTTGCAGGTGCTTTGTAGATATTTGGTCTTTCTAGGGGTCGATCTGACTTTCTATTTGTCTATCTCAGATCTCTTCAACATGTAGCCCATGGTCCAGATCAGGACCATCAACTCATAAAATTTGGAGCACACATTCCAACCATTTAGAAACTAGGTAAAGTATTGAAGTAGCACTTTTCCATTGTTGGTAAATTCTATTTTTTCCTCACAATATGCTAATACAACTGCAGTTATTTTATCATCATTGAAACAAGCCTTCAAGACATAGCCTCTTAAAAGAAAAGTAAAAAGTATTCAACTTAACTCTCACAATGGCCGTTTTCTGGTTTATGAGATGTAATAATGTCACTGCCTTTGCTATAAATAACCCAGTGAAGTGATTATTACTTTTAGACAAGACAATTAATGGTTGCATGCAGCATACAAACACAGTAGAACAACTTTTTTATGGCTTAATGAACTTGGATAGGTTATTGAACTCAGCTGTGTGATGTGGCTTGTTTTAAAATGGTAAATGGTCTATTTATATCGCGCTTTTCTTCCTTTCCAGGCACTCAAAGCGCTTTACAATATAGCATCCACTCACCCAGTGTACGCAGACACTGAGGCAGTGTGGGTTAAGTGTCTTGCCCAAGGACACAACGACAATCTACTCCTGTCGTCCCACTGTGGCACCTGGTGTTCTAGCGGTCTACCATCCAAGTACTAACCAGGACTTTCTTGCTTAGCTTATAGAGCTGACGGGATCAGGCTTTGACAAGCAGGTATGGCCACAACAAGCAGGTATGACCACAAAGAAAACAAAAAACTTGACAAGCAAGAAAAACTAAAAACTTTTGCTTAATACATACCAATTATGAGGCCAACCATTGTGCTCAGGTATCCTGTCCCGCTGCCCAGATTGAGGAAGGAGAGTCCCGGCTGCAGTTTGAGTGCCTCCATCACCTCCGAGTATATACAGGGCGCGGACAGGTGAATATTCCCATGCTTCCACGCCAAATCTTTATAGGCACTGTCCGGTAGCCGTCCAGGTAGTAGTCCCCGCGGTCTATGGCTCGGAAGGCCTGCTCCACCTTCTCCGTGCGAATGTACTGGGCCTCCTTCAGGTTATCTATGAGGTCGTCGTTGTCCTCCCCGGCGCTCACGGCTCCTCCCATGTCTGCAGGTTGCTACGGCGACAAACAGAAGGGCAGGACGGGACCCGGGGTTGTGTGCGGGGATGATGGATGCCCCTCAAAGTGTCATAGAGAGGAATGGCGGAGGTTCAGGCTACAGTCATGTCCAGGCGCTAAATGACCTGTGAAGAAAACGGGAGAAAACACAGAGTGACAATTTGCCTGGCAGCAGTGACAGTAGTGTCTGCTTCTATTTATAAAGGAAAGGGTGATGTATGAGCTGATAAGAGGAGAGATTTAGCGACGGGGTGTCATGTCATCAAAAATGTAAACAGACTGAAAAGAGATATTATTAAAAAAAGAAAAATATTTGTGAAACCTGCCAAATGAATAGTACTAATAAAAGTAGTCTAATCTATCTGTCATTCATCTATTAGAAAAAACTCCAACTGTTTCATATGGACAGAATTTTGTGCTATGCCATTGCTCATTGATTATTTTTTCACAGAAAAAAACACATTTGTTATAGACAGATCATGTGTGTCTTTGACTGGTTAATCCACCGTCGTTTGAACCAGTAATGAGACTGATAATGATAAGAGAAATATTATCTGGTGTAGTTAAAACATTACAAACTCAATTTAAATACAAAGGAGTAACATGGTGTCCGCAGGAATCAGGAGGTCAAAGTTAAGACCTTTATGAGATTACAAAACATACAAATTTAGTAGTGACCTATAATGCTTTTTGTTTCCATGCGGCTTCTTAGGTTATAATTTAAAATTTCACTACAATTACAAAAAATCTCGTGAATTAGCAAAGAAAAACACGATTTATACAGGGACCGAGAATACCATTTATTCCATCCTGCAGAAATCCTGGAATAGAGCTGATTCTCAAATTTGATGCCACATTTTTAGGTTAAGATTATAAACAACAGACAAAAGCTACAAAATATTTAAAAAGTTTTCACAAAAGGTGACATTTTGTCTTAGCCATGACTGTCTGACTCAAAGTGAGAACAAGCTCTGCACAGAAGAAATACATCCGATTGAATTTTCTTTGGTAAATATTTAGAGCAGTAAAGCCGGTGTCTGCAGTTGGAACCTGAATGACACTAATCTGAGCAGATTTTGACAATTCCTCTTCAAAAGCAGAAGGCAATGTCACACATTGGCCCTCGGAAGCATAATTTCTCTTCATATGAGTTTTTACACTTGATACTAGTTTTAGGATGAATTTGCATGTTTTTGACCCACATAAAAAACTGATTTAACACATTACCACATAATCTTTGACTTCATACAGCTTTCACCAGTTTTATTTTGTTTTGATAGCATCAGCTGGACAGTTGCTTGTCATCCTTGTCATTGCAAGTCTAAATGACCTCTGATATATTGAGTACAAGTCTGCCACTTTGCATCATAAACGCAAATTTCATTTAGTTATTCTTCTTTCCTTTCTGTCCACCCGCCTTGAGCCATATTCGACAACTTCATGAGCGTAAAAGCAGCAGTAGATAGTGGCTAGGTAGTTTTTTACGTGCTATGTAAAACTTTGTGTTTTCTTTGTGAAACAGAAATAATCTTACCTTTCTTTAGAATAGAAGTTAGTAACACTATCTACTCCCATTTATTTGCTTTTTCAAAGAGGACTTTAACTGTTTAACAATGCACTTATGAAAGATTTGCCGTCTTGGATTTTTTTTTTTTAGACTACACTAATTCTGCTCTGCTAATGGAGTGAGCCAAGCCGGTAAAGTGCAAAAGGCCATTTGGGGTCATTAAAAAGATTATACAAAATAAAGAACTTGCAAAGCTGTTTTTGTGGAAAGTGGGCTAAAGTAGACCATGCATTTACAGCGACAAAAGCTAAGAAATGTTTTATTCTAATTACCAACTAACATGCATAGTCTATTACTCTAGTCATTTACATATCAAGCACATAACTCCATTAGCCATCTTCCAGGTTCTGCTGACAATTTGATTAGAGGTCAGATTTCCAAGCCCCCAATTACATACTTCAAATACTTTGGTGACAAAACAACCTCGGCTGTGTTACCAAATATAAGTCTAGATTCTATAGAGACATGGAAGCCTTGCCTCCTCAGCATCTCCATATCTGACTCAGCTAATAAAGATGTGATTTAGAGGTGACTTTGAGAGGAGAACTACTAGGGCAATTTTCCATCGGCTTTGACTCGGTGCTACAAAGAATTCATTGATTGGGTCACCGTCACTGATTATATGGTGTGTTTCCAAACCTCCATCTGCCTTTCCCGTAATGCAAGGACTTTCTCACAGCTGAACAAAGTGAAGAAAATGGGTCAGGAGAAGATGTAGACTGTAGGCAAATTGCTTTCGGGAACAGTTCGAATCTCACCCATCTTCAGCCTTGAAAACGGGTCATTAGCCACGCAGAACTTTGGAGTGAGAGAAAGATGGTGCATTATCTTATTTTAGATTTTTTGGGTGGGGAAACAGGAATCTGGTTGTTTTGGAGGTGACTATGCAGTTCAATATCTTTAATCATAAAAAAATATATATATATAGAAGTAGGTTAAGCTGTTCATTACATGGTTAAAAAAAGGAAACAGAATTGTCAAGTTAACAAAATTCTCAAAACAAATGCTAACCTCTCTTTAACATTCCACAAATACACAATTGTAGGCAGGCTTTTGTTAAGATAAACACATAGGGTTTTCTTGGCCTGGATAACACAAGATTTGTTATGTTATTTTCAAATGTTGAGCTTAACTTGAGAAGTAATCTCTATAAAAAAAACTTGTCACAAGTCATCATAGTGTAAATCATTGTAATGCATGCAAATTGAAAGGCTATAAAATAAACAATTTACTTAAAGGAGTTATACAATTAATTATGCTTTCGTGGATTTACAGTATACTTTTCTGTTATTAAACAATGTTTATCAAACTTATTGGAAAGCAAAATGTGAATGATCAGTGGTAGGTGAAAAATTACACCACACAGAATGTAAAGAGGTGTTTGCTTGCTGGGTTTGAAGACGCTACAAACTTATTGAAAGGCAACACAAACATAAAAAACAAATTATTATGAGAACACTCATACTTTTCATCAAAAGGGACTAGCCGTTTTTGTTTTTACGACTCTATAACACAGACATGGGCAAACTGCGGCCCGGGGGCCAGATGCGGCCCTCGGATGGTTTCAATGTGGCCTTTGACACATTTTTTGAGAATAAGTGCTACTCTTTTCATTTCTTTTTTCGATTGACTTGGCTATAGAGCATATGTCATTGCTTGTTGTCCTAAAATTATCTCATTAAATTGTCAAAATTGTAGATTAAAAACCCTATAATTTACAAAAATTTGCTGCAATAATGATAATTTGTTACACCAATGAGCGTGGTCTGCCCTCCGCTACTTGTTCTGGTTCAAATATGGCCGCAGAAAAAAATCAATCTGTTGATTTCCGGTTCAAAACTGCAGAACTGATAAGCTCTGCCTCTTTGTGGTGATTTTTCACTATGTACATGTTTGTTTCTTTGTCAAAAGTGGCTATTGACATTAAAGAACCTGCATGAGTCACTCGAGTCAAGTAACAAAGTATAGAGACGTGGGTGGAATAAGGGCTTTGGGCCACAGTTACAAGATAATACAGGGTTACCAAACATGCATAGATCAATAATTTGGATAAACTAATAATGATAAAAAATGTATCAAAGTTTATTCAAATAAATCTAAACCAGTCAAGTCAGGAATCAATTTAGCCCACAAGTTTATTAGGACTATGTTTTTGACAATTTTTTGTGCTGAAAATAAATCAGGTGTCATCTCCTAAATCATGTTAACAAAAGATCATTTAATCTCATCACTTTGCAAATAAACGTTATAAATGCAAAACAAATTAGGTTTGACCTACACGCTTCAATGTCAATAAAAGCACACATTTTCGCCCACAGAAGAAAAATGTTTGGGCACAATCTAAACTTTTACAAAACAAGTACATTTCATAACACTGCGCTTTTTTTGTTTGTTTATTATGCTACATCTGAGTGAATACTGACCTAACTAGACCTGTCCTGTAAATCTATACCTCCCTCAACTCACACTCATGTTTTGCTCCCGACTCGATATCTTTCCCAGGAAGTCTCTTACGACACTACAGCAGTTCTAAATCCATGAGGCCCCCGCGGTAGAGGCCTAAAATAAGACCCATCTTTTCGGCCTCCACAGTTGTGAATCCTGTCCTCGATTTGAACTCTGAGGTGGGACTGCCTTTGAGGTCATTTCAGGAACTTCCCAACTGGTGTAATGTATCTTTGTAACAACACAAGCAGACATAAACAACCAGGAAGCATAAAAAACATTTGATTATGAAGCTATAATTCAAGTTTAAAAAGTATCCACTCCATAATTATAATGAATCACTTTCCGAATGTATACAAACTACCGCTTAGAACTATCACTCCAAGGCGACTTCCCGAATTCAAAACAGCTTGTGATTCCCTAAAAGCCATAATTAATAAAATGTGGGAAACATGCCGTCTAAACGATTCAAATGTGTCGACAGATGCAAATGTACTTCACGCAGAGCCGCAAAGACACCTGAACGGAATACATTATGGTTTTGTTTACACCGGAGGATTCTTTTGTGGAGAGACACAACCTGAGGAAGTGCAGCGAGTTTCTCCTGATGCATAGACGCAAAAACAACAATTTATTTTTAATGCCATGCAACAAAAGTGGCGGTAGAAAGGAGACCCATGCTTGTGATATGAAAATTTGACCTGAACTTGACTGTGATGTGTCTCCAGAGTTCACCGTCTGCATCTGGACCTGACTCTGATGTCCGGTTTCCTTCTGCACATTCATTTTGGCTGCTTAGGAATAGTACCTCCAAGCAGTCATTCGTAGCACTGCTTTTGCTATCAATGAGAAAGAAAATACTTTGTTATTGAAGTCAGACAGCGCCCAACAATTTCCATTTTGATACTTTTTTAACCTGGCTTAAACTACATGATAGTGCATCTGGAATGACCTCTGGCCTCGAAAGCCGTCAGGAAAATAGACCGCAATATTTCAATCTGATTGGTTGAAGCATCTGAACACGGAACTAGCCTAGAATTATTTTTTTGTGTTAAATACAGTTGAGAGAAAAGCACAAAGATTTTTCTCAATGCACAAGTCTTCTCTTCTCTCGTTATTCTGTGAAAATAAGTCAAATTATGCCCGTCTGTGCAGCCATGTTTTGGTTCAGACGTGCACTTCCAACTACATCACCAAGGTAAGGTAATGTTTATTAAGGACAATGGAGATGCTTGTACCAGATTCTAGCTTTACAGAGAATTTACATCTGTAGTCCTGGGGAAGGGAGGCACATTGGACATGTTTTTAGTTGGAGGAAACCTACGCAGACACGAGACGCCTGGGAGTCGAACCCCAGGACCTTCTTGCTTTGAGGCCAGAGCGCTAACTGCTGCGCTGCTGTGTTGTGATTGGTCCAGCTCACCATGACTTTAACCATGTCACTCCAAATTATTTCTTCAAATTTGGTAAAAAAAAATCACAATTATTATGTGAATTCATAAAGACAGCTTAGGAAAATGTACCTATTTACAACAAGAAGGTCAAATACTTCAGTTTTAAATCAAATCCAATGAATCACTTTACATAAATGTATCCCCCAGACTATTTCAGTCATGAGTGCATGCTGAGTCTTTTCCTGATTGGTTACATCATTATGTTACATTACTGAACAAGTCTAAGACGAATGTTTATTTTGTCAAGCCTTATTGCTTTTGAAAGTCAGTCAAGCTCCGATATCTTATGATGCCACAAACAAAACCTCAGATCTAACCAAACTGCAAAGTCCTTGATCATCTCTGTGAAAACGAAAAGTACTACATTCATTACATTCCTATTAGCATAATCTCCATTCATTCTGCAATCATCCGTCATGGATCATACTCCCCTCTGTGACCCAGTGACCTCCTCTGCCCCGCACTCACACAGTAAAGGCTGAATGATAATATCTCATTTACAGAGCATACCAACATAATATTATTAGGCAAATTTGTGTTCCCTTCTGTAATTTAAATGAGTTGACCCATATGATCTCATGACTTCTATTAAAATGACTTTGGTGGGTCACAAAGCATCAACTCTGATGATGTTGGCACAATCTATAAGCACTGGTACTATATAAATCAGGCTGGTGTAGTTTTAGTGGTTTAAAGCACATGTGTGGTACCACCTCAGCACAGTGGGTTTGGTGCAGGCCTGATTGAAAACATCCAAACTTCAAAATTTGTAATCGGTAATCAGTAAGACTATAATCAAAAAGAAATAACATGTTACTGCTTACATATTCTTTTAAGCACAAAAATCTAATAACAATGAGGGTGTGGAACGTCCATGCACGTGGTTTTGTACATTTGATATAGCAATGCAAACGCAGCTTTTAGAGTGAAACTTAAATAGTTTGTGAAACTCTTACAAACTTGTATTCATTAATTTGATGGATAATATGATATGTGATAATAACAGCAGAATGAAGTTCCAAGTTAAACCACAAGATGGAACAAAGGACATTCACTGACCTAGATCCATGGAAACAAACATCAGTATTAAGAGGCACTCACCCAAGATAAATTTGAGGTGATCTAGAATTTCAAACATTTTTGAAATGGAAAAGTACTATGCCCAGTTAGACTGGAACTTAATGATAAATGTTTGTTCTGAATTTGTTTTGATAAGAAGCCAAATATAATAATAATTTGTCCATGATACCTTTTTATTTTTGATTTTCAATAGGCTAACAGATACACAATTCCACTATTCTTAAGGATTGAACTCTTGCACTCAGATGGGAGTTTGGATTCTGTAGGTACAGTACACCCTCTTCTGGCGACTTCTAATTTCAACTTTTTCTTATGTTCTACAAATGCATGTGCATGTTTATAAAATGTAGTTTTAAAGGCCATTCTTTCAAACAGGTCTCAGTTTTGCTGTCCTTCTGAAACTGGCACAGCAGGATAGTACTGAAACCTTAGCACAATAGCCCTGGCCTGTGAATAAACTCTTATATAATGCAACTTTCACAGCTTGCAGCCCCTGAGGCTGGTTCAAATCCTGTGATCCCTCAAAGTTTTCCCTCCTGCTTTTTGGCAGCACCATTACCACTCTTCTCAAATAAGTGGTAAATACTTGACAAACTGCTTAGAATGGTGACAGCTGAGCCATATGCAGTAGCAGTCAGCACAATCTCTCCATTCGTGGGTGTAGTTTGCACAGTATCAAATGTTGCACTCAAGCTGAGTTTGAAATTTTAAAATGGTACATTAGTTGATTTTTTATTACACTAGAAATCTTTCTGTTTACGCAATTTCACAATTATAGCGCTCGTATGAAAAAGGAGTCAAACTGTTTTCATTCAAGTGTCAATTTCTTCAAAACGGAAGCTTATTGAAAACCATTACTTTTGTATTTTTCTGGTAAGCCCTCCGCCCACCTGCTTGTTTCCATGGAGATATTATTGCTTTGCCTGGAATGCCTCACAATATGCAATATTTTTTCCAACTCAAATCTAACAAGGGTTAGTAGCATGACTTGCTTGTCATGGAGCTAGTAGTAGCAAAAAAATAAATAAATAAACAAATCAGGACATACATTTTAAAATGTCTTAGCTAATATTTAGATTTTTGATTACAACATTCAGGAAATAGAATGCCAAAAGAAACATGCTAAAACTTGTCTTTACATTTTGTTGATGTTTATTATCAGATAAACATGAAATGTCTGTCAAATGAATCACAAATGTGTTTTTCGACTTTATAAAATCATTTTTGTAGCATTTGTACTTACCACTAATAGCCTATTTAATACAGCCTATTTTTTTTTTACTATACTGTGTATTTACTATACTGTTGTTTGTTTGTTTTTTCCGTTTTTGTTTTTTGCATAGACTACAGTTTGCAAAATGTAAAATGATGATCTACTTAGTGCCTATTTCATACAAAAAAACTGACTCAACATGTCCCCTTGAGTACAGGTGGTGCAGTTTTGAGTTTAGTTCAGTAATGAGTAATGAAGTAGGGCCTGCTGTCTAACACTAGATCACGTCATATAAATAATTGCATGGTGCCTTCTCCTGTAGAACAGGTTGTACTTACAGGATAACGTGCACGTTTATAGCTTTACAGTTCCATTGCTCAACAAAAACAGCAGAACTAGAGTTTTATCTCAGAGGGCAGAAACATAAGGCCCGTTCTATGATAAATGAGCCCTCTTTTGGTTTTTGGCGGCATAAAGCATAGATCAGCTTCTGTAGTCTATGTTTTATGCAGTAGTCGCTTGTCACAGATGTTACTTTGGTCCCACGACTGACACCTGCTGCAGCCAATGAGAGCAGCGCATAGTCACGTGACGCAGTTGCCACACAGACGGCGTGCTCTCAGCCAATCAGAGGACAGAACACTTTCTTCTCTGCGTGTGGCGAGGGGAGCAAAACAACAACAGCGTTTTCATCAAATGTTGTCAAGCGTTATGAATCCCTGATATTTCCGAACCAAATCCGTCTTTAGCAGTGACAGGTCCGTGGTTTGTACAGCTATGTCTGCTCAGACTGACAACACTACAGTGTGGTCAAGCGTGCTTTTGTTCCCACTTCCCATAAAACGCATTTGGCCCCAGCTCTCTGCAGTGCGATTAACCTCAATCTTTAGCCGTGACTAGCTAAACCGGTTTGATAAAAGGTATAACGCTAGCCCAGTCGCTTTTGCAGGAGATGGGGAAGAATTACTCGAGGGTAAAATATATAATCACTCTATTTAAGAAAAGCTAGTGCAGCTTGCCTTTGTGGAAAACTTCCTCGAGTTCCTTTGTTCAATACGAGTCATCATTAAACGACACAGTGACACTCTGGAAATTGTACAAACTTTGAAAATGCAATGTCAGGTAGTGCACAAATACAAAATTAAAGATGGATCTGTCGAACCACGCATTGAAGTAGTCCAAAGACCTTAGCTCACGTTAGCTTTAGTGGGCCTGAGTGCGCCATCACCAAAACAATGGTTAGATAAGCCTGTCCTGTTCAAACGCAGCGGCTCACTCCGTCTCTGAAAACAACTCGGAAACAGCTAATAAAATAAGCCCAATGATGACAGCTGCTGTGCATCTAGCTAAAGATAAAACAAACAATACTCACAATGCAGTGTCGCATTCACTCTTTGAAACTGAAGGCACAACACTGGAGCAATGCGACGCGCACGCACTTTGAGACGTCCACAACCTGGTGAAGAGCGAGAAGTGTGTCAGTGGTTCACGGGGCTAAAACCCGGGCTGACTCGGCTCAATCGGCTGGATGGTCCAGGTGAAGAAGGTACGGTGGGCTTTAACACCGTGAGGTTGGGGCTGAGTGCAAGAATGAGAACACCGAGAGGAGGATGTAAACATAGGTCACGTGGTGGAAAGACGTCGATACAGGGAAAAAGGCTCTGTTGATCAATGGATCTTACCTCACGCTGACTTTACTAGATCATTTGGGGTTGTGACAGTGTTGGGGGCCTCCTCACTCTGCTATAATTATTTCCTTCTTTCACCTCCAAAACAATTTAGTTCTCAAGGGAATGCTCATGCAAAACTTAGGCAAATAATGCAAAGTTCTCACGCACGTTAGAATTTGACACAGTGTCATTGCACTTTCCAACCTTTTTTATTACAATGGTCATAAATGTAGGTTAGAGTTTAGGCTTTGTCTTTTCACATTAAACAACATGTGTCTGGACTGGAGAGAGACTGGTGCTCCCCAGCATGTATTACCAGCATCCACACCTGACCACAGTCTGTTTACATTTTGTGTTTTGGCAAAGTTTAAACACTGTTTCTTCTTTTCAGATCCAAAGAGACATTTCCTGGAAAGCCTAGCTCATCCATAAGCCTCACTGCTCCCCAGACAAGTCCTATATTTAGTCTACAGCTGGTTTCCAACTGCACTGGCACTTTGCAATGGCTCACAGTGTGGCTTTAATAAGGAAGTGGCAGCACTGGTCAGCAAATATGAGGCTATGCACAGGGCTGGTCCACTTTCACTAAACACGCAGTCTTCTTGTCAGAGTCTTATTATCATTATTTTAATAGAGGTCATACTAGGTCTATGTAATGTCATTTCTAGTGGGAAATATGCTGTATACTGCCATGACACACTTGAGACCATGAGAGCACAGTTATTAGCTGTTATTTACAATGTATCATTTAGGTCAAATGTGTATTAAAGTTCTATTACGTAACACTGCAGTATATGTTTACATGTGTGCATGTCTATGAAGCACTCAGCACTCACATTTCTGTGGCATTGCTCAACTCAGCATTCCTCACCGCTGTGGGCTGTATATCTTTCTGGGGATAGCTTTAACATAGGAAAATGGGGCATGGTTGCTTACATGGCCCTAAATAACCTCCTCAGTGCAGTGTAAAGTGTGGTGACAAGTCTGTGGAGCTTACCCACAACTAGGTCTATTGCTTTTTTGTTTTGTGGTCAGAATTCAGTCATTTATATATATTTTTTTAATGAATCAACTTAATTATGGTTGTGCCATATTTTAGGGTTCAAGCTTTACAACATTAGTTGTAAAAAGTTATACATTTTTAGTTAGCTCATTATTATACTGTAGTTAGCTTGGTTAATGTATCTTTTGAGCAATCCTGTATTGTCCTATGTAACAGAGGTTTGTTTTCCACTGTGTAGAGGTGTGGCTTTATCAGCAGTTTAGCATAGTCTACAGTTCTAAGTTCATATTATGTTTTGTTAGGTTATTTTTTTTAAATGATGATACATTTTAATGCATTGGTTCTTCTAAACCAGTGGCTCTTAACTTTTTTGGCGTGACTTGAGTTTTTTGATGAACAAATGTTTAGTTTTCTAGTTTTCTTGTCTTCTTTTTACACTTTTTTGTTTTAAGAAATGCCCAACATTTTTTTTTATATTTATACATACAATAACATTGTTAAATTCAGTTAATAGGTTGTGTAAACTATTTTTATGAATTATGTTATTGAATACAGTTTTTGGTGTAAATATGTCACTTATTGCCCCTACTAGTACTTGGATTAAAGATGAAAAAGTGATGTCAATAGATTTGTAATAATACAAGCAAAAAGTGAATTTTTAATACTAATTGTATTGCCACAGCTTGTTTTTAGACCTCATAATTTCTTCTATTAATGAGAAACTAAATGATGTCATAAGGCCAGATGGGGTACCATTGTACTTTGCCATGAAATATCTGAATAATTTCCATAATATTCACTTTTTGTAGCTGCCTTCTTTTACGCTAAATATTATTGACCTATATATGGTGGTCTGATTTTCAAGTCCCTTGCCCCTGATTGAGAACCACTGCTCTAAGTCGATTAGTACAACAAGGTTAGCATTCCAACAGTGTTTTTTGCAGTGGTGTATTTTCAGTTGTGGCTAATTCGCTGCTTGCTTGGAGGTTTCTATTCACGAGATGTTTAGCATGTGTACTTAATAAAGAGGACAGTCACTGAGTTTATCTAGGCTGCTGGGAGAAATTCCTTCCAAAACGTGTGCAAAAAAGCATTAACAGCTATAGTTGTTCATTTTAACATTTGAAGTATGTTTTTGTTAATTTTTATGATTATTCTTATTGGGCTGTGCTATTTTAAAGCGATTAGACACTAGGATTTCACTACACAACAAGACCTGTTAGATGTCATTTCAATTTAGCATTTATTCTGGAGTCCTATTAGGAATATTGTGAGCACATGGGTTCTTTGGGGCTATGTTCTTTTGCTGTAGTGCACATCTTTAATGCACTCAGCATATAGGGCACAGAAATAGCACAGACAGGATGGGGGTAAGCTTTAGAATCTGTCAGATACCACAACCTTCAAGGACCTCTGTGCACTTGTACGACCTACTGACTTCCAGCATTTGGCCCCAGTCATCTGCAGAAAGAATGAAATAACTTGTATCAAGCTTTGTTGCTATTTAACCTCAACTAGGCCCCAAGTCTGTTATTTCAGTGGATTTCAAAGTGAGGTTGAGAAAGATTATTTCACAGTAGTATGACAATATTTTATCTCATTATAGTAATGCCGCAGTAAACGCTCTGGTGTCACAGCAAGAGGGTGCTCCCCGTGTCTGTGTACGTTTCCTCCGGATGCTCTGGTTTCTCCTAAACAAACTTGTCCTATAAAGAGTTAAGAGTTATCGGTTGGCATAGCTTTACACTTTACTGCGTTGTCCGTCTAGTTGGCTGGGGAAACTTCTTTGACAAAAACAACAAAACGGAACACAAGCTAGCTGTTTCAATTAGGTATGAACGGTATGACAGATGTCTGACTCTGAAGCTTGAGACAGTGTGTGTCTGCATTTTTTTCACTCACCTGAATGTAACATGAGTCGAAAAGACGAATTTCATTCACAAATGTTGATTTAGCAGCATAACTTTTGTTTTCGCAGAGTAATAAACTCTTGTAGTTTGCTGACCACAGCGCTGGCTAGTGTTGCTGCTGCAGCTTGTGTCAATCAGCTACAACTCTTTCTGCTATTCGATTGTGTGCGCATCCCTCGTGTTGATAAATATATCATTCTATAGTGCCTCTCCTAGCTAGAATCTGGTACAAGCATGTCTAGCTAACCCTAATCTGTGCTTAAGAGAAGAAATTTTACCAATTTAGTTGTAAATTAGTACAAATTTCTCCTCCTATACAAAAAGGCCTTCTATAATTATACCACTTATTGACAAAATCAGATTGCTATGTATTTTCTCTATCGAATAATAAGTTCTTATTGATAGCAGTGCTATGATTGGCTGTCCACTCCAGTTTCACCTTGCTGTCTGTAAAAAAAAAGTT
Organism: Mugilogobius chulae; assembly: GCA_038363315.1. Taxonomy (NCBI): domain Eukaryota; kingdom Metazoa; phylum Chordata; class Actinopteri; order Gobiiformes; family Gobiidae; genus Mugilogobius; species Mugilogobius chulae. The sequence goes on along the minus strand of CM076395.1, from coordinate 37,164,100 downwards.
TTGATTGCAAGTGTGGAATCATGTCTGAGAGCTAGTAAGTGGTTCGAGAGATTACCCCAGGTACCCCACCTTTAATTTGATTGAACATTATTATTATTATTATTATTATTATTATTTTTATTATTATTATTATTATTATTATTATTATTATATTATTATTATTATTATTATTATTATTATTATTATTTTATTATTATTATTATATTATTATTATTATTATTATTAATATATAATAACAATAAAAAAAAAATAATAAAGCTGTCAATATAATTTTCAGAATAGTGCAGTTAAGGTAGAGGTCCAAGCTTGAAAAGTTAGTGAATCTTTGTATTAATGAATTATTAGCCAATTATTATAGCAGAGTTTAAGTGACAATCTACTTCTTAACTTCACTAAGGCCTATGTAACGAAGTAACTTATTTGCAAAGCAACTCTAACATTCAAATATTTTTAAATGATTATTATTTTTTAAGAAAATAAAATAAGAAATATATATTTAAAAAACAAAACTATAAATGTGTGGAGATGAACTCGCTGACCAGCTCCCGTGGTCTGTTGTGGTTGTTCATGTGTGCAGCCACTAGATGTCGCTATTGATCTGTCGTTTACGGAAACCAAAACAGACGCATTTGAAAAGTTTATTTCTACCATACACAAACTGTACAACACAGCGCATATCTGTTTATTATGAAATAGTAAAAGTAATAGGAAGTTTCAATTTACAAACTACCTAAACTCAAAAAGCATTACATTTCAATGTAAAAGAAAAGAAAAAAATTACAATACAATTTCATCATACTAATATCGTTCCACAAAAGCATTTCACATTACAAAACATCAAATACTAACAGGGAAAAATAAATATTATTCACAAAACTTCCTGAGCAAACAATGTGGAATAAGAATTAAATAAAATTAATAATACATAATAGGTGATGATATTTTATGTTTGACAAATGATTTTTTTTTTTTTTTAGGATTTGGCCCTCTTGCTTCAAAAAGTGGCTACATGTTTTTTTTTTTAACTTCCCTTTGCCAAAAATAGAGGCATATTGCTCAAATTAAGTATCTTTCACATATTGTCTTGTTTTGAAAAAGCAAAGGGCAATGTGGCCAACTAAACATACAAAGTGCTATCATTTCAATGAAACACAAACAGATTTTTTTGTCTTTGTATGAAATTGATTGTAACTAAAATGCAAAACAAAGTGATTTGTAGTTTGGTTTATTTTAGAAAAAGAGCTACGTTTATGTTTGCTCAAAGAGTATTCCAACTGTTTTCATGTTGCAAGGCCCATTATGGAAATTTAAGTCAAACTCAGTTTGATATAAAATGATTTTCTTGAAAATCTATGCAATCACAAGAGAAAAAAAAAATCTCATTTGTGAACTTGTCTTTTGACTTGTGAGATTACAGTTACCGGGACAACAGAAGTGAAACAGTCATCAAACATTTGCTCCTATGAAAATAATTGTACTGTATAATAAATTAGACACCATCCACATAATACTGTCCTACCACAAAACATAGTAATCATTATATTTTTTATGGATCATATACATTTAGGCACATACTATATGCACACTCCGCAGTGTGTGCACAAAAGGCAGTTTAATATCTATATATGAAAAAAGACATCTTGACAAAGTGTGGATTTTTCATTTGTGATGCACTTCTCTCGTGGCAGGCTTTGCAAAGCAGAACTGGACATTCAAGTTCACTGATGTTGCATGATTTTTTGCTCAGTGTCACTTACTGTTTGCATTCAGCTGCTTTTTGGAAAAATACAGTACAGATGCATTTTTGATCTCACTTTGTCTTTTTATACATTCAGTCTCCAATAAAGAGTAGAAAGCAAGAGCAATTCATAAAATATTTAGGCTTTTGGTAGTTTCTTTTAAGGGGAATCCAACTCAAGATCTATTAATAATATCAATATATGTTTTCAACACTAGATGGCGTAAGTATGCCATAAAATTGGAATGTGCTTCTACAGTGTGCAGAACAAACTTTGATAATAGAAATTTACACTTGTCGAAATAAATAAAAGTGGGAAATAAATACATAGATGGACAAATATAATAATAAATAGTGATAATATAAGAATGACATGATCACATATAGATTAAAATCAAGCAAACAATACAAAATAATTAAGTGCAAGAGGGGTAAAAGATCTCACCGGGATGAACATATGGTGTGAATGCAGAAACAGTAAAAGCATCTGGCTGGTAATGTTCTCAGTGCAGTGTATTTATGTGGAAATGTGGCACACATTTCCAAAAGCCTTGTCTTATACGTACATGCAGCCAGGCCTGCACTCTGTGTAAAATAGAGCTATCTAGTGCCATTATCCCAAGTCAAAGAAACCCCTGGGTAGTACTGCTTAAACATGGATGCCCTTAATAGCCTGTTTGATATTATCCAGGAGGGCCTTGCACTCCGGAGAGTATTCATGCTCCGAGTTGTTGTACATATCAGTTAATGTGTTCACATAGGCTTCGAAATTATGCTCACTGATGGGCCCCTGTAACAGAGTAAAACATGTTTGACTATTAGTGAACAGAGCACATTCACAAGTTCATCCCTAGAGGACAAGTTAATGATAAGGGGTGGTGAGTTTGTGGTCGTACCATTTGAGGCAGTTGGATGTCTGTTAGGCTGTTAATGAGGGCTTGGCTAAGGCGTGCGAGCTCCTTCAAAAGGCTGTCGTTGTGCTGTTCGATCATCTTGTTCTCCTCCTCAATTGTCTTCAGGTTACATTCCATCGAAGAAATCTGCTTTCGGGGCAAAATAAAAAGGCACAGTCAAAATTTGGAAGCCTGAACACAGAAAACACCTGGTTGAAAGAGAAGCGATGCCAGAGTAAATATTTACCTGGGTTTGGAGCTGCATCATGTCAGCTTCTATTTTCATGTTGGAATCGTTTAGTTCCTTTATTTCATGATCCAAGTGTTGAATGTCATCCTTATTTTCCACACCTAAGTAACAAAAGACAATATTGATAGTGTGCATGCCAGTCGCATCCGTGTTGTTCCATGAAGTATGCTCACCGCTACTAGTTTTCACTTTGATAGTCATCTCTTCTTCCGGGTGCTTTTTCTTGATACTTTGTGCATTCAGCGGGCAACCTGATAAGCTGTGGTTCAGCAGGTCAAAAATGACATATCTTAGATAAAGGAAGAGCACATAGTGTAAAGTCAACAGAACAATGCCACTGGTGCTATTGTAAAAAGTAAAAATGATAGCTGGAATATTAGGTAGGCTTATTTTGTATTTTTTGTCTGGAAGCACAAAAGCCAGGGCAAATAAATGATCTTTAGTAAAATGGGCTTTTAGTATTTTATTTATTCTTTCTGTAACTATACATAAATAGTATTTTTTCAACTCAAGTTTTGGAAAATCTTTGTATAATACTAAAGTAAGCATGTAAGAAATAGTGGGATGTTTCATTCAATTAGAATTAATACTACTACTATTGGAAATAGTATTTAACATAAATAAAATATGGCTGGTATTATTGATCTAAGGTCATAACGGTCAGCCCTAGTAAAAACACAACATGTCGCCCTGCTGTATTGTTTCGAGATAAAATGGAGGACCAGTGGCCTCACCTTCTGTGAGTGGCAAACACATTATTGGCATGTCCAAGGCCATTGCAGCCAGGCAGGGGACAATGGGGCAGTTCCTGTTTATTGGCCTTCCAGGCAAAGGGCAGTCCATTGATGGACGACTCCTTCTGTCTTTTGGCAGCCAGTGGACAACTGCTCGCGCTGCGGTGAGATGTGTATTTCCCGATATATGGCCCTGTCCATCACATCCTATTACTGGACACCTACCAGGAACACACAAATGTTGTTAATCTGCATTCACACCGGGGAAAATCATTCAGTGTGAGTTGTATTCAATAATATCTCTGTGCTAAAACATGTGACTGCACTGAACAGATATGTAGAACGGGAACAAATAAAAAATAGTGGACAGCCATCTTCTGGGATCATTAAAAAAATCACTTTTAATAACTAGACCGGAAGATTTGTTAACCATTAAGTTGATTAATCCAGCCAAATGCTGATTAAAAATAAACTCTCTAAAACTACAAATGGACTCCACTAATCGCATTACCCACAAGTTAGTAATCCTTGAGTGGAAAAAATAGTGTGTACATTCTACCATTACTAATATTTGTGCCAAAAACATGACTCCTGCTGCACGTTCATTAAGAGTTTATCAGTTGCATTTCCAGCCCTGTTCTCTGCAGGTCGGTAATGGAGTGACATGAATTACACATAATTGTCATCTGTCCCCTCATGCGAAAGAATGTAATTTAGAGGTAGCTATAACCCTCTCCCTTATTGATAAAGGTTAAAGGTCACATGAGATGATACAAATAGCAGGCATGCTGGAGAGTGCTGCCACAAAAAGCCTGTTTCAGCATTTTGTTCCTCAATGGCAGAGGCAGAGCTGCACTTAGAGGACAAAACAACATCGGACCCAAGTACTTTCATGAACCACAGGTAGGTAGCTTTACACACCACCCCAGGACAATGGAGACATGCCATATGGCCCACCATTTACAATAATCTAGGGACATTTGCTACCCTCCCCCTTTCTCTGTTATGATCTAATTCTTAAGCCCTTGCATTAGTAATTAAAAAGAAAAATCACTGCCCAGATGTATAAGTAAACAAAGGTTCATATATCAGACTTTGGGCTTAAACTGCAAATCAATTACATTATTTTTTTTTCCCATAACAGAGTGAAGAGTGATTAACTGCAAAGTAAGTGCACTAGTCATCAGCACTGCACATTTTCTTAATAAACTATAATTATAAAAATGCATTCACTTACTAGATATTCCATTCTGTAAACACACAAAACCAGATTCACCCTCCCTGATTTAATCCATTGGGAAAAAAAATAATAATTTGATAATGTTGGAAGAGTATTATTTTCTTTGTTTAACTTAATGGCCTCCAGGTATAATACCCGGCAGCGTGACACATTTCCACAATATTTTGCCTCTCTTTTGATTTTTTAGACAAAGAGAATGACAGAATGGCGGGTGAAATGATCTTACTTAAGCTCTTGCTCATCTTTTTCGTCCTTGTTTGGTGTGAGCCTCAAGCCTCCTTTTCTGGCGCGCGGACATCCCGACAAGCTGCGCGTGACAAGACGTGCTCAGGTTAGCGTTACGGTTAGCACACACAAATTTATTCATTTAGCTCAATAAAAATACAAATAATTCAATGGGAAAGTGGTAATTATTGTGCCACTATATCGATAATGTATGTTTTACGTACATAATTTGAAATGGTAACTACAAATGTTGAATGAAATGTGTTATACCTGGCAATTAACTTAACGTTAGCAATGTAGCAACGTAATTAAGCTAGCAGAACGCAAAGTAACTTAACTACATAATAAGTAAGAAACAGGGATATAATTGATTATATCTGGCATCTGTGTTAGTTGGGGAAGTAAATTAAAGTTTTTTTAACACATTCTTTTATCACAAATTTCTATTTAACTACTTTGGCTCGTCTACAGGTGACAAAATGCTGATGAAATGAAGCGGCACAAATTCAACCAGTGTTACTCAGTTTAAATACCATGGCCGAAATCTTTAGGAAAGCTTGCTCTCGGGCTGAGGTTACAATGGGTGTCATTAAGTTAAACAGAAATAAAACAAGCGTTGAACAAACACTGACTTTTCAACTTATGACTTGCTGTATGAAATGCAGGCAGACGTGCAGATATTGCCATCTGTGTGTGTGAATGATCTGCATCTATCAAATGTATTTCATGTTCTGTTATTTGACCATTTCTCTCTTACCTTCTGTGTGAAGCATAGTTCCCAGTCACATGACCAGATCCATCACAACCAGGTGTTGGGCACCTGCAGGTTGAGAGACAGAGACCAGGTGCATTTTACAGCAGACTGCCGGCAGCAATGTTGTGTGAGGTAAATACACATCATGCATAATGTATAGTAAAAGGAAAGGTGAAGGAAGGCATGCTTTGGCCTGCGCTGAAGTAGATGGATATGAAAAAATAAAAACAACTTTAAACGTACTTTAGTTCCTGAGAGTTGGCTGCCATCAGTGATTTGAGTGTTTTGTCAGCCAGGGGACATCCAGACACACTAGAGGGGATAAAGAGCTAACAGTCAGTTTAATGCACTCTTTGATCACAGCTGAATATGGCATCTTAATACAATGACAAAATGCATAATTATATAATAGTGAAAACACAATGTTGTGTTGCCTTTGTGACAAGGCTTTCTGCTGGTGCTTTAATACAAATGACAGAGCCGACTATCTGAGCGTACAAGCTGCTTCAAACAGTAATAATCAACATAATTAAACAATCAGCATTGTTTTCCTTATCTGTATATCTGCTGCTGCTAATGAGGTGTAATTAATTACTCTACCTCCGATGTGAAGCATAATTCCCCGTCACATGGCCACTGCCATCACAGCCTGGGGTTGGACAGCTGCATCAGAACAAATACACTTTAATACACAGATTATTCAACTCTGCACGCTTTCTAAGCTTTTACAGAATTGCTCATTTATTGCCTCATATGGTCAGTAAAGTGATTCAGAGTTAGTACAGCAGGAAGTTTAGTAAAATATTCTTGTATTGTGCACTTTCTCCTTAAATCTGCTTTGAGGGTTTGCTGTTCTGTAGAAACTAGACTTTTCTACTTTACGATGTCATTTCGGAGAGTAGGTCCAGCAGAGCATGCACTCTAACTACAAGAGTCAAGGTTTGTAAGCTTGTACATGACATACGCACAGGGGAAAACTCACTTTTAAAAAGAAACAATTCTCCTCCACAAGAACCTGCAGACATATTAGTTACAATACGGGATCTTGAGTTCAGTTTCACTTATACTGTCTTAACATAGGTTTCTTTGTAAGAACATGGACCATCTGTCAAAAAAGCCTTCTCAAAAGCAAACTCATTATGTACAGCTGACTGCATCACGAAGCCCGCACAGCCCTCCCCCTCCCTGTGACCCCGGTGTTGGCCAGACCTACCTCAGCAGCTCTTTCTTCACGTCTCTTAACAGCAGCTTGGCTTTGGCGCTCATCAAGCCATCTCCCTGGTAGTGCTGCTCCTCCAGAGAGACATGATCAAAATCCTCCTGGAAAAAAGCAAAAAAACAAAAGAGCTGTGTAAAAAGGACTTTCACTACACTAAACCAGACCAATGACCTAAAAGTGAATAATTAATGAAAAGCCTTGTTTAATACTCTTAGCACAAAAGGTTTAGGGTTAGAGAGCAAAGCACAGAGATTATGCTTAAGGATACATACAGTTGTAAATCATATATGCATTTAAAGTCACACTTAATCCACATGCATGGATTTCTTTTGCAAGATTTGGAATTTGGCAGATGTTGTTTACAGTTTGATTTCATCCGTTTTGGATAGAGCTACAAGATCTTTACAATAAGTTGTATAAAAAAAATCTATACAACTTAATATGTATGTAAGTGGCTAATTGTAACTAGACTCAGATGACACACATTTTTTTTTAAAAGTTAAATCTCTCAAAAGTACCCTCAAGAAAAAAAAAACATGTATTAATTTTTCAAAAGCCAGTTAACAACAGCACTGACAGTTATTTTCTCACACATTTCACCACAACTGATAACTTTTCACTGCATTTTTAATACCACAGCGGTGTCATTCTTTTCTCTCGTTGCATAAGGCATGGCATTTGTGTTATTATTATTATTATTTTTTTGTTTCGGCACCTCTTTGTCCTGCAGAATGTGAGGTTTGCTAAAGTTGACCGGAAAGTGGCTCTCCCAGCTGTCTCGTTCACACAGCGGTTTGTAGAACGCTGGGCTGATGAGCATGCTCCCGCTCTTGACCATCGCAGAGGTGTCCAGAGGTGACGGCAGCTCCTCAGGTGGCAGCTTGGATGGGGTCTTGGGCTGCTGCTGCTCTTTGCTCTTCTTCATGCTCAAGTCCAGGGTGCCGTTCTCGTCCACTTCTATGGGCATGTCCTGGAAAAAATAAGGTGAGTTTCACTGTCAGAAAGCTAAATAGGCCTATACAAGTTTTGGTCTCTAAGGGCCTCATTTGCGCAAGTGCAAAATAGGCTAAGGAGAGCAAAAACTGTCACAAATTTTGAGGTTTGTACACAGAGGTAATTTGGCCTGTTTTTTTACTAAAGCATTTTACTGACATGTGCATTTGCTGTTCAGTTAATGTCTATGGGGTTTTCAATACAACAGTCCCAAATGACAAAAATATTGTAAAATCAGGCTGTGAACAGTGGGATTGGTATTCTCTAACATGTTAAAAACTTTACAATCAAGAATACTCCATCAAAGTGTTTATAAAAGGTTGTGTCTGTCTGTTAGTGCTAAATTAGTTATTTACAAAATAAACAGCTTAGATGCACAGAGTAAATTTAGCACCTGAATACACACAGAATATTTTTTCTTGTTAATAGACGGAGTTTTACAGCTGTTGATGATTTGTTTGAACACCAGAAAAAACATAACAAGTCCATAAAGGTTAGCATTGTAAATACACAACTGTTATAAAAAAAAAATATAACACACTTCAGGTTTAGCATGTAGCATTTATATTCTGCCAATGTATATCTTCATGAAATCTAAACCTAACTACAGTTTATGCCAAATAAAAAATATAATGTCTGTCTGTCTTTTTCATAAGATTGGTGACCGAGCCTATTGACAAAAGTTAATTCCAGTTGTTTTGAGAATAAAGTAAGGAGTTGAGGTAAGACACAAATACCACAAAAATAAAATGAAGCTAAAATAAAACTATGTATACTTGTTAGTTTTTTGCCTAATGTTTTAGTAAGAAATCAGCAAAATGGCCAAAAAAATTTCAATTTTTTTTAGTCTGTTAACAATCATTCAAAGAAATACAAATTCAGCAAGTTTCTTTAAACTTTTTATCTGAGTATTTATTTATCAGACAAATGTAAAAATGCAGAAGTATTACACAATTCCTTTAAAGTGTGCTACAGAACATTTTTCATTTTATAGCCTATTTGTAGCATTTCACTGTAGACAATAGACTCATTGTCTTTTATGTAAAGAAAAATACTTTGAAAATAACCGATGAGCTTGACAGATTTAGGATTAAAGATTGTCTAATTCCAGGCAAAGTATCAATATAAGTTAATGCAAAACAATAATCACTGATGTGATTTTTTTTTTTTCTGTGACAGCTGTGTCATCTGTTTTCTAGGACACACAACCAAGATGGCAGCTGGGGTGGGTTCTGCTGGTTTTAGGTCATCATTATTACAGCAAAAATTAAAAGCTTAAGTGGCATAAGTTTACTTGCTGATAAATGTGTTTTTTGTTTTGTGCTGAAATGCAGAAGAGGCATGACTTATGGCTCGTATTTGGTGTTAGGAGTTTTTACCTCGTTAATGCTTAAATCCCGTTCAAGAATGAGACCAATTATTCAACAACGCATATGTTTTATTAGACCCTACACATCATTATTTTTGCAACAAAGGGCAGCGTTTCAAATTAATTAAAAGGTATAATTTTCATGGATGTTGGATGTAGCTGTCCACCTTAATTACTCTGCTATTTGATGATGTGTCTACCTCATCAAAACAGGACAGAGGAAAACTAAAGGATGAGCTTTTTGATTTTAATTATGTTCCAGGGACAAAACAGTGTAGTTATTAAGCTATTATTACTACATGGTATCTTGCATTCATTTAGTTTGCATCGTAAAGGCTTAATTCAGCGTGTGGTTTAAAGTTATTGTACGTGTGCAGATAAGTTACAACACGGTAAAGATAGTCCTGCTTTTCAGACGTAAATCTGGTCTTTATTTTGTACATCTCTCCTAGACAACTAAGCTGCAAATGAGAACAGATGATTAACTTGCTAACACTGTTTTATTCATTCAGTGGGCTGGTACCTGGGACAGGGCCACGTTCTCAGCTCAACAAGCTGGGAGACAACGATCTGTGCTGTGTAGGTGTGGAAACCTTGAATCATCTACAGACAGTGTGCATGTGTGTGGAACCCACAAGGAGCACACGAGTCTAATCAGAGAGAGACTTCAGGACAAGTTTAAGAAAAGGAGCAGAAAAGCACAGATTGAACTTTAGGCGTCACGTTTTAAAGACTGGCTCGATCTCCCAAAATGCTTGTAGACACACACATCATTCTGGCTCCTTTAACTAAGCAAAATATCCTCTGCCATCTGCAGTGTTTTTTAGTCAACAGTTCAGGCTTTTACATGCCAGATGATGTCGAAACAAAATACAATGCCACATGTTTAAAAGACAAGGAGATGTAATTAGAAAGTAAGGCTAATTGTTCTGCGTCTTCAGATGTGATTACACAAATGTCGATTTGAGTATTTTAAAGCTTTAAAGTCTGGAAACCTGCTTGTAATTCTGCCACCACAATGCCAGGTTCTCTTTGCCAAATCCAGTCTTTTGATGCCATCTCTTTTTATACACAAATCAGAGTTCCTTTAAAATGACCACATTAAATACATTTCCAAGTGGTCTAATTTGATTACCTTTGTGGAGGTTGCCAAAGGCCGGTCAGTGACAGCTTCCATGCTCTTCCTGTAGCGAGTGGAGAGGTTCAGGATCGCGGCCGTAGCAGCAGCTGACTGTAGACTTTCTTCTTTTTTGAATTGATTTGGTGGACTGTGCTGACCAGAGTTAGGCAGATGACCTGAAGCACCGAGAAAGCCGGTATATTGCTGAGGGGCTAAAAGGCAAAACAATAGCTGGCATTAGTTCCTACTAACCACTATCAGCATCTATAAGTGCAACAAACAAAATAATGCTTTACATGAATGTGTATCTTAACATTTATAACCACGGTTAAGTTTGTAAAGAAGTTGTAAACTTACATTCAGGAAAATGTGCAATTTCTTGTTCCTGGTTGTCCCCATCAGTGGCTGTTTGCCGAAGACCTGTGCATCAAAGCTGGCATAATCAAAGCGAATTCTGCTGTACTTGTCCATTTCCTTAGTTAGGCTTGTTTGCAAAGCTGCTACTGGATGAGAAAGCCTGTAGTTTAACTGGTTCATCTCAAACTTCCTTAACAAACCAATGGCTCTGAAAAAAAAACAACAACAAATAATGGTGTTAAACTATATGATGTATAATGAGGGGGCTAAGTTTAATGAAGGAGTTAAGTGCAAACATTGTTTTTAAAAGCGTTAAAGCCTGCCAGTGCTTTTATACACGTAGTCTGGGATCTGATGTGTGGTGTAGATCCACAGCCAGGTTGCCAGACTAATTAATATAGTAGGAGTGGGCATACTGCCCATGATATATCCACCGGGAACAAAGAGTTCTGCTCTTTTATCATCTCTAATAGAGAGAAACTCACAGGACAAGCAGCCATTGCTTGTGTCTACTTGGAAAGCTTGAAAAGACTATGCTTTCTGTTGGGAATGAAAAAAAAAAATCCCTCATTCCTTTTTTTAAACAATAGTTTTTCTTTTAGGTTACCCTGTGCTATGCTTAAAATTTTAGGCTGAATTGAAATAGTGTGACAGCAGTGTCATTTCTTACCTGGGTGACCGGTCTGGTGTTTGTCTGTTTTTCAGTGTCTCTTCTTGAGGTTTGGAGACTTTGACGGCGGCTGCAATGGGACATCCTGACAGACTATGGAGGAACCAACACATTAGCTCAAAACTGTAAGTGTCTGACCAGTGCAGCCCATTGACATTGTGTTGGGACCATACGTACCTCCGGTGGGTGCTACGATTACTGTTAACATGACCTCTTCCTGTGCATCCAGGTGTAGGGCACTTCAGGACATTCTCGTGCATGGCCAGGACTGAAGGAATAACAACACCAGATGAGCTCGGAGGAGCATGTAAGTTATTTAAACTTTAAAGCAAATACCATTTATACAAATAGAAACTCACTGAAAACAGTTAAATTGTGTTTTATGTACTAGTGGGTACATTATTCCTATGGAGTCATTCTACATAGACACAGGAAAAAGTCTTTTTCATTGTAAGACATGCAGAAATGTGAAATGTAAATAGCTTAGTGCAAAGAGGAGCGTAACAAGACAGCTGATTATATTCTTCAAAACAGTGCGTCGTTAAAGGTCCGCGCTGTATCCTTAGAAACTTCCCGTCTGTACATATTCTCCAATTAGTTTGTTAGAGTTGTCTATTTATTTTTGAATACTGCGTTAGCTAGCCCTTTGATTTGCAAATACTGCCGCCAGTCTGAGAGCATGCGCCTTTTTGAGAAAAAAAAAAGTTAATTACTTTTTCTGTTCCTTTTGTAACAGTACTGTTTAATGTTGGATGTTTGTGGAGTTATATTGAAATGACTTAACAATCACCAGAGTGAAAAAGAAGTCAGTCTGCACAAAATACAACACATTAGAACAGAAAGACTCTAAGAAAGTTTAGACACATCAATTGAAGTCAATGTATAGTAGTGTAAAGCATGTGCTAAGAGGATTTAGTGCTGAGCTTGATTATAAATGGAAAAAGTGACAGTTTCTGAATGTACATAAATGAGGCAAACACATGCGCTCTGTTCTAAACAGCTTACTTTCTGGTGGGACTCGGACTTTATGTGGACATCCAGACAGACTTCTGTGGTGCGGGTATAGACCAGTCACATGACCTGTGCCATCGCATCCTGGAGTTGGGCACTTGATGTCTCGTTTTTCAGTTCTTGGAGAATCTGATGAGAGAAATAATTAGATTTTTAGATTCTTAAAAAAAGTTTTTCTGGTGCATTTTGTTAACCTACACAAACTGCCTTGTCAATTTAATAACATTAACTGTAATCTTAGAAATAAGTAAATAAATAACACATGATTGCAGGCACCCCCATCCCCCTAAAATACTTAAAGCTGCTATTTTGGTTGAGGCTGCTCAACAACACAGAGCATTCACTTCCTAATACATATCCATTGTAAGATTACATCTAGGATTACACATTTAGCTGCAGTCATTTGAAGGGGTACTTTACGAGGATTTAAGACTTATGGTTATGGTTAAATATCTCCATAATTCTTATCAAAATATAATATGAGTAGAAGCAGTCCATCACTAAATTCTGCTATTGTTTTTTCTATCTTCTTTCGTTATTAATTCACTTGTTGCAAAAAGTGATTTAGAGTTTTAAGAGGATTTGTCCTCTGATTTAGTTCTTTTGTTCCTTTTAGCTTATTTGAGAGCCCAATCCTCTAAATTGTTAAGGTATGACCTTATCCGACCATTTTTCAATTGGATTCTTTACTTTGACAAAGCTTCATTGCGTTTGAAATAAAGCACCGTATTGTGGGTGCTAATTTTCTCCCATCCTATTGTTATGCATTTGTTTTGGCATAATCCTAAACAATAACATGTTGGTACCATTACCTTTGCCTGTGTGGTAGCCAAGTCTCTCCAGGTCCATCATCCTTTGGTGTCGTCTCTCATTGGTCATCTGTTCCAGGAGGAAGCGGTCCATCTCCCTGTAGGCGTGGTGTAGCGCTTGTCGCTGCTCTGTCTGCAGAGCTATAGCCTGTTCCAACAGGCTGAAGTTCACTCTGCCCCCTCTCATTTCCAGGGCTCTCTCATGCAGACCCAGAGCCCAACCGTCCAGCCGGCTCGGCCTGTCTGCCTCTGTCTCCCCCTCACTGTCCCTTCCTCTGTGTGCTGAGGCCTGTACAGCTAGGCTCTTCTCTTAGCAGGCCATTTCTTCGCAAAAGCTCCTCGGACGGTCTTGATGGGCTGGAGCCGTTCAGCTTGGCAGATAGAGAGTAAGGGTCCCACTCAGATTCCTGCATGTCTCTGTACGGGGAACGTGGTGAAGAAGTACCACTTATCCTATCTTGATTTTGGTCTTCATTTTTAAGAAGCTCATCATCTTCATCAATCAGTGCTTTTTCACTCAGGTCAACCTCACATTGGGGCGAGTCGTCAGAAGCCACCTCAGACCACCCAAGCGAATCACCGTTATGACAGCCATTTCTTAAGTTTCCATCTGGAACGACAAGACAACGTTATTGCAACATATTACTTGCATATTACATATGGCCAAACATCTTTTTAAATAACAATTGTTCATCTGGCATAATCTTTTAATCCTTTTAGGGATTTAGAATGTGTTACTTTGAGAAAATTCTTGATAAAAACATGTTTTTGAAAAACATTTGGGTGATTTAGACATGTCAAAAACCATAATCAAATAGGCAGATGTACGATTCATAAGCGGTTCTTAAAATATATTTCACAGTACACACACTCTACATGCACCTTAATTTTATACTTGGACGTGGAATCACTAGATTAAAAACACGTTTTTGACAGTGTCAGAGATGAAATTATGCGGAGATTTATATGACTGTCGAACAAGCATTATGCGTTGTTAAGTAACTGAAATCATTGTTTCAGTAAGTCAAAAAGCAAAATCTTCAGAGAAAGATGAACAATTTCATGTTACACACAATATTACTGCTTTTTGATATATTAGAAATTGGTGATTATTTTTTTTCAGACCACTAACTTCTGTGCTTCTTTTGGTTGTCACATTTATTGACAATAGTTCTATTCAACTTGAATGCTTTTTTGTATGTTGTAAATCATATAATAAATCCATAAATTCAGGTCACATAGTAGAAAGCTTTACAGTGAAGGTCTGGCTCATGTCCTGGCGTCTGGAGAGACAGAACAGACAAAGAGGGTTACTGTGATCCTTCAAAATGCATCCGCCACAACACTCTATTAACACCACTGATTATGGTAAGTCTTGGTCAGTGATTAACAATGGAAGCCAAGGCTATCATCTGGATTGATTCAACAAAATCTGCCTTGATCCTTCCAAACCAGTCAAACTTATGCTCTATTTAGGCTCTTTAGACTCAAGAGATTTTCACTTTTTGTGCTGAAGCTATTGGCCTCTATCCTCTTATTGTGTATAGCTGCTGCTATCAAAGTAGGAGCTAATAGCCTTACAGGACACAGAAATGGATTGTGAGCTATTAAAACTACTTTTTGTAGAACTACAAAATCGGATTTTTTTTTTTTTTTTTTGGTAATATGCAATAATAAACCAAGTCAATTTTGGGGGAAAATCTAATTATATTAACATCAGTAAAAAAAAACTATTATCTAATAACTTCTTAAAGAAAAAGAATAAATAAGAAGAATTTATGTATAGCATCACTGTAGTTAGTACGCTTTTAAAATATATTTCAAAAATTAAAAAAAGGGATGTGTCTAAAGAATTGGACTGAATGAAAAATTAAAGGCAAGTCAAAGCCAATTCCTCATATTTACATTTATGAGCCCAGCAACAAGGGTTTTGTCTGTGGTCCAGATGGACTGCAGGCCTGACACCACCGTGTACAGTCAGACTAACACACAGACGTATACCCGCACACAGAAGTGTACTGAAAAGAGGAAAGAGACGCAGGAGGAAAAAAAAAACTTGGATCCCTGCGGTGGTCTGCATGTTGGAACAGGTGAACAGTTTGTACTCCAGAATAGCCATTACCAGCACTCTGCAGCAGGCCTGGAGTTGGCTGGAGTTGAACACAGTGTGGCTCGACCAAACGAGAGGCTTATTTTTCTCCCTTTTTGTTAAAATGCAGATATGACTAGCTCCCCACCCGCTAAATCCTTACTGCAACCAGCCCACTTTCCCAATTTTGGTATTTTTACAAAAAATAGCTCCCGCATCTGACAATGGCAGCAAATTGTTTTGAAAATGTTTAGCGATATCTGTGCTCATTTGACACTCCTCAGACTTTGTAAATACTGTTTTGTTTCAAAGCTGGTTAGCAGTATTGTAAAAGCCTGAAGATATTCCGCCTGTGTTGAGGGATAGTGAAGAAAAATATTGTGTGCGTTACAAAAAAGAAAACTGATGATGAACGGTAAATTATTTAGATAATTGTAATGTAATATGAATAGAGGAAACAAATAAATTCCATTTTGAACAAATCCACACAATTCAGTGAGCTACTCTCCTGGACCATTTAACTACACACATGTGTACTATAATGAGTAGTAGACATTATGCCTAATTATGTATTAGACTGTGTTAGAGGGCCTAACAAAAGCTTTTGAAAGGGACAATTACGTTTGTTGCTTAGTTACATCGTTAAAAATATACCAAATCAGAGCAGATTATAGTGGGTGAGAATGCACATGCACTCCAGTAGCAGTGTTATCAAAACACACATTTAATTCATAAAAAAAATAAATAAAATAAAAAAAATTAATAATATTTAAATAAATAAATGCACACATTGTTTAATAAACCTTAATTCAAGGACCTTCAACAAACAAAAGCGTCGTCTTGAATTGTTGGCTCATTTGATTTTGAAAAGGTAAGAAAATTAGTTGAAACAATGAATTGAAAGAAATCGCTTCTGTTTAGCATTGTATGGATTCAATAGCTCTGGACTGGCAACTGAAAATGGACAGATGAGGGGTCTAATAATCTGGCCTCATCAAAACAGGTTTGAACCACGCCAAAAATATCAGTGTGGATCAGCTGTCAAAACTTCAATTTGTGGACGTGGGACACAACTAATGCAGACCCAGCAGTGTAGTCTTTCACTTCCACTGCACAATGACTGCGGCTGCTGGCTGATGGCAGAGGGAGGGAAATATGAATGCAACAGATGGGATTTTAAAATTCAGCGTCAATTGTTCATCAAAACAGACAAAACAACAGGACATCTGTTTACCTGCTGGAGTGTCAGTGTTCCTCAGCTCGTCTTTGTCCCGTGGTGCTGCCAGGTCCTCGCTCTCCTCTTCACAAGCCTCACTGGGGCTGTAGTGGCGAGGCTTCATCAGCAGGGACTTTCTCTTGTTGACGGGGGCGCCCTGCACCCCTTCCTGAGCACTCCTCTTTCTAGCCGCTGGTCCATATGGGCTGAAGAGGGTAGAGCAGAGTGCAACAGGGTCAGATAAAAGTCTCACTGGCTTTTTCTCAGTCAAGTTATTGCAAAAATATTTTACCTGTGATTTTCAGTGACGTATTCAACTGGGCCTGACAAAAATACAAACATTTATATTTGAATACATTTTAAAAAGTTATTTAAACCTGTTCTTTAAATTCAAGTTAGGTACATTTAAAACATAAATGTTAAATTATAATTTTAAAACTAAGCAATAATATGACATGAACTTTTAACTTTGATTTATTTATTAAAAATAAATAAATTAAATAAAATAAATAAAAATAAATAGCGTTAATGATGATAAATAAATAAAACAAACACAGCAGCTCTAAGGAATATCAAGCCGTGGATAAAGCTTTGATGTAACAGCTTATAATTGATTTAAAATAATTTTTTGTTTAGATATAATAACTGCAAGGGCAATGAAGTGCTCTTGTCATTGATACAAAACATTCTGCTCCCACATTCACTGGAAGCTTATTCTTTGATGGTAATATGATCCAAAAGGCTAAATCAATTTTCTCAATAGTTAGTAGTGCAGATCTCATTCACAAGTTCGGCCCTACTCCTATGAAGCACAACCAATCATCATAGATTCTATGATTTTCTCCCCATGCTGTAATAGCCCTGTGTGATCATGCTAGCTTGCATGGGAGACCCCTGCACACTTGCATAATGATAGCCCCTGTATCAAGCTTTTTCAATCATACATTGTTGTATATCCACACTGCTTAGCTAATTTGAGCCACTTTTCTTGTGTAATGAAGTTATTCCCCTCTCAGAATAATAAAATAGTAGTGCAGTACACTTCAGTGCAATAAGATAACGCATCAAATTGGCAGTTGTAAAGTTGGACTGTTGAACTGATAGCCCCAACTAAAGGCGATAAGTGGAATATGCAAAAATGCAAAATTTCAAGCTGTACTTACCTATGCTATTGTTACACGTGTTCAAAGTCTGCTCCTCACTGTCAGATGAATCCATCTGGTAAAAAATACAAAGAAGTTTCAGCTAAATCAAACATATAAATATACATACCATAAATTATATTTTATATATAAACAAGAATGTATTTATAATTTTTTTCACTCTTCTAGTTCTTACTGTATGTTTTTTGTCAATGTTTGTTCCACAACAAGAACGATAACAATTTTCATTTACATTCACAAATATATATATTTTTTAATGTGCAATACATTTAAATTATTACAGTATTATGTGCTTGCTTTAAATAATTGCAGAAGCAAAACACAAGCTTAAAATAAAAGAACAAATAATATGTTGTTCATATTATTTTATGTCCTGGGTAGATCTAGTATCTTTCCAGTAAATAGTAGTAGCAAAACACCTTTGAGCACCACCAATTTTTGGGAAGTCCAAAACCCCTGAAATTTGTTTTTATGTCAACATTACCAAGAGCTACTAAAAAAACAGTAATATGTAAACACATTGAGTATTATGTTTGGAGAAAAGTTTCAAAGGTGAGTGAAAATGTAATGACACTAAATAATGGTAGCAAAGTACCAACAGCACCTCTCTGTGTGTGTTTAGACAAAAATAGTTGCTAAAATCCATCCACTCTCGCTGGCTGTTGCTTGTGGCTCCCAAATAAAACCTATTAAACATAATTATTCCAGGCTGATGGTGGCGTATAGTGGTCACAGGCCAGTGAAATCTGTGAGTCATAGGATATGCTGTTACTTTTCCCTGGTAATGGGAAACATGACTCCTCTCTCTCGTTTGCTGTTGTGATTGAAGGCACTGACCTGTCATACATTTATAATAGGGGAGCAGGTGTGGCAGTGATGGACCTTAATTTCCTTTAATAAACCTTTTATGTGGCACACTCTTAATGCCACGCCGGGCCCTCAGAGGTCCTGCTCATAATAGGTTCATTACTTTTGATTACTACAGCCTATTGAGACAAACAACTCCCAAACACTATAGATTACATTCTGTACAAACCAATGTACCTCATTAGTTTTGAACACTTTTTCTACCTTTTCTTTTTTCTTTTCTTTTTTGTGGTCTAAAGCAAAATGTTATTTTGATGCCCAACAACCAGTGACTGCAACACGGACATTAATCAAAGTTCAAATGATGTTATCATTGTTGCTAAATATCAACACTGACTCACACATAATTATTACCAAGACTTTTTCTATTTGACATTTCAAACGCTGAAACACTTTTTTTTTTTTTTTTTTTGAGTTGTATATTGTTATTTGTTTGCCACTCAAGTTAAGAATAGCATTAAATTCTTTATTTTTTTACTGATACTCTGAATGGAATGCCTTAAATCTGTTTTAGATCCACACAAAAGACACTAAGGCCTAGTAGGTCGCTTGGCATGGCAACATGCACAAACATGTGACGCATAGTATTTACAAAGGAAGAACAAATAGACACATCTAGAGTCGAGTCACAAGGGGGTATTTCAGTGGCAGTAGCATTTACTCCATTACAGCTACTACAACCTCATACTTTATGCTTTCAAATATTATGTTTTTAAACAACACATGTATTTTATTTTTGTTTTTCTTTGTTTAGCACGTCCTTAAAGTGTATTTAAACAAATTAAATTATTCTACCGAATAAAGATACAATATGTATGTACTTACACTTTACATATACAAACAAACATAATCCTTTACTATTCAAAATATTTGTGTTACTGATTTTGCAAAAACTTGTCTTAAAAATGTCATAAGAAGAGAAACTAACGGAAAACCAGAGGCAGTAATCTATTTAGAGTAAGCGAGCAAAACATTTTAAAGCATGTATTATCTTCACGCCACCCACAGCTTTGCATAAGTCAAACCAATCTCAGTTTATGATCGGTCAAAGAAGCAGCAACACTACACCACTTAGCATGCTACTTATCCAAAACACTGTTACACAATCGTTTATCCTCACAGACTCCTCATCCCTATAGTTTTGAACTTTATAAAGCCTTGTGGTAACTGTTTACCTTCAGCTGTAGTTTCTCGAGCTCCCTGTCAGATGAGACGCCAGATTCACCCTCTTCTCTCTGGTTGATGCTTACACACTTGGAGTTGCTGAAGAGATCCTCATGCAGTCTATTTTCTGGAAAAGAGAAAAAAAAAGAAAAGATTTAGAAGTAGGTTTTAACATAAATCTCTGCACCACTTTATGGCTTACAAATCAACCATGTCACTTTTTCTCATCTGGTCTAATTGAGGAACCAGACGATATAACATAAAATAATACGATTTGAACCAAAATGATCATATATTTTATAACTTATCGTTTAATTCATAAAAGGAAGAGTAGATTTTTCTGTTTCTTTGCAAACAAAACAGTGATAATGACCACCACATAGCCATTGCTCTATGGGAGGCAATACCAAGTCACTCCTTTTCTTTAAAAAAAGAAAAAAAAAATACACGTGACCTTTTGTAGTCAGTGTCAGGCATGTCTGTATTTTTCAGTACTATCATGTTATTTATTTTTGTCTCTTAGCTAAATTGAGTTTGACACTCTAAATGCATTAATTTGAGAGATAAAAGAGTGGGAAAAGATCCTTAGTCGGACTAGGTCACATAATGTAAATTGATTGCATGACAGAGATTAAATTGCTTGCTTCTAATTAATACACAACATCTAAGAGGCAAACAAGGCTAGAGACAATGACTACATTAAGCCTCTTCACATCATAGATCTTATTATGGAATTACATATTTCTGTTAGCTTTGAAAAACAACATAATCTTAATTATAGCTCACAGTAGTTTTTTCCCCCTGAAAAGCAAAACTAGGGGTGCGGTAGAGGAGGGGTACGGTGGGGGAGAGCTGTAGTGGGGGAAAGCATTCACTCATTTTGATTAGCATATGAAAAAAGACTACTATTTGAGCCGGTTCGTCATCTGCTGAATCATATTTATGCATCTCCCCCTCCTCTTACGCACTAGTCCAAGACAAATACGACTCTTTCCCCTCTTTGGTCTAGAGGGGAGATGTCTCTTGGGGAAGAAAAGCCTGACGCTGTGGCTTCATGAGATTTTAGTATGTGTTAATCTGGCTGCTAGCTGTCCTTGAGCAAGCCCCGGTTTCCCCCTTAACCCCATCTGCTAGCATTCCCACCACAGTGCGCAGAGAATGGGCTGCCACTAAAGGGGAGGGGTTGCTGCCTTCCCTAGTCCGGCAATCATGAATAACCATCGTCTAGTCACTATTATCACAAGGCTGGACGCAGCAGAGATAAAGAGGGGAGAGAATATGTGTAAAATACCCCTTAGATAGAGCCACTCTGACTTGTAAGTGACGGCAGAGTTGTTATTATTTCTAGTAATAATGCCTTATTAATACAGTGCAGCTGCCTTGGATATTCATCACTGACCTTGAGGCTTTGTGTCCCCGAGTTGCCCGCTTATCCGTGCACTTGGGACGCTCCAGTGTAATTAACATAGACATAAACTCTCTCTGATACCTCATCTTCAAACCAATAAAGCAAGTCTGCCAGTAAGCAAAGTAAGTATTCTGGAGAGCATAAAATTAATTACATTATTTACATTTCCTTTTAGATAGGAGGTAAGGGTGGTAGTGGTGAGGGGGTCCAGGCGAGATGATAGAGGCAAATGAGATTACACAAAATAAGATTTGAAAATGTCAGAGCTGCACACTCCAACCAACCAACTGTTATGATTAGATTACTCTTTTAATATAATTACCGTCTAAGGCTGTGTGTGGAAACAATGCGTACATAAAAACGCGTTGATTTTTTGCCATTCTTTTTCGCGCAGGCCCGCTCTCTCTTAACCTTTCTTCAACAGTATCATTTTGAATTATAGGAAACGCATGGGTGCTTCGTGCAAGGTCACTGTCTGGTGTGTGTTGTATACTCGCCCCCCCACCCGTCCCGGACGCCCCCACTCGTCCGCCCCTTCTCTTGTTGTTATGTTTTTTTTCCTCCTTCCAGAAGCGCACTGAGCGAAGGGGTTAAAACTGGAATGGATTTAATTATGGAATGAATGGAATTATAATGCGCCTGCAGCAAGTTTTCCTCCTTATTTATTAAAGCAGCTGATGGGCCAGGTTTGATGAGCCACTTCTGGCATAATTGAGTCATCACACAAAGAGGGTTCCTCGCATTCAGAGTGGTTTTATCAGCAGCAAACAGACCTGATTACTGGCAATTACACTCTGATCTAGGGGAAGGAGAAAAAAAGGGTAAATGTGCGGGGTAACTTCTGTGTTTATAGTTTACCCCGGGAATAATTTTCACATTAATTTTACATGCTAAGTGTTTTCTGTTTATGTATAATAAAGAGCAAACAGCCAGAGATAGCACCTTTGACTTTCATATCGCCTTGTAATGAAGGATATAGAAAGAGATCGAAATTTAGCCTATGGGGAAGTTTGCAGAAACAAGCTTAGCAAGAGGGGGAAAAAAAGCTTGATGTTGAAGCGAAAGGTGAGCTGGCAGAAACATACCTGCGCTTCAGTTAAAAAGTAAAAGGAAGATTGCTTTTGCCAAATGTTATTGAGATGCAAATGGAGCCACAGTGAGCTAGACTCGCATTAAAATTAACTCAACAAAGTATTTAGATAAACAACTTTTCTTTCTCTGTTTTAGGGGAGTTTTGTTACTTTGCCAGGGAACCATCAAAAGCCTAAATTCCAGCTGGACCCAACTAAAATAGCTTTATTTCAGGAATTGGAGGGAGCAGACGGAACTATTTTTATCTGAAATTTTATCCACAGAGATTTCTAAGTTTGCCATCATAATTATAGTTCAGTAGAGTAAGAGAATTGTTTTCTATTATAAGTAATTCATCTATTTCTAGAGCTAACAGCACATTGCCAAATCCCAGTGAAGTCTGCCTTTATGTTGTAAATAGTTTGTACACTCCTTCCATATGTTGATATAAATATACGGAGGAATGATACAATGTATGCAATGAGAAAATCAGTGCATTTTCTGAGCATTCCTCCGTCTGACAGTGGATCTGGTTTCATGCAGAGAGAGTCAAAAATCTTGAAGTCAACTGCGATTTCAGATATAACAGCCTCACAGCTACCCTGACGGCCAAGCAAAGTGTTTGTGCCTTTTGCCAAAGAGTACTCTTATAGAGGAGCCGTATTGGCATCGTATCACTTCTCCAAGACAGAGATGCTTCAATAAAAGAACATAGCTCACTGAATTCTTAACAGACAATTAGGAGCCTGGCTAGCCGCTCTCGCTTCAATGATTTGCTATGATGGCATAACTACAGGGGAAACTTGTTGTTGGAGAGAGTTCGCAAGAGTCCCATAAAACAGTCAGATGGTGACACCTTTGCCGAGGTGATTTATGAATCTTATCATCGCTTTCCAAAGTCATCCCAAAGCCGTCCCTCTAAATTGAGTTCATCTGGAGCTGGACCACTCACATGCACCAAGTCCAGATTGTTTCTTCTAACATCAAAGGGACAATTTCTGTTTTTGACCAAATTTCTGGTGCTTTTAGTTCCCTTATCAAATGAAAGGCTGGATGCTATGCTATTTTATTCACAAATCTCACCCCAATTACGATCACCAAAATATTGAGATAAATAAAATTAGTATGACTCTGACTACACTATGCATCAATAGCATAATAAATGGAGTGGCAGACAATTTATGCTTTGGCAAGTGTCCCATTTGTCCAAGCACAGTGTGTTAGCTAGAAATGTTGAATGGTGTTGCGAAAAATGCTTTCCCAAACCTGTCTAATTTAGGGACAGGTGTTAGGGGGGAAAGAAGTTCTAGCCTTGGTGCAACAATGAGCAATGTAATCCTGCTTATTGTTCCAACCCAAGGAGAGGCCTTTTCATGCAAGAGGTTGGCTGAATGCTACCAGGTGGTCTCCAATTTGGAGAAACGTAGTAACCGTTCCAGATAATCCCCCTCCCGCACTGGCACAAAAGGCAGGTCTCCGGTGCGGCTCCAAGGGGCTCTCCGGGGCAAAGGCAAAAGTTGATGGCGAGCACACAACGTCTGAAAGGAGTCGGGGGCTCGAGCAGTGATTCCTAATCAGATTGCGCCGAAGTGAACAGCCCGCATGGCAGCTGTAGTTTTCCCAGGGTTAATTACCTTTCACTGCTCTCCCTAAATGAGTCAGCTGTTCCTGTCATTAAACAAGTCCACTCTATCTCCTGTGTCCTCCACATGCACACGTTCACAGAGAAGCACACCTTTGTTTTATTGTTTACACATGCGTTCAGATTAGTATGGACCATCATTATAACCTTTAGTGTAAGTTAGCAGTTATTGTCCAAGCTTGAATGTGAAATAGCTTGTAAATAAAAAAATATATGATAAAAGTAACAAAAAAGCAAGAAAAAAATAATAATGCATTTGGTGCAGCACAACAAGTATATGATATAGATTGTATAATAAAAAAAAATTATTTACCTTTTCTGTGTGAATGAATTAAAGTTTTATTTATTTTGTTTGTCGTTCTTAGTTTGAAAACCACATTCGAAAGTGGAAAGTACACAAAAAAAAATATAATAAAATTAAACAACAGCCACGCACCTAAACAATGTTTAAGGTTTCTGATTTTGTAAAAAATAGATACATAAATAAAATAAATAATAATAACAAAATAAAATAATCAATCTGCTTTATAATACACTTTTAAAGTACCAAATAACTTGTTAAATATTCTATAAAATACCTACTCAAACAAATAGAGTATAACATCGTCCATCTTAATAACAATCTGCCTTCATTTCTATGTAAACAGCCTTAATGGCATCTATATGAAAATACACATATGCACAGATATAGACATATGAGCACATACACAAATATGCACTTGTGGGTCCAGCTCGGATGTATTTGTCTTGTCATCAATTTTGAACAATCTGTCTGCTTACCGAGCTCAATGGCTCAGAATACAGAGGGGGAGTTTAAGTGATTTTTGCCACTGTATGGTGAAATCCCCCGGCCACCTGGATTACAAACTCTAGTCCTTTAACTCATGCCAGTATGAATCCGTGTTAACTCGGATTTACCTCTGGCATATGAATCCTCAATCTGCGTAAGCTTTGTTTGGAAGGACTTGAACATAAGTATTGCACGCGCTAAGGTTGCCCGCTGTTAAAGCACTATTTGAGTCAAAAGTAGACTGCTCGGAAGTTACTTATTTGACTAACTGAAACCAAGGTGCATTCTAATTCTATTGAGAGAAAAGAGACCCCCGTCCATCCACAGCCAGGTGGAAGTGCTCAGTGAAAGCAACGTAACCATGGCGACGCATATAAACTCTGTGGTCAAGAGTTTAATCAGATTCCTTACACCAAGATTTCGCTTTGCTTATTGTCAGATGAACATTATTTGCTCAGTTGTTCAAACAAACGGCCCCGTCTGCTTCCAAAGCTAGTGATCATGATAAAATAAAATATGGCACGAGCAGCCTGGAGGATCTAAATTAAGCATTAGCCAATATCCATACAATCTCCCTCACACACACACTTCTGCGTTAGTCAAGTTAAGCCAGTCTATTTTGTTCTTAAAAGGTTAGCAGGGCTGGTTTGTGAGTTTGATCTGTGCCTGCCAAATCAGCAGATGGTCCATGAATATGATTATATGCACCAATAAAAGGAGTAATCTTTAACAAAATGTAAATTTGACTTAAGTCCAAGGTTTAATATACGCAATGGACTTTAACCCACTTTCCAGCCTGACACTGGCGCATGATAAGCTAATGCACTCACAAATTCTGTAGTACTGCAACCTCTGTGTACTCCAATTCAAATAGATGAAAAAGGTCGGGAGAAAAGAAGTGGCTATAAGTGTGCTGTGGAGAAGCCAAATCCATTCACTTTGGAGAGAGTAAACAGCCCGGCAATCAATATGAACTAAGTATGGCTGCTTAACAAGACGCTTTCTAGTGCCTCTGTAATATTTGTTTGTTCTTTTTTAGATACATTTCACTCACAGGATCGGCAACAATATTAAGCATGCAATATAAAAATAAAAATCTACTTGAAGTCCTTGTGCTAATATAAAGTTCAAGTACAAGAGCGAAAAGTAAGTGCAAGAAAAGTTTTGGATTCAGCACCATGGATCTCGACTGCACTAGTGACCTATCTCTCCAGGCTTACGGCAAATCATCAAACAGACACCAGCTAGCGCCTCTCTGCTAACATGTCCGTCAGGGCAGAACCGCCGGCTCCACTTACCGTGCCCTTATTAGCCTTTGTTTTGCGTCTCATGGTGACATCAGGGAGGAGACGGAGCAGAAGGATATCGAGGTGGCGTCCGAGCTAGTCCAAAGCCTCGCTGCTCATTCAGAGTGTGTGTGTAAGCAGGGACACTCTGATTTTCACCCGAAACGCTCAGCTTTTTTTTTTAGCCTTTGTGTCATTCACTTAACAACCAATCTCATTAGCTGCTGAGCTACAATGGGCTGAATTATTTTCTGTATAAATACACCACATGGTGATCCTCAAGGTAAGATCTTCGAAGGTCTTATTTAATTACATAAAAAAGCTGAAGGAGGAAAAAAAAAATCAAAGAATCAATGGCCAGTGAGATGTACATGGGACTTGTATAAGACTCAAATAAAACAGCCATTAAGAAGGGTTTTAATTGAGAAATGAGATTTATATTCCTTGGGGGGTGCAATAAAGAGAGTGCAAACGTGCAATTATGAAGTGTCATTAATATATACATGTAGCCTTGACTTGATCATGATACTGTATGTAATTGGTAGTTTGAGATTGAATAGACTTCGTTCTAAATGAGAGAGAGATTGAAAGTGAGTTATTAGTGTTTATACAAGATATAGTTTTATATGCCTTTGAAGATTTGCTCATTATCTCACAGCGGTGAGTCCCTGTAAATTGTAGCTATTGTAAGCACTTGAAGTCATGACAGCTGTCTATAAGCATCAGGGACATGTCTATTGGCCAACTTGACCCTTGTTAGAAAAACAAAACAAATAGAAAAGGAGAATAGTGCAGCTTGGGACTAGCGAGCCGGGTCACTGGAGATTTTCCAGACAAACGCGGCTCGGGGGAGGGGAGGGGTAGAAGGGGGAAAGAATAAAAAGGACAGGCTCAGAATCTCATTTTAACAGACCGCACACAATCTGGGCTCCCACAGAACTATCTCTGCCTGACCGCTTTCTATTTAGCCCTTATCAGTGTTTACCAACCGCTAGTTTTCTTTCATTCATACTGTGAGGCAGTTCTCTTACTATCAGTCAACAGCTGACACCGTGGAACAGCCTCAAAGGCAAGAGGAAGGGATCAAAACTAAACCAAAGCTGTTTAAACAATACAACAGAGGAAATAAATTCATAAATCCTAATTCTTCCCAACCCACAAGGGTATAAGCAGATCCTTTATAGTTAGGCCAGCAAACACAAGCGTAGCCAATGAGGTACACAGCAATCAAGGTAAATTCTGAAATATATTTAGAAAAAAGAAAGGTGGAAAAAAATCCCATGTTATATTAATTGGGAGCATTTCATAGTCGTGCCCTGTCAAGCTTACGTTACAGATTTAATAAAAGGCTTTTCAGAAGGGGTTTATGCTTTTAGTAAAATCCTACCTGAACATCTTTAAATCAAGCGAGAAATTACAGATAATATACACATTTTTTTTTAATTCATCTATGTAATTTTTGTATATTGTATCTTATGATTTACTCAGGTCTTATTGATTTTAATACATAGATTTTTCAGTTTTGCACATATGTGAACTACAATTATTAACGGCTATGTTATAATTTTTAAATGCATCATATATTAAATTTGTGCAATTATAACAATTTTTTTAAACTATTATAAACATTATAAATTAAAAGTTGATACGTTGATCTTAAGTAAAGAACAAAACTTGTGCCTGCACAGATAATGATACTGTCCTCGTTACACTTACGGTGTTTATCAGCACTTATTATATAGATTTATTTAACTGATGCGTAGTAAATATTTCTCAACTATAAAATATTGTGTTCTGAAAAAACACTTTACATGCTGTTGCTTTGAAAATACTTTTTTTTTTTTTTTTTTACCTTTTTTTGCTGTTCAAAAGTAAAGTAATTAATTACATTTATCCTTTTGCCAGCTGTTTGACGGCAGATGGATCATTTGTGAAACCTTACTGAATTAAATCCACATAATTCATTTTACTGGATTAACTAACTTGGCTTATAGAGATAAAAAACAGGTAAAACAATCACTGTTGGATTGTGTAAATTAAAGTGTTTACAAAAAGAACTAAATTAAATAAAAAATAATAAAATCAAATAAAACGCTTAAAGTTCATTTCAGCGTTATCACTTTAAACTTTGAAGAGAGCGGCTAAGTTTTTACAGTCTGTTATTTTTTCCGCTGCACTGGACAGCAGTACCATGGACAGTTCCCAGGGCCAGGTTACATTTATGTGTTGTGTAGCAACTAACATCCCTTTGAACAGGAGGGCGGGGGTGGGGACACACAAGAAATAATGTCTCTTACTTATCACTGCTCCAGCACACAGCCCTTAACGTAGAGACTGCTGCTTTTGTCGCTTAAACAAAGTCTAGCGCCGCAACTTTACAACACCCAATATAGTTCTGTAGGCATCTCAAGAAAGGCAAAAGGTTTGTTGGCAGTTGTTATTGCTAAATAAGTATCCACACATACATTTTTTCACAAAGTTTTACACTTTTTAGACAACTCTTTCTGAGGCCTTTTGCTCAAATGAATTAACTACCCGGAAAGCATTTTACAATACTTTAAGCTATCAAATGCTTAAAGGAAAAACATCAGCAATTTTAAATTCATAAACATACACAATCACGGCAATCAAGTCACCTGAAAAATACTGATCTCATGTAGAACTGTGTACAAAGGTAACAGCATACTTTTTTTCTCATTTCTAGTTACTAGTTGAGTTCCCAGATTTTGACATTTCGGTGTCATTTACTGATGGTGGTTAAATAACTTTTTCCAGCCTGGGTCTGTGTTCGAAAATCATTAGTTGCTCTGGAGACGACTTCTGACCTTATGCTTCTGACTCTGACTGTATCATGTGTTCCAAGTTAAGCTTGCTCAAGGAAGTTTTTAGTCTGTTGTACTGCAGTTTTCATTTGCATTATGAACTTTCAAACTACGTTGTCTCATCTTATACAAACATTAGACAAAATAAACAGTAATGCTTGATTTTTTAAATTCTGAGTGTCAACATCCATAGTTAACTTTTTAAGGAATGTTCAACCAGAATGCAATAAAAGGCTGTTCAAATATATGACTGGAACACCGAGTCACAGTTTAAGTGCATTAGCCTCAGTGCACTTGTATGTACAGCTGTCACTGTCAAACCCACAGGCAACCTGACAACGCTTTGTCTCAGCACACAATGCAAACATGTGTTCTTCTAAGACAAGCTTAGACTGCACACAAATGCTGCGAATTTAATCTAGGTAGGCAGTGTCTCATACTATCTGGATGATCAAAAATAGGTCATGCCTTTCACAAAACAGTTTGAGCCATTTAATCTCTTTTCAAGCTGTCTGGAACCTGGACAGAAGAGCTACAATCACTGTCCAACTAACAGTTAAAAAATTGCAATATAAATATAACAAAGTGCATAAGAAATGTTGTAACATGCTTACTTCTGTACTGTTGAATTTTTGTTCCAACTTTGACAGCAAAGAAATCCTCAGTTAAATTTAAACTTTTGACGACTTCACAATTTCAGCCCTTGTTTTGTAGCATTAGGACATGACAGCATCTAGTAGCATTAGCTGAAAGCCTTGTCATTCACACAAGCGACACAGAGTATCACTGGCGATAAACGCTGACCAAACTGACAGTGTATTAAATAAAAAGAACTTTGACACCAACCTAGTGCTGTGATCCAAAAGTTTGATTTTCCCCCAGTCTCTTGATAGCTGAGCTGGTGCTGTGGCTTTGAAAGGTAGTCCCCAGGAATATGACATACTGTGCCTTTGACAGCCTCGAGATAAGCACCTGCGTTCGGGTCCCTTTTTACGTCACACCTCCCCATTCACAGCCCTTCAACATGATGCACATTTGCACATCAACAGCCACCAACCCCCTCCTCGCTCCACTCCCACATCCGCAAAACACACAAACAGGCACACAAGGAGGCAGATGCGCGCACTAGCCTCTACTCCGCCGCGCGTACACTTGTGCACTCTCCCTCGTGCACACGCCACAGATTTGTATAGTGGAGATACAGCATCCATACTGCTACAAACAAGATAATTACTGATTACAGATTTTATTTGGCCTTCTTTTTCAAGCTTTTATGAATGATTTTTTTGTATATTACACAAAAAACAAACTTTCACTTGCTTTGTCATAAGAGCGGGGCATATGCCCTCCCAAGCTCCTCATACATCACTCATCATGCAAATGAGAGGGAATGTCACTCCTCAGCAGCAGATGGCCAGGGATGATAACAATGGCTCAACAGACCAGTTTCAATGTCTGCGACTTTATCGCTACGGCAACAACAAAAATAGATGATATGAAATCCTTGTCTGTTAATTTGATTTTGAATGTTTACCTGTCAGTCTGCTTTATTTCCCCTGTAAAAACCAATTCTGTCACAGCAAGTCTGGCTATCAGTGAAAACCAGGGACCTGGAAGTAATATTTGGTGACTATTGAAGACACTTATTCAAGTAATTAGGTGTAATTCCTCCCCGTAGGCCATGTTAGACTCCTGAGTTAGCGTGAGCATTAATTTGACAGACCTGGATAGACACAGGGCAAGACTCTAAACTAAAAAGTAGAGATTCTACAATATGACTACAATCTGAGTGATGTCACCTTCCATCCTGCCGACTCCTGCCCATACCAACCCCTGTAGCAAAGAGTAAACAGTGGAAGCGTTGAGCAAACAGAGCCAGATTACAATGACAAAGGCGACCACACTTCTGGGTGGAGCCTGGGGCCAAAAAGGGGGGGCTTTAAAATAAGTGATACCCACAATGACCCTCCACCCCCCTTTTCCCCCTCCCCTGCTCTTAAGATTCTAACCCTAGTCTGTCCGTCTGCAGCTGATGTAGGGGCCACCCAAACACGCTTAGCCTGCTTTCAATGTCCCTCGAGACAAATGTGTGAACATAATATGTAATAATTATGTATTTTCCATCTTTTTTGTTATTTGTGTTTTTTCTTATGGAAGGCTGGAGACTTGAGAATATCATTACTTAAGGTTTGGCAGTTGATCATCACCTTGTTTAATGCCTCATTTGAAAGTCTAATGTCTAACTGTCTTGGAGAGCCAATTCATGGTACACTGTGAAAGAGACATTACACAAAGACAGTCGACCTGCTCTGTTTTCTTTTTTTTTTCTTTTCTGTTTTTATGCAACATTTGTGCCTTTCATATACACATCTGAAAGTAGAGCGACATGTCGTATCTAAGCATCTTATCAAAAAGGAACATGCTCTCAAATCACTGACACGGACAATCTTGCTTTCTAACAAAAACAACAAGCAACGGATGATTGTTTCATGTTTCAAAGTACACAACAATAACGTGAATCCCATCTTAAGCCATCTTGACAAATGTGTAAAATACGGCGACATATTGGAGACTTAGTCCAATCTCCTAAAGCAGATGCTAGTATCTATGTTTCAAAACAGTCGTACATAGCATTTAAATTATTTCATATACATTTTCAGACAAAAATGGAGCTGTATAAAAAAGCTCACATAATCTTTATAGTCTAAATGTTTGCATACGTTAAACCTACTTATTCAAACTTTTTGCATAGCTGAGGCTTAAATGAAGCATGACAGAGACCCACTATGAGAAAAAAAATTCCAACAACTCAATTTAAAAAGGTATAGCGACTTAGGTGATATTTTAATTACTTTGAAAGGGCTTAAACACTGTTCAGGGCTTAAAGCAAAACAAAGACAGTTGCAAATTTCCCTCAAATATGTATTAGATGTTTTATGATTCTGTATCAATCTATGATCTTAACAAAAAAACTAATGAGAATGCTAATATTGGGTTGTGTGGACTACATTGAGTGCAGTGCCATGTACCATTTTGTTTGGCCTTAACATCTGCTCATCTCTGAAAAAATAAAACAAGCAACAGAACATAGACTAGTGTTTTGTCAAGCTATTTCATCAGCTGAAAATGTGGGCATAACTGCAGAGAGCTGATGGAGAAATGAAAGAGGAGTGGGTTGGACAAAATTACATGTCAAACAAGGGTTCACATTTAAAAAGTCCTGCTCATATTTGTAGAAAGTGTTTGATTGCATTTAGAAAGGTATTACAATGGGTCACATCTGTGTCTAAAAGCTTTTTGCATTCTGCTGCAAATTATGTAAGCAAAGTGAAGTGTCACAGCACCCTGTTGTTTTGAGCACTATACCTTCGTCCTGCAAAACCTACACAAATATGGATTCTTCTAATGCACTGCGGGATCAAAATGTCACTGCAACTTCAACAGCCCCTCCACTCACTCGCTGCACCCCACCCCGTTATTTCAACAAAGCCACGCAACTAATTTCACATGGCAGCCCGAACACCCCAACAACAATGAACCTTCACAGAGCGCTATTGAATGTGATAGATGTGTAAAAATCTATATTAAAGT
Organism: Mugilogobius chulae; assembly: GCA_038363315.1. Classification (NCBI taxonomy): domain Eukaryota; kingdom Metazoa; phylum Chordata; class Actinopteri; order Gobiiformes; family Gobiidae; genus Mugilogobius; species Mugilogobius chulae. The sequence continues at coordinate 37,131,609 of CM076395.1, read as the reverse complement.
GTGGTTAATTTCAGCCATAATGCTTTAAGCTTGGTCCCACATGACAAAAAGGCTTCTTCTTGGTTGTACTCAACCTGCATTGTGCCACCACTTGATGCCGCTTGTTCATCAGAGAAAGTCACATAAAAGGACTGAATTAAAATTTAAAAAAATATTTGCATATGCAAATAGGAGCACACATAAGTACATGTTGTTGATATGGCTTCAGGATGTAGAACTATCTTTATGTTAATGTCAACAGACAGCGAATATTCTTTTGAAAATACAGTACATTTTTCATGGGGATCATTATCTACACTGCATGTCAGTGTGTTTCACTTAAAAGAAATGATTAGATTACTTCCCAGCAATCCCCTTTGGGGTGATTTGTGTGTGACCGTGGGCACACTTACAATATGTTTATTCAGTGTCCTTTGATGAGACTTCAATAACATTTCAAATGTTTTATGGACAAATATAGGATGTTCTATCTCTGCCTTGAACTGATGCCTTTGGTGCTGAGTAAATGCTATAGTTATGTGGTGATGCAAACCTTACCAAGTTCTTTCTCATGTTTCCTAATGTATTCAGGTGATCCTTACAAACAAATTCAACCACAAAGGTGACAAACATTCCCCACTGACAGCTGATCAAACTTGATCCTTTTATGTAGTGTCATATTAGCATTATTATCAACATGCAAGTAAAACTTTGCAAATGGTACTGTAATTTATGCATAGTAACTGTTACGCATAGTATAACTTTAATGTATGCATAATGTCAATACAATATAGAAATCAGTTTCCACTTTTTCCACACGCAAATAAGATCACTTTGGCTCATTAGGTGACCCAAAATCCTGCAACTCTCATCCAGCTTAAAACACAGTTCACAATAAAATATATGCAAAGTAGATTTTATTCAAAGACTTGAGAATATAAAATGAGCTTTTATCATATCAATTATTTTTGCATTATATATTACAGCCACCTAAAACAATGACTGTTAAAATCCAACTAAGTAAAAAATATGTAAAACAGCAGTTATTAGTGGCCACTCCACATGTGCTCTCACAACTGGCCCGGTCAGTTAAAGTGTGCCGTTTGTGCTCCGCAGGTCCTGGCGCCTTTGTGCGGTGTCATTGAGAGGTTGAGGTCCAAAGCGCGTCAGTCTCTGGGGGTCTCTGCCCATCTCTTCCACTCAGACAGCAACACAATGAAGCAGACACGCCTCTAAATGACCAGAGAGGAGCTTGGGATGCGGAGCCAAAAACCAGCATCAAAACAATAGTAACAGGTGTGTATATTGCCGGCTCTGATAATGACCTTGGTGGCTGTAATAGTATGTCTAGACACAACTAAAACAGAGGACGGTTACGTTTGCTCCCAAAAAGTCCCTTGAGTGCAAATGAGAAGCCCTAAAGGAAAATGTTTAGCAGCAAGAAATGGAGTTAGCATAATGTTCCCCACAAAGTCCTCTAACACCATCTTCTCAACAGATAATGCAAGAAAAAAACTATAAAAATGCAACAAGAGAAACCAAACACTTAAACACCATGGGTTGAGGGTATAGTATCTCAGAAAAATGAATGAAAGGGAATCTATAATGTAAAATCTACTTTTCTGAGTTTTTAAATAGGTTACAACAGTGTTCTCTCATCATTATTTTACCCAAAGTTGTATTTAGATTGATTCCTGCATGTATGAGTAATCTTGTATTGTTCTGCAGCTGATCTTCAAGTAGTCCAATAATCTCTGTCTTCACCTACCACCTATCCTTACCCACTTCTAAGCATTTTTTGTGTTTTACAAGGAGCAAAATGTGAAATAATGATCTGCATATGCCATTGTGTCTTTCTAAATACAGAGAAAAATCACAATAGGTCTCCTTTAAGTATTTTAAGTATTAAACTAGCATGAATCGATAATCGTTTTGCATTTTGTTCTTTGTAAACTGCAATATTGATCTAAAATGGCTCAACGACAGCAACAGGTCCTTTGACTTCCAGTTTAAAGCTGCAAAACTAATAAACCCAGCCTCTTCACTTCATTGTTTACGTGTTTTTAGTTTTTAAAAGTGGCCATGTGACTTTTTAGTAACCTACCTGTTTTACATTGAGTCTTAATTTTTTATCTACATGTATAAAATAACAGTTATGAACCCCACTAGCAATCCAATAAAATATGTTAAAAGATGAGAGCGGGATAAGGGGTATGTGAAAACAGTACATTTCTGTGCACACAAGCTTCAGTTTCAGGATGACTCAGCATAAATCAATAAAGATATACAACTTCAAGTACACTAATTATGAGAAAATACTGTTGTAACAAGGTTAAAAGCTCACTGAGGTTGATTTTGCATATGTCTACTTAAAAAGAAGTTTTGATTATAGATGTTATACTTGAATTTTAATTTTGCACATATCTAATAACAGATTGTTTGCCTTGAAAATCCAGAATGATATCTCTGTATTATCCCACAGTGCTGTTAGTACTCTCATGTTATGTGCTGCAGAGAAAAGCGGTGGACTGTACAGTATATGGGCTCTGTACTGGCCTCAGCTTCAAATCAATTTTCAACTCAAATATTTGCTTTCCCCACTCTTTACCCTCAAATTTACATTAAGCTTGTGCAATAAAGTCTGCCGGCAGAAATTTTCAACTTTTCAATTAAAACACTTTACAAGGTGTAGTATTTTCATATATAGAGATTTTTAGATTCTTTAATTATATTTTTGGGTGAGCGTTGAAGATGCTGAAACTGCCCACTTTAACCCCTGGGCATGAACAGTTTTCATGTTGGACAAAATGTAGCCACCATTACATAGGCGCCCTGCCAATAGCACCCTCCATCCTGCCTATCATATTATCTTTTTCATTTGAGAATTTAGCTTCATGTTATAATGCTCTAATACAGGGGTTCTCAAACTTTTCAGTCCAGGGACCCCTTATCGGCTCAAAAATCTTCCAAGGACCCCCTATCACTTTGCGCTCTGGTATCACATTAAAATTCAGAAATTAAAGCCAAGTTATATATTAAATGTGAATAAAGTTTTGTTTCCTGTGGTCATTTTTACTGCAGGAAAAAATCAAAGCCATCTTTTCTATCTAAAATCCTGTGTTTAGGATGGTAAATCACAGGAAATTGTTATATTGAAAAAAATTAATGTTGCAAAAAAAAAAAATTGGGGGACCCCCTACACAGGGTTCAAGACCTCACTTTGAGAACCACTGCGTTAATAGAGCTGGGCAATATATCACATTTTAGATAATATCATGAATGATGTTTTGAGATATGTAAATATTGAATATCCTATCATGAGTATATCATTTGTAGTAAAAATCTTCCACATTCATATAATATATACACTGGAAAAAACAAAGGAGCTAATACACTAAAGTGTGCTTAAACTAAGTATTTTTAATTTTATTTATTGATAGTGGCTGTAAACAACTAAGTGTTATCCTGATTTCGACTGAAAGTTATGTCAGTTTCTTATTGAATTTAAAATTAGATACAGTATATATTTTAAAAAAGACAGAACAAAACAAACTACTTATTTCAAACATTTATGAACCTACATTATCTTTTGCAAACCTCAACTAACATGGTAGCAGAAGTTGACGGCATTTACTTTGGACTGACTTAATATAATCTAAATATGATTATCAAAATGTGTTGAAAAACCATCGAGATATTAATTTTTTGTCAATATCGCCCAATCATATTCTAAAATGTCCTTAGAAGATAATAGTATACCAATTTTTGTAGATGTGAACCTAAATAATAAGTAAGTAATAAATAAATAATAATAATAGAAGCTCTACCCAATTTCTAAAAACATTCACATAGCCGTATTTTGAAACAATTCAAATAATCTGTGGATTATTATAACAATACAGTAAAGTTGTATTATCACAAGTGCTGCATGTAACAAGTTCTACTGATATAGCACTGTTCAAGTACAGTTTAAAAACACAACAAGTATCTATAAATGGTATTTTTCAGATATTAAAATATTCAAGGCGCTGTTTGCATAATAAGTTAAAATCATCTTGAGTATTCAGAGATATGCACTTGAATAAAAAAGAAAGAATAAAACACACACACACACAAAAACATTCACATTAATGTGGATGGCTTGCGATTTTTTGATTGCGCCAGCCAGATACGGGAAGCTTGCTGACATGAACTAAAATGCAAATGCCCTTTGAGCAAAACAAAGAAATTGATTATGAAGTAAGTTTCTTCAGCACAAGTAGCCAGGCTTTGAGTGATTAATGGTCGGGTCATTGATTTCCTTTTGTTTAGATGTTGCTTAACTTTCTGGAGACACAATTATAATTTGTTGCCAAACAATAAATCCAATCTAGCTTGAGCAAATTAAGTTTCCCTATGGCCTCTTCTGCGTCACTTTACATCTGAAATGGATTGTTAAGACGCGGCATTGCATGTAAATGTCTCCTGTTCCTGTTTATATTTGGTACAGTTCTGATTAGCTATTGTCTTTCTCACCACATTGGGGAAGTCGGTGCACTCCTAAGATTGAAACGAGCTGTTTACAAGATCCGTGACTTGTCAGATACAAAGCCAAGGGTTAATCTTTTCCTATTATTTTCACTTGATAGGCTGTTTTGCGACAAATCTTTTGATAAGGCTTGAAATTAGTAAAACACTTCAGTCTGAGCAATCCAAATGCAATAGGGCAAGTTGTGATTGTGATTGGTGCATTTTGAAAAAAATAAAAAATACAGGACTTTTGTGCTGCATGTGTGAACTGGAATTTGAGTTGTAAAGAATTAAACATGTAAGCTTTATGTTTAATAACTGGACATGGCTTTTCCACTGATGATTGGAACAGTGGTTGTTTCATCATAGATTAACTCTGTTTCATCATTTGTATGAATTTATACTCCTCAGCACTCAATCTATAAATACAAGAGCTTTTAGTTCTTTTTGGCAGTTTATTAAGGGATAATGCGATATTCAAGGGGCTTGTGACGGACATATTACTCGAACAACACTCATTACTTTCTGTATCCACAATACTGTATACTAGGAGATGTGACATGTTGATCTTGTGGACATGTTTGGCTGGATCACAGTTAGCAGCTTCTTTTAAAGACCAGTGACAATAACACATTTTGAAGTGTATTATATTGCTTATTATTATCTCAAGAAATTATAATTTTTGTATTAGTATTGCCAGACACAACCTAACAGTTACCCCAAACATCTTTAAACATAACTGCAAAATAATAGCAATGAACAGAATCTATAATTATGATAGAAGACTTATTTACATAACAACTTAATTTTAGTATGCTAAAAAGTATACATAATGCCTAAATTGAATCAGTGAGGGTGTTGTGCCAGTAATGACTGCACAAAATTTAGACTTCATGTATACGTAACTATGTACTAGTTTGAAAAGTTTGTTGCTGATTAATTTCCAGTATCATATGTCAGGACACAAAGACAAGCAGACATTTTTAAATACATTTATAAATTCTGTCTTCTAGTGGCAGATGGCCTGTGACCCCTGTTTTGGGCCCTCACTCGTTGGTTTGGGATCCTGAAAAATATTATCTTACCCAATGTATTACAGTAAAAATGTGCCCAGCAGATAAACAAAAGCCTAGATCTCACAGTAGGAATGTTTTAAAATACATAATCAAATCATAATTAATAAAGCCTTAGTGTCATTTCTATCATATTTTCTATTACTTTGTGTGGCAAGTACATAACTGAATCATCTTTATATTTTGATCTAAAGTTGTGAAAATATATTAATTAGCTCTTTACATTGTTCCTGTTTCTTTGCAAGTCATGGAACTTTCTAAAAAATCTTTCCCCACATTCGCAAGCTTTCCAACTTTAAAAAACTTGCCCAGATCCAGACATTTATACTTCCCGATTTCTCGCATCATCTCTCCAAGATAGTGATAATACGATTTCTGTGTTTTTCGCTGTTGAGAAACAAACTGGATTATGAACAGATCACTACATAAACAGCTTTCTAAAAGGAGGCAGCTATTTTAAAAAAGGCTGAAGAAATGCAAAGAGGGATTTAAATTTTAATTTGAATTTATTCCAGCAAGTGAAAGGTTCTTTTGAGAGGGGATTTCAGCAAAGATGATGGTATTTAAAAGTGATAAACAAGCATCTAAACCTCCAGTGGAAAACAGTCATTTTGCTTCTTTCTAGTCTTGCGGAGGAATTGGGCTGCTGTGGTCACATCCAAAAAATAAGAATAAGTAATAGTAGTAATTAAAATGTAAATAAGCAAGATCCGTGGAGATATTTCAGCTGATTCCTCATAAATTGCGCAATTAACATTTTGTCTTGACATACCTAGTGACTTTGGATGTATAGCTATATGTCCTCAGGTGCAAATTCCCGTTCTGCGCGGACTTGGCATAGCACACTTTCTACTGTACATGGGTGCTCAAAAAATCTTTCACACTTATCACATGCAATTTCAGTCCTGGAGGGGATCGCGGGCAAAGTTCAGAATTAAACACCTCTCCAATGAGGACTTGATTAAGAATAGTACATGATGTGCAGGTTGAATCTGAGGGATCTTTTTGGGGAATGATTCACACATCACACGAATGTCATAAGGATGATTTTCATGATTTACCAAGCTTGTCATCTGTCATACAACTCCGGTGCCATTCAAAAACGTGCCTGCTTTGAGTTGACCACTTATAACTTCTAAAGCGGAGGAACCTGTGCCACACAAGAAAGACAAAGAGTTACATCATTTTTTCGAACAGTTAATCCGATCATGGACAGTGTTTGAGCATTTGCTATCTTCGGAAAATGCCAGCAAAGGCGCTAAGTAAACCTATTTTACAAGACTCCCTCACAAGGATACAGTGCCAGTATCGGGATAAAATTTCACACAGCAGCACGGCTCAGTCGCGTAACCTAAGCAGGCTTAACAAAATGGAGCACTACAAAGTATTGCACTACCCCTCTCCGTGTTGTTGCCTGGTTGGAGCTAACTAATGGCTGTAGACACTGTTGTTAATGTGGCGAGTTGTTTCGAATGGTTAGAATATGGAAGTGTGCACCTGGCATTCTGCAGTCGGGCCTGGCAACACTCCTCCCTTATAATTATAATGAACACGCAGTAATTCAGGGTTGAGGCTGAAATACGAATGGTGTCCTCTGAGACAGCTTGTTTTAATGGTTATGCAGAGGAGTTCCTAGAAGTGCAGATGGCAGATGCAATGCCTTTGAAGCTATTTACAGAACATACTCTACAAGGTATGGAAAGGCCCATAGTGTGCGGCCATATTGCTCTTTTGTGCTCCCAGATTAGACACTAGCAGCCTTACAAAGCTCTAATGAAGGCTTTGGACATGTTTAGACTGTTTGTCACCATACAGGGTTAATGGTATAAGTCATCATATACAAATGGATTTGTTTCCATGGCACATGTGGGCATGTGACAACATTAATTAACTTAACATTTTTTTGTCAATTAAACTTTACTGATAACTTGAAAGAATAGTCTGACGTTTAGCCATTGGGATTTTAGATCGTTCAATTGACAGCTCAAATATAGAGAAAAAATAATAATTTTAATTAGTTCGATCATAAGTGAAATCAGAACGATTAAGACAGTTAAAGTACAGGCAGAGCTTTAGTGCACCTACAATATAAATGAACCAATCAAATGGCAGTAGGAGATATGTATCACAGACATTACACTTTCAAAATATGTTTTACAAGTAAAAATGCATTGTGTAACCAACTTTTTCACTAAAAGAAACACATGCACATGCTTTGCGCTGAAAGCATAAGTTAATAATTTTGATAATTACTAATAATCAGATGCTTGTCACATCTAAATACAAACATTTGAAAGCTGCATTTTTTTTATTTTTTTTTTTTTTATTGGTCAGTTTGCTGTCTCATGATGTAAGCTTTAATTGAAAAAAAAGTTGTTTCATTATAAATATATATTTTTTCCTCAAAACACATTTTATCTCCCAGAGACATAAAGTTCATCCCCTAAAGTAACACCTATAAAACCAAGCCAAACTATTATCTTGTATTTAACATGATTTTGACAGATGTACAAAATATCCAATGTTCCCCATTGTTTTGTATTTTTTATGGTAACAAAATGCAGCAAGAAATTTAAACCTGACTTTTTGTTTTAAGACTTTTATGTCTTGCAACACTTGCAATCTTGCATGGATATTTTTTTTATTTCACACTTAAAACCCACCTTTTTATAAAAAGGAAAACAGTAAAAGATTAATTGTGCATACTACATTTTTTTCTACATTAAAGTAGTTTTAAATGTATTAAATGTGTCTGTATATCACACATTAATTAAATACTGCTAAAACTAATATTCTTAATGCAATGTATGAAAAAAAAAACGTGTTGGAGTTTGATAAAACCTTAAATGGACAGCATGATTTGAAGTGCCTGAAAACAAGTTGGCAAAAGAAATATATAAATAGAAAAAAATTAAAAAAGGAAAACTTTAAATAATGAACATTTACATTACTCTTTCAGTGTTTATTAACAATCTGAATAGTATCATTTTTAAATTACTTCTTACATTTTAAACCAACCCTTATGTCCCTCTGTACTTTAGTGTCCACAAAGGGGTGCATTTGTACTCAGTTTCAGCCTGCCTTCAAGCACATGATGAATGTACCAAAATACATTATCGTGTACATTTCATAACATTGACGGGTGTGCAACATATCACCAAGAACCTGTGAGAACATTTCATTCACAATATGGAGCGACCTGGCTGTTGTATGTCTTCATACTGCCATGCCAAACAAGGAGCAACGTGTCTAATAATAAGAATGTGCTCAAGTGATTAATAATGGGAATGAATAGTGTAGCTAAAACTAAGCTTGCATTGAATTAACATTGCACGCTATCAGTTCTTCTCTATATATGTACAGCCTATGTATTGTATCTGCATCCTTGGCAGAGGCCCAAACTGGCAGAAAAAAGGGATAAGAGGCTTTGAATCAACCCACTACTGTGATACAAGTGCAGGTTTTGGAAAACAACACAAAATGTGAACTGTAAAGAAAAGTTTTGCCGCATTAAAGTCGCACAGGAGCCTGCATTAGCATGTGAAAAGAATAAACAGGCGCATTCTCAGTTACACACTCCACCTGGCTGCGCACCAGCGTCCTTGTCAGAAGTCCACCCACCGCACTGGCTAACACTGAAAGACCTCCTGGGGACCGCACTGACCATTCACTCGCGTCTCTCTTTTTCCCATGCACCTGTGACTGTTTTTGTGTTTGCTATTTTTTGCTTTGTCTTTTTCTGGCAACACTGTATCATCGGAGACACACTTTGCCTCAAAAGGAATTCTCCTGCCCAACAATGTGGTTTGTTTGTTCACCGGATATGGCAGGCCACAGAGTCACAAATGCAAGAAAAAGAGAAAGAATAAAATATAAACAAGTCGTGTTAGTAAGAATTAAAAAGGCCATGTTAAGAAAGGGCAAGGAGACAGGGGGGTCTGAGGTGTTATAAAGAAGTAGTGGACTTTTACCGACTGGTTTTGTGCCGAGTTGGGGGGCTTCCTCCTGACTCTCCTCGGAAGGCTCATCCGGCTTCTCCATGGTACTGGACCTTAGAGAGCCGCTTTTCCATTTTCCAAAGGACTTTGCCACAATCGCTTTGTCCGCTCCTTTCATTGTTTTCTGTAAAACACATTTACAGCATGACTTCCCAGGTTTATCCCTCTTGTGAGCCATCTGCCCCCTTTTTTGGCTCTCAAAAAACCTGGGCTCATCTTTGCACAAGCCCAAAGTAAGAGAGAATTAGGGCATTGTGTGCATATGCATTCTCTTAAGCATTCCAGAAAATGTCCTGATTGCCCTGGCATATTTTTTTTTAGTGTGCTTGGACATTGTTTCTCTCCTGACATTTTACAATTCTAGGTGGAAATAGTGCCGCTGATTGAAACAGTAAAACAATAGTTTAGCAAAGTATCCCGCAGTAAACAGCTAGCAAAAAAGAGAAAGAAATGCCATGTTTTCACTTTTAATCCACGTTAAAGGAAATAAAAATAGCACATTATGCCCTAATTGAGTGCTGTACAGTCCGCAAATACTATTACAAGGCCGATCAGGATTAGCAGTGGAACGTACCTAGTTATCTATTTCAGAGTGCCAAGTCTCCTAGCAGTGGGCAACTAAATTTCAAAAGCTGGCAAATCCAGTTGTCTCCTAAATACAGAAAGTACTTAAATCCACAGCTAACAGAAGAAAAAGAGGGATAAAGGGTGCTCTGCATATCACCGAAAAGCTTGTGCACTTTTCAGAATCACTGGCTAGGTTAAACAAATATGCTAAGTAGAGATCAAAACAATCCTTTGATCTGCAGCCTAGTTTCCAGAGGAATGGCTTGGCTGTTGTTGTAAATAACTTGTATAAATCTATATACCATTTGCCTTCAGGTAATATCAAAAGTGCCAGGGATTCACAGGCAAATACCTTGTTGTTAGGAAATAGATCAGATAAAAGCATATAAATATTTCAGCAAGCCTGCACTCTGTCATTTTGTGTATTATAGCCATAGAGTTTTAGCTTCCTATGATCATTTTCACTTTGCGAGGCAAAAACATGAATGAATAATATGTGATAGCAAAAAAGTGACACTCAAGCTTTTTTCTGTTATGTAAAATGGTTCTTACCGCCAGCAGCCAGTTCAGGTCGAACACTGCGTACAACATTGTGCCTAACTTCATACAAAAGAGGCTTGGAAGAATCAGAGAATGCAGAAGCTATGCAACTTGCTGACTAACTTTGGCCTCTGTCTGTTTTGATCGAGCAGACAAAGGAAAACGCTGTCCATTCAAAACACATAGCTTTTCAGTATGACACTAGGGGGGGCGGGGGGTGCGAGCGGGGCCATGTCAGTTCCCCGTCCGGCCTGAGGGTGCACCGGGACTGGGGCGAGATGGCACTGAGCACACAGAGTCACTGTTGTCCAATTTGCAACTTTTTTTAAACTCTCATCAGAGATTTTAGTTTGCATTGTGTTAGCTGAGACAACTTCCTCTCTACGATCAAGTGCATATATGTTACAAGAGAATATATATTTTATTTCTTTACTTTTTCTTGACTTTTGTTTACAGGCATTCCACCTTTAAAAGAAGTTGGTTACCGTCACAAAAATAACAAAAATAGACTCAAAATATTAGGCTGTTTCAAAGTTTTGCTTCCATTGAGATCCAATCTAGATTTTATAGAAAGGACTGTATACATATAAGATAAGAATAATATTTTGAACTAAATTTTGATGCAAAAGAAAAAAACTTGATTCACAATGCCAGTATCGATACCACAATAATAAAAAAAAAAATAATGAAACTAGTTACAATTTAAGACAAAAGATTATAAAATAATTGTGTTTTTATGTAACTTTGTGGTCTTATTCACAAAACTTTTCAAAGTGTTGCCTTGTTACAGTGTATTTTTAGGATCATCTACTAGTTTACAGAGTGGTAGTTTTATCAGGCTTTAGCAATCCTTGTAATTGAAAGTTGAAAATGAAGAATAGGAATAAAAGTTGAACAACAAAATTTTAGAAATATTGCTGCAGATTGAAACAGTAAAACAATTACGCAATTTAGCAAAGTATCCCTGCCGTAAACAGTTAACAAAAAAGTGAACAAATGCCATGTCTTCACTATTAATCCATGTTGAAAGAAATAAAAAATAGCACTGAATGCTCTAATTGAGTGCTGTAAAATGAAATGTATAGCCTTAAATGGTTATATATAACAGAAATAATAGCATTATTTTTATTTATAAATGCTCAAGTGATCATTACGCTAATTAAAGGTTATATTTTCTACTCTGGAAAGAAAAAGAAACAATTGCCATGCAAGGGCCACTGTTAAACTGTATTCTTTGAACACAAACTGCTTTTAACAAACCTGTCAGAACATCTAGTCATAACAAATATGATTTTGGTTTTACACATTCTAATTTGCACAATTTTACATCACTTGTTAAAAATGGTTTGTGTAAAAAAAATGTATTTAAAGCCTAATAATATTGTAGAGAATTTGATACAATACTTATAGAGCACATAAATCATACAAAACTTTTTCTTTACCCAATAATTTGAATTCTGTCTGCACTGTATATGCGTTTTAGATTTGACTGGACTTAAGACATAACTAGAGCTTCACAGGATCCTGGAAAAGCGGTTTTAAGAGTGAACAGAATGTGCCATATTCTTGACCCGTCTGCCTGAGATGCTTGCTGTATATGGAAGCGAATACTGGACGTGAATTGTGTCGTTCTCTGTGTCAACTTGTTAGGTGGCAGTTGCTGTAGTGGAGTGGTGAGAGCGGCACATATGCATTATAGGAGAAAATTGTGAAATGACAGATTCCGGGTGTGATACTGAGGGAATGACTAACTAATAGGAGGGGTGCTCCAGGCTGTTAGCTTTGAAAAGCAGTTTGCACATTACTTTATCTTGTCAATCAGATTCCTGGAATGGAAGAGGTGACTGATAACTTGAATTAATTATTTTCTTATTGCATGCATGTGTTAATTCATGGTAATTTATGTCCCTTACAGGCCCAAGCCAGAATATCCAGAGTAAAGCGCCACCTCTGGCACGCAGATCACCACACCACTCTCTGTGCATATATTTATATCAAATGAAAGACTTTTTTAATCCTGTTGGAACAAGGAGCGACTGCCAAATTTGATTTTTAAATGTACTTTTAAGCTGTTCATGCTTTACGTTTGCATTTTTTACCCCTAACAACTAAACAACACTGAGCAGTGTTTACTGCTCTGATGGGATTTGAAAGTTACAGTTTTTTTTCTCAAGCTAATCCTCTCTCTTTAAAACATTCCCCATTCTGGAAAAAAAAAATAATGCCGCAGAAGTTGAGTAGAACCAACAAGGCGTACCTCTCTCATTTGCAAATTATGCATGTGGTAATTTCATTTTATTGTAATTATATCACTCACAGGGAACATTCTTTTTGAGCCTTCCCACACAAAGCACAGAACAGCACTTTAAACAATTACATTTGACTGAACATCTTTAAACATTTTGACAAATTTAACTTCCCCCCCGAACACAGAGGATAAGAGGAAAAACATTTCTCTGATGAGAACCGAAACAGCAAGAAGTTCTAACAAGGAAAAGGCTGCCAGGTGGCGAACTGGCTGCACCAACAGAACGCACAATCTGTCTGCTTCTCCTTCCAAAGCACTGACAGCTGCCATCACCAGCCTCGCACACTCGCACTCAGTGGCTCCGCAGCTCCGGCCCATCCCTCTTTAGTGTTTCCTGCTAACCTCCGAGACAGGGTCACCTGGCCCCCCAGTTGGCCGTCTGTGGGGCCCTGCTGGCCCCCTGGAGACCTGCCTGCGTGGAGACGCGCCGCTAACACGGGTCTAGCAAAGCGTTTAATATGCAAACCCAAGGGCTATTCCTCTGACCCAAGAGCATAGCTTTTCTAACAGTGCAATCCAAGTGCAAAGATTTGATAGGCAGCCATTTAGTTAGAACTACGCTGCTATAATCGCGTTTAAAGGCGCATAATAATGCTTGATTACATGACAGTTGCTTCATCTTTCCTTCCAAACTAAGTACATACATGCACAGAGGCTAAAATGAAGTGAGCTAGACTAAGCAAGCATTGCAACCAGGCTAAAAATAAAATCTGGCAAAGTTCTTCTGATCCCTTATTGGTCCCATAGTTTGATTTCACATTTAGCATTTGCATCCCCCCCTCCGCATAAACATTTCATTCTTCCCCTCCCGCAGCACAATGAGACTTGAGTGACTTTGGCAGCAGATTTTGGATCGGCGCTCCTGAATCCACCAGTGTATGTTATCAGCAGGTAAACAAGCTTTCGAACAAAGCCATAATGGAACTGCAAGCGGCATAAAGAGGCTCATCTCAAAAGCTATACAACCCATCAAAGCCAGTGTCATTTCCTCAACACTGCTCTGCAGCTGGAAAATGCATGCCTGTTAGTTACAGTTTAAATCGCCTGTCTATTTTCAGACACTTCACAACTATTTGTATTGATTATTATTTACTTGTCAGCGAGCAGGCAGATTACCCAAATAAGACAACAGATTGTAATGTTTACTGGATTCTTCCACGTTTTTTGTTTTTGAAATCAAAAACTGTGTCATGCACTAAATTAATGGGATTTGCACTTATAGGGGTATTTGAATAATTATTTTCCTCGGAGAATGAAATAGTTCAGGCTATATTTGGAAGGATTATTGCTGTTAAACTAGCTCACAGGAGAAGAAAGGCTGTATCCCACACTTCGCCGATCAAATCTCGTTTGTCTCTAAACTTTTCACACATTTCCACACAAGGAGGCCTACACACTATTTTTCCTTCATGTTTCTTAATTGCACATAAAACTATGCCATCAGATGCGCAATGATTTCCAATATGAGCCGATAAAACGTGTTTAAATTTTGAATTATCATATTTATGTGTTACTAATAGTCATTATGTTCATCATGTGGGTAGAGAATCAAGCATCCTCCAGTGTTGCGCCTTCTCACATATTTCGCAGACATTTCATCACACGTTTAATCTGCCCCTGTCTAAGATTTTCCAGCGAAACCTGTAAGTCAAAATAGAGCGGGAGGACAATGCGGGATGAGATTATGAAGCATGTCTGTAAAGGCATGTCTGTTTGATCATCGCTCTGTTGAGGTAAAGTTCTCCACTTGGTCGCATCAGTGGCTGACAGCAGATATATAACCTAATCTCTTTGCCTAACCCTTTTTTCTTAGGCATGAATAGGTTGGGAATATGATGGCATTAAGTCGATTTTCTCCTTGGTTTGCAGTTTCCGCCGTAATGCTTCTTGGCTCTTCTTCAACAACACACTTGTTCCATTTAGATTTCCAACAAATATAAATGTTAAAGCGGTTGCCGATTTATTTATTCATCATTTGAAGTTCTTGCATATATTTAAAACCGCAAATAATGCTTGTTTATTTGCATCCATCTAGTACACTGTCAAGAGATAAGGGCAACTTGTGTATTATCTTCAAATACAGGAGATGGCAGTGACAAAGAGATCTAAGAGTCTACGGCATGCTTTGTGCATCTTTGCTGACATTATTTTGATATTTCACATTTAGCCATCTAAACCTTCATTTAGTGGCAACAGAATATGTTGTCACGGGGGAAAAAAAGATAATAACCCCTCTTTGAAATTTCAAAAGATTCATTAATACAGCTATCATTTTACTATACCTAGAATGCATTTTATATACACTGTATTTAAGCTGTTAGAGCTTTAAGAATTGGAGTTGAGGATATTGGCATTAGGTCAGTATTGTACCATTTTATTTTTTATTTAATGTTAAATAGAAATGTGTTTACAAGAAATTTAAAGGAAGTTAAGTGGTTGTCATAACATCAACATAAGATTATGATTCGTATATAGTAATTATAATATAAAAATATTTTTGAAATAACATTTATTCTTGAATTGTGAAAGGATTTTTTTTACATTTTCTGCCACTAGTTTGCTTTTTCAGCCCACTAAATAAGTCACTATTTTTCTCCCTTATCTGTGCTAGGAACGAATAGCTCCCTATTTTTGCTTTGTTTTTGCCATTACACTCTGCTTAATTGCACCAAAGAGAAATCAGTTTACTTCTTTTTTTAAATGATAATCTGCTGTATTGCACGTTCCTCCTTCGCTATGTTAAAGTTACATACTTTTAAATAGAAGTAGGGGCACTTTAGCATTAGCAGTGCCTTTGTTTATTGTTTGCTCTCTTCTTTGTATAGTTTTGTTCTGATATATTAAAATGTTCAAGTAAAAAAAAGCTAAACTTAATCCTGTGTAAATTACTATTGCCGTAAAAATAAAACATTCTAATTATGGGAAGATGGAGCGTATTCTCCACAGACAGATGATTAACTAATTGTGACACTTTCAATCAGCACTATATTCAAAGGCATGGAAGGTGTGTGTGAAAGCATTGTGAATGGTGGAAGTAGCAGGAGACGGCACATGGCAGCGTTTGGTCCCATTCAGCCTGATGAGAGACTCCCAGCAGCACTGAGCTCAGCAGGGGGTTGTAAACATTTACACTAAGAGCCTGTCCAGTGCACATGGTTAGTGCTTGCCAGCCACCTCGGTATCGAATGTTGTGTTGCATATTTTGTCATTCAGGCCTGTCCCGAAATTGTAGGAATCACACCATCAATTTATGAAGGAGCCATCCAAATGTGACAACAGGCTTATGCTAAATGGAGAAAATAGAGCTAAACATTGTTAAAACACCCCTAGACCCACATGGTAGGGAGCGCGCGGCGGAGAGCTGCTATGCACCCCGCTGTGAACTGGGAAAGTGGGCTTGGTGGGCTTCCTGCTCATGAGGGCCGCATCGTTCTTGGGCCCCGATTTGAAGCCTTTTTGAAGTCTGTTTGCTGCCGCTGCGTGCCAACATTAATGTCCTTACAAAGACAAAACACACTAATTCAAGTGAACGCTATAATGTGCCATTTCACATAGTACCTGATCCACAGCAAGAATTACAATTATTAAGAGACTGCGCTGAACAGTGTTGTTAGGAGTCAGCTACATAATTATATGATAATAAAATTTGAGAAATGCTTTTTACTACAACTAAAACAATGTTTATATTTCATTAAATATGTAGACTATTTAAACTACACTTTTTGGAGATGGTTAAAATATCAAGCACTTTTTTTCCCAGTTTTGTTCTTAAGATCTTTTTGTGGTAATAATGCACTAATAGACAATGTCAAGTAAATACATCTTGCTAATAAAGATAAAGATATCTTTTTGAAAGTAAAATGACAAATAAGTCATTGATGACAATTCCACATACACATAAGATGAAAAAACATATGATATGAATGAAAAAGAATGCAGTTAAAACAAGAGCAAAGAGAGCATTTTATATTTGATTGGGTTCAATCCTTTATTGTTTGAAAACTCTATCTTTTACAATACCATTGTTTCCTGTTTATTGTGATTTTATGAATATTATACAATGTCATCCATTAATGAAACACAGCCACATTTCTACATATCAATCTATAACAGAGAAGTTTGTGCTGATATATTTACTCAGTTCTGACAGCTCATTTAACTTCCCTTTTCAAATCAAAAGCATTGTTCTGAAAGTGCATTTCAAGGATTGCAAAGATGACTGTCACCAGTCAGCCATAATGTACATCAGTATTAACAGAGGCCATACTGCTTTGTGACAAACAACTTTAACTACATTTCAAACTACAACATTTACCTTGATAAATCAAAGAAAAATATCTATATGCATGCCATGAACATTCCTCCATAAACATTTATAATAAATGCATTTTATTATTTAAGTTATGTTGATAATGAAAGTATTTTCCACAAACTGACAAATGCTGGAAAAGAAAACAAAATATTTAACATCAAAATGTTCTTTGTTTTACACACAGGTTGCATGGCATAATGCCAGTGTATAGGGCCATGCCCTAACAGAGTTAATAGCATTTGGTCCACAATAGCAAATCAGTTTAAATAAAGCAAAAATGTTGCAGTAGGATTTGAAACTCAAAAATAAAATAATTATCAACATAATTATTTAGTTTTAAGGTCTTTCAGTTTGTAAGTTATGAATTATAATGTGATGCTTCAGTTTAAAAGAGTAAGCAATATAAATATACATTTACATTTTAGCTCAGTCTGTGGCTTTTAAACTTTTCTGTTCCAAGGAACAGCCTTCACTCTGTAAAACTTTGTTCCTAAAGGAACTTTAAATCTGTTCTGCGCCTAAAAAAAAGAAGACAAAACAGTACCATTAACATTCATCAATGAGATGTGTGCAAACTGCACATACAACTACTTGCACACTAAGAAGGTTTTTGCTATTAGGAATGTTACCTTTTTGGCTTGACAATATTCCTTTTCCATCACCTTTCCAAGCACCCATGGTCGTCTTGAAGTCCCTGATGCTAGAGTAGAAAAAATACAAAATGTTAAAGTTATTGTTGCATAATCACATTATTAAAGTAGAGGAAGTACACATTTCAAAAGAGCCACCTGATGCCATATGAAGAGATATGCTTTGTGTCATTTGAAATCTTACCTGGTTTAAGGTCCAGAGCTGTGAGAGACTCTGAGTGGAGGAAATATAAGGTTGGACCCACAGTGAACAGCACGTAGTTGTCATGCCTTTCATCCAAAATAATCAGAACCAGATCTCCCACTTGGAAACTGGCACAGAGTATAGAAAACGCTCAGCTTTAGGCTACTGCAAATAATAATGCTACGTATATAGACCCACAACCAAGTGTGAGCAATCCAAAGTACAACAGATATGGGAAGACTTACTCTCTGATAGCAATCTTGTCTGAATGCCGTGAAGACACAGATGACATGCTCTGAGACATCTACAAAACATTTGAATTAATATTTGGTCTGCCAGTTACTACACAAAAGTCTTGTGATGAATATAAAGATTAAAAAGGTAAATAAAATGGACAGTACAGTGGCATCATGTATTTATTTTTTAAGGTATATTTTAATAACCATGAAAAAATTTTTGCAATTAAATGCAAATGAAACATTTCAGTTTGTCTCCCTCAACCGACTGCTCCGCTATTTTTTATTTTTTTTATTTGAGATGATAGTGCCACCTAGAGGGCAAATAAGCTCATAGCTAAATATGTACGCTAAACATTAAACCATTACGTTTGCCTGAGATATAAATACATTTCAATGTCAGAATACAATTTTGAGTAAACCTCAGAAATGAGGTTTACTCAATGATCATTTAATTGAGAGCTGACACTCGATTTATTGAGTGATGTTAAAAAAAGATAGTATGATGATGTGGGTCTTGTTAGTTGGTTTTAGGTCTGGTCATTCTGTTGTCATAAGACAAGAAGATGAATTTCCTAGGTGAAGATAAGACCAAGGAAATATAGCTTTGCTCAAAAACTAATTTTTTGGAGGATTTCATTAAGTTTTGGTATTATTTTAATTGTCTTTTGGGAATCAATAGTACTTTACACTTGTCCTGCTACCCTGCTTTACTGATGTAGCTGTATAAATAAATATTTGCATCTTACAATACATCATCGTTTTTTATGGCTTTAGTTGCTAGTTCTGCTAATTGTGTAAGGTAACAGGACTACAGATGAAAAATAGCCTTTGGCTAATTCTGGCATATTTACAGAAATGTTGATTAATATGCTCTGTCTTTGAAATAAATAGCCACTGTTATTTTACTAACCAGTCTTTGACTGAGGCGCTTGTTTTCTTCTTCCTTCATATGTAGTGTCTGCAATCAAATGAAATAATATATTTTAATATTATAAAGCATATGGCTGAATTTTAAATGATATTCTGTATAAATAATCTTACCCGCTCAAGTAGAAGTATTCTTTGTTTTTCCTCTGAGATCATGACGTCACTGGGGAAAAAGGAAGATTTATTTAACAAGGAGTTAACTCGTACAGTATTTCACTTGAACACGTAGTGTGCTGATTTTTTTCTATCACACATACAGTAAAATTACTGTCCATGCAACCAAGCATTTTAGATGAAAAAGTACTCTCTTCTTTCAACAAAGTCTTTTATATTACTATAACAAAGAAATCTTTTTGGCCATTTGTATGTTACTTTGTTAAATTATTCCCTGTATCTTTATAGTATAGACATTTCCATGGTATTATTAGATAATTTCACAAGGATGTGTTTTGTTCTTTGTACTCACTAATGTTTTCAAATATGTAAATCGAATGCTGTTAAAATGTTCATTCATTCATGAAGCCTATCCCAGTGACTTTGGGCCTGAGAACTGTTGTTGAAACTCAAAGTTCAACATACACACTATACATAGAGTGTGTAGTGCTTATGTGCCTATATTTTTCACGTCAATAATTATTATTATTTTTTTCAACTTTACTAAGTTTGTTATGTATGTGCTGTTGCTCATCAAATCTAATTTTTATATCTCCAAAACAACACACATTACAATACAAGGTGAAGCTCCAGACACATTTATAGAAGATACTTACTGCACTGTCACCATGCTAGCTTCCACAGCCGATTCCACTTGTTCTTCATCTTGAATAGCTGCTACTGAAAGCAGTCGCTCTGCTTCTCCCATTGTCTCAGAGGAACAGGCCCCAGCAAAGGGGAGCGCAGCAGCTGCTAAGGCTCCAGTATCAGTGGACTCCTGCACTGAGGTTGTAGGAACGAAGAAGGCCGATGAGACTAGAGCTGTGCTGCGCAAGCGGTTCAGTTCCTCCTCTAGCTGCTTTTTCTCTTGCATCAAGCTTGCCCGATCCTCAGACAGGGTTTCTATTAGAGCTATAGCAAAGACACAAGGAGGCCTGTTACTGATGACCCCACTACACCAATAACATTTTCACTCCTTTACCCATTTACACACATTTCATATTTTTGAATCTTGGCCGAAATTACAGGTTCAATCTCTTATGGGAACTATCTTTTCCATTTAAATTTTACCAATATATACTGACTTAATCTGCACTTAAATCATTCTTATACTTTTTTTTTGATACCAGACTACATTTATCTTTGTTTCACGCTTTAATTTATTTTTAAAAAAGTTATCAATATCAACAGCTATCCACTTCCAGCATACCTTTGTCTTTCTCCTGCTGTTGGGTTACATTCTTCAGTTTTTCAGAAAGCTCATTGATGATCTGCTCCTTCCTTAGCTTTTCACGCGTGAGAACTGTGTTGAAGTTAGTCTAAAGATCAGAAACAGCCTTTTTTAATAAATATGTTTCAGTACAATTTTCCTCAACCACATTAAAATATACTAACCTGCTGCTCTGCAATGAGTGATGTCTTGAGGTTCTGGATCTCCTCATTCTTTTTCTTTTCCAAAAGATCTATTTGACTTTGTAATGATGCCTTCTCCTGCTGCAGCCTCTCATGCAGTGGTGAATCCAGAGAATGGGGCCCTTCAGGACGCTCCTCACTGTGCGATGGCAAGCTTTCATCACTGAAGAGAGAGTTTGCTTGAAATTGCAATATTTAGAGTAACAATTTCAACTATTATTATCGCTTACCTTTTTAGTGACTGCATTTCACTGAGCTCTATTTCTAGTTGTTTAATTTTATCTAACAGTCTCTTCTCCATCTCATTCTTTTCCTGCTCCAGTTCATTAAAGGCTTCTGGTGATTTGACTGTACAGGCCTCATTCTCTACAGTTACTTTATTTTGCTGTATATTTTGTGCAAACAGGTCATTTTCTGCCTGTAAATTGCTGATAACAGTCATTAACTCTTGCTCGCGTTCTTTAAAATTCATTAACTGTGCTTGATGTTCATTATTTAGAGCAGCTAGTTGATGGTCTAGTCTTGTTGAATTTATTGCGCTGCTCATTGTAGTTTGTCTCAGTATCCAGGGCTTTCTGCTCGAGCATTGAGATTTCCCTGCGCAATAACTGCATCTCCTCCTCATGACGATCGACCAATTCTGAGATGCAGTCATCCTTCTCAGCTCTCATGAGACTCCTCAGTTCTGCCAGACCCCCTTCATGCTCTTCGTTTTTGGCCTCAAGTTGTCTTTTTAAATCTTCTACTTCTTCGCTAAGGACCTTGGTTTCAGCTTCAACATGTGTTTTGAGAGAGTCGGCATGCTGGATCTTTGTTTCGTTTAGCAAGAGTTTTACCTCTTCAGTCTCAGACTCCTTAAATGCCAACTCCACTTCTAATTTACAGCGTAGTTCAGCCAGTTCTGCAAGACGGGCTTCCAAGTCTTTAATTTGATTTTCTTTTTCTTTAACAGAGTTGAGTGCTGGTCTTCTGCATCACGCAGTTTAGACCTATTATCTGCTTCAATCTGCTTTATGGCCTCTTGGTTGTCTTTGGTAAGAGTTTCAATTTTGGCGCCATGTTCTTTTTCTAGTTTCTCCTCAAGTTCTTTTAATAGGCACTGCTCTTTTACTTCAAACTCCTGACAGATTTTCTGCTGGCTGCGTTCACTCTCAACTCGCAGATTTTCAACCTGGTTGGAAAAAGAGTTTCTTGCTTCAGACAAACTTTAATCTCCTCTGTTTGACCAGTTATTATCTGCTCTAGGTCCATGATTTTATCAGAGTAGCTTCCCTCTTTTCTATCCACTGCTGCTTTTCATTCTCGAGTTGAGTCAGTTCCTTCTCTTTGCGTTCCATCAGTCCCTCTAACTCCAACATGGCTCGCTGGACATCTTTTACTATGTTTTGATTTGTATGGTTCTCTTCTGTTAGGGTCTGTATCTGCTTTTCGTGCTCCTCTTGTAGTGTCAAAAGTTTGTTTTGATGGTGTATGCTCAATTCCTGCTCTTGGGTTTGACAAGTGTCTGCTATTCTGTGTACTTCTGAGGACATACTCTGTACAGCTACACTGAAATCTTGCTTTTCTTTTATAACTTGACTTTGGAGATGATGCAATCATCTTTTACACTTTTCAATTTGCACTGGGTTTCCTCTGCAATGCTCCTGTACCTCTCTAATGCCTCTGTAAGCATAGTAATTTCAGCGTTCTCCCTCTCAAGTATAGTGGTGTCTTGTATGCGCCTGCTATCTATAGCATTAATGACAGAAGAATAGAGTGATTCCACCATCATTTCAGGGCTGGTGGGGTCACTTATGGGGTTGGGTGAGGTTAGGTTTTCTTCTATAACAAACTCATTGACAGCTGACATGAAGTCAGATTCGGGGCTTTCAGCTAGAGAGTCCAGATCAAGAGAACCCTGCTGTAAAACCGGATCCATATTTGGATGGCCAATTGTTTCAAAGTCGAAGGTTTGTGCGTCAATACTGTCTGGGGATAGATCTTCTAAAGGAGCAGGTACAGGAACATCCAGTGGTTGACAGCTAGGAACCTGAATGCTTAGAGGAGGTGGGCTTTTGGAGGACACTGGTGTTGTGGTTCCAGGAAAGTTTTCAGATTGCGGCGTTATTGGAGTAGATCTATGAGCACTCTGGCTAAAAGATGCCTGAAAAAAACAAAACAAACACATTTTATTTTTCAAATAAAATAGACTTATACAGACAACAGTTGAAAGGAGATAACAGGAATGAGTGAGTTTTGAGAGTAACTTTTCTTTAACCTGCTATTTTACCTTGAAATAATTACTGGTAATGTACTACACTTATGTTTATCATTGCAATCCTAGACACACTTTACATGATATGTGGAAATTCTCACCCTTTGTTCACTTAAGAGATCAGTTATAGTTCTAGACATTTCATCCACACTTTGTGCAGCTTGAACCAAGTGACGCAGTGTCTGTATATGTTGATTGAGGGGCTCAAAATCGCACATAGTGGGAACCCTGCAATACATGGAAATAAGGTCTCATGGACAATGTTGCAATAAAAAATGAAAAACTATAATAAATAATTTTTGTGTTTTTATACTTACATAAGGAAAGGTTGCACCTCCACAGGACAGCAGGATTTCAAGTACTGTAGGTCATCAAGTGAGATGTCTGGAAGTTCATCATCAAATCGCCTGGGTTTCGTGTCTATAAGAGACAATCATTTACATCAAAACAATGCAAATCACATAGTAAATTATTTGCTTTGCTTAATCAGTGCCATACACAAAAGGAAGATGGAGGCCATGAATCAAGTCCTCTGAACAATCTATTTCTGAGAAAAGACTTTCCTGAAAAAGAGTAAACAAAAATGTCTTTGCAATTTGCAGTTTTGCATAGTTCTCTACTGCAAGAAATATTTAAGTCACTTACTGAAAAGTTTTCCAAACGTTTCCCTTTTGAACTTCTCTGCCTCATACAGTTGTTTGCCATCCTTTACAAGTGCATATGCCCACTAAAAATAGACATACAGAATTTAGTTTGGTTAAACGTAGAACTGTTTTGTCTTTTTATGTACATATGTCAAGTTTTCTTGACACCTTACTTGAACACAGGGTTCAAGTCATTTCTATTGACAAGCTTCTAACTCAAATCTGTAACACAGTTGAGCACCTTTTCTGTCAAATTTATTACCTCTGAGTGTCCTTTCTTCTAATGGTTCTGAAATCTGCAATGTTCTCCATTTTTATTTTTTGTCGTTGTTATTTTATTGTTTAGAGGTTTTTAACTTAAAACATCTAATTTCTAATGAGTTTACACCACTTACTTTTGCTGTCACCTTATTTTAAAATACTGTATTTCAAACATGTTTGTATGTTTGTATACTGGTGTGTGAATGCTTTTATATCTATTGCTGCTAGTGTTTATGACCGGTGCATGTTCAATCCCATCCTTTTTCTTTCTGATACAGTATGTTCTTTGGTGTCTATTTTCTACATTCTGGAATATTACAAAGTTCTAACCATGCTACTTGAATCACAAAACGAAAAATAGGAAAAGCAAGTAATATTCTGTACATTATCTTTAAACTAAATGTACATGCTCTAAGAGAAGTTCGCATACGGCATGCTTATCGCATGCATTGTGCGTTTTGCCAATAAATGCAAATTTAATAGAAAAACTACAAGTCTCACTAACCTCTTTATAGTGACGCATAAACATTTTCCTTCTAACAACTTCAACCACAGCCAAGCAGTACATCTGGGGCACGCTACTGAGGGCTTCCACTACCCTCACTCGTTCCATCAACTCTGTCAAAAGTCTTAGGAGAGCCTGTAGCTTCTCTCCATCCTGATCTGCATGAAGCATAACGTAGCAGCACCATCTAGCACAGAAAAAGATGTTACCATGGAAGTAAACACAAAGATCAACGGTGAAAAAAGCAAAACAGAAAATATATGCATTTACTTGAGTCTGACTTGAAGGTTGTTAGCAAGCTCTTGTTTGGCAGTGGTGCACTTCTTTTTGATGTCAAGCAGCTTCCTATGGTTGTTAAGCATGATCATCAGCTGGTTAGTGTGGCTTAAACACAAGTCAGGCAAGACAGATGTATCCTTTAGGTTTTCAGCCCTCTTCTGATTGGCCAGAAATCCCTATCGAGGAAGAAATCCTATTAAGCACATTGTGTATTTTGAATGTTTTTGTTTGTCCTATACTTACCTGGGCAAGTTCTTTCTGTTCATTTACCAGTTTCTTACAACTTGCAATCATTTGATCTAGTGCATACAATCTGTCTTCGAGCCCCTTAATAGCTTTCATGTTTTGATTATCTAGCTTTGCAATTGTGTCACGACAATCTGCCAGGAAGGGTTGAATAATGCGTGGATCAAGCTGAAAGAGAAAACATGCTTACTGCTGTTTTTTATGTTATGTTTGCATTACAGTATTGAAAAATCTGGTCAATGCTGGCAACTCACTCGATTTATAGAGTCAAAGCATTTCCTCACGACAGATTCCACATCATTGGGTCGGTCTTGCACATTGATCCAATCTAGTAGTGTAACATTGAAAGTACATGCGTTGGTCAACTCTTGAGGGTCGTCGTCCAATAGTGCAGCTCTTAGGCCCCCACTGTCAGTCATTTCATGCGTTTCCTGGTCTCCAGTCATTTCACTTGTCACAGCTCCAGAAGCAGAGATAGATGTGGACAACTTGGCAAGCTTCTTTGCACCAGCAGTGCAAAGCACAGATTCAGTAGATCTTTCTTCTTCTGTCTCTTCTAAATATTTTTCTGGTGTGGAGCTGGATTTTTCCATACTCTCTCTATAACTGTGGCGTGTCAAACATTCCAGCAGGGGTATCCTGGCCATTACTGCAACTGCTGTCCCAAGCCTGAAAGCAGACCACTGTTACAGCACACACACACACACACTAGTTCTATACCATGATACTAGTTAAGTGAAAAAAGTTGTCAAAATTATATCGGTCAATTCTATCTTGCACTTACTTTGTTAGTTTCAATTTGATTTCTTCCAAGTCCTGTTGATAATTTGTATATGAGGTTTCAAATTTCATAAGCAACTTTTGATACGATAGAGTGCAGTCATCCAGATTTGCCATAATTGCAGCCCAGCCTTGATGTTGAAGATGTTCATCATGAACTAACCGTTCACAGAAAGAGGAAAGCTTCTTGGCAACTTCAAACATTTCCTGTTAATGAAATGGTCATTATGCCATTAACAAACATAGAATATATTATTACATTATTTTTCAAAATGTGCCTTACTAGAGCAAGTTGTGTTCGTGAGGCAACAGTGTGAAAGACGGCCGGCATCAACAGAGACTCTTCCACTTTTACTTGAATCTCACTCTCTATTGAGAATGTTGTCTTTGGGATTGTTGGATCCCTGTCACTTAGAATCATCTCTTTGTTGAACAAAAATATGGGATTGGTTTCCTTGAAAAAGAAGAACCATGTACCATTGTAAATACAATGCTATGGACATTGAAACTGTACAGTACATACATATAAATACATATATATGTATACATATACATTAGGGATGGGCCGATATGAATATTATTCATAAGCCCATATAATTTTTTTGTTGAGCCAATACTGATAAGCAATTATGATAATTGCCGATATAATATATATATATATATATATATATATATATATATATATATATATTTTATATATTATATATTATATATATTTATTATAATTATATAATATTATATATAATATATTATATATATTAGTTATTTTTTTTTAACTGGTCAAAGTAACACTTTGACTTAAATATCTTCTATTCTACTGTGATGGTTACATTTGTATTTTCTGGACATTTAACGTAAACTCTCATTTAAAGTAAACTCTCTGGCTTTTTTATGTACTTTTCTTTATCCTTATTTGAAAAATAAATAAATTAATAAAAATAAATAAGTAAATGAACAAGAAAAAAAAGGTATGTTTGGCTTGAAACTGGTATTTGCACAGTTGAAGTTCTTTAGTTCTGCTTTAATATCCACAGCACAACTCATAAGATCATGAACCATGAAACAAATGTATTTATCTGGGATGAAAAATATTTTGTGGTGTTAATTATAAAGACTAATTTTAGCTTAATTGTTTGTTTATTTATCATTTGTATTTTTTAGTCTGTTCAAAATTGCAATTTTGAATCTTTCAGGACAAACTGAGACTGGTATATGTGCACAGAGACACCAGAGAACCTCCTCTAAAAATATCAGCGCCATTATTCGGCTGTTGTATCGATACTGATACCGATATATCGACATCCCTAAAATACATAATAATACATGTAAAAAAAATACTTACAGTGCCAGCACTGTAGCTGCAGACTCGTCTGTCTCCAGCCATACATTCTCCTCCATTGACAACAAGGACTTGGTGTTGAATGGCAATCTTATATTTTGCTTGGATGGCATGTTTAAGTTCTAGTACACTAAACAAATGTATTGAGATGTAAATGAAGAAGCATCAATAAATATTCAGTGTATTTACATAATACCAGCGCCTTACGTTTGGACAGCAAGATCAGTGTCAAATGTCAAAGTGCTGCCATTGTTGACCTGGAACACATACAACTTCATGTTGGATCATCCACAGTTTTGCTCATTTAGTCCACCAGGGCTATCCTTAGAAAAGAAAATACAAGCACATATTAGACATATACTGCTCATAAAAAACAATACTACTTGACTTGCTATAAAAGTAAGCTAAGAACCAACTGTACAGTCATTGAAATTATACAAGCTAATGTTGTAAAATACTAGTTAGCATTTTTATTCTACAATCTTGTAATTAGTAAACGCAAGTTTAAGTACAATATGACCTGGAAAGTAGCTGAGTCACCCATCACCATGTGGTTTTAATGGCTTTTGTTATTTCATGTTTACATCCAGTGACAGACCTCATGCTTACTTGAATCTTTCTGATTCAGAAGGTATGCAACATCAAGCTAAAATTGGGCAAATCAGGATAAACTATGCTTAAGTACACAGTGCACATTTAAGGTTCAAACATATTATACAACTGGACACAGAAGTTTATGATAGTACGAGGGATGTTGGCATATCATAGAGATAGCTATTAGCTTACAACTAGTGACATAAATCTATACGTTATTAGTCGTTTACGTACCAATGCTTTTGACTGGCACAAGCAACAATCTTGGTCTTTGGTTTTTGTGTATGCCATGCTAGAAAAGGGTTATCAGCCACAGCTACATTGAGCTAACAGCTGTGAGGCTAGCGCTGTTTTGCTTGGCTATTTCTACCGTCAATAAAAATGACAGGTGTCACAGAAGCGACAGTTTTGTATTGTAAATAATATTCATTATGTAGAGTATGAAAACGTTTAAAATCAAGTTGAGACAACAACAGAAACCTCATCGTTGGCCTTACCTCACTTTACTCGCATCTCCTTGCTGCTGGTCTCCACCTTGACTTGGCGAGTTAGCTAGCTAACAAGCTAGCACCAAAGCTAGCTAGCTTCTTTGCTTAGCTTCGCATACATGAGCTATCTCAAAACCACTTGCCCAACGCTACTCCGTCTAAGCTATACTAAAGTTGCTGAAATACATGATTATCTAAGTCAAGAGGTGCACCGATTAATCAAATAAATGTGAAACATGAGGTGTAGTTCCGAGCTACACGAGCCAAATCACTAAGAGCTATTTGTTTATCTCCTGTAGCTAACTATGCTAACAGCCTCTCGATGGCTGTTTGTTGTTGTCATCTGTGCTATTCGTCAGCGGTCCGTCGTTCAGTTCAACCACACGCCTCCAAAGCCACACTTCAATGAAGTTCTCACGGTATCTTATTTTCAATATTCATTTATTACTGAGCTATTACTTAACTGTGCACAAATCAGAATTTTGATACAGAAATAACTTTTTATTTATAATTTGGTAATTGGCTATTTCCTTTTTTCTTCTTCTTTTTTTTTTTTTACCTTTCATGAAGTGTCACAGATTACCATTTTGACTAAGTACTACAAAAATCTGCACAACGTTAGTAACTAATACATTAAATACTCAGTACTACTACTTTTAAAATCTGCATATTCCTACATGATTAATTTTGTCAGATAAAGTAGTTCAAAGACACAGCAACTGGAACAAGGCTATTTCTCATTTTATGTTGTTGATCTGAGTCAAGTAGAGCCTGTTAAAGCAACTTATTTGTTTTGTTTTTTCTCTGCTTAAATGCCAAAAATAAAATAAATCCTATATTTGATTGTCGTATATTTGAATGACTACATCAACACATTTGAATTCATGTGTAAGGGTAACAAGGGCACTGTCATTTGTAATACCATATGTGCACTCCTCTGGCAACTGGTGTATTCTGAGCAAAGTATTGGAACTGTTGATGCAATATGAGAGGAGGGATGTGGTTAGTGTTTTGGCATCAGTACTTAATGTTTGCAATAAGCGCTAGACCAAAGAGTTTACTTTCTTTTTTTTTATTGTAAGAAGTGACTTTTAAGCCATAATTGCAACCAAAATGAATACATGTCGATAGGAACCATGTGTCAAAGGATTTAGGAAAGGAAGTTGTCAGATTTAAAATCTAAATTGTATTTGCAGTGTAAAAATCCCAAACCCCACCTTGAAGTAAAGTTCATTACACAAGTTGATCCAAATATGTTAGGTTGACTAATAGCAATAAATGAAAAAATGGCTGTGGAAATAGCAATACCGTATTTTTTTATACAAAATATGTGTCAGTAAAGTATTGTTGCCTCTGGGTTTAGTCGGTATTCTTAAATCATATGAAACAAAGATTAAAATATAGTACATGTTTATGGCCACTTGAGGGCAACCTGCTACATAAACTTAAAGTACTTACGTCAGAGAGAGTTTTTTTTTTTTCCGTGTTTCTGTTTGTTTACTTGCAGTTTTGTGGCACTGTGGCAAATACTACCACAGTTTTGCACAAGTCAAGTCAACAACAACGCTTCAGCATTAGGCCTTTATCATGCCTGATCAGTCAGTGTGCGAGATTCTGTTCTTCTTATTGATCCTTAAAACAATCATTATTATACTCACCTGCCCTAGAGCAACTGGTGTGTAACATTTTCTCTTACTCCATAGACATGCATTTAACAATAATAGCAATAATAATAATATAAATAATAATAATAGTAATTTTGTAAGCGTTAAGACTCTTTAGAGTGGGACAAAAAGTTTCACTTGATGAATCACAAGATTGGATTCACAAGAACAAAATCAGACATTTACATTAATGGGTTCACTTCACATTTTGGGGACAAGGGACACGTGAAAAAAAAAAAGCTTGATCTACGAGAAAAATTTGTAACATTCCGGGTGTTAAACTAAAAGTTTTATGTAATACATTTTTGTGCGAATAAAGTTGAAGCATTAAAAAGTTGCAACTTTGCTAAATTAAACTTGAAGTTTATAATGGCAGTTGATAATGCCTAGGCATTCTATAGAATGCCTGGTGCTTTCAGGCAAAGTAGGAAATAGATGTGTTATTATCCACTTTGCCTAGCATTCTATAGAATACCTAGGCATTCTATAGAATGCCTGACAACTTTTAGGCAAAGTAGATAATCTCTGACAAAGCATCATTTCTTGAATGTTAACGAAAAACACAAACAATTTTAATGAAATACCATCCAAACTTGGCCCTCCAGTGGGACTAATTGTAGTGCTGATGCTAGGTATTTATTTGAATACATTTTACATTTTGTTTTATAAAGTCCATTCCCTAAAACCCCATTAAAAGATGATTTATTTAAATCTCAGTGCAAACAAACTTTATTTATGCATTTATATAAGTAAAAAAAAAAAAAAAAAAAAGTATTCCGCCCTGACATGTTACTAATATTTGTCCATCTGAAGAAATGTTTGGCACTTCTGCGTTGTTGTGGTTGATTGGTTGGTTACGCAAGACAAAATGCAAGTAAACAAGATGTTATGTTAAAAATTATGTTTAATTTCTAATACAAATTTTTAAGACACCAATGAGTGAGTGCGAAAATTAAAATGGATGAAAATGTCATCTTTCTGCGTATTGAGATTCTTTTTCCATTTGTAATTTTAATAAAATTATTTCAAAGCAGTTTTTATTATAATACACTCAATATCCAGTTTTTCTCCAAAACATTGAACATTTTTTCTATTGCCTAGCTCTAATTGCTGAAGTGGTTGTGCTTGGTTGTGGTTGGTTGTAGTTGGGTTGTTGTAGTTTATGGTTGTGGTCAATGATTGTGGTGGTTGGTTGTGGTTGGTGGTTGTGGTTGGTGGTTGTGGTTGGTGGTTGATTGTGGTTGGTGGTTGATTGTGGTTGGTGGTTGTGGTTGGTGGTTGATTGTGGTTGGTGGTTGATTGTGGTTGGTGGTTGATTGTGGTTGGTGGTTGATTGTGGTTGGTAGTTGATTGTGGTTGGTGATTGTGGTTGGTGGTTGTTGTGGTTGAAGGCTGTGACTAGCTGTTGTGGTTGTGATTGGTGGTTGTGGTTATGTTTGTCCATAATTCATTTTTTTATCTTCGCAACTTTATATAAATTGTAAATGGTCTATTTATGTAGACCATCCAGGCACTCAAGCGCTTTACAATCTAGCATCCACTCACCCAGTGTACGCCAACACTGAGGCAATGTGGGTTAAATGTCTTGCCCAAGACACAACAATCCATTCTTGTCATTCCAATGTGGCACCTGGTGTTCAGCGGTCTCCCATCCAATACTAACCAGGTCCTAACTTGGTTAACTTCTACAACCATGTCTACAATTGACCACAACAACAAACACAACAACCATCACAACTGCAGCAACAAAGTAAGGCTTTGCAGAGATGCCCAAATCTTTCCTTAGATGGATAAAATGTATATTGTATAACAGGGGCAAAACCTACTTTTTTGGGCTCAATTAAAACAAATTCATGATCAAATTATATTTTATTAGCCTTTTAGGAGAATGGACTTGATGTGACCTTTTTGCAAGAAACATAAAGTGTAATCAAATAGATACTCAAATATGAGCACTAGCTTAGTCCGACTGGAGGCCAAGTTTGGCCTTGGGCCCTAGTTTGGATGTATTTATTGTTTTTTTTTGCATTCAATAAATGATGCTTTGTCAGAGATTATCTACTTTGCCTAAAAGTTGTCAGGCATTCTATACAATGCTAGGCATTCTATAGAATGCTAGGCAAAGTAGATAATAACACATCTATTTCCTACTTTGCCTGAAACACCAGGCATTCTATAGAATGCCTGGATTATCAACTTTGCCTGTAACATATACAACTGTACGTTTACAGAGAGGTACATAACAGATGTTAGACTCAACTTTAATCTCAAGAAATTGCAAAACATTGCAATTGATTTATTGCTTTGACTTTATAACTTTTTTCTTGCTTTATAATTCATTATTCCAGTTATTACTTTGAGTTTTTTTATCATACAAATGCAACTTTTTAAAAGTTTGACTTTATTCTTAGAAAAAATATCTCAAAATGTTAGATTAAGTTTATTCTTGTAACCCAAGCATTTTTTTTTGCTTTTATGTGTAAATTCACAATTAAAGAATTTTCACAAAATGTTATTTATTTTTTTATGTATTGTGTTGTAAATATCTTTTTAATGTGTTGATATGAAGCCATAGAAATCACTAAATTAAGATATTTTTTGTAGCCTCTAAGAGCCTGAATATTGGAGTTTAAGTCTGATTCTCCAGTTTAAATCATTCAATTAAGCTTATAATATGAACATACCTGTTGCTTTTCACTATGTGCACAATGTCTTTTTTTTTTTTTATTTTTTTATTTAAAGGCACGCTGTGTTAGGGCTGGGCAATAATGTGATAAAAATTGAATCGGGAGCTTATCTCTGTGACAATCTGCTTTTTTGATGAAATCGTTATATTGTGATTTCCCATTTCTTCTGTCTGTTCAAATATAGATTTTTTTTCCAGCCTTTTAGGCTACTCTTAGTCTCAGAGTTGGCAAATCCAGGTCTTTATAGCGACCTTGGGCTCCTTTTTGTGAAGTCTTTTGAACTGCGTTTTTATGTCATAAAAGGAATATATTTTAGCAATTTTTCAGGTTTGATTTATGAAAATATATTAATTATTAACTGAAACATGGATTTTCATGTCTAAAAATCGTTAATAATGTAAGAAAAACACATGATAAGGCAAAATTCCTAACACTTGTTTTGAAGCAACACACAATGTTCTAATTAATCGATTCTTTTATTACCTTTTTATTGAAGGGCTGAGGTTGCCTGTTTCTCTCTGAAAATCTGCCAACACTGATCAACTTTTGACAGCTGGATTTAGCCTTTGATAGTGAATTGTATTTACCTCAAAGACAATAGGAAAATAAACGGTCATCAAGAATTGTGAGAAAATGGAAATCGTAATCTTTCTCTCCAAGAAAAGTGTGATATTAACTAAAGCATTACTTGAACAAAAACATAGTTTGTTTTTATGAATTGTTTTTTGCAGGACTGAAAAAGCCTTGTTTTAATGTATAATGTATCTTTACTCTGATCAGGATTGCATCTCCCTAAAATTGTCATAGAGAGATTATCGATCAACATCACTCTGCTGTGCCAATAAATGCTGTGTTGATAAACAAATAGTCTCTCCATAGGAGGGCTCCTCTTGCTTGCTTCTGTGGAAATCTTGATTCTTAAGCAATAATATTCTACAGTTTTACATAAAACAGTTGTATATTGATAAATTATGCCCCAAACCCTAACCCACCTTTTACAAAGTATTTTATCTGGTTAGAATAATTTTGTTACAGAGTCAAAAAAAGAAATTGTAATCTGGCAACACATAAAATGAGTTTTATGTGTTGTGGAAGATGAATATTGAAACTTGTAAAATGTAAATACAGAACTATCACGTGTACTTCAAATTGTGCAAGTACCAAATGTGATCAACAGATGGTAGCAAGAGGCCACAGATGACTGTACTCTCATTTAGGGGAGTCCATTTTAATCTGTACAAGTTTGAGATGTGGCACAAAGACAAGATCATTTGGTAAATGGGCTCTGTTCATATAGATATATAAATATAAAATATTGTAACTGTAATACAAGTGTTTTTCCAGAAAGGTATTTTTGAACAAATATTGGGATAAGACACTGTGACAATGGAGATTTACTATTTCTCACTTTAATGTCGTTTACTGTTCCAATACAAACAATTTTTTCTTCACCCATTTTTCCCTGTCACTCAGCTTTTGTTATGCTGAGTGAATGACAGTTGTGTGATGCAGGTCATTTTTTAATTAATTTATTTTTCATTTATTTTTTGTCTTACACCTTTAAGAAAATAATAAGTACTTAAATACTTACTTAATTGTATAGCTGTGCAATTAATTCATTTTTAATTTCAATTATTGTTATTAATCAATTCCTATCGATCATTTCCAAAACTCGTGTAATCAAGAAATTGTTTTTATTAACCATCAGTCAAGTGTAATTGTAGGCTATACATTTTACTGAGTGGAAAAGTGTCCTTACATAGTCCAGTACATTTTAGGCTTGTCAGAAGTATTGAAAATCAGTCAGTAATCTATATATATTAATACTAGTATCGAAACTAAATAGTCATTTGAGAAAGTATCTACCCACAAAATGACATTAACAGACACCAAATGACTTTTAGTCTATCTGTTCATTCTTTGCATTTAAATCATGCTAGAGCTCTGCCTATTCTCTTACACATAATCGTTTGAATAATTGTAAATTCAAGTGGAGAACTTTTTTGCAATTTAAGGAAAGCTTTTGTAATGAACAGCATGATACATATAATTTAAAAAGAAAACAAAGATCTTTATGTGCACGGCTCAGAACAGGAGTGCTGCCCTTACAGTTAGAGATGGGTTGTTTTAAAGGAGTCCCAGAAGAGGATAGGTTGTGTACTATATGATTTTTATGTGTTGTGGAAGATGAATTTCATTTAATGTTTCATTGTCCACTGTACAATAGTGTAAGAACTGATTTGTATGATATGATACAAAGAAAAAAATGCTGATTTATTTTGGATACCTGAAGAAGAAATAATGTGTTGCTAATTTAAAGAAGAAATATTTTGTGTGGTGACCTTTGTTGAGAAAGCTTGGACTTTAAGACAAGAGGCTTTGTATTCAGAGAGGACTAGACTTGGATGTGATTGTTTAGTACTGTGTATGTATTATTTTGTGATGGCCACTCTTGCTATTTTGGAAATTCAGTGTCATATGGTGAACATGTGCCAGGCACTTTGGTGCATGACATAAAATATTCATTCATTCATTTGTGACTTAAATATTCGTGATTAAGGCAGCCCTATTTAATTGTAATAGAATCAAAATTGTGATTTGGCTCCCAGAATGTTTTGACATAATGTCCACCCCAATAGTTGTGTAAAGACTATCATAGTGCATGATCCTGTTCATACTAGTTGAGTGGTTTTGTTTCATTTTATGCTATGATAGCAGACCATCCTGTTTGAATGTAACTCTCAATCTATTTGTCACAACAAATGTGAACCACCCAGTTCACATATAATTATACTCGATCCCTAATCCTATTGCTGTTGTCTTTAATAGGCCTACTCATAATTACAATCATCACAATCATAATAATAACTTTACAAGTTGTTAGCCAGTCTTTACCATAAAAACCTGTCAGTAGGGCTGTAATGCTCATACATCAGCAGGTGGCACTGTCTCCCAATGATTCTCTTCTTTGTGGTGTAAATCCAACATGAGGTAAAACCGTTTTCATGGCCCATCGTCATCATTGAAACATTTTAAGTATGTATGTTTTAATTTGGCCAAGTTGAGCAAATATCACCTTCTGTGTAGTGCTGCTGTAACACGTGACGACTTAGTTTTAGCGATGTTGTTTTCTCTTGTGTAGGCAACCTGGTATTTGCATTTGTGCGCTCACCTTATGCAAAGAAACTGTAGCCTGAGTTGCTACACTTTGGCGTATAATGAATCTGGTGATAGGGTTACTTTTACAGATAGGCCTATTGAAAATGTTAAAACATCTTTGCAGAATGCGCTGTTGCTGCATTCATGGCAATGCAAGTTCACATTTGTGGAAGTGCTGGTCTGCACTAGACAGTGACATGAAACTCGCAAAACAAACTACCAATTGTGTGCCCAGTGCTATGTATAATAGACTAACAAATTGTTATGAAGTTAGGCCACGTTGCTACCTGTGACTTTTATTCATTCATTCAATTTGGCCTAGCAAAAAAAACCCTACCCTTACAGACTGCAGCAGCAAAAGTATGTTGCATAACTGTCAGGTAGGTTATTATAATGATGTGCACGTTGAATTTTTTTCCCCCTCGACCAAATCCAATCACACCCTCCCCCCTCTCAAGTACAATTACGTGATGGGTGACGTTCGAGCATGCGGAGGAGGGCGCTGGGCAGGGACCACTTGGACCGAAGAAGACTATTTGATTTCAGCGCAGAAACAACGGCAGTGGCGGCAGTGGACCAGGGAGGAGTGCAGCTGAAGCCGAGTCCATTGTCTCCTACGAAGAGCAGCAGCAGCAGCAGAGACAGAACACGGCTGTGGAAGGAGGAATGAGCGCAGCAGAGTGGTAGGCAAGGCGCGTTTGTAAGCCACAAAAGACAAACCGGCCCTGGACACATCATCTGGCCAATAACGGAAAATGAATCACAGTCAAGTTGTAATAATATGAGCAAAAGCTGCGTATTATTACAACGGGCGTCCTACTACCGATCTTTTTCTACTCTGGCACATCGCGCGGACTTCTTTTGTTCGCATCGCGTCAAACCCAAACACTCGCTCTAAACTCTCCTTCAACAGAAAGCACCAAGATGAATTTCCAGGCGGGCGTCCCTGTGTCCGGTATCTCACAGCAGCCTCAGCCGGCCATGCCCACTCCAGGCTCGGTCCAGACGCCTGTTCCCGTGCCGGTGCCCCAGTCCATTCCGTCCCAGTTCGGCTCTGGCTCGTCCGGGGGTTCCGGGGCTGGTCAGTTCGGCTCAGGGACAGTTTCTGGACAAGGTGCTGGCCAGTCCGGACCGGCGGGCTCGCAGTTTGTTTTGTCCAACTCGGCGGCCATCAGAGCAGAGATCCATCGGTTCGAGTCGGTCCATCCCAACATTTACGCCATCTACGACCTGATCGAGCGTATTGACGACCTGGCCCTTCAAAATCAGATCCGGGAGCACGTTATCTCAATTGAAGGTGAGAGACATCACATCACGCAGGGGGATTCATGTGGCTCCCATTCATTCGGTGTAAACTAGCATGGGGGTGTCTGTTTTGAAGGAGGTCCTATTGCTTTCAGCTGTAAGCACACAGCTTTTATTATCACAGTGTCAACAGTCACACTTGGAGTTTGGGGGCTTCTCTTAACCTCCTTTAGTCAGTGTAGTGAATGTCGGTAAATGACTACAGATCACAGCAGCTCTGGAGGCACATGTGCTGTCTGCCTGGCTGTCCAAGAATGGCCACTCTGAATGCAGTCTGTTTTGCACCGTGACTATTTTAGTAGTCTGTGTGCAAGGCTTTATAATAGTTCACGCTACCCATTATAATAAGTTGGTAGTTGGATTTGGTATCCATCATTGCTCTTGCTCATTTCATTTGGTAACCCTTTGAGTTAGTGCTTGGATGGACACTAAACATGAGTTCTAGTCAAGCTGTGGCATCAGCTGAAAGTGAACTCACATGCTCCTATTTAACTTAAGCTTACAAAAACACTGACAGTGGAAGACTTGTTGGACACTGAACCAGAGCTAACCATGTCTTCGAGGTGAAATGCATCACTTGGGTGCATGAAGAGCACAGACCTGTTTAAAGAGTGATATGACCTGTGATGCCATAGCTGTCTGTCAGGAATCATCTGGAAGATGATGTTTGTGCATTATGGTAGCACTTTCCCATAGCTGTATGTGCAATCAGTGCTTGTGTTGACATAAGGTCACTGTACTGCCAGTCAAAGTCTGCTGTCAGCTGGCTTGAAGACAGTGTAATGTAATATAGGATTGTGCTGTACCCATGGTGGTGCTTTCATTTTCAATAGATGTGAGGAGTGCATACAGATGGAGGCATTTATATGAAATATTTTACTGCATTGTGTTTTTGTTTGCTAAATGAAGAATGGATTGAAAGGGACAATGAATTTGAATCATAGCACGTGATTAGGTCCACCTTGAACACACAACTACTTAAACTTTGATTTTAATCAAACAAGTGCATTTTAAAAAGCATTAAAATATGCACTGTGTTAACAATAATGAGCAAATAGGTAAATAAAAGTTATTGAAAATGAAGGCACATTTCTTTTATATCTAACATGTTTGTTTGGAAAGATATTAAAAACTAAAGACATATTATATCAGCATTTTATTTCAACAACATGTACTGAAGTTATAGATTCAGATTCTTTCTAATAGTTTAATTTATCTTATTGTATCTTCTTCAAATTGCTCTGTGCATGATCTCTGATTTGGTCCTTAGTTGACATGTGCAGGATGTTGGGTGTGTAGCTCTCAGCCAATCAGAGCACTCCGTGAACACAGAGTGGGAGATAGTTCGACGCAGCAGTGGGAGCACAATAGTGAACCAGGTGCCCAGGAAAATGCAGTAAATTTAAATGACATGAGGACAAAAGTTATTCCCCAAATCACTTTACTTGGACTGAGGAGGTTGCCAAGAAGCTACTTCGCATTTCCATGGTATTTGTGTTCACAGATAATGTACCAGATTTAACTACAAGGCAGTTTTTTCAACCATTGCAGTACTGCAGTACCAAATAAGGCTAATAATTGGTCTGTGGTGTCTTTCCTTAGTTAACCAAATTTTTGTGATGATCGTTCGTTCTTTCTTTCTTTCTCTCTTTCTTGCTCGCTCTCTCTCTCTCTCTCTCTCTCTCTCTCTCTCTCTCTCTCTCTCTCCTCTCTTTCTCTCTCTCTTTCTTTCTTTTATAATAGCAGCAAAAACTAATGTGTGGAGTGAGATTGTTTGAATTTTGGAAATGAACAAACAGTTCACTTTTGAAAATATTGTCTTCTCTATGCATAGTAGTTTTTAAATCGAGTTCTGGTTATTTTTAGAACTTCTGCTACATAGTTAACATCCTTTTTCAGTAGTTATCGACCGATATGGGTTTTTCTTTGGCTGATATCAATTTTTCTAAATTTTGTCAGCTGATGCCGATATCAATAGCCAATTTTCAAGGTTGATTTCTGGGGCCGATTTTGTTATTTTAGCAGCCTCGTGTTTTCCCCTAGGTCAGCTGTGCGGCCCTACAAAGGGAAAATTATGGTAACTGCGCTGTCAGTTAAACTGAGAAAAATAGCATTCAAGTTTTAGCACTGTCCCATCTGTGTTTGTCAGACACTAATGTTTGTGTGTTTATATGATGATTATATTAGGATGAGTTGAGCCACAAAACTTTGACAGTAACTAAAGTTCAATGAAACTTTCTTGTGGTTTTAATTCAGTTTTGACCAACTACGCAGGTACTGCGTTTTTCCTTTGTAGGGCAGTGTGGCTACAGTATTACTTAAGTGGTAGTTGTGCTATGCAAAAGCATTATTATTGTTGTTGTTGTCGTTGTTGTTATTGTTGTCATAATAATAATAACAGTAGTAATAATAATTTATGTTAATAAATTATAATTTTCTTTATAGAGTCTGTATAAAGAAAATTATACTCTTTTGCCTGATAATTTGCCATTGTCAGGCAAAAGATTCAAAATGGAGAATGTGATTAGGTATTTTGAGGCAAGTATGTGACTCATTTGTAAGTTACTGTAGGGGCCTCATTTATCACACGTTTGCTCACATGCAAAATAGGGTTAGGGAAGTAAAAACCTGACATGACTGTGCACTGTGGGGCTTCGATCTAGTTTTGCATATCGTGCCCGACTGGACCGAGACAGTGGACAGACTAGGAATGCATCAATCCGATTTCAGTATCGGGTATCTGTGCCGATCCAGAAAATTTTGCTAAATCAACTTCATGATATTGGTTCAGCCGGTATCCTTGTTGTCCCTTTAATTTGGCATAATGAGACTTATTTACTGGCTGATGTTTATTCAGAACACCTCAATGTGTTTGATATTTTATTCATATTAAGTTGTTTAGTTGTGACTTACACGATAAATAATAGTTACATAACACATAATGATAACATTTCTTATGTTTTGAAAAGCTATTTTCCTTTACACTAATATTGGTTGAGATTGGGTATTGACGACTACAGCCTCAAACAGAGCAGCCCTGACTGATCACAGAGACAGATGTGATCCTTTAATAGCGTACAGTTTATCATGTTTTATGTTTTTATTTTCTATATTCATCACTTCATCATTTACTATTTATTTATTTATTTGACCATTTATTAGCCAGTCAAGCTGACTGGGGTCGTCTTTATTTTACTGGCAGGTGCCAGCTAACGTAATCTCTGGACCCAGGCCACACACACGATGCCGTGACCTCTGCTTTTACTTTGGTTTCTGTTTTGCAGTACCCGGCACATTCACACTGATCATCTTTTTAATATGGGCTTTTATATTGAACAGGCTATTTTTAAAGGAAAACAGAAAACAAACATGGTTTTAGGCAAAGTATACTGATGAAAGTTAACATGTGAAACGACATTTGGACAACATTTATTTACTAGGGCTCATATTGCATTGTATTGGCTTTTCTTAACTGAAGAGATGGTCTAAATACAGTGTACAACCAAAACATGTATTTTTTTTTAATGTGATCTTATTGAGCTACTCATTTCTCACGTTGGCAGATGTGCAGGAGAAAAATGTTTCGCATCAGATCTGCATTCATGTTATGAGAACGCTCATCAGACTTGCTCACTCTATGCTCTGGAGGGTCTACTAGTTCCAGTGTCTAGTCTGAGGGAATAATAATAATAATGCATTGGATTTATACAGCGCTTTTCAAGACACCCAAAGACGCTTCACATTATGCATTATTCATTCATCTCACACTGGGTAGTGGTAAGCTACTATTGTAGCCACAGCTGCCCTGGGGGAGACTGACGGAAGCGAGGCTGCCATTTTGTGCCATCGGCCCCTCCGACCACCACCAACCATTCATAAACACACCAGATCCATAGGGCCCAGAATCTTTCACCTTCATACTTAAATCGTGTAATCTTCTGAGATCTTATCAAACATTTATTAATATGCACTACCCAGCCCTTCTGTTGTCACGCTGATTATTATTACATAATAGGCTTAGGCCATCTATACTTGAGACACACATTGAAGCCTTTTTGAGTAATCTTTGCACTTGTGTTTTTTGAAAACACTATGAGCCCAGTTCTTTATTTTCTTTCCTTGAATGTCTTCAGAAGTTGGCATATTGGTTCATCAAAAGATACCCAGAAAATAATTCTAAATACTTGACCCTTAAAGAACCCAATCCAGTCATTTTACACTGGATGGTGCCTATTTGGAAAGCAATCATGGGGTTTTGCAGGCCTCTTCAATTTTCTTTTTCTGCTGAATATTCTTTTTTTCATTGAAATTGCTTAGTCTTTATGTGCATAAACTTAGGGCTAGGCTCGAGTACAAGTTTTGATTGAGCACATTTTAGTAGTAACTTTTTCTCACTAGATTGTATGTGCTTTATTACTTAAAATATGAACTGAACTTTTGCAAAGCAAAATTCCCTGCTTAAACAAACAAGCCAGTGGCCAAGGTTGCCATCTGAACAAATCTTTCTCACATCAACACAGAAGACGTCTGTCTGAACTGCAGTGAATTCTTGCATTAGTTTTAAACCTGTAAGTTCTAAACATTTGTGTGGTATATAAAATAAACTATAATAAAAAATGTAAAAAGAGGAAGTTGTTTGTTGTCTCTTAACATAAAATACTGCTGTGGTTTGACTGGCTTTCAGAACATATAGCTTCCCCATCTACTCTTAAGATATTTGCTTTGGTTACTGCAAAGGTGTGAACATTTTCTTTGGCATTTTTGTGGTTTAAGCTTAACAGATTTGCAGTTGTTTCATAGAGCGTTAACAATCCAAAGCAGCCAATCAGTTACATATCAGTTCAACCAAAAATATATAGAACAGATACGCTTTTATTCTCATTCATGCTTTTATGCGGCTTGAAATTACATAAGCATCCGTCAGTCTGTGGGCAGCTAAAAGATCCATCCATATTTGGCAGACTGAAGGCACATGTACCGGTATCATCCACAAAACTGATACCTCCACAGGCATAAATCTCCTCACAAGATCCACTGTCTGTTGTGGAGTGTCACTTCTGACCTGAAAAGTAGTACTTGTGGTGAGCATCATGTGATTTCAATACCACGTCTTTCATGTAAGTGGTTGTGCTCGCTCGGACAAGTAAAGCAAGTGAAGAGAAACAGACAAACGTTTCACTTTAATACGAAGAAACAACTTGATATTGTCTATTTTGAATCCACAATGTTTTATAAAGGCTTTTTTAGACGTAGCTAGACTAAACACGAGATTGTTTTGAAGTTCATTCTAAAACCGCTAGAGGAAAAGTTGTGTTTGATTATGATTATTATTTTTTATTAGTTTAGTTTATTAGGTTTTGAAATAGAGCTTATTAAAAACTTTTTTGTATTGCACTTTTGTTGTCAAAGCTTATATTCTGTTTAACTTTATGTTCAAGTTTACTTTTTTCCGGCTTAAATATCTGTAAGCTGCAACAGTTTTCCACTATCGGATACCTGACTAGAATTTTAAATGAGAAATCGAAATGCAGGGGATAGTTTCAGGAGCTTTAGACCCAATGTGAGCTTTGAACACTGTGTCGTTAAAAGACTTTGAAACAAGCACGCATGCCAAAGTTGATTATGTCCCAAATGCACTAACAAGCCTGAGTTGGAGGTGCAGCGACAAACGAAATAGCCAGACTCCTCTTCACCTGTGCGTGGACTGCAGATTTGTTCCTCCTCAATCTTGCATCATTGCAGAGACTGTTGCTAAGGAACCGGTGGCTCATGCATTTGGCTGAAACTGCTGAAGAAAGACTGAGTGGAAATTACAGCCTTTACAAGATGAATTCTTATTACTTGGATCTCCCAGATGTATTCTTGATTAGTGGGACCCTGTGTTCACAATTTTTGAGTCAGAGGCTATAGCAAGCAGTGTTTCCATGGCCGCCATGAATCCTCCTGTTGTTGTTATGAACTTTGTGTCATTGGCTGCCACTGACTCTCTGCTTACAACACTGCATTGCTATATCCAAGGAATTCAGAGTATGTGTCCTCATCAGTTCATTAGCGCATAGAATACAGTATCTGCATTGATGCGTTGTTTTGAGTGAGATTGCTTTGACACACTGCTTGCTGCATTTTGAGAAATCTTCCATGCTGATAGGAATTAAAATCACAGTTAAAAAACTTTGGACAACTTGGTGTTTTAGCAAAGATTTATTTATTTTTGTAAATTATTTTAGCCAATGATTCAATAGTGGCAGCATTATAGTTAAAAGTTGTTAGTTAAACAAAAGAGAATAAAGCTTGGAACAGCTAATCTGTCAGTTACAATTAATAAAATCCCAAACTGCAGTGTTTTAATCAGCTGCTGTTCTTAATGTCTAGTAAGCAGAATTTATTTTAAAATGAGAGAATGTTAAATGCTATCTGTTTGCATTTTAGTTTTTTGGTCAGTTTCTCATAAATCTTCTTGTTTCTATCTTTAGTGTCCAAGATATTGGATGTCTTGCTGTTCGGATTGACAACCAAAAATGTGAAAGTTTGACCACTAATATAGAGGGATTTTTGGCCCTTTCCGCCCTACTGCGCATGCATAATGCAGAAAGAGAAATTTCTTTGAATATAACAATGAAACAGGAAGAGAGCCAGCTGTTTTGAGCAGGTATGAACCGGTATGACAGATGTCTTTCTCCTGAAGCTTGAGACAGCGTTTTTCTCACATTTTTTTCACTCATCTAAATGTAACTTTTAAGGGTTGTAGGGTTGAATATCATTCATCACCAATGTTGATTCAGTAGCATAACTTTTGTTTTCACACAGTGTTAAACTCTTGTAGTTAGCTGACAAAGGAGCTTTTTCAACTTGTTTCCACTGTTTGTGTTTATGAACGGCGGCTCTTTCTGGAGGCTGGGTGCACACGCATTGCCCGTGTTGATAAACAAAAAATCTCTCTGTATGTTAAATTGTGAACTTTACAATAAGTTAACTTTCAACTTTTGTAAAATTAAGATTTCAATTTTATTTCCAACATACATACAAGCATCTGTCTGTAAAAAGATTACTACATGGGCCTCATACTAAATATCCTCAATTGGTCTAACATACCTTATTCTTATTACCATACCATATTTTTGTGCAGGTTTATTTTAATCTGATTGGACATTACACATTCAGCACTTTGTCCTTCAAAGTCATACTCATAGCTGGTGTTAGATAAATTTCACTGCTCAATATTGCCACTATCAACACATTAAGGACCTAAAATGATAAATATGATATTAAATGTATCCACTTACATTAAAGTAATGGATGGACTACAGCAATAAATCTATATTAGAGTAAGTGGAGACCGACAAGTGAAGTTATGCCAAACTGCAGAGTGACACTGCATAGATGTCTGTGCTTGTTTATAGTCGAGCTTGAAATGAAAAGCTTTGTCTTCCTTACTGCCAGTTCAATGTTCACTTCTGTCATTCCTCTCAATCACAGCGCCCTCTACACCAGTCCGTCTCCGTGCCAGTGGCCATCTTGGAAGCGCCATTGTCAAGTAGCACTGATGA
The DNA here is from genome assembly GCA_038363315.1 of Mugilogobius chulae. NCBI lineage: Eukaryota > Metazoa > Chordata > Actinopteri > Gobiiformes > Gobiidae > Mugilogobius > Mugilogobius chulae. The sequence goes on along the minus strand of CM076395.1, from coordinate 37,087,005 downwards.
TACAGCAGAATGTTAAAGTTTGTTGCAGACAACATTTAGCAGTGAGCCTAGAGCACTGCACCACTTGAGTAATCCTGATGGCAGTTTACTTTCTCCCAACTATGAGTCATAAACACCAGGGGAATGTAGAACAAGTTTGTCATCGGCTAAAGCTTGCACACTTATTTACATAGCATTTATTAATTATTATGAATAAAATCTAAACTGTTTATTTAAAGTTGGTGCTGAGAAAAAGTTAATTCTGCAATGAATTTAGACATTTTACAGATTTATTTTTATTTATATTTTTTGTTATTTAACTTAATATCTGCGTTTCTCTTCATGCCCTCACCACAAACTGTCACTATGCTCTCTCAAATGGCCAAACCCAGGGTCATCATATGAATATAATGTAGAAACACAACAAGCCCAGGGATAATAAGTCAGCCCAGTAAGATAGTATGGAGTCAAATATGAAGCCATGCTGATAAATTAACAGCATCTCTTAAAGGTGGGGTAGCGGATTTTAACACTGCAAATATAATTTAGGTTTAAATCGGACAACTTTCTCTCAGAAATCTTTCTACAACATCAACATGTATTTATTTTGGTTGCATTATGGCTTATAAACGTCAGCAAAGTGAAACTGAAGAGGACTACTCAAGCACAGCCAATCAGAGCGCAACATTTGGCTCCTGATTAGAACAAAAATTCTTTAGTATTCATTTCAGACTGTACTCAGCTTTCTCATTTTTTCACAAAGTGCTGTATTTATCACATACTTTTTAGGGGAAAACGCAAAGGTTTCTAATTTACAAGTAAAAAACTTTGCTCATTATCTTTAAACTTTTCCACATTGTCTGCTACAGATAGCTTAAAATATTCATTCTGTTGTATTTTAAACTGGTTGTTCTGATTTGGCTTCTTGGTAAAGATATATTGATTTTAATTCTCCACTTAACATTTGATTTTGATCAGGTTGCCAGCCAAAGTACATACATTTTAATTTTAGCACTTCAGTGCAAAGAGAGCATCATTTAAAAAAAATGTAAATATGGGTAAGCCTATTTATGAATCATTTCTTGTCTGTTAAAGATTGTAACTTGGCTTTTTAAAATAATACTTTTGCTGAAATTGCGGCACATACGTGTTTTTTTCTAATCTGTTGTGGTTGTTTTTGATAGTGTGCTGTAGACTCTTGAGTGGCAGACTAAGGTCACAGAGGTTTTTTACTATGCAATTGTTTTTGAAACTGGGCTTGCAGTTGTCCCTGGGGGCCATTCGTGTCATGGAGATGCTGCTGCTTTGTCTTGTAAGTGCAATCCACACAACTTGCTTGTTATATTTCCAGACTGTACCTTTAAATATGGATGAGGAACTGTTTTGGAGTTAGAAATGTCAGTCAATATCACCAGCTGCATTGCATGTGTTTGTGTCGTTGTAAATTCGCTCTAATGTGGAACGCCAGTGTTTAGACTGCTCAGTAAGTATTTACTAGTTGTAGATCTTGAATCTAAATAAAACTCTGAGCATAAATACATCTGTGAGGCACAAATTCTACCCAACTGAAGTCTGTTTTACACTCTCATTTGAAAAGCAAAGATTGAATTCTTTGCAGAAATGTTTCCAATATTAATTACTTTTTAGATGTCTTTAAATATATCTTTTGAAGTGTAATGATCAAACTAATAAGACTGTAGTTGACTTAAGACATATGTTTCAAATACTAGCCAAACATTTGACCCAAACTGCACTCACAACACCACAGGCTTTTTAATTTATACAACTATTTGTAAAGAAAAAAACTGCAGCTAAGCAAGACTATCATCTATAAATAGTCAGACTAATACAAATGTTAGTCAATAAAGGCCATAGAAGTGAATAATAAAATTTCTACCCTTATTTGAAAGTTCCAATGTAACTTTGTTCATTTGCATTTGTTAAACAGCTCTTTTTGTAGCATTTGTTACTATCAACAATATATCTTCAGATATCTTCAAAACAACAATCACGATATTATCTAAAATTCAATATATTGCACACCTCTTGTCCCAAAGTGTTGCCATTTAAAAAAAAATTAAAGTAAGATTAATGGTCTTTCATTAACTGACATAAAAAGTCATAAAGGTGTAGTTCACAGAATCTTGATTATTGTCATTCTCAGTATTTGTCATTTTATTACTGTATTAATCTAGACATTTCAATATTGTTCAGACAAAATTCCAAACATTGTTACTTGACTTACTTTACTTGCCTAATATGGTTTGTCATTTCCGTATAAAATCTACTTTGTAATTCAAACATATACTGACTTTCTATTTAAATTAGTGCTAGAGAGCAGACCGGATGACACTGGGTCTAAATGTGTATCGCTCTGTGTAATGCTCACTCTTCCGTGTGAGCCATGAAGGTGCCCCGTCCTATTGATTCATTCACATTCCACCTGTATAAAGTGAAGGCGATTATTTTTGGGGACTGGTGGCTGAGAAAGGTCTCCTGGCCTGCACTGTCAGCTTTTGGAGCGTGAAGCTCTGGTGTCTTTCACCCAGCAGGGATTTACAAAGTCTTTGATGTAGTGCTCAGTGAGACGTTGTAAAACTCCGCTGACCCTGTTCTCAAGTTTCAGACATGTTAAAAAGACAATTCAACATGTCACTGTGGTCCATCAGTAACTGTCTTTACATGCACCAGTACTTACAACAGTGTTTTATAATTGCAGACATTCTTCTTTATTCATTACCCTAGCTATAGTGCACTCCATCATACTTCTATCTTAGTGTCTGCATGTTAATCAAGCACAAGTACAATTGGAAAAGGAATATTTCTTTTGTTGTCTTGAACCTAAATACCATCTAAATTACTAAACTGAAATTACTCTTCCACTAATCCATTACAGCTGCTTTGTAAATTATAACAGTATGGTTTACCAGTAGATCTGGGCAAGATATCAAACCTTAGGTAATATCATGAATGTGGTTATGAAGATGAACAAATCTGAATGTTGGCATATTGTGTAGTTTAAAGAAATGTGATGTTTTATAGGTATTTTTTTTATGTCAAATTGAGTAACTGATAAAATTAAGGCAAGTTATTAATTTGTAACATTTCACATTTGCCTATAGTTTAACCTCAAATAATGACTGCAAGGACATGTTGTGCCACATTATGTCATGCAAACATTGTTTTCGGAATACGCCAAAAAACTATTTGGTCATTTTTGTCAGTGTTGCCCAGCCCTTTATGCCAGTGTAGTATTTGCAGTTCTGTAATGAAGAGAAATGAGTTTCTAGTGTGGCATTATTAAGCTCCACTGAGGTTAAATTCTGTATTGCGCACTGATTGTCTGACTGCAGTCTGATTTCTGACCCCGGCTGGTGATCTGTGAGGAGGTCTACAGGGTCATAGTGTCATTTCTGCATCAGGCCGGCTGTCCTCTCTGCTGCAGTGCCACCATTGAAGAATGTCCTCAATTGTGCCAGCAAACAAAGACGTCCTCTCTCCCATTGATGGACAGCTAATTTTCCCCCTTGTGTTGTGAAGACAGAAAGGCAGGGTGAACTGGTCAGGTTTTTGTGAACAGAAAACTATGAGGAACACGGCATCTCAGGAGGGCCAACTATAGCGGTTTCTGTCCACAGACGTGTGATGATTGGTACTGTTTGTGTGCAATGAGTTGCGAATGAAAAAACATTTCAAAACAAATAACAAAAACTCCACCGGTCGATGAAACACACTAGATCTGATGCTCCAACTTGTACTGTAAGTGCGTTTGCGAGCTTCAGGGCTGAGCAATAAGGCAAAAAAGGGAATCACACTTAACTTTTTGATCAACTTTGATTTTTTATTTATTGTCTTTATTTATGTTTTCAAAATATGAGTTTCTTCATGGTTCCTGACACTTTGATTGTCAATGATTTAAATATACATGTCATAGTATGTTTTAATGCTTTTAACAATGCTCCTTCTTTTACCCAATAGTGATATCATTTGACTTTACCTGTTTATTATGCTGCTGGGACAGTGGTCACCTAAAATTGCCGTAGGCACAGAGCCTGTCCTCGGTGGAAGTGCTCATGTTTCCTGCCAGTGGGGTAGGGTTGGAAACAGATGGCCGCTGACAGAGGAAGGGGTTTGGAAAGCAGTGAGTGAGCAACAGATGGAACGGCGCATATGCCTCCAAGTCCCCAAGCCTGCCAGCAGTCCCGTGACTAACTGTGGGAAGATATCGCTCTCGTCCAGGTTGGGGATAGATCACCGTGAAGTGTCCTTAGAATAGCTACTCGCCTTTCAGAACTCAAACTGCTTCTTATACTTACAGATCTTGCAGAGTAATGCTTGAAGTGATTTCTGTTTTGTTTATCCCGTGGTGTAGGAAAGAAACAGTGTTGTCGTATTTGCAAAGAAACACAACCATGGGACTCGTGTGGAACCTCAGGGGAACATGAGAGGAATGACTGGCTGAAGGAAGAGAGTGTAGCTTGTGTGATGCGTACTCCATGCAACTACCAGCTATCTTGTTAGAAATCACTAGGAGAACCGTGTAATTGAGAACACAGAGACTATTTAAAGGTTCACACTGCTGTGGAAATTCATGTTATTCCTTAATAGCTCAGGGACATGTCACACTTTTCCCCTCATCAGTCAATCTTCCAAGGACACACTTTGACTTTGTTTGTTTCCTAATAAGATGAGAGTAATACCACTGGAACGATGCGCATGTTCTTATTATCACCATGGGAAACAAAATGGCACATTCACACCGCATTGATCTGTTTATGTCCGCAAAATTGGCATGCACAAAATATATGGAACGACTTCCCCAAGTCACCTAGTCTGTCAAATGAATTTTTTTACCATTCAGTGGAACATAGCATACCATATTATGCTTTTGAAAAGACACATACATTCAAAGTTTACTCTTTTTTATATACATTTTAAAAGCTTTTTACAGCACACTTTTACCTAATACATTCTGAACTTCACAATTGTTCCCAGGATGTGTTTAGATTAGAAGAACGTTTTACTACTTTCAGAGCCAATGCAAGTTGAACTCTGTCGATATGCTAATTTCAGCTGGCCAAATGCTGACAACATAAACAAGTGCACTTTCAGAACATAATTTTTTAATGAAGTATGGTGCTTTCAAAAATATATTTGCAGTAAAAAAAAAAAAACGTACCTGGAGTTGTATTATTTGTTGTTTCATTAGTGAGGTTTTTGAAAGTATTTACAAGCTTTACAAACGTTTACATTTTTACCTCAATTGTTGTGTACTGTGTAAAAATGTCAGTTTTTAAGTCGTTCGTCTGGTTCTGCTTTCAAATTGTCTTCAAGGCAAACACTTGGGTCTGTCAGCATAGCATTCACGTTTGTTAAATTTTTCGTTGTTCATACCAACTGTTGCTTGCCTGAGCTGAACAAGTGTTTCAAGTTAAATAATGTAAATACTTATACACAATGTGACCATGTTTAACAGCTAATTAGGCAACACACATGGGGATGTTAAATTTAAGAATTTCTAAAGGAACAATATCAAAACTATACATACCAATAATAAACAACCACATAAGTGTTAATTCACTTTTTTTGCAATGTCGTAGATTGAAAATTCTCTTGAAATCTATTAAGCAAAGACGAGACAAACATCCTGACAAAAAGCACTTTTTTAGGAGTAGTTTGTCTTGATATCACTTAATTATGCATAATAATTCTTCAGGTCTTTTGTAGTCAGGTCTTTTGAAATATATTAGCATCCATAATTGTTCTGTTCACTTTGTTCTTCATCTGGTATTAGCATTTTTTTCTTTCAACCCTGATATTGAATTCTTGACTCTATTTTTTGCAGCACCTTAAGCTGAAATCACATAACCCAATTGGAGTAGCTGAGTCTATGCATTTTGTAGAGTATGACTTTGTCTCCCAAAATAGATGCTCCCCTCCTGTCCTGCCGGTGCATTTTTTTGGAGTAGAGAACACTTAGCGTGTTGTTAGCACTGCGCTGAGGCTAGCCCCTTCTGACAGTTCAGTTGTTTAACATGTGCCAGAAGAGTTTTATCACCCAGGTTCTACATTCCTTTTGTAGATGTCAGTGTTTTGAAGGTGTTTCAGCTTGTCCTCTTACACTCATCATTGGCTGGCTTAAAAGGGTTCATTTTGGGCATTCAGCCAGCTTGTGTGTTGTTAGGGCATTTAAATCATTGTTTATTTTTGTGGCTAGTACAACATGATAATGCTTCTAGCTTACCGCAAATCTAAAAATAGCCTGTATTGTGTATTTTTTTGTATTAATGCTAGTTATATCATCAAATGTAATTGTAAGGTCTAAAGTTCTAACTGTGTGGCAAACCATTCTGTGTTCAAACAGGCTAAGCTTAACTTAAATACTACTAAAAGTTCTGTGTTGCTCAAAGTCACTGATCAAATTTAACAAGATTTTGGGGTTATCACATAAGTCTAATTTGGCAAACTTTTGTGTTGTATAAATGGAAACTATTAAGATTGAAAATGACTGATTACAGGAAAAAAAAATCTAATTTCAAAAACATTGTCCAAATAATTTGACTACGGACCACTTCTGGATTTTCACATCTGTCCAAAAATATGACTCTTTTTTTCAACAAATAAACTTACAGTGTTTGGATTAGGTTTAGTAGATATACAGTAGATCACATAAGAAATATAAATACAATATGCAATATGTTCTTCTATTGCCAGCTGGTCGAGATATTAATCTGTGCAGGGTTTATTTTGGGATGGATTTATTCTATGGGAATCACACAAGAGGAAGTGTAATGCGACCCCCATTACTGTTTATGCTCTACTTCCTGTTTTCCCCCACTTGAATAAGCCAAGAGTGTTCCATGGTTCAATCCCCCTGGCTTTGACCCAGGCCTGGTGTCATGTGGTGGGCTATGTGAACTGCATGCTCTACATCCCCTCTGGAAGCACACAGTTTCCATGAAGGGCCCGACATCTGTGGACGGCCCCAGTTGGCTTGGAGCAACACAGATTTACTTCCTGTGGCATTCAGGTTGTTTACTTGCTTGTTAGTGTATCCTGCCTGTAATCTTTTTTTGTGGGAACTCCATTGACAAAGTTTTTTATTTAGCATAGAATGAGAGCAGCCAGGACAAACACTCCCCCTGAAAAAGTTTGTTGTAAACTACATTCATACAACAGTATGTGTATTTAGACTTACTCCCTAGTGACTTTTCAGTGATACCAGTCACATGTAAACTAAGAAATATAGGACAGCCAAGGGGTTCCCTTTGTTTGAGGTACACATTGTTGATATATTTTGCTAGATTAATGCATCCATCTGACCATGTCACATCATTGAATTATTCTATGGGTGCTTGAAAAGCACTCTTACACTCTAACTACCCCCTGTATCATGTACCAGTATTTGATTTAGTGTTTTGTTTTGTGTGTTTTTTAAAAAAAATTCCGACATTTTCTTGTTTAAATAACATGGATGGGCAATATATCGATTATTGGTAGCGGCAGACATTTACAATTTTTTACAATATCAGTATCAGACAGATATTGGAGCATCAATTTTTTAGAGGCAGTTCTTGAGCCACTCTGTGTTAGCCAGTTTGTCTATGAAAGCAGGGATGGCGAACCCAGGCTCACAAGCTGCATGCAGCTCTTGGCCGGTTGGAGTGCAGCTCTTTGGTTGCTTCAGAAATGTTTGTGCCTCCACACGCTTTCTCTTTCCCTTTGGTAAGGTTCTGTAAGGTAATGTAGTTTATTTTCCATTTGTAGTTAAAAATTATATTGGAAAAGACAGTGCAAAAGAAGCTCAGTGTCATAAGACATAACAACCACACATGGACAAATAACACATAACTGACACAATGACACTGTAAAATCAATAAATCAATAAAAAGTACAGTTTAAAAAAGTTAAAACGTGCTGCAGTCAAAATTTAAAAGTGCCTTATTTAAAGAGAAGCTAAACCCTAAAATACGTTTTTTTGGTTGTTAAACTATGTTTATGGTGTTTAAATAGCATTGTCTACTGTTCTGGTCATTTTTTGGCATTTTCAGTGCAAACTGATCAAATTAGCAGGTTTCAGGTCAAAATAGTCACAAACTGGCCGTGTCTCTCATGTCAGCTCCAGGTGCTCTGTGACCTCAGCGTGTCATTGTCCACTCAAAATGAAGCACTTATTGCAGACACCTGCTGTCAATCCAATCACACTGCTGCTCTCCTCTCTGAGCCACTCCTTTGCCCTTCTCCCAATGCTTTTCAATGAGTTTGCTGTGTTTGAAATGTGTTTGTGGGTGGAGTTTAGGGGGTGAGCTTCTCTTTAAAGTGCATTGTTCACACTTGGGGTGTTGGAAAATATTGATATGGCAGTATATCGCGATACCCGATCTCCCGACACTCGTATCGATACCAACATTCCGATATCAGTATTTTTGATAACGTCATGCATTTTAATGAGGATAATTTGTTTCCTGGATTTCAAGTGATTTCAATGTCAATAGTGGTTCAAAATTAGCCTTTTCAGCCAGAACAGTAGAGGGCAGCACTGTGTCTTTAAGAAGGCTGTCTAATGTTAAACCTTGGCGCAAACATTATCACTTTATATGATTATAAAAAGAGACCAGTGGTTTATTATTTTTAGAAACTTGATTAGCTTTGCCGTTGCCATTATTGATATTTCAGAGAATCATTGAGTATCAATCCTGTCAAAACCCAAACAAATTTTTCACTTTGTAAAAGACCAAAGTTAAAGAAAATCCACAATATATTGTTGTGGGCCTCTGTATTGTGATTTATTGTGATATATCGTATCATGATGTGTATTGTGATACGTATTGTATCGCCAGATTTGAGGCAATGCACACCCTAATTAAAAATGTAGACATCAGTAAACGCAAATACGTATCTGTCATGTTATTGTAAGCCACTACAAATGTGCGTGTAAGTTGTGCTACAAAGTACATTTTAAGGTTGTTACACTTATATGTACTTGTATGTGTGTTCATTTCCACCTTGGTAAGAGTGGTAAGATTGTGTTTTGTCATGGTAAGTTCAAACGTTTATAAGAATACTTAAAGGCTCTTATGACTTCACTGCTTCAGTATGTTGTATCCATGTATAAATCAGGACAATTCAAAGGGCTGAACATTATCTTCAGGCAAGCAAAAATTATTTTAAGTCTAAAAATATCATCACGCGCAGAAGGCGAAGACAAACGTGACCAAAAACTGCAGGAGCTTTTCATTCAAAGAGGGCTGTTTATAATAGACTGCAGTTTAGGAGCAATGTTACTATGGTGATTTGGAAGGAAAAGGGTTACCAGAATGCTTGAGTGTTTGTCGAACACCATTTGGTTTGTCATTTTCTCCCATTTCCCCCCAAATGCTGTCTTTCCATAAGAGGCCAGTTCTGCACAATTCTGTCTTCCTTTTGTGAGAAGAAGAGCCCACTGTCCATTTGATATGAGCAGCTATAAGCATTTGGCTCAGGGCTGTGTCAGTGCAGCTTTTCAGCCTCTATGTTTTCGGGATGATGAGATTTTCCCCATTGAAGAGACTGGCGTGAAAAGTGCACTGTTCAGCAGCCTGACATCGTTCTTCAGAAGACAAGCGCTGCCTCTCTTTCTTTTGGAAAGTAGCGCTGGCCTCACATGAAATACCAAGCAGTTAAAAACCAAGAATTATGACACTCGCATCGCCACATAGTACATCTCGGGTCCCGCTGTGCTCTTGGGCCCATTCTGTTGTGAAATTGAACCAACTGGTGTCTAGAGATGCACCCTGCTGCTGCATTAAAGAATAGAGAGGCCATTTGTATCTGTTTTGCGAGACATCAGGACATGTATTATGGCAATGAGTTGCTTTCTTAGCTCTGCCATGCCTGAAATCTGTGCCTTGCCCTTGTGGTAGGGCTGCACTTCGGAAAAGTATCAGAATTTTCAGATTTCAATTTAATTTGCAGGAGGGATGTATTTGTGTTACCAACTTAGAAAAAAACAGTTTTAAATTGCTAAGTAACTGTTATTAATTGTGCAAGAACTTGACTGCTTTGTATGAGACACCTTTGATCAACTTCAGCCAGCAATTAGTCCTATTACATTCAATTAGAACCACAATCAGGATATTTACTGAACATTCAAACATTGATTCAACATTTCAAACATATACAGGAGAATTTTGAAAAAATCTTTTAAAAAGCCTATAGATTTACTTGAGAAATAATATTTGGAAGTAACTTCAGTCTTTGATAAGAAGTTTCTTTGGCTCTGACAGATTTTCTTCCCACTAATTGATATTTTAATCTTGTTTATCTGCAGTGTCTTAGTATAACTTACACTTTATGGGTCTGTTTGTTTTAAATGTGTCCAATAGAATTGACAAAAAGACTGAAATATGGACTGACATACTAATTAATGTGTTCATCATGTCTGAGCCCTGTTTGATCTGTATAATAATATTTCGTACATATTATTTTGCTTATTTCTTTCTGTAGGAAAAATTCGCACACTGTCTCACTCTTTCTGCAAAAATATTTTATGTCGTTACATACAACGTTTTGGTCGACGGTCAGAGTATAAAGGAGACAAGCTCTTCCGCTCCCTGCTATAAAACTCAAGCCCGGCCCTCCCCAGACTCCCAGCCAATTAGAATATTTAAAATATTACACAAAGTGACTAAGAATCTTTACAAATAACAATAAAAACACAAATTTCATAATTTTGACACATTCTAAATTCATTACATAATTAGAGATTATTATAAATTAAGAAACATTATATTATTTACATGTAGGGTGCATAAACATAAAAAACGATTTCTATGGGCGTGGTCTACTCACAAATACCTCAATGGGAGGGAAGAGGCCTAGAGAGAAATTCTTCATTGAGTCCTCGTGGGCTTACAGTCTGTAGGGTGAAGATCCAGGCTTCACGTCGCTTATTCCTTTCTGCCAATAGACAAGCATGGTGACAGTAAAAAATATGTTGTTAGATGCTAAAGTGAAAGTACTAAGACTATATTTTTAAAAACAAAAAATTCAATACTTAAATACTGGTTAAAATATCCTGTAGGGTCGTCTTTTCAAATGCTGATGAACTTTTTGGACTATTTTAATGTGCTCCTGATAGAGCTCAGAGGCTGCAGGCTTTATGTAAAATGAAACCTTTTGGCAGCACTCACCTGCTTCGATTGTGAGATGTCACGTTTTGGGAGAGTCAGTGAAATCTCAGTTTGCACTGCGGGGGTTAGCTGTAGGTTAGCATTATCTATGCTCGTGTCTTTGAATGAGTTATTAGGCTTGGATTCTCCACAGTGTAAATAGTCGGCGGTGGATGGGTAGGCGATGTGGTTATGTAACAGTTGTGGGTGGCAGGAGTACTTCTACACGAATGTGGCGATTGTGTCATTTGCTTTGGCAGTTCCCCGCACACAGGCCTTTGCCCCTGACCGGGGTGACTGTCTGGCTGGGATACAATGCCCTGAGGAGGTCATTTTAATAAGTTTGGAGTTGGCAGTGATGAGCAGTGGGTTTTGAAGCAACGCTGGGTCATGGATTTGGCTTGTTAAAGCTTTTAAGTCGTTTTTTTTTTTCTTTTTTCTTTTGTTAAATGTATTATTTGAGAAAGAGAGAGACTTTTTATTTTTCACATTATGATTTTGAAAATTGATGTAATTTCACCAGAATGTCACAAAGAACCTTCAAACTCTTTTCAAATTCAATTTAGAGTTTAAAGTTGGAATTGTGTTTCAGGTTTCATAACTGGGTTTTTGAAAACGTTTGGAAAGAATATTGCCAGTGTTTATGGTTTTGCAATCTTTACGAAATATGCACTCTTTTATGGCAACTGTAACTTTCATAACCTCACTTTTGTTCTAATGTTTTGTGACTGACATAGTTTGTGATGTGTGTCTTGCTCAGCCATTCTTGTTTGCTGTAAACACAAACCTAAAATCACCTCATTCAAAAGAAACTGCAGCGTATATATACTGTACCTGTCCAGTATCTCATCTATGTACAGATAATTACCCAGTGTTGCAGTGATCTCTTTGTTTGTAACCACTCTGACAAAGAGTGGATCACATCTCATTAAATCGAGTGCTCTAAGGGCAGGTTGCCTTGTTTTTGCCTGAGCCAATAGTCAGCAAACCGGCACTTGGATGAATGAGATTAGACCCTCCAACAATTAACTGTCAATATTCCATTCTCTCTTTCTCTCTTCTTTCTTTTTTTTTTTTTTTTTGCTGCAGTGCTCTCGACACATGCAGAACATTTCAACCTTGTGTTCACCCATTCGCTTCCTTCATCCACTTAGTCGTGATCACAAACCAAGGTCAGAGAACATCCTCGTGATTGTCCAAGGTGAAAGAATGTGAAAGCACTGAAAAAGTGTCCTACATGCTCTAGCCATGAACAATGCTCTTTTGTTACCTATGATGGAAAACAAACTGTTTTATAGCTAGACTTCACTTCGGACTTGCGGCTTGTTTTCATTTCACTGCTAATGGGTTTTATTGTTCAGATTGTCTCCTAATACGCTTGGAGCTAGCGACTAAATGTGTGAAATGGTTTGTGTGCCTATGACTCACTGAACATTCTTCAAGCTGCATATGACCCTTCAATGAGCAATGCACCATCCCCTAGTCTGTACTGACTCAAGGACGGTGTTAGCTGCTTGCAAACCAAACATGGAGTGCCTCTAGACTGTCTCAGTTGGACATACAGTCTGGCAAAGAAGCTCTCCCGCAGTGTTTCTTCTGCACAGAGGCAGACAAAGCTACACACAAGCAGCTACTTTATAATGTTGTTCTGAATTTAAAAGTAGCCTCATTTGAATGTCAAAAAGGCTGCGTTTTCTCTCATGAGGATAGGAGCAGTGTCGGAAAATGTTGTTTGGACAAAATTTGGGTTGTTTTGTATGCCGTATTGTTTAGTGTCTGCAGAAAACTGCTCTGAATACAGGTGCGGTGACATAATGAACAGGCAAGGTCAAACAGAAGAGCTCACGTAGATGGACTAATCTGCTTTGTTTATGCCACCGCAGGTGAATGTACCCATTACCAGCGCAGGGCCATAATTAAAAACTAATTGAACTTGACAGATAACAATAAGACATGGTTATTACAAGATCAAATCAAGATCTGTTAATGTAAATAATATAACGACCCCACACAATTATGCTGGAAACCTACACTATAAAGTTATGAAATCTGTAAGTTATTTTTTATTACCTTACTAAGTTAATGCTACAGTTGCTGAGATAAGCGCATGTTCTAAATTTGTCCTTACAGTCTCAGTCATTATTGTCATTATTACCACTTAATGACATCACAAGGTGAAGCGTTTTCAAGAGAGGAATCCAACCTAAACAGGCAGGATTTGTGTTAAGCTGAACCCAGCTTTGGATATTATTTATTGAAGAAATACATAACATAACACACAGTTGGTCCTTTACTGACAAAAAAAAAAAGTAATAACTATGTACTGTACTTTGTCACCCCTATAACGCGAGTGCAATTTCATAATATTGACTGCATGCACTGAAACAAACTTATTTTCTCTATAAACCAACACTATCCGACAAGCACCAAAGAGGTGAAGTATATATTAAAGTGAAATAAAAAACAAGACTTGCGGCTATCAACCATCAGACCATCAGTTAAAAAATAAGAAAAGGAAATATGGCATCATTCAGTGTGGCTTTCAACACCGGATTACCTCATGATTAAAATTCATAGAACATAGCAGTCTGATTTCTTTGAAGTCATGTCACTGAGGGGGAATGTCACAGGAATGTCAGAGCTGACATTTTAGCATTCATTATATTCCCACAAAAGCAGCTGATGCCTCCATAGAGAGGATTCTCCATGCCCATTCTATCACAGAGCACCGTGATGGATGACATCTTTTCACTTGCATTGTTCACATCCTAAATAGGATTACTTTCTCTTATCACTAAAGCAAATATTGATATATACAATTGCTTCATTGCAAAACACATTTATACTATGGTAAACATTACAGGTGACTGGTTTATAACTTGCTAAGAAATGCCAACTCATACCAGCTAGCAGTACTAACACTAAATCAATAACATTAGCTGAAATGAAATCCAGTTTTGTTTTGCCTTCCCTCTTAATGACCTGCATGAGTGTGCTGAATCGCTGCTTATGACTAATAATGTAGAGATTGGTTAAAGAGCCTGGCATGGGGTGTGTCAGTAAATAAATCTAATTGATTCCTAATGGAAGACGCTGCCTGATCGAGTCCCCTGCTACGGTACAAAGTGATTTATTTTCATCTTGACATCTATTGAACCGCTTATTGATTTTTTTCTTGTTTTCTCTCTTTCTTTCATGTGCTCGCTGCCTTGGAATCACTGTTCTCAATTTCTGACATTGTGCCACTTTTCAGGTAAGTTCAATATATTTATTTAACAAATTTGTGCAAGCACATTTACCTCACTTGAACTCAACTTTGGGGTTGAAATGAATAACTTACTGACGTGTAATTGAATTCATGTTTTGACATACATATTCGTAATTTATCATTATCTAAGATTGACCTTCTATGCACATACAATGCTTACACAATGCATATACTGTACAATGCTTCTGTCTGCAACAATATCTTTGGCTGCATAACTTATTTCCTTGTGCTTTAGTTGCAGTTTTTGTATGTATTGCTGTCCTTAAAACGATACAGTGGTCTGATCAGTCTCTCCCAGCTATAAGCCGACTGACTGAAAGGAAACCTATAGCCCAGGGCAGGGCTAAAGCAGGGCAAAGACCATGTGTCGGCGCCCCGTAGACCAATAGGATTTGTGGAGCCCATGATTCTCACTCACTATAGGATCATTCATAGTCATATCCTTTCAGCTGGCCTACTTTAGCCTCAGAACACTAGCAATTTGTCCAATCCGCCACCGCCTTTTCTCCTGCTAAGTCAGCCATGTAATTATTGTGTAGACACTGAAGACGCTCTCCTTAGATAAACTTATCGTACAGGTTGTGTAACTAAACCGATACTGGGGGTCTTTTTCACCCTAACTGGTGACTGAGCTCCAGTCAGTGCAATTATGAAATTATACAATGTGCTGTTGTTTTGAAGAAAACAGTTCTGCTATAGATGATGCGCAAACTTAATCAAAGCAGTTCAAGAGAAAAAAAAAAGCGAAATGATCTTTTTTCCTTACCTGGCAACGTTTTGAGATACCATTTATCATCACAGTTCTGGTGTAACTCTCACCAGATGAGAGTAGGCGATACAGGAGTTATAGCTTTACAAAACAAGTGCTGATGTTGTTATTTGTTAAAACAAAGTGTGAACAGCTATGTAGGAGTGGAACCCACCATCTCCACAGACCTCGCATGTTTCACAAACGCTCCCAGATCAAGCGTAGCAACTCCCCAACTGCTGATATCTTTTGACTCAGCCGTGGGACCACATGTTGTGAGCCAATCTGATGGCAGAGACACAAGCGGCCCACAATATTGCAGGTTGGCGCTGGTCTCCCCGCTGCGAGGGCACATTTGAAATGAATATCATCACGACTCGGTGCGCTGCTCTGAGCTGCTGAATTCTGAGTCAATAGAAGGTCCTCCAAACTTGAAAGGGAACCCTCTGTGTGCCGTGGAGTGGAGCCCTAATATGACTTGCACTTTGTGAATATTTCAATCAGGTGTCGCTTGGTATAGTTAGCTGACTATTAATGATAGTATTTGAGAGTTGTGTTTTCTTAGACTGGAAATTATATGCTGCAGTAAAGCCTGTTATATAGAGAGGAATTATGCAATTTTCCCGCATAATTATCAAGAAAGGTTTGTTCTATAGGTTCTTTCAGCTAACACAATGTCCAGTATTTGTTTTGCTTCTGCGGTCACTGGCCAATATCTGCTAATATCAGGATTGGAATCAGAATTAAACAGGTGGTAGAACAGACAGCACAGCGTTGTGAGTTAGGTATATATTACATTTTCAGACTTAGATTACAGTTTGGATTTCATCTTAGCTTTTCATTGTTACATTAAAATCATCTGAATTCACTCTCATTGATTAATAGCATCTGTTTTTCATTCAGAGCCTTGGGGATGTTGACCATGAGTGATGAAAGAGTGCTTGATCACAAAGCAGCTTTAAATAGAGAAACACTGAGTGGATCTGGATCACTGGATCTGACAATATCACAAAAACAGCTTATTTTCACATTGATTGCAAGTCAATATTATTACTATTTTCCCCATCCATAAAGTCCCCTAGTGTGTACCTATATTAAATATTTCTAGTCACACTTTATCAAGTAAATGACCACACAACAGGCTGTGTGGTTATTGCCCATTCCAATAGTTAATCTTACTTTTGTTGCTACATGGTTGCTCATTCATATTTTGTTAATGTGCGAAAATAAAACTATTTACTATGCCTTTATTTTAGTGGGATGTCATTTCTAACGTATTCTGACAGTGTAAATCTAAACTTCCTCCTACATCCCATCAGCTCTCACTATGTCAAACTATTGTCAGCGATAGGAGTGTGTAGTCCACACTCTCTGTCTGTTGGAGACTTTCTATTTGCTGGCTTTAATTATGTGTTGTCCACATATTGACAGACAATGCAGCAGCTCCCAAATGTCCAAACAAAAAGAGCTAGACAGGTTGTGCCGGCCTAACAGCTGCCTGACTAGCTTGTAATGTCGCGTTAATTTCTACCAAAACAGAACCGAGGAAAGTGCGGACCATTCTTTTGATTAGACTTTTTAATTAATTGCGGTTTTACTTTCCAACACAGCAGTGTGTCACATGAGAAGGATAAAGGATTAATCAAAAACTTGCTAGTGGGTACAATGATTGACCCTGTACTTGTAAATTACTACTTGTTTTGGCTTGTATGTTTTATAAAGCATACTTTTTTAATGAATGTTCTGTCTTGTTTTATTTTCGTAGCAATAGGGTTGCAACTAACATACTTTGACAATTGATTAGTTGGGCAATTGTTAATCAACAAAAAGCTTATTTTTTTAGCTCATGACATGTTTTGAAGCCGATGTAAAGACAACTTAGATATTCGATTTACTGATTTATTTGAGGATCATTAATTAGTTACAATTAATGTATTATCTTGTTGCAGCCCTAATTCAGGCTGTTAAATTTTGGCACGCCTTATTTGACAGAAAAACTTTCAACATTTGAATGTTCGATGTCACAAATGCTGTTGTAGAAATGTTGATTTTTGTTGGTTTATTAAAATACCCATTCATATCTGATTTCTGGGATGCTCACAGTTCCTTTAATCACGCCACTTAAAATCCAGCTCCCTAAGACCTACTTTTCAAAATTGCCTTTTTTTTTTCAGACATTCTTCATAACACCCCAGACAGCCAATATCACAGAGGAAAACGCTTCTTGGCTTTCATTTGCAATCACGCATAAGTCTATTTGTCCTAATTGGCTTTTACCATCCAGCTGGCTTCTCCATTCTTGCCTTACCCCTTTTAGCCCTAATGGCACTTGATGGAAAAGGAGCATAGGCACATATACAGCAGGTAGCACTTACAACCGGCGGCACTCATTGTAGCCTTTCTCATCCAGCGAATTACAAGAATGATCAGAAGCCCTATAGCTAACTGGGAAACTCATACATCATCCTGTCAGAGCAACATAAAAACTTTTACCAACTTTTTAGGGGACTGTTCACAGCTCTTTTGTGCAATTTTTCTTCTTGGATCAATGCTAATATACAGTATACTTCCTGTAATCTTTCCTTACAAAATGTAGAAGCCTTTAGTCCTTTTTGTTCGGGAGGAGGAGAAACTTGGCCAAAGCATCCTTCTGAAAGCCTTCCAAACACTTGCGAGCTGATGCAACTCTTTCCACGCACTTTGAGTTTAGCGGTTTCCCGGGGACTGCTTTGCCAGTTTTGGGAGTGTGAAATTTGCAATGGCACTTTTCTCTCTGTTATTTCTTTGCCCCATTCTTCTCTCTCAAATTGCAACTTTTTATTCATTCCTTCCACAGAGCAGCAAGCATAACTCTTTTCTCCCACTTTTTTTTCTATAATGATTGTCATTCCTAAACTATAACTCCTTTTAAGGGAAGACTTCTCATTTTCACTTGACTATAATTGTACTTCTTAAAAGTCCTATATCAAATTTTTGCTTCCTTGAAATGTAAACAAACGGAAAAATTAATTTTAAACTTACATCAGTCCACATGTTTCGCCAACTTTAATGCATTAGTTAACTTCGCTAACAAATGCATTCTGATGCCAGAATGCTAATGGCAGTTAGCTACAATCCTAACAGACAAAAGATGGGTGAACAAACGTCATTAGTCATAGTCAGGACATTGCTGACAAATTTCCTATGAATTATCAAGACATGTGTGCTCGAGGGAAATTGATAATTTTATTGTGGAAATAAAAATTCTGGTTTAGTCCCTTGCTTTTGCTGCTACTTTCGGTTTTCTATTCATGGTTCTTACAAAAAATATCAAAAGTCAACAGTTCTTGAAAAATTCTTTCAAACTGCCAAAATTGGCTCTGTGCACTGAATATAGTTGGCTTGTTTTTGTTCAAAATAAATACAAGGCATACAAGTACATACAAGCATTTCCTGTTAGCGTTAGCATTTAGATACAAACACGTGTCCTATGGTGAATTATTCTTTAATGTATTTTCTGTAACATTCATGACAATTCACTGTCACTGTCACTGTCTGATCTTCTGAGTATTTATTGTTTTAAGCTGGTGTAGTGAAAACCTCCCAGAAATGAGCTGAACAGGAAATGCTTGTACAGAAGTTAGCTATTTTGAACATAAACAAGCCAACTGAAGTCCATGCTTCCAAGCTTCCATGTACTTGTAATGACTAATGAAATCCAGTG
The DNA here is from genome assembly GCA_038363315.1 of Mugilogobius chulae. Classification (NCBI taxonomy): domain Eukaryota; kingdom Metazoa; phylum Chordata; class Actinopteri; order Gobiiformes; family Gobiidae; genus Mugilogobius; species Mugilogobius chulae. The sequence continues at coordinate 37,068,157 of CM076395.1, read as the reverse complement.
TGCAAACAATTTCTTTGATGAACATGATTGAACATGCAACCTATTGATCCAGATGCTGTTATTTTACCACCAACCAGATATAAGCTCTTGTACACCTCACAAAAAGCGTGTATGACTTCACAAGGGCCACATGTGGTATGGGTGGATCTTTTATTTTCATAATTAGAACAACAACCTGTTATGGTTAAGTTTAAAAGTGGATGTACGTAAATATAACCATTCATTTTAGAAAGACATTTTCCCCCCACATTGTCAAATTGTTTTGCACAAATGCTCTAAGACAATGTGGACTTTCCTTCTTTTCTTGCATTTATCACTAACATATTTCAGCTTGACTTGAATGAGTTCACATAACCTGACCTGCAGCGCTTACTAATAAACTACTTCACACCCAGGCTGAACACACAAAGTGCCAGATCCGCTTTGGACACATGCTCAGCACGAGGGTGAGGCTGGGCTGCATTCACCGGATATACAGTATGCAGTCATGAATCAGTCATCGCTCATGTCCTAATCTTCCCCATTCACCACCACCACTACCATCTGGAGAGGGTGCCAGAGCATGCCCATGGTCCTTGCAACTCTGCCAGAATCCAGAGATGACTATCCTGGACCACGAAAGCATTTTGCAGCATCATGCTCAGTTGATAGTGATTGGAAATAGACAGGCTGACATGTACAGTGGATGTGAGCATTTGATCTTTCGGCAAGATTCATGTTATCTTTCATGTAACGAGATAAGGGAAGTTCTCAACATTTTGAAAAACTGATTACACTGCTTGTTTATTTAGATATTTGCTGTTGTGCAATGCAAATAATCAGATTTCAAACGAAGAATTCAGCTTGTGGCTTTTTAACTGAGAAGTATACTCTTAGGTAGATCGTATTGTTTAGAGTTCAGTTGGTGAAGAAATAAATTGTTCTGTTGTGGTAAACAGCACTTTTTTTTTAGAGTGAGCATTGTTTCCGTTCAGTAATACTGGAAAATGTTTTTATTGCATAATTAGAAAAAAAAATGGTTGTGAATTGAAAACAAGTCAAATTGAAAATTATGATCAATAAAGCACAAAGAATAGCCACTAGCAGAACATTATGCAAACCTATACTATCAATACAAAAAGCTTCAAATTGTATTGTGAGATTTACCACTATGCATTACCAACACACTGATCCCATTTACACTAGAAATCTTTAATCCTCATAAAATGATCATTTAGTCACTAGTTTGGTGAAAATGCTTCCCCCTAGGAAGAATGGCAAAGCTTTTTTATATAGGTTTTAGAAACTATACTTTTGAAGTGACCTCAGAATCAAACTAGCAGTTCTTTATGTTAATCTTAAGCTTATCACAAATGAAAGCCTGTCTGTAACTTATGCCTCTAATGGTTTCCCCTTTCCTTTTAATAGCCTTCCACTTTTAGCGATAACAACTTTAAGCATTAAGGTCAAATCTCGGCCTGCGATGCAGAGTCCATTTCTAAGCTTCCGTACCCCTTGGGAGTCTTAAACTGCATTGCGCCGTCTATCTCCAAGTAATGAGAACTCAAGATACCTATTACTCAGCTGCAACATTTAATGAGCCCAACAATGCCACCCTATATGTTGTTTTTTTCTATAATACGCCGCACTTTTTTCCTGTCAGCTATGTGCGCAATCTTTATTAATAACTCTTGTCCTGTTGCTGATAATGGCGTGCAGAAAACAGTGGCAGATTGACCCTCTTGTCTCCTGATTCAATAGCAGTCGGCTAATTGGTGATGGGAGAGTGAAGTTATCTCCTCTCCATGGTTACCTCGGGCTTAAGATGTGTCTGTTGGCTGCAGTAAAGAACATTTCGCCTTTGACAGCGTGATTATTTTGCCAGATGGAATTTGGTGAAGTAATGTGAATCAACTCAACTCAACTGAACTACTAGAATTTTTCTAATACGTATTCAGTTTAGTTTATGTAACATTGCCTGGAAATTAGACAATGAAATAGCGACATGTCTGAATGGGTGCTGGGTTCAGACAGAAATGACCAGACCTTTTCCAAAAGCTTGTATTGTTGTGATTGTGTGAAACACCTGCAAGTGATAAAGAAATGTATGCAAATAGCCATGTTTTTAAGTAAACAACATAATGAATGACTCACACACACAGCTGGTTTCCACAAGACCCGAGCATAACACAGTCGCACACGCTGCCCAAATACATGTAATAATACTGGTGTAATGTGCACATTTCATGGACCTTCCTGTACTATGCAGGCAAAGAAACAAGTCTCTTTCCTTTTAGGACTGAATAATTGAGCAAAGACTGAAACCTAAATTGTGACTGCAATTTTCATTCAGCTGTAATTTAGCTTGCAGCCCTGTTATTTATTTTGCTGTTGACTCTCTTGTCTTAAAACCAAAGCATTATTTATATTTTTTTCCAATTTTAATATCAACTTAGTATCTGTATATTGGATTGAAGAGGTAATTAAAGTTGTCTGCCTATTCTGTATCTGAAAGTTCACACTTAAATTGGTTAAAACCATTGGTTGCTAAAAAAAGATATTGAGATCACAATTTGACTTTTGTCACTATTTGACTTGACCGTAGTTTAAATGAAATGCCTATAGTTGTCGCTGTTAGCATTGCTATTACAATGACAAGTAAGTATTACCTCAAATCATATAGTTTCATGAATGATTGCCCTCCTTATTTTATTATTGAATATGACACATTGTTCAAATGTGTTCAAAATGCATCAGAATTTCTGGATTTTTTTAAGATAACTTTTTATTTAGAAAACCAATTTATGCCTTTGGTGGTGAGGAAGACATTATCTATTACCTATCACCAAGCAGAGTGTCAAAAGGAGTGCTGTAAAGAAAAATGTTGATTAGCTGTCCACCACTATGACAAAAGTGAGTCAGCAGTTGCTTGTCCGAGGATTGTTTATTGTACCCTTTTGTGGAAATGAGACTGTAGTTGATTATTTCCGTCCCGCACCACCTTTTTAAATCCTGTAAGTGCAAACAGCGCTGGCGGCTGCTTCGCTTTGTCCTCTTCATATCCTGTCTGCCTTGTGGTAAGCAGGGACTGGAGACGTGGACATAGGAAGTCATAACGGTCCGGTTGGGGCAGAGAGCCAGTGTGGTTTGTGTATTTATGTGTGTGTGTGTGTTTTCAGAAATGAATGGCCTTGAATGGGAGCCACAAGTCAGATCTCAGGAGAGCAGCTCATCCTCGCTGATGAAGATTGTGCCCTCCGATCTAATGTGGGTCACGGTCAGGGGGATTTCAGATGATAGCTGCCGACCACTCAAGTGCGACGCGATTCCCAATTTAGTCCGTCTGAAGCCAAACAGCATGGAGAGTCTTAACCCCCCACTTCATAACGTTTCATCATAAGCTCTTCAAAGCCTCTGCAACCTTTGGTAATGCTAGACAACCTGATGTTTACAGGCACTGAAAGAGAATAGTGTTCAAGTTTCTGGTTGTTTGGGTTTGGCTGGCAACAAGTCTTTTACATTTGTTACCTGTACCTTACATTACAGCAGTTACATTTTTTAATTGAATGTATAAAAAGTACTATTAAAAATACTAAGTCACTAGAACAACAACAAAAACAAACCAATTGTGATTAGTCAAGCAAAAACATCTGTAGTCATGTTTTTGAATATTATGTTTTTGGACTATACATACTCTAAACCACAAGCCAAAAAAAGTTTTTACCCAAAAACAGCAACATTATTAAAAGAAAAAAGTACATTTCTGATTTTCTAATATACTTTTTAAAAATCTATTCAAAAGCAGTCATCATAATTAAACATAGAATAATACAGAATACTGTTTGAAATGATAAATCAGGAAGAAAAAAACATTGCTGACTATTAAAAATAATTGGTAGTTGCAACCCTGATGGAGACGGAAGTGGATTTTGTTAAGATGTTTGTAAAAGCTTCGGTTGAAGCTGAGACTAAAAGCAAAAAAAGACAGCCATTATGAAATTGGATTTTTTTTTTTAAGCAGACAGCAAAGCTGCTCATTACGAGAAGTTGCCTTAGTAACATTCACTTATTACTTTTGCACACTGAAAAGATTGCAGACACAAAGAAGAATAAACTTAGGTAAAATAAATACACAATACATCACTTATGTAATAATTGTTTGTGCAACTAAGTCTACATTTCAACTTGTCTCAACAGAAAACAAGCCAATCCAGTGTAGGCTTAGAGCACAGATTGATATGTGATGGAAGCACTTTTCCCACATAAAAAATCAATGCAACTGTGACCCGAGGGATAAACAAGCCCAGACTCCACTGACACGGCTGTTACAGAAAAAAAAGGACTTTCAATTTACCTGGAGATTGCTAAAGCGTAGGAATGGTAAACAACCTGTGTATAAGAGGACATCCTGCTGGCATTAGCTGCAGCACATAATCCCTGTCCTTTGGCTCTTTTCAGACCTATGGTGGTCAGGGGCGGACATGGCACGATCCCCCTGTCCGCACTGTACATGCACATTGTTTAGTGGAGTAGTGGTGCTTTCTAATAGGAACAGCATGGAGCAATATGGTTGGTCCTTCCATAATATATCGCTGGTCTGGCGCTGTGAAAAGCAAGGTTTTTGTGCTCTACCTCCCACCCACTCTCGGCCTCTCTCTCTCTCTTTGGCTTTCTCTCACTGGCGGCGAGGGCGAACGTGGGCGGCTGTACAGAGCATGTCAGCAGCACGCCGCTGAATGCAGAAATGAGGGAATAAAGAAAAAAAACAGTCAGGGAAACATTCATCATAAACAGTGTGCTTTGTCTTGTCTATGAGTGCAGCTGGGTATAGTGTGCCACCATTTTAGTTCTTTCTTCAAAATATTTGTAAAGTGTCAAAAATTCTGACTTGGATTTAGTTTTTGAGTTGTTTTGTGGAAAATTTGGTAACTTACAGATACTGGTAAATTATGAAACATTGGTAAGTCAGTAGTCCAAGATTACAAAGGATAAAAACTCAGTACTACTCATTGAAGATTGAGAAAAAAACAAACTTTTCATCTCAGAATTCTTTTATTTTTTCAGAACTAGAAATAAGACCACATTTCTATTTCTTCTATTTTGTGTTCATCTTTTTCTCTTGACTTATTTTTTGGTATTAAAACCAATATTGTAGTTGTTGCATCAAAAATATCATAAGATTTAGGTCATGAAGTAACAGTGTTCTGACTCCCAGGGAGACACCAAATGCTGTGTCCTTGCAATCCCCAGGTATTCACCCAATACATTTTTCATGAAGTGGATTTTAGTCTCTCACTCTTTTTTCCCTTAAAAAAAGGTCTGTCAAACCTCAAATTTTGCAGCTTTAAGATTTCATTTTTGTCCAAGCCTGCAGAAGTTGTCAGAAAATCACTGAATTGTGCAATGTCTAGAACACTGGTAGGCTGTCAATCACAATAAGAAATATCAATCAAATAGCAAGCAATTGACAAATAAAGAAATCATGACAGCACGCAGCCATACCAACAAAGAATTTGATTTGGCAGCGAAACTACTACCATCTCCTTGCCTGCGTTTGCTTATAGACTTTCAATCAACAAAGTTCTTTCAGATGTACGCATATCCGACATTATTCCCTGCGCCATGCTCTGTTTGCTGAAGTATTAGGCTTTACATTGGCTCCTTCCTGTTCCTTGCGTCGGTCGGCAGCTGTCCCGCTGTGATTTGTGCTGAGAGAGGCTCGGCTGCAGTGACATTGATGAGCGCAGCCTCCATCGGTCGTGTGCACGCTTGTTTGTGAGTCGTGCCCCTTGACATGCCATTGGCGAAGATGAATCTGTTAAAAGGAACACTATATTCATTTCTGTCTTGTGCAAGTTCTTTTTTTTTTTCTTTCTCCATACCTGGGTTGTGTTTTAATAGCCGGCATGGAAATGGACTTTGTTAACAAGACGTCTGCCAAACTGGATGTGGAGTGGAGGGTGATATTGCCTGCTGGGTGAAGGGTGACTGTGCAAAAACACTAGAGATAGACTACTAGATGCTGGGTTTGTCTGATATATGAAGGACATAGTCATATTCAATTAATATAGTTGTTTATGTGTAACTTTTGTTAAGTGAAAATTGTATGAAACAAACTCTGCTTGAAACTTTGACAAACAAAGGCATAAATGGTTCATAAATGTTCATCCCTTTACCATAATAAACATGCTTGCTCTAATGTGGTTGCAAATCTAGCTCAGGTTGGAAGTATTTTTCAGAACTGATCAATTGAGGCTATTCATCCAAATCATTTTCATTCTTGACAGACAAGTGTGTCCATCAAGACAGTTGTTTGAATCAAATATTTGTGATTATTGTTGTAGCATCAGGCTTCAGTTACTCGGTCTTCTCTTTATATACAAAATAATGAATCCCAAAGCTCATCTTCATCCACTTGTAGGGCCTCTGTATTTTCTTTGGCAGCTCATGCACCATTTTTCTAACTCCTCTGCCTTCCAAAAACGTGCCGTACATCTCAAATACTGAAATGATGAACCACAAACAGAGTGAAGAGTGTGCACATCCAGCACATAGTTGTAGAGCCTCGTAGTTGTGGAAAAAGAGGGATTTCCGCTGTTGTTGTAATTACTGTGGAATATATTATTCCTTCAAGCAACAGGAAGGCTAAACTTCAATGATATAGCATTCATGCTAAAGCGTAATTATACATATTATGCAACGTAATTGCTTTTGTGCATTATGCGCCTTCATTCATTTTCATACCGATTGTTTTCTGAACATGCAATAGGGCTTTGATTTAATAGATGAAAACTGAACCTTTCATCTACTGGCTCGATATATCTGTGTAACCCTGATACAGCTTAAAACATGGTTAGTAAAGAGTATTAGCCTTGCTTACAAAAATACAGGAACTTGGCTCTCAGGCTGTTGTTGAATTCCTTGTTTAGATGTTTTTCTGTGGTTTGTCTAGCAATAATGAATGTGTGACCCTCATACATAATTAATTATAAGTTTATCACTAGGTCAAAGCATCAATGGGCCCATGTAGCATCCTTACTTTGTTTTATGTTTAGATTCATTAAAAGTCTTTACTTTGTTTAAACACTTTTTTTATGTGATAAAAGCTTTTGTTTATATTCACAACAAAAAGAATTGAATATTACTCTGTGATTGCAGACATTTCTTTGCACAATGCTATATAATGCAGGCTAATAAACGTTGCTTGCTAGCAATGTATGCATAGAACTTTCAGATTTGAGTTATTTGAGTACTTTCAAATGTTGTAATGTTTTTAATGTTTGTGTGGTAATTACTGTCAACATACATAGAGGAAGCAGAGCTGTGAACATGTCGCAGTATTATCAAAAGTCAGACAATCCAATGTGGCTGTGCATTGATGAATGAATAAGAAATCAACTGTTATGCAAGTAAAATGTAAAATCTAATTTGTGTTGACAAAAACAGACGTGAGGGCTTTGGGGTTGCCTAGGCAACTGTTGCCTGTGCAGTGGATGGGCCGGTGGGCGGGTGGTGGACAGGGAGCGGAGGCAGCTGATTGGCCCACAGCAGTGTGTTACAGGAGCAGGCTTTCTGACAGCAGTGTGACCCCACACCATCTGCTGTGAACCAGGGGGCACACTGGGACCAGGCCTGTGCTGACACAATAGGCTGTATAGGAACAATCACAGGACACCGTTGGGCTAGTAAAGTCTCATTTTAGAAATTCTGTCTGGGCTACTTTCCTGTAAAGGTCCCATACAATTGTCAAGCTGTTACTGCTGCCTTTTAGTGAAAGGATTGCAGACTATTGTGTTTTATCAGCCTAGTTATTATCCATTCTAATTCTTTGCTATTTCATACAAAGCATTAGGCTGGTCTTTGTGGATTGTATTTTTGAAGGACAGTGCTGCTGACATAATAAGTGGCTGTGGGAACCCAAATAAACAGTATCACTCTCAAAGGAATGTCAGAATCAACAAAACTGATCAAACAATCTGGCACTGTACAGTTGTATCATTGATCTCCTATGCATGGCTCAATGTTTGTACAGCAAGCCACAGTAAAATAAAAATTAAAAACAAATTCTGACGATGTCTATTTTACACTTTACACTCAAATAAAAAGCCCTGATATTTTTTTGTATCAGATTTTAAAAGAAATTTGGTGGTTCTCTTTTCAAATGGCTTAAAGTGAGAAAAGTGAAAGAGCAAATGTAGAGAATTAAGCTATTTGCACAGACTGACTTGATTAAATGAAGCAAGGGGTCATATTTAGTTGGCAGTAACTGGATGCAATAGAAAATATGTTTTTTTTGTGCAGTGTCTTGTCTGGTATTTTTTCCAGCATTCATCTACCGTTTCAAGGACATATAACCCATTCAGAAATGTGTTTAGTGATGAATCGGCCTTGCTGCATTTGCCGAAGCCTTTGGAGTAATAAATAAGAAAAATAAATTACACGACTTTCTCTGCTTCATGACTACTCGACAAATTTACAGCAGAAACTACTGATATTATAATTCAAATAAGCCCAAAAGTGCACGGTTTGCAAGCCACAAAGGAACCATCTAAGCTAGGCAAATGAGGATTTTATGTAAGGATTATGAAGATGGATGATTTGAAGATGATGAACTGCTTTCTCATAATGGAAACGTAACATGATCACAGGTTATTAGGAAAAGTTGTTGGTTGTTCAAAGTTTGAATGAGCTTATTTGCATGTATCACAGTCTTCTCGTCATCTTTTGTTTTAATATGTTGCAGTCTTGTAGGAGTTGTAGTTTTTGTAGTATTGTTTTGTAGTTGTTGTAGTGAGTTGTACTAGTAGTGATGCGTCAACACTGAAGTTTTGAAGAAGTATTGTTGCTTCCCACTTAAAGTTGTATTCACACTGATGCATTCTTATTTGTATAGATGCACCGATATGAATAATCTAATTTATTTGACCTCCTGCAGTGGCTGATAATCAATATTTGCTATAACCAAAATTTGAACATTAAAATTCATACCAACTAGGACTGGGTATTGCCAAGAGCCTCAATACGAAACATAGAGAACAATTTTACTGACCAAAATGAAAAAAATTGAAAAAGTATAGAAAATTATTGTATATTATTAGTAAAAATGTTTTCAACGTGTTTTTGAGTGCAGGACTCAATGACAAATGCAGAAAAATTATAGTTTCCCAGTGTTTTTTATATTTGATCCAAGTGTCTTATGGATAAGTCACTTTCAGCTCAACAGTATCAGCCTTAAAGCAGCAGTCAAGGGTCAGAAATGTAAAAAGTTTTAATTTAAGTATCCCGATACGCCTCCTTGTATCGATATGCATATTGCCAACAAGTTCAATATATTCCAATGTCGATACATTGAGTGCAGTCATACCAACGCTCACACGATCACAACTTTCCACTTGTGAAGAATAAAAAATAATTGTATTATTTATTTAGAAGATTAAATACCTTGTGGCATGATTCTGTAAACAAACAGCCACATTTTTTGCATAAGTGTTAGTTTATGTCCATCTTTACCCTTTTGTCTGCTCAAAATAATAAGTTTGACGCTCTGAAGACAAACTGGAATTGAGGCACCTCCCTTAAAGATACATTTTTTAATACCAGTAAATACGGATACTGGAAACATTCAATTGTTGAGTAATCTTAATATAGACGATAAGATTTGGCAATGTAGCTTCTGCTCACAATTGTAAATGACAGCATTTCAAATCAAAACTGTCACTGTGGAAGTCACTTAAGCTCAATAATTTAAAATGTCCAAACTATAACATGGTGACTCACAGATATAGATTAGAACTACAAAAAACCAGACAAAACACAGTATTGTCACTTTTTAAAGACTTGCTAATGACATGCTAACCATTTTGACATGAGATTTATTTTCACCCAAATATACACTTTGACAATAAACTATATGCTGGGACAAAAGTGATTTGAATGTCTTTTAAGAAACAAGCGCACTACTGATTTTGATCAATAATTTCAAAACAATAAACTGTAATTTTTCAGAAACATTAATTGTGCTTTTTATGGTATCTTTCAAAGCATAATTAAATAGGTTTCTATTTTTGATACTTTTTGGCCACTCTAAGCATTAGTTGAAATAATTATCATTGCAATTGTATTAGCCATTTTAAGAAATTAAGAGTATATTTTTAACATTGCTGCATTAGTACTCAAACCTATCACAAATGCACAACTTCACATTCGCTTCGTGCACCTAAAGCTCTCCTAATATGACGTCCAACTTTACACTAATCCCACATGCTCCGTAAAAGCCCTCTTAATCTTATGTACATTCAATTTCAAGTCTGACAACTTTCCCCAAAATGTTAAGCGCATCCAGAACAGGAGCGTGCCAGATTGTGTGCCCATGCACCATCAACAGCGTGTGGCGAAAGGCTGGAAGAAGACTGATATTACATAAGAGGCTCATCAGTGGGGTAGTGGCCCACGCACGCAGCCGCATCCTCGCTGGAAAATCTCACTCAAAAATATAAGAACAAAATGGCTGAGGTGACTTGCAGACAAGGTGGAAAAAAGTCATTAAATATGCAATGCTAATGAGCTTTATGGATCCATGGAGCGACGTGACAGCCACTGGTTTTATGCTAGATTTATTGCTACAGGTAAAGAAATGGTAATTAGATCCAATCTTTGAAACGATGATTATTTATGAGCGTATTAGTAAATAGACCCGCCATTATCTACTGTGTGTTTAATTAACGTCTTGAATACTCTTCAGTGTCATTTACTTTCTTAAACAAGTTGGACTGAATAGCTGTAGTGATGCATACATGGCATCACATAAATCAATACGAGTCTGAGAAATGGAGTTGTGTTGCACTTGCGCTTTCACTAGTTTTTCCCAATTCCTCATTGTTGAGAGTCCACTCAGAATTGGTTGTCATGATGTTGTTTGTTCAGAAAATATGACAGAGAATCACATTTAATCTACTACTTTATGCCAGTAAAACTGTAACACTAAAGCATTATTACCAAGTTAAGCCATCTTCTACATAGTTTATTCAACCCCCAACAGCTCAAAAATCATTGTATTAGGCAAGAAATAGCAATTTGTTCATGGCTGCAAAGAAAAGATTGAATACTGTGTCACAAAATTATTATTCCGTCTATCTGTTTAGAACAGTGTTTCTCAAACTGTGGTGCAGCGGGCCGTCTCTGGTTGCACATGGGATTGGAGGATATTATTGTTAATCGCGATAATAAAGGGCTGCAATATAAATAATTGTGATGTTTTTTATAATCGTGATAATTGCACATGATGATAATTGCACATGATGATAATTGCACATGATAATAATCGTGATTATGAGTCTATTCAGAGTTAATTACAGACTCTTGAGAAAAGTTAAATGATTTTTGCTCAACATTGTGAATCATTGTTGATTCCACTTAGACCAAAATACAATAAGTAGTTGTACAAACACATGCCTAGATAACAATAACCATAAACCATGCCATTCTTCATGTCAAAGTTTGACATAATACTGACATGTTCAACACAAAATAATATAGTGCACTTTATGAAACATTGTGGTCTAGTTCTTTTATATGTTTGGTAGATCATTCTAAAAATGTTAACGAAAGGCCACATTTTATTCTGTTTACATCAATATTTTTAGATTTTTTTTCTCAAATGAATATGTTACATCAACTTGAGATTTAGTATTGATTAGTCACTGATTTTGAAACTTTAAACAATCCTATAAGTGACCCAAAAAGTTTGAGAACCACTGATCTGTAACATTAAGTTGATAAAAATGTTGCGACAAGCTTAATCAGGATGCATGCTTTGTTGCATCACATACATAACTTATACTTTAATATATTTGTTTTAGAAAATACTCAAAATACAGCTAAGTTATTCAGGAACAGCTCTATAAAATTCTTTCGCTGTCATGACCAATAACACGAATGCCTTTTTGCAAGTTTCCAAAATGTCATTTCAACTTGCCCTTTAAATTTTAAAAAGACACATCCCTCACAATATCATCACTTCATTGACCACCTTTATCCGTCACCCATTGATACACAGCAACAGTGACCCCATGTGGCTATTTCACACCACTACTTCCAAACTCCTGACCCGGAATGGGAAGCTTGCCTTGCTTTTCACAACTGGACAACCACACAAGTGCACAGTTTCATCCCTGTTTTACTGTCTTTTGCCATGTTCCGCGTGTCGTCTCTTAACACCAGCAGCTTATGTTGGGATTTAGATGAAGCTTGTCATTATTATGCTATGGCAACACTAAAGCCAGATTTGTTTCCAATCTCTACATATTATTTTCAGATCAGCTTGAACAATGTTCATGATATTACAAAAAGTGTTTAGTCTATCTTCATGTTTGTTGGCCAGTGGCTAAAGCTTGTTGTAGAAAAAAATCAATTAAAATGACATTATTGAGAATGTAATCTAATGTCCCAGCACTAATGGCTTTTGCATAGCTTCATCTCACCCTTGACAAATATCACAGCCTCACGTCCAGAATATATTTCAAAAATTGCGACGTCGTTTTACAGCTTTGTCATTAAACGAATACGGCTAACAGAAGCGTAAAGTTTGACCTTTCTCTGTTGCCGTTAAAAGAATACAATCTGGTCCTCAGCGGGTTAAACAGATTTACAGGTGTTATTCCACGCCAAGATTAGAAGGTGGCAAGAAAACTGACACTGTAATAGTTCATACTGTAAATGTACGACTAGAGCACATCTGTTTAATGCAAATATAGAAATTAGTAGTTGCAATTCTTTTGGTTGTGGCCCCCTGTGTGCTTGGATATTTCGTAACTACTTTGTTAATGGGTCATAACAATTATTCATAAAACGTGAGCAGATTTTTGTCATTAATAAACATTTAATTAGCCCATTAATTAAATATGAGTACAATCTTTATTAGTTTTTATGCTTCGTGCGCCACGCTACATTGACCTTTTGAAAATTAAACTATAAACCCCCACCTTCATCTTGCTTCGTGAAAAAATATTAAGTTACTTTTACCCATTTTTGCTACTTATCTTTTAAATTCTAGCTTCTGTTTTGATTACTTTTTCAGCGCTGAGTTAAGGCTCATACCAGATGGCTCCGTGTTTCTCTTTTTGCCTAGGTAGTGTTGGTTTTGCATAACCATTAACTTCACTAGCATCTGTTGCGCCTCAACACAGCCATGCTAATGCACTTATTTGTACTGGCTCAAAGGGAAGCCTTGTCTGACATTTCTCTGTGCAAATAATTAGTCTGAGCATTCACTCTATTTAGAATTCAAAGCACGCTGCTTATATGAAATCAAAACAATTACGTCACGTGGTTCACAGCATTTTTTATTTTTTTTTTGCAAGGTAATACTGGCAGGCTTCAGTCGATAAAAACAAATCAACGGCATAGGTTAGAAAACATAACAACAAAAACATAAAATCACAATCACAAAAAAACAAAAAAACTGTAAAACATTTTAAAACAAGAAGTTCTATTACAGTTCATTCAGTGATACCCACAGCCTTACATATTTGTTCATTTTAAGATGCTTGTCTCACATCTTCTGAAACACTGTTCCAGATTTTTGCCGAAACACTGACTAATTTATGATTTCCAATGAGAAACAAATCAATTACCGTTTTTAGCAATGTATGAGACCGGCACAGAAAATTGCACATTGATCCTCTTAAGTCTAAACTCCAAAAAACTTTCTTTTTCTAATCAGATTAGCTGCAGATCATGTCGATTTCAAAACACCAAACCAATAACTGCAATCTGTAAATGATTAGATTTTGGTTTGATCAAAATTTAAAGTTTAATCCCAGTAACTTCATTTCACGTTATAAAATCAAAGTCATTTTCACTGTCTGGCTCAACGTTATAGCACATAACGACTAACTAAAATGGAGCTTCTGAGTAATCTGGCCGTCTGATAACCTCTTAGATCCGTATTTCTCCTGGTCTTAGCTCTATTACAGTCTGACTCACCATTGGACTATTAGATGAGGCAGAACTGCGCGGACCGAACTGCTGTTTACACCTGGAGAGGACAATTATCCAGGCATTCATCCTGCATACATTTTATTTTTAGTCCAGACCCCGCTGCTATTATCAGGAGAGGTCATTCACAGCAGGCTCGCGGGTTATGCCTCCTCAGCGTTGTTTGTTTTCACCGCCGCTGCTCCTGTGTCATGACTTTTTGTGCAGCGCGTGTGACTGGGAGCTCCTTGAATTACAAAAGACGACTTTACTTTAGAGCCACGGAAAGCCGTCTTCAAATCAGGGCCCGATCCGGAGAGCAGCTGCTTATCCGTCAAGTATGTCTCCAGCAAACATGTATTTAGTCAGTTTACACAGCGTGTTAATTTGCCATTCGAGAGGCAAGAAATTAGCAGCCTGAGCAGTATGTACAATTACGTGTTCGCCTGAATAGTTTCCATGTTGTTCCTCACTTAGAATTTTACACCTAAGGCACGGAAACTTATGCTATATACTTCACTATACTCCAAAAACAAGATTTCACTTTCTATTTGAAACTGATTTCCAATGGTTGTCAAGGCGACCAGATTCGCTGCAAATGGGGTGAAGCGCAGACATGTTTTTTAGACCATTTGTTGATTACCACAGTTTCTCATATTTTTTACACACCAAAGTCTTATCACATCTTTTTCACTCTTGCAATTTTGTGGAATTAGTTTGGGACTTTGAAGGTAATACTTTAAAAACAAAATCTCTCTGTTTTTTCAAATCAACTATCGTCAGCGTGTCAAGAATGTGCTAAACGTGTTTGTAAATGTCTTTTTTTTTTTTTTGAGGTGCAAGCATCACGCAGAATGTACATGGATTATTATGATTATCCAAAACACTGCAGAAAAATCACTTTACTCCTTGTTTGTAAGATTACACTAGACACTTCTGTTAATTGTAGTTGGTAATCGGCTCTATTTGAGATAATTTTTGGCAGTTTCTATTATTGAACGGTTTGGAAAATAAAATAAATTGGATTGTGCTAACTTGCCTATTGACTGGAAGCATATAATTTAGTGCGTAGCTTTGAATTTTGTTCGGTGATAACTGAATAGGAATGATAATGAGATACAGAAAAATCATACAATGTTTAAAAAGGCGCAAACAAAAAAGGTATAGAATAGCTAATCATGAGAATATTCAGTTAGTATCTCTGTTATGCATGTTCTTTCATCTCTATTTGTGATTATTCTTATTTAGTCTAGACTTGGTTTTGATTATATCTGGGTTTTGTTCCTTTTCCAATGTGGTTTGAATCCCATTAACAGAGATAAATTGCTTTCATGAATGTTTGTGTATGTATGAATGCTTATTGAAAGAATTTAATAAAATTCACCAGCCTTGAGCCTCACCAGAAGTGAATAAAATGATCTGTACAGCTAAAAGACAGCACCATTTTGCGCCCTGACACGTAATCTAATGTTCAACGCAGCCATTTAAAGCTGCGTTTAGATTCTCACTGTATTTGTCATGGTTCAAGGACTGTAATAATGTGTTTCATCCTGTCTAATAGGGCAGAATGCAGTCAGCGCTCTATTCTGCGTTTTGCACAAAGGCGGACATCAAAGACACTTGTATGCCACACAGGCCTTAGGAAAAAATCCACCACCGCTTCAAGACAAGTCAGCAAAAGTTCAACCATTCTCGTTTCGTTTCATAAGCACAGTTCCTGTTACATCACACTTGTTTAATAGCAAGGTTGCATTTTCATCAAAGTAACTCAAAGAACCCACAAATACTGGACCGCTGAACTGTCAATGGTACCAACTTTAACATTTACAGTACTTCAGTAGCTCTGTTGGAGTTTTCATCTTCCTGCAAAGTGATGAGATCCACTGACCCACGAGTTAATAAAGTGATTCTCGCTCCCACAGATCAACAACGTTTTTGTGTCTTTGAGCAAGACACTTAACCTGCCTTGCTTGCTGCTTACACTCGTTTGTGTGAGTGGTTTCTTGATGTATAGCTGAGAGCCTTGAAGCAAGAAGAGAAGTGCTGTATAGATGTGATCATTTGTCATTTTTTGCAGCTAAAAACACAATGGCTCAGACCAAATCAACATCTTGCGATCTCTGTGGATGGATATTGTCCCATGTTACTCTGGGTTCTTTTGGGTTCTCCAACTTTCTCCCAACTCCGAAAACATGAATAGGTCAACACTGCAAAACTCCGCTGGTTAACAAATTGATATTCTGACCATGTCTGGCTTTTTGCGTTAACCCTGCAATGTACTCGGTACCTCAAAAGGTAACAAGCATAAGATAATAAATAAATAAAAACACATACAAATTCTGCACCTTTGAGCTTGGAATTCATATCTTTCTTGGAAGATCCATGTATCAACTGGATTAAATTTGCTCGCTTTTTACTTAATTTAAATACAGTGGAGTTTTTGAGTGTGTTTAAATTGGATTGCTTCGCTTAGTGGCTGTCTCTAAACTTAGAGTGTTCTGATTGGACTAGACCAGTGACAGCTGATACCATCAATACCATCTAGCCACCAGAAAAGTTTTGTAGACAAGTTCAAAAAAGTACTTTAAATTCCCTTTTGATTCAGAACAGCCATTCTAAACTTCTGCATCGCCCTATTTTACCCCATCCTCCGAGTACAGCAGCCATTTGTCCATACACACTTGACTTATGCGGCACCATTTGCAACATAACTCCTGCCAACCCCACACCTGTCACAATGACGAGACGCTAAACTGACAAACCGTGTCTCACTGCTCATTGGCATGCGTCCGGAGCCTCACAACAGCTGGCTCACTACAGCCCAAACAAAGGTTCCATCAGTGGAAAAATGACTACGACACTCTCCTGCTTTTACCTCCCAATCCCTCGCTGTTGACCTTGACTCTGCTTATGACTTTTCTTTTTTTTTTTTCACCTTCTCACCTCTTCAGCAGGTTCCCCTTTCCACCAGCGCTCACACCTGTCTCTTCCATCCCTCAGGCCAAAAATAGTGCGCTGTTATTAGGTTTGCACGCAGAGCTTAGTAGGTAGTGCTAATCAATTATGCTCCTCTATCAGGCTTTGTTTACACAGCCGAATCAGCCTGGCAGTAAAGCATATATCTGCTACGCACAATACATGATATGCCTCTTGGTGCGCACTGAATATTGTATGAGCAAAAAAAAAATAGACTGGGGTATAGCACAATAAAATGGGGGAATAACAGTAACAATATGTTCAAACTATGAATATGAATTGAATATGAAGTATCTTACATGGAAACCAAACCATTTATGAAAAGATTTTTGAGAGTTGTTTTTCTAGTCAAACTAATCACAAACTTTCCAATGGAGTAATTATTGAGCTACTTTTCATATTACTTTCACATGTGAGATTTTCTCCACTAGATTAAGATTAAAGTCAGTGTTAATGTCTCAATAAATATGTAAATTGGATTTTTGTAGAGTTTCGAAATCGCTGCTTTAATGGTTACACTTAGCATATCACAAAGCAGCAATGTAATTTCTTTGCAAATAACAAAATATGTAACTTTGTTGTTTAGACCGCTGTTCTAAAATGCATGTGATTATAGTATGAGTTTAGCACAGGGGTGGGCAACTATTTTTACACGAGGGCCACTTTCAAATCCAGACAAGTTGCGGAGGGCCAGATTGCTGTAACAACATTTACAAGACAGCACAAAATATATATAAACTGCTTAATAGTTTGGATTTATAATTTGAATCTGGATTTGAGTTGTTTTATTTAGATTACATTTAATTGGTTACATACTATAGAATATTTCACTGGTTTAAAAAAAATTCTGATTGATTTTTAAAAGAATTTGGTTTAAACCCGAATAAATAAATTGCCTGCAGGGTAAGTAAGATGCAACTAATTGCCAAATAGTCATGTTTTCAAATAATAGTAGTTGTAAAATGTGTCAACATTTATTTAAATTAGAGTTAACATCCAAGAATCAAGCCATTTTAACTTGAAATTCATGGGCTATATAACATATTATTGACTAAAACTGTTAATAAGTATAGGGATTAAGATTCTTATTTTTTTTTTTATAATTAAAGTTTTATTTGAGTTTTACATTTGAAGAAACAAAACAAACAAACAAAAAAACAAAAACAAAAAATAACAGTGAGGTATTGAAATGTAAACACAAGTTACGCATTGCACCTTTGAGACACTTAACCTCCTGGTTAAGGCTGGGCATTAATCGGAAAATCAAGAGATCAAGATGTTCAATTATATGATTGTGGATTTTGAATTGAAAGATCCAAAACCCTGCCAGCAAAAACATGTGGCCTGGAACAGAAATCATACTCCGAGGCCAGTCATTGATGTATAATTTTAAAGAGATCTAATAAATAAGTTCACAAAAGCTCTTACTTTTGTTTTTCA
Source organism: Mugilogobius chulae (assembly GCA_038363315.1). Lineage (NCBI taxonomy): Eukaryota > Metazoa > Chordata > Actinopteri > Gobiiformes > Gobiidae > Mugilogobius > Mugilogobius chulae. Next base: position 37,049,788 of record CM076395.1, on the reverse strand, counting down.
AAATGTTAAACAAGATCAAACTGAAAATTGAGATCGATCAGCACTAGAAAAAAAAAAAAAAAAGAATCGCCCAGCTTAATCCTGGCTGTTAGTTCACACAATGTCAAGCTGTTGTAGTCAGGTACAAACAAAAACTGTCCCATTGTTCTCTGACGGTCTCATTAATATTATTTAGTCTTCCCAGCATTTTTTCACATGCCACATTTTCAGTCATTCTTTCTCTCCAAACGTTAAAAGTTGGTGTCGGAGGTTCTTTCCATAATGTTAGAATAAGACGAGCACAAGTCACCAGTCCAGTAATCAACACCCTAAAAGCTGCTTTATTCAACTGTGGCATCTCACTTCTGTCCCCCAGTAAGCATAATCTTGGCGATTTAGGCAATTTACACCTCAACCAGCCCTCCATACATTTTAAAACACTACTCCATATTGACAGTACTACTGGGCATTCCCACAATGCATGCAACAAAGTACCCTTTTCTTTCTGACATTTCCAACACAAGTCATCTGTAGCAATGCCCATTTTATGAAGTCTGGATGGGGTGAAATAGTACCTGTTAAGAATTTTGTATTGAATGAATTTACCTCTAGCCTCCCTAACATAAAGTCCATTTTCAGCAATAATTGAATTCCATATTTCGTCAAAGATTCTTATTTTTAAGTTGGCTTGTTTATCTTAAAATGTCTAATTTATTTACTTATTACTGCACTTCCTGTTTAATTTATTTCGATTGTCATTTTTGTAAGTCTCAATAAACAAGAAAAAACTGAACTGGAAATATAACCAACCTCAGTCGAATTGAGGAAAAACCTTACTTTCTTTGGTCTGTCAATAGCTCAAATGCCCTTAGACTTACTCGAAAACACCTGACTGTTTACTTTACACTAGTCAGACTATTTTCTCCTCCATTTCATCCACCCTTTAGCCCGGAGCTACACCTTTTCAGCAGGTTTCTCTCTCCACGGGCCTTTGCACCTGTCTGTTCATGCCAGCAGCCTAGAAATAGGTGCACACTGCAGCACGATGCGCCTCCGAAACGGGCGGAGAACCATGTGACCTCACAAACTACAACCTATGGAGATGCCTGAATAAAAATAAACCCATCTTCTTTCTTCTTCTCCTCTGCTCCACGGAGGAGGGGAGGACTTCCCTTGCATCGCATTCGTCCCAGAGTCTCTGCAGTTATCTGTCATGCTTGCCAACTTACGTAACACTAAATCACATTATAGAATCTCCCTTCCCCAAAAAAAAGGAGTGGGTGTTATCGTTGAAGCTTGGTGTCGAGCTTGAAGTGGCTGTAATTTGTACGAGGCTAGTTGAAGAATAGGGCTCCCTTCTCGTGGGATTACTGCGGATGCGGGGTGGATGGTGGACGTGGGCGGATGGAGTTGAGGATAGAGAGGCGCAGAGTGGAGGAGTTTATTAGGAGGAGGGAGAAAACCGGAGGATTTGGCTTTCTTTTTATTGTTGCCATTTCCAGAGCAGACATCATTTGTAGTTGTATAGACAGGTTTGCTCCAAGATTTGCTGGCCATTGCTTTCTTATTTTTGACAATCCTTTGGCAGTTCACTTTGGTTTATATAGGCCAGTCACGTGCTTACTGTGTCAGCTGTGATGCTTTATGTTCTTTTTGGTTGCACTTTTGTAACATCGTACGTCTGATCGATTGATATATAGCATAGTCTTTATTTAATTTACACTGTTGCAGCAGTATTGGAAGAGCGACATTAGAATAACACAAAATATGAAACTAATGAGCCCATTAAAGACACTGTACAAGAATTTATTTTTGTTTATGGTAGTTCATCACCATTTCGTTTTGCTCTTGCATAGATATGTTATAAAAACAGATCAAAATGAATTGCAGACAGCTCTCTCATAATGTACAACATTTTAATCTAAAAAAAGAAAAAATGGAAGTAAGGTGTTTCTTGAGCGGTGAAAAGTGCTAATAAACTCATCGTCACAAGTTACTGGTGTAATTGCGATATTTAATCATTTTACTTTAACTACGTCAGGTATCGCAGGACTAAAGACAGTTCCCCAAAAGCATGAAGGAGAGTCAGCCAATCAGCAAATGGGAGCGAAGGGGTGTGTCGGCCAGAACCAACCAGAATTGAGATAAGAATTTTACCACACAGAAACGTTCCTGATACACACATACGTTCTACTTTCTGGACTACAAAGCGATCAAAAAGCAGTAATACTTTGTAAAAAAAAAAAAAAAAAGCATCCACCTACCATGGAGCAAATGGATGTCAGTGGTGCAATGTCAGACGGTTTCTTCAAGGTGAAACTAAACAACAGTTTAAGCTCCCTAAAAATAAAAGAGCAAATTAACCAAGCATTCATTCTATTCCCACTGCTTCTTCTGTTCCGTAGAAAGTAGGCCTGTACTTTATGTATAGGGGTATTGCTACAGGAAGGCATATCAGAATACAATTAAACGACTTAAATTCAATAAATTTTATGCTTCTAAACCTGGACTGCTACTTTATGGGCTGAAATTGCTGAGCTGAAAAATAACCTATTGATTGGATACTTATATGTCACAGTAGAGCTGTGTGAAAATACAATTCATCTGCATTTTGTTTTTGTGCATAATCAAGAATACATTCTTAACATTGATTTTAAGAAGGGCTGTACTCAGAAACATGTCAATAATTTTACAGGTTTTCAGTATTTTTCTATAGTTTTTTCTACATTTTAGTCAGTAGATTGAATTTTGTGTATTACATGGCTAATATTACTAAGTTGAAAATTTGAATGATCCAGAAATCAGATAAAGTCATTGTAGATAAAAACAAAATTCAATGTATTTTCTCTGCATGATTAAACAATAACCGTTTGACAGATTTTCATAGTCATTATTTCAAAAGTATATTGGGATGCGTATTGTATCGGAAGTCTCTTGGCAATACCCAGCCCTCGTAGAAAGAGAGCTAATCGAAAATACAAATGGCTAATGCTTTTCTGTTTTTTATTCATTTATAGTGCTGGTACTTGACAAAAAGCACATTCTTTTCTATTTAGCTAAAGCATAAAAAGTATGTGAAAAAGCTTGAGTGGCAAGAGGGGAATCAATTGGTGAAAAGTTGGAACAGAAGTGTAGGAGGCCATGCACTCGAGCTAAATGGGGCTGGAACAGTGAATGATAATGTACAGGGCAGACAAGACACTCTCCCGTAAGTGCAGTCAAGAGCCTTGTGCACTTTGCAGCTAAGCATATCTAAATATTTGGAATAGTAGCACCTTTTGACTCACATTTGCAACGCTAATGTTGCCTAAAACTATTTATGCCAGTAAATTGATGCCCCTTTGTGATAAAAATATTGTACTGATCACGCGGTGTGTTTGGTAAGCACAAAGCCTGATGGGTAATCACTTGATTGTGGTCATTCTGGACTCATGTCGTGTTGACATTGCTCCAAAGTGCAGGGCGATTCTTCCTGATTAGCCTCACTGATTAGTGGCTTCTGAAAACTACTGCAGCTTCTTTGGTCCAATTCATTATGTTCACATTTCTCTCACACAGTTGAACAAAGTCATTTTTGTAGCTACATGATTTAGTCATATAGTTTTTTTCTAAACCCTTTTCTGTTTAATCTTTGTTTATCTTTAAGCTAGTACCTCATGACCTTTTCTTCATTCAACTCAGGTGGGTGCTTTGTTGTTGTTGTTCTTGTTGTTGTTCTTGTTGTCGTTGTTTTTAAGAAACAAAGAGACTGGAACTTGGTTGCAAAAAACAGCAGAGTTACAGAGTTGTTGTTGTTGTTGTTTTTTGCTCTTTCCAGTTCTCTTGACTGCTTTTAGGTTTTTTTTTCCAGATAAACATTTTCAAATTTTCTGAATGCCAAAAATGTTCACAAGAAGGCTTTTAAACGTAAGAATGAGACACCCTCATTCAGCCTAGTTAAATAAAGGTCAAATTGAATAGTAAATACAAAAACATCCTTATGCTTACCATGTAAATTACAAGAAGTAGTTAAAAGAATAAATATTTTTCACAATAAACTTCCAGGAGTCTGACATTTCAAACTGATTGCAAACCATTGAGTGGAGCCAGTCCCAGTGAGACCTCGGTTAAGTCTTTACTGGCAGCTGCCTTGATAACTTCCTCCACTGAGACTGCCGAAGTTATTAAACAAATCTCTTTGGTACGTCAGATATATGCTCCCATTAAATTGACTGGATTCTGACAGTCCAACCCAAAGGGAGAACTCCCTCTTGTCTAATAAAGGAGGCTTGTCAGTGTTTGGAAGAATTCTATCTCTAGGCTCCACGTAAAGCGGACAAGGCTCGCTGATCTTTTGTGGCGATTCTCTGGGCAAAGTTGGTGTTCAGATGTGTATCAGTTGATATAAATGCCAAGTGAGTGATATTTATCTTCCCTTCAGATTGAAACCCACTCGCTTGTCTGGACACATGATATCGCTCACACAGAAATGCTGATTCTTTGTAATGCTTCTGAAAGAGCTTTTGAAAGCCAATAATTCTCAGTGGTGTCTTTGGGCAGGTGGTTGTTCGTGTCAACCTGTGACACTCTTTGGGGTTTAATTTCTCACTTACTGTAGTTTTGTCAGTTGTAATGACAGAAAGTTTGTATTAAAGTCGTACAATTAACTAGTTCATCATTAAACTACAAAACTGGCAGTCTCTAGTTTTCTTCATTCACAGCGAAGTTTGACTATAACATGCACAATACAGTAGATGCTTCTTGTTAAGCTCAAGATGCTTCCTGATGAATTGCCCAGTGGCATTGAAAAGTCGGTCAAATGAAGGGGATACATTTATGAAGGCCATTAAGTGTTCTATAACTTGTATTTTTATTTTATAGAACTGCGTAACTATCTAAATTGCAAACAAAAAACTAAAGTATGCAACATTGAATTCATTTAATACATACGTTTTATCGTCTCTGTCTTTCATGTTACAAAAAGTTGTGACGCAATTCTTCCATTTAATTGCTAGTCTTACTGTCAAGATAAGGTTGATTTTCTTGATTATATTTTACTCTTTCGTCAATTTAATGGATTGCCGGTTGACATTTTTGTCTGTACTTGGTTTCGCAGGAAAAACTCAGACTGATTGTTTACTCAGTTCAGTCGGTTGCTAAATCACAGTATCCAATTTTGTCTCAATACTTAAACAGTCAAATTGAAATCCTCTTCAAACTACTTTTGTCATTTCTTGCCTTTTTTTTTTCTTAAGTATTGAAGAGCAGTCAAAAAAAGCTAGCCAGTCTTCCCCATTGCTAAATTACAGCACATTGTTGTTGTCCCCCATTAGTCACTGTCTCACATTCAACTTAATTACATTCAGAGTTTTGGGTTTCCCTCTCTTCTCTGACACAAAGACAAATAATAAAACACTTTTCCTTTTATGTGTACCTAGCAATGACAAGATGATAGATTATTAAGTAAAATATCACATAACATGAAACATTAGCTCTTCTCAATATTGACTCATAGATGGACCTCAAACATGACTAATCTAGATGGATATTTTTCATAGGCTCTGTGTCATGTCGGCGAGGAATAAAATGGAACTAAGCCGCTTTGCTCTAATGTCTGACTGACTGCGAACATTCAGAATTCTCCCCCGGAATACTGATTTTGTCTTTCTTCATGTGGATCATTTAAACCTATTTAAACACATGCTTTAATCCAGACTTTTCAAACTTGTGACATGCGTCTTTCTCTGTCTTTAGAATGAAACCTGCTATACATCCTGCTGATATTACCTATTCATTTTCTGCACTTATTGTTTGTCTATTGTTGCACATGTGCCCATCAAGGTGAGCATTTAACTTTGGCTGATGGAGTGTAATTGTGAAATCACCTGCAGAGGCACATCTCCCCGGCACGCTTTCACTTAGAATTTGCTTCAGTCACGGACATGGCAGTTACATTGAACCAGCGATTAATCCTGAGGTCTGAAAGCCGAATCAATGGCGTGTCATTATACGAGGGCTATTACTTGATGAAACTGGATTGCGTAACAGCTTTAGTACTGTAAGGATATTGAAGCTTTTCACGTTGGCAACAGGTTTGCGAACTCAATCAGCTTGAAGGTTTAAGCAATCAAACTTGATAAATAGAAATATACTCTTTAAGTTTTGACACTTTTTCTATTTAAGCCATTTTTTTATTGAACATAAAACACACAACAGTTGGGCTTCATATTGATCAACCTTGAAATTAAATTCAGTTTTACTTAGTATTTTCAAAAAGCAAAAGAAAAGGATTTTCTGAACATAACCTTTACAGAGCTTTGTCTTTTAGTGTAATTTGAAACAAAGACAACATTTCGGACTGATCATTTAAGATATCCTAAATTTGTCCCACAAGAGGGGAAAGCCTAGTCTTGCAAACCATAGTTTAAGAACAGCTGTGGAATAGAAACATGTAATAAAACAAGATAATATGATCTATGACTATGATTATGAAAAACTGCAGTATACGAACAGAATAAATTGCCAGTGAATAAATATCAGCCAGTGTATTAGTTAGTTTAGTTTATTTGGCAAGGATAATTTCCAAAAACATTAAAGGTGCTTTGCAGCAGATTATAACCGTAGCTAGTTTCCATCTGCAGTCAAGTTGAGAGATACAATACAAACAGTTAGCAATATTACAAATACACACTCACACACACATTGAAAATAACATTTCAACAGGTATGACTACATTTATGTACAGAGCAGGATGGAAGACGGAATAAATATCAGTGAATAAATAATATTAGATAAAGTGGTTTCAGTGAGTTGTATCAGAGTTCATTTACATGGTAATACCGTTTTACAGAGTTAACCAAGTTCATTGTACAGTCTGACAGCAGTAGGAAGGAAGGACCTGCGGAACCTTTCCTTCACACAGCAAGGGTGAATCACTGAAGCTGCTCTCCAGAGCAGATAGTGTGTCCTGCAGGGAGTAAGACTAGCATAGATGTGAAGCCAGAACCCTTTTGTTGTAGGAGTACAAAGTAATTAGCATAGTAGTTTACAGTTATACCAACAACTATGTTTTATAGTTTACAGACATGTCTGAATCTCAATTTCTCCATCTTTCAAATAATTGCTCTATCTGCAACTGTACTCTAAATTGCATTCCTATCTAGATGCTTGAATTAGTAAGCATTTTACGTCTGTTAAATATCTGATATTTTTAAAAGGCAAACTGAGTGATCCAATATTAGAAATGTAAAAATCTAGTCTAGTAATATCACATGTAATAGTTGATTACATAAAACAGTTGGACCAATAGAACTTTTATGATAAAGTAAAAAAAAAAAAAAACATGCCTTGCAGTTATCACGTTTTGATGGTAAAAGTGGGAATGATTGCGTAAGCTTACTTCACATGGCTAACCAGGTGATGGTCCTTGTGAGCGTGCATGTTTGCAAGGGGCTTCGGTTTCATGTCAGCGCCCTCTGCTGGCTAGAGCGGCTTGCTTGTTGCCATTAACAAAACCACAGTATTGTAAGGACATGTGCTATTCTTCTCTGATGTTGACAGCAAACCCCGAGTTTATTGTCAAAGTGTGCATGGGCGGCACAGAAGCAGAAACAAAGGCATAGGAAATTACATGGGAGCTTGGGCAGTAACACAACGCTATTCTTGGCCCTCGACTCGAGCTGCAAAGCATAAAAATCCTCAGAGAAGACTAGACAATTGCATTGTGGCATCAATGTATGGCTTTTTTTCACCCAAAAACACAGCTAGAGCCGAAAATAATGAATTATGGTTGAGAGAAAAGATTTTTAAAGCTTATTACTTTGCTTACAAAATGATAAATGCTTATGCGTTACCATCGTACAAAGTTTGTTTAAACAGAAGATGGGGCTTGATAGCTTATATTATTGTAATCAGGAATATGGACGCCACAGCAACCTTTTTTTGTCCTCTGTGCACACACATAATTAGCGCTTTGATGCATTTTTTTCATTTTACTTATGGAACTTAGTGGAGGGTACACTACCTACCTGCTTGTAAGGTTTCAAAATATGGCATCTTTTTCTGTGGTGAAAAGCTGGCAACATCACTAAGTCAAGTTACAGGTCAAAAACCAGTTAGCCTTTCATTGCTAATCCCTTTCAGTTTTGCTAACATTCGGAGTCTAAAACCTCAGCTACAGTTACTGCCACCTTGTGCTCAGTGGAGTGAATGCCCTTCAGTGCCCTTCTTGCAAGTTGACTTCATCAGTTCATGGTTGAAGTACTTTGTGATTGACAACTTCATTTTCTTCAACAACCCCTCCATTGTTGTCATTATGAGATACAAGAATGCAGCGCATGGTGCATGACAGATTACATTTAGCCAATGGCAGGTATGTTAAATGTGTTGTAAGGGGAAAAATTGCTTGAGGCTTTCACATATGGAACAAGACAATTATAAATGTAACAATTATATGAGCATGATCTTACTCAATGGCTGTTGCTTTCACCTTTGTTTACCAATCCAAGATGTTGCTGAGATTGTTACTTCTTAATGTTTCAGTTGACTAAAAATATAAAGCTTAGATACCTGATTTTCACACTACAAAGCAAGAATTATGTATTTAAATCTGTCCAACTACTTTGTCACGCTTACAAATGCTTCAGCACACATATCAACATGTGTTCATATTTGAGACCAATTATGGCCTAAAAGCAGACAACAAAGTGAAACTGGTGTGGACCACCCAAGCGAAACCAATCAGAGCACTGCATTTGGGCATCCATGACAGATAAAGTATTTTATAATTGGATATAGAGAGTACACAGTGGTCTGTTTTGTCACAAAGTGTTGCAGTAACACTATACATTTTGGCGGAAAAGACTTACTAATTTAAAACAAAGAAAGTTAGACACCCCACCTTTAATAGATGTTTAGCAGTTACCACAGAATATAGATCAAGGCCTGAAATATACACTTTTGTACACCTTTTATTACAGGGATTACAAAGTTTGTCTTTACATTTTTTGAAGACATTATTCCTCCTTTCTCCCAGCCTCTTAGTTCTAAATCACCACTCTTAGCAATTCTCTACCTCAGGTCGATTTAATTCCCCATCTAGTTTTCTCAGCCAGCTTCATGGCTCATTATCCCGACTTTCTATTATGTAATGCTGCTGCTAATTTCCACAATTACATGGATGCGGTGTACAACATCAAAGCTATTGCATAAAAGACACGAGCATAAGGCCTCGTTTGATAAGATACCAGCAGTGAGCGGAGGTTTGCAAACTAATGTAGCGGCGTAGGAAGACCGGGAGCCCACCAGCCCACACAGAGCTGCCCATACTAGCACACAAAACCTGTTTCTCCGCACTCCACCTACACTCTTTCCTTTTGTCATCGAATGCAAGTCCATAAATGTCGATGTGTTTCCCTAAGATTCGCACTGACCTTTTTTTTTTTGTTATTCCACTGCAAGGGGGCCGGAATTGAATTTTCTGGCAGCAAACAAATGGTGACACAGCGGCCAGGAGGCTGCCGGTGATGGGGACATGAAGGAAAAGTCAAAAAGTCAAGACTCCTGCTAAGAATGCGTCAGAGCTTCCACTAAGACGAAAAGCTCATTTGTATGGACGGCATTATCTGCTAAAGAAACAATAACATTAGCATTTAGTGACTTGAATGTCAAACAGGTCCTCTGTCATCAATTATTTGTTGTGTTATTGTTGCAAATATCACGTTCATTGTTAATAGGGTTCCTAGCTGATCTGAGGTCATAATCCTGCTTTGCACATTTGCATTTATAGTAGACCTCTATCAGCAGACCTCTAACAATGCATTAAAGCTTTGCGTTGGAAACTCAACCTACATTTAGGTTTAAATGCTTCAATCATGGGCTAAAAGTCCTTTACAGTTTGTTCTCTTACTGACACCTTGTGGCCGAAATTAGGCCTATTGCTGACAAGAGACTTTAAAAAGCTTGAATTAATGTAATGCTCAACATATTGGCTCACAACAGTAAGATGTTTTTTGTCCACCTTTGAGTTAATCACCATTTGGAACAGCCTTCAAGGTTTATTCTTGTTTTAAACATAATTTTTGTCTAATTTTAATGCTTTGAGTTCTAATTTTGCCCTCATAGAGTCTGAGTTTAGATCTTGTTGTGATCTGGTTAGATCTGGTTGTGCAATATATACAGACAATGATTAAATTCATAGCTCAATTTCAGTGCAAAGGAAACAAAATTACTGGGTTTATTTTAATTGGCATTATATTTGTTTGAGGTTGCCTCACAAGACAGACAAGCTAACATGTTAGCTACCTTAACAGAGCTAAACAGGAAATGTGCTACCAAGGAAAGTGGGCTGGGCAGAAAAAGGTGAAGGTTTTTATGGTAGATCGGATTTTTCTCTCAATCAGTAATTAAACCAAGTATCTACATTAGTTTTAGTGTCAGTTAGCATCTACTACTTTTGACCGAGAATTCTATAATTTCTAAGACAAATTTGAAACCATATTTGTTAAACACTAATTGTAACTAACAGGCGTTTTCTTTTGTTTTATTCTGTATTGCATTTCTTTGTTAGCAGCAGATGGCAACAGCAACCGCAATCTAATTAAAACTCAGCCAACAATGCTAAGGTAGCTTATTGTCTCGTTTATAACCCATACCAAGTTATTTTTTTAAGCTTGAATTACTTTCTCCAAAGTGAAGTTTGCCTCACTTGTGGGAAATATGTTGTAAATTTGCGTGAAATACAACTTCGAAACTCGGAAGGCAAAGCAAATTTCTACCTTCAAATAAATCTCAGCTAGAAACTCAATTTGAATAGGCTAGGGAGAGAGAGAGAGAGAGAGAGAGGCACAAAAAAGCCACAAAGTCAAGGTTCCCGCTGAGGACGCATCAACACTCATCTGCATGCGTAGTATTATAAAAAAAAACACTGGGAAATTTGCAACAAGTGTCTGGGCTGTCAAACACATTAATGAGAGGCTGCATTGTGCCTATCCAGCATACAACTCACTCCTCCCTCAGTCCCTCGCTCTCCCACACGTGCCAGCTAAACAAATACACTACATACACACTCAGCCCTCCGAAAAAAATGCATTTTTAGAGAGACACAAGCGTCTGGAGTTTTTTTTTTCCCTTTCACAGCCTCCCACAGACGTCCTCGAACCTATCATTTTCTCTGCAGTGGAGCAACGGTGACGTATGCTAGTCGATAGTGCAGCTGAATTTTAAAAAGCTTGACGCCCACACTCGATGCCACTGCCGCAAGCGTAATTATCATAAAGTTTTTTTTTTCTCCCTACTGTCTGTAAGCCCCTGTCTTCGTGCACCATTCATTGATGCAGTGTTGATCCACAAAAGGAGAGCTGGGGAAGGGGCTATTGTGTAAGCGCTATGCATTTCCTGTTGACACGCAGCATAAGGACATGATTACACTTTGTTCCAGCTATTTATGTTGCTGTTTTTCCCATTAAAACATTCCCTTTCTATCTCAAAACTGTAGCCAAAATCCCAGTTCTTGCGAATTAGTACTTGTTTAGTAAGCCTCGGCAGAAGCTTATTAGGAAGATAAGATATGAGCTATTCTGTTTATGTTGCAAAGGGGAAATTTGGAATACTGGCAAATTAATAACTAAGCGATTATGCAACCCGTAATAAACACTCTAAATTGGGCTCAAATTATGTACAAACTATTGTCCTGGATTATTATTTAAAATGTAAATGCAGTCACATTCTGACTACGGTATATGCTGCCGCTATTAATAAAAGGACACTTTTCTAATGCAGTATTTAGTTTTTTGAGACAATGTTATAACTATGTTCACTCATAAAACATCAGGAGTATTTCACAGCTTATTCACAGATGTTTAGTGAATCATTCTTTTGGAAAACTAAAAAGCAGGTGGTTCTAATTTCCAAGACTTAAAAAAGCCTCCTGACTTGCTCTGAGCATTCTGACATAACTATGTTCATTATAGCTCAGTTTTAATAGCATGTTGAGCCATTGCATATTTAGCAATATCTCGAGTCAATGGCAGTGTTCTGATTCTGAATTTATCCTCTTCCACAAAAGATAGCACATTTCACCTATACTTACTGGTATGGGTTTGTACCAGAGTGCCTGACAACATACAGGATGTAGAAGCAGGCATAAGGACAGAATAAATTAAATATATAACTATAAAAACAAATAAGTAAAAGAATTCAGACAACCAAGCTAAGAAAATAGAAAGACAATCAAACAACCTAAAAACATTGGTCCATTAGGAGACACTACACTGAGTGCGTGGCTTAAGTTTTTGTTCAAGTTCAGCAGGACAAAGCTCTTAAAAGGAGGAGCATCAATCACAAACCAAACAAAACCAATGCATCTCATTTGCAATGTTAGTGCATTGTCTATAAGTTTGTAGCTGAAGACTGATCATTTTGAGCCACACAACATCCTTTTTGTATGACGACAGACTTAAAACAAAGAATTAACATTTGTTTTCTCCATAGTAAATCAGCAGGAAAGCACTGCTAAAAGCATACAAATGAGAGGGTTTAACAAAAAGAACAAAATGCTTGTTCCCAGAGATCACACTCTTAGCTACATTTGGCTTTCAGAACTCCCCCATGACACTTGGGTTTAATATTGCTAATGGATTCTTCCATCTTATTTTTAAAACGTAGTAACAGCTTTTTTCCTTGAGATTGCTTCCCTGTGATGATGGGGCTCTGCTGCAGCAGTGGTGTTTGTGACACATGTAACTACGTGTTATGTGAATTTCATGATCTGGTAAATTATAGATCTTCCTTCATGTGGCGATATGGCAAGGACATTGTAAAGGTACAAATGTGTCATTCCTGTGTTAACCACATTACTGCTGCAACATAATTGTTAATGTATTCCTGTAGTTTTTATAAAAATAGGACAGTGTGACAAAAGTAAAACAATAGTACAAGAAAACATACTATTTGTTTTAGAATGTTGCATATTTGCTGCAATGCATTTCTCTTTTTATTCATCCTTACAGCGTATGTGAGGATCTGCTAGCTCCTTACATTTAATCCTTTCTCTCACTTGTGTTGACCCAGGACAGAAAAAACAAGTGTCAGGCATGTTCTCTCATGACTTATTTCCAGAAAATGGAACAAAACTTATCCCTGAATGTTTCTTCTTTACTGTTCTTAAAAGGTTTCATTTATGGAGAACATGTGTTTATACGCACATTGTGTGTGCATTCACATGAAGACAAGAAGGCAATTGCAGCTCTAGAAGATAATCAAGCACTTCAATCTTAGGTGTAGATTATCATAAGATCCCTAAGATCTTTGCATAAAAAATTGAAAAAGATTTGACTCTGTGAGTATGTAATGCTGCAGTCTAATCTTAAATTCACTGGTAATCTCAAATCTCAAACAACCTAAGGATACAATATGAATATGTTTATCAATACTCCATTTCCATTTTCTAATTAGTCTCTGACAGATTTCCATTGAACATCCCTGACAAAGCCTCTGAATCATTTTGCCTCCATGCAAAGTATTAACACTGCGGCAGCTTGCTAATACTTGCCTGAATTATTTAGCAAATCAGAAACATCAATTTCTCTTTGTTCCTCGCTTGAACAGCATCTTCATAATTGCTCCCTTTGCTTGTTAGTATTTTGTTCTCGTAACCCCCCTAATCATTAAAAATCGAAAAGTTGCTGTCTGGAGCTGAAGTCATTTTTTATGAATATAGCCAGCGGCACAGTTCGTTGCATGGTAAATTTGCAATTCGGAGCTCATCTTTCCGCTCTATGATGGCGCTAATCAGTGTCCTGACTTTGTCTATTGAGGTCGCACAAGTCACGTCAGTACATTTTCCAGATTTGATTTCCTCAACTCTAACATTTTCTCACAAACGCAGGTTAAATTTAAATCAATGACATCAGTCGTGCAGAAGTCCCGGTGTTGTTCCTTGTTAGTGACTCACTACCGCTGGCTTTATCGCTGATTTGTCATGTGAAGTTCGCACCTCTCGACATTAGCCTGAGCACGTGTAGTAGTGCAATCACAGAAGAAGCACCAGGTTTGGGTTTCTGATTGGGGCGTCGGGTATAACACTTTGTCACAGATGAGTCGTACCGCCGAATGCGAGATGTGTCACTGAGGTAGAATGTAATTTCAAACAAATATGACAATTGATGTGTTAATTAAAGGGAAAATATGCACACACTCACTTTTGAAATGTTAAGACTTATTTGCATACTGTAGCAAGAATCTTTTATGAGGATTTCATAATTAGCTTGTTATGTGTTTGACCTTGACTAAAACAGATTTCATCTTTTTTCAATAGAGTTAACCTTTTAGGTGCAGAGGTTTTTCATTTTAAATACAATCCTGTAATTATTAGGGCTACAGAAGTTCTTGGTCGACTAAAGACATGTAATTGACCAAATGTAGATGAAATGTTCAACCTGTCAAATGTTCTGAAGCTTAACTTTTTATTATTAAACATGTATTTGACCCAAACTAAAAAAAAAACAAAAAACTTGGAGCTCATGCAAAAACAAGTTGTACAAATAGGTTAAGGTTAAGGTTAAGGTTAAGGTACACTTTTATTGTCCCCGTAGGGAAATTTGTCCTCTGCATTTGACCCATCCTTCAATGCCTCTGGGGCATCTCCTCAGGAGCAGTGATCGCCGCAGTGCGAGTGCAGTGACGAGGAAACACATTTTTTATATCTACAAAGACACGTTAGATCAATTTGGTCCCAAATTTTCAGCTAATTTACTTCCTTTTGTTGCTGTTTAATATAAAGCTGTATAATAGAAAAGGTAATTAGCAGACTTGCACATCTCAGGTTCACTGAAGGAAATTGCACCCCCGCATCTGGCTGAACTGCACCTTCTACACTGACAGAGTATAGCGCCTGGAGAGAGCCACTAGTGGCCAACAGAGGAATAATTAAGACCAAGGCTAAGACAAAGGGCAAAATAGATCTGTAAGACTCCATTGACTGATTTATAAACTAAGCAAATAAAGAACTACAGCACTAGCAAATAGACTGAAAACATGATTTTAGTCCCATTTTATACAGCTCCGGTACAGGGCTGAGTTTGGAAATTTCCAAGCCACTGAAACTGACCAAAAACAGACAACCTGAAGTCTGGAGATGAAGAGCCTGGAATGACTTCATTCTATTACTACTTTGGCAATTAAATGGTTAAAATCACTATCTAAAATAGCATGCAAAACACGACAACTTTTCCGTCACATTCCTCACCCAAGATGCCTTTCTGTGTGGAAACAAGAAGGCATCTCAGGTGAAGATGCGTTCACTAACTACAGCGTTTAATTAGTAGTTGCCAACAATAGAACAAATAACTGTACAGCTTCAGATAATCAAAACAATTCAACTATATAATGAGAGAAAACAAATGTGAAAAGTTTATATTTGTCGACACAAAATAGAAAGTGTGATTCTGATCTTGTGTACACAGATTTATTGACAGGATGGGGAAATTGCCTTCATGACTGAGACCACATGCGCACACATGAAGCTGACTCATGTTCTAATACTGGATGAGGCTGGGTATAAGCTGGGCCCATGCGGTACAAATGCATCATACAATCTGCCAGACAACACCAGTCTGTCACGCTGGAGTCTCTGTGTCAACATACTGTTTGTCCTGTCTTCTGTGCCAATGGAAAGAACCCAAATCATTTACTCTACAAATGCAGTCACAATGAAGCGCTGACTGAGTATTGTTTAGTTTAGCTGATTAGCTTGTGTTTGATTTCTGAAAAGTTTCTAATCAAGGCGTTAAAGATCTTAGAAGTTTTGTAAACATACTTTATTCATTGTGATTTTCCAGCAAATCAAACCAACTAAAAGGATAATTCTTAATGTTTTACTAAATGCTACACCTTGAAAGTCCATTCTCTTCATTCGCTTATCTTAAGAACTGTGTATCTGGGTCTTTGAACTCCTACCATGGACAAAATAACTGGATACACTCACAAAAGAAGACATGGATCAATCAATCTTGAGTGGATCCACAAATTGAATAACTTACCTTTGTGAAATTAAGGGGGAAAATTACACATTTGACACACTTTGACCTAAAGCAAGGCAAGTTTATTTCAAGTTTGTTTTTTTTTTTTTTTTGTATACAAAGCAATTTCGAAGAGCTAATATTAAACAACAAGTAAATTAGGGCAGTGGTTCTCAGTGTGTGGTCCCCCAAGAAACTTTAATGACAATAAACTTTTTTTTTAGTAATAGGCAATCCCAGACACATGTTTTTGACAAAACAACTGTACATTGGATTAAAAAACGTGGAGCGAACCTCTTAAATTTATTGTGATGTTCTTGTGCTGAACAATAGGAGGTGCATGAATATTTTGCATACAAATAAGATTTGGAAAAAAAAAATTGAGAACCCCTGGACAAGAAGACTAGGAAAATTATGCCAGACAATGCAACTGGATGGTTATTGGATGTCTTATGTCACCTGTTGGATCTCTCTTTGTCCCTGGAGTAAAAAAAGTGTAGACTAAATGCTTATTATTATTTTTCAAATAGTAATCTGTATTTGAAACTATATTTATGTTTTCAGTCATGGCAAGTTGTTGTTTAAGCAGAGACTTTGCAACTTTACCATTAATTTTTCTTTGACTTAAACCAACCATGCAAGTAATTAAAGTGATTTCCCATGTGGATCAATAAAGTTTACGTCCGAAGCTCTGTAAACTGCTGCGTGTGCTAGAATATTGATGGATAATAACTGAAGCATTGCAAACAGCCGGGAATGCAAAACAGAACTGACTTTCTTTGAACACAGCACCGAGATATGAATAATGAGCATACCTCCATAACGTGGCTATTTTGGCTCTCTGTTGATGTTATGTTTTGCTTGCAAGGCAGAACTAGACAAAACACAACCCAGGGGTACCATAGGACTCTCCAGTTCAGAGCTATGCTTCCAAAACAACCTGTGTGACGCATACAGATACTAGATAAACTACAAACTTCCATTCACAAAGTCTCAAAGCACACACACACATGCGAGGGGAATTCAGGAACTACAAAACATGTCCGTCCAGTTTTTTTTTCTTCCTCCTCGAGCCGTCCTAAGATATAGTTACAAGAAGCTGAAAGATTTAGCCGTAGGGAGACAAGGAGAGCTCTGTTACCTGGTCAGCACTTCCTCGGATTTACAACGCCGTAGGTCCCCGCTGGATTCAACCATAACGTACACAATGGGATTAGCTTTAATACTATTAGCTGGATCTCACGTAAGACCCGCTAAAACTACACCTGCATTTGCAATTACCAAGAGGAAATGACTTGGAGTGAACTTTGCCCAAGGAGGACCAACTGATGTGCGCTGTTAACTACATTTGGAGGAACGCGGCAAGGAGCATCATGCAAAACAAACAGATGGAATGGACTATGATGGCTTTTTTTGTAATCTACTAATCACTGGAAGAGCAGGGGTCTTGTTGGAATAAAACCAGCAATTTGGCGCGAAGTGGAGTTGTTCAAAGTATGGATAAGTCACGCTAAAGCTGGATTTGACCATGCTGCTTTGCTTTGGAAGTCGGAGGAGAACTCAAAACCCTATTCAGTGGAGCGAAAGGGATTGCTTACTTGCAGATGAGCCGCAAATTATTCCGAATCCATGCTTTCTCGACACAGGTAAAGGTCACTTGGCTTTTGCTTAGTAACTGTGTATGGGCATAAAAGTAGTTCAGGTGGAAATATGGAGGAAATATCTAAGACTTGGGATGAATAGTTATGATTGACATGGTGGTCGTGAAATATCAGTAAAAATGCCATAGATTATTTTTGTGTGTTTTTTTTAAGAGATGAACAAATCCCTCCAGAATCAAACAGTCTGCCATTGCCTCATAGAAATTTGCTTAAAAATACAAAAGTTAAAGAGGTATCTTTTTGTTTTGGAATTTGCTAATTTGACCAAATATCTAAAAATAAACTTCTTGCCTCTAAAGCTTATTCTACACAAATGTAATCTAGTTGATCTCATTTTACTAAAAACTAATTAGAGGCCTTGTCATTATAAAACAAACTGAATGTGACAGTTGATTAGCAAGCAATTGTCCTGGGTTATATGTTGCAGCTGTCAGATAAGACTTCCAATGAATGTGTTAAAGAGAGGGCACATTCTGTTTATGACTTTCACTTTTTTTGCATTTTTTTTCATTCTTAGTTAAGTATTGTCTTTATTTGTGACTCTTCATTAATTTGAGCAGAAGCATGTTGTTGAATGAGCAAGTCCTTTTTTAGCCACAATGGGGCAGTGTTTAGAACTAAACTTATCATGTTTAGTGTTGTTGAGGTGACCAAAAAATTATTTTAACCAGTTTTCTAAATGATCTGAAATTGTTTATCTACTCTCTTTTCAATAAAGCCACAGAAAGAAAACTGTTAAAATGTACCTGCTGTTCCAATTACTTAATATGGTAAAATTTTTTTATTACCAATAAAACTGTACTTAAATACTGAAAGATGTAACATGGGAAACATGACCTGTTTGCACAGAATTTATCTGATTCAGAAAGTCTCCATAAAGAGTCTTTCTATATATACACTGTGTGTTGCGTTATTTGTTTGTATTTTATTTATTATTTTATGAGCACATGGTTCCCCCATTCTTCAAGCATTTCTTTAATGTCGTTAGAAATAGATTACACACCTTTGCTTAGATTCTTATCAATTCTTACCAAGTTAAGTCTTTTTTTTTCTTTATTATGTTTTTTTTCTGTCTTTCTTTTTCTTTCTTTTTTGTGTGTGTTTCTTGCTATACCTCACTCCTTTCAGATCCTTGAAACTTCTCTCTCTCTCAGAATACCTGAACACGTTTTTATGCAACAGGTGTGGTTTTAAAAAACTAATATCTTCTGTCTTGGAATATTTTGACATTTTTCCATTTTAAATGTTTTTTAGATTTCTTTTTGTTTTCCCATTCCTCAGCTGAACACAGCCAATATTTATTTTTCTAGTTGTTACATTTACATTTGTCAGGTGGTTTCTCTCAGAGCTGCTTTTCGCTCTAGAGAAATGGGCAGGATATGCACAGAGCCTGTGGGATCCACTCCTTGTTTTCCATGTTTCCCAGGGGTGGAAGGCAGCTGAAAGTTCAAACAGACACACACTCCCTCATGCTCGGCATGGCAAGAGCTCAGAGATTAAGGGGTTTGTCTGCTCCGCCAACAACAGAGATTGTGCACAGTTTGTAGCTTGCCATAGAAGTTTTTTTTTCTACTTTATTTTTGTTTTATTTTTTTATTCTTGCTTTGGAGTCTTTACATTGAGTTGTGACGTTAGTTGGATATGTATTTTTGTTTCTTCTTCTGCTGCACATGTGGGACAGGTACCAGAAATGTGCTGAGAAAGTCACAAACTTTATGCTTGTGAGAGAGCGCTATGTGGGGAGACACAGGATGCAAGTGGAGGTGCATACATTGTTCATCTTAAAATTTGAAGTTTTGTCCCTGTCAACGATGGAGGATTTTGCCTGGCACTGGAATCAAGTCTTCAAATGAAGGACTTAAGCTGAACTCTGTGAAGTTATATGAAGCGTAACTTTGAAATGGCATTGACCTCAGTAGTTTGAATGAGCTTGAGGGAAAGTTTGGGAGTGAAGTGCCATGCTCTTTCTCAGCAGTGGGACAGTGGATACAAGCCTGAGAACGACAACTTTTTGCCAACAACAGCAAATAAAACAAGTGAACAATCTGTCTGTTTTTTTGAAGGAGTCCCAAAGAGATGAGCTGGTGTCAGACAGAATGGGCCAGGACACCCACACCCAGGCTGAGCAGAGTCAGCCAGCAGGAGAGATAATGAGTGTACCTCTAATGGAGAACAGCCCCAGGCCGGGCAGGGCACGACATGAGCTCAACAGGTCGCCCCCCCTGTGCCGTACAGGTACAGCTGGGGGCTAAATGTGGTAGAAGGAGTTGAGGGGGGAAAAATGAAGACTGACTGGTCTCTAGAACAACCTTACAGGAACTTTTCTGTGTTGAATAGAAACGTGGCACAGGCAGCTGCTCAAACAGACAGCCACAAGCACTACAGCCACAACTCTGTCACGCTCCCTACACCGGGCCTGGTCCGCAGAGATCATGACTCTGTGGGGGGGCACAGCTCTCTGCCCAGGGCCATGCTCCGACGATCTTGCCAGGGTCAAGGCACTCTGGACAGGAAGACGCTGAGCATGTATGGAGAGCCAGCCAAGCAGCAACAGGAAACAAAACCACTTGAACCACAGCCGAGGCTGCGGCGACCCAGGAGTGTGTGCATGCTGGCTCCAGGACCTTTACTGCCTGAGGTTCGCCAACCACCAGAAGGCAGAGCACGGCAGAGGTTGTTCAGCTTAGGAGCAGGAGAGCAGAGCTGAGAGTAGTAGATGGCCTTGGTGCATTTCCAGCTCCACAACCCCTGGTCCCACCTGAGGTGAACCCCAGGGTCCGCAGCAGGAACTGGAGGCCCAGACCCGTCAGTATGACTGTGTTAGAGCTGAGGAAGAAAGGCTCTGATGATGACTTGGATAGAGGGGTTGGTAGAGATGGTATGGGTTTTTCAAAGGGGGATTTTGGAGGTTATTTGGTAAAGCACAAGATAAGAACAAAGACAGGGAAAGTGAAGATTGTGTAAGGTTGAATAAGTCTGACCCTCCAAGGAGTACTCTAGGTTCGTTAAAACGCAGTCTTAGTCTGCGAATAAGGAGGACTCGACCTCGTGATGTGGATTCAAAGGATTCTGTGCGGATTAAAAATACCACTGAGGAGACAACAGTGCCCTCGCGACCCTTCTCATACCTCACAGGAAAAACCCTTCCCATGCCTAATGAGAAGGTGGACGACAAAACAATGCAATACATTAAATACCACAGCATGGGGAAGGTCAAAGTCATGGAGGTACCCCTCTACCCTCAAAACTTTCAAAACCTCAAGAAGAACCCAGTTTTTGGCAGCTCATAGCCAATCGTTTTAGAAGGAGAGAGCAGCCATACAGTGGCAAATGTGAAGTGCAGCAATCGCAAAGTAAATGCACCCGCCAGTTTTCCCCAGGCAGCAATAATGGCCCAGAGTCAGTCACCATAGAGACTCTGGCAGACATCAGCACCCACAAAGGTCAAGGTAAGATCCCCAGAGTTCTCAGTTTATTCCAAAGTTTCATTCTCCCACCATTGCTACCCCCCCCCCCCCCTTTTTTTTTTACTTCATAGAAAGTTATAGCCCGTGTGAAACACGGAAGTGTGCTTTTTAGGGGGACAGGCAAATGAGAACCACATGGGAAATGCAAGCCTGGATGACTTTCAAATGCGACTGGTTTCTTACAGTCTGCTTGGAATGTCTATTTTGGGGCAGTGTACTTTGCCAGTGTTTTTCATGTGTGAGCTGGGTTTGTAAGCACTAACACAGCATTACTTGGCCTTGCACACAGTTTTGAAGTTAATGAAACAACTGTGGTCCAGCGACTGTTGTGTGTAGACCCAGACTAGTACTGCTGACTGCTGTGGGTTAGAGCATTAAGCTGTGGTACTGGAGCAGTTAGTGGGTGTAGTGGAGATGCGCCTAGCAGAGAGACAAGCTAAATGAACAGGGCTTACATGTCTAATGATGGAGGAAGATGAGGATACTGTGTTTAATGATTAACTCTGACAGTAATGCATTCTAACTGTTGCTGGGATAGGATGGAAATATTTGCAGCTATGTGATTTAATTGCTGTCATTTGGTATGTTTTCAGTCTATGATTTCACACCTTCTCTTAACACTCTCATTAGTTGTCCCTGACAGCTAAATGACTTGGCTAATGGTTGTGTGCACTTACATAGCATTTATCCTCATTAGGACACTCTTTGAACCCGCACTACACAAGTTCAATTTCTACTGCCACATTGAACTTTAAGTTTCGCAGGTCGACTTTGTTTCTCCCTTCCTTTGTTTGTGTTCACACGTGTCAAGTTGTCAAGGAAACCTATCTCTTCAGGCCACTGTGCTAAGTGCTATTTGTCCATACTCTCTGCAGCGTTGACTCATTCAGCGTTAGGAATGTAGGTGTGCCGATGGGCCTGAGTGCAGCAAGGTGCTTGGTACCCTGGGCGGGACTCTGTGCCTGTTGCTACCTGCCTAAGTGTTTGCTGCTAATTTAACACTGCAAAGTTTCTTTTTAGCTCTAAATATACATTTAGATAAGAAGAACCTCTTTGTATAGATAATAGTTAACAAAATATTCTTATGAATTTACAATTCATGCTTTTGCTTGCTTTTTGTATATAGATTTTGAACAAGGCTAATGTATGGCTATCATTTGCCACTTAATGTTTCAGTAGACAACATAGCATAAAACATTGCTCATAAATGCCATGAAAAACATACTTTTTAATATAAGCAGCCTTGAATCTCCGCAAGTCTAATCTGTATGTTCCCAAGACAGATCCTACAACAAAAAATTACATTTGCGCACAATTGGTTTTGTTTTTTGTAAACAAAGCTGGGGTCAAATCGAGACCTGCGTTTGCATCCTGCATAAAATTTTAGTATATAGTATTCTCTGAAAACCAGAAAGTGTGTTGTTTACATGCTAGTAGTTAGCTTTATGACAATGTGAGGATATGCCCTGGCTTCTGAAAGTGTTGAAATATGCATTTAAGCTTATTACACTGAATCATTAGGATGCTAAGAAAACATGAGTAATGCTCAAATTGTTTAAAACATATTTAACAGAACTAGTTGGTTTTAGACAGTTAAAACGTGTTTACTGTGAGTGAAATGCAGAGGACAAATTTATCTCAACTTTAACACATTTTTGCTAGACTGTAGACTTTATGGTCCTGCATAGACTTCTGTAGTTATTTTATCCTTTGGCAGCATTCCACTGTAAAGACTTCATATATTGCTTCAGCCTGTTTTCCGCAGCAGCAGGTGTTAAAAATCCACTGACGGGAATCAATTAAGACCTAAAACAACCTAATAAACCCACCTTTACAAGCTAACTTCAGACAAAATTCCTGAAACTATTACCTATTCTAAGCATGTAACTCCAGAGCACATTTTATACCCAGCACCTCAGGCCGTTTCAAATGAGTAGCCACATAATACACCTCCACAGTCTGGTTGCCAGGACCAACATTCCCTCGAGTTAGGAAGCTTAGATTTTGTTAAAGAAAGTTGGTGAGTGAATTGTAGGTGCGCTGCAGACGTAGCCGACCCTGCCCCACCTGTAGATCAGTCATGCTCTGAGATCTGTCAGGGTCAGTGGAGCACAGGCTGCTGTGGGTTGGGGGCTTCCTGGGGGTGCAGACGGTGGAGGAGGGGCATAAAGTCAGGAGATGTCTTTTAGGCTAGTAAAGTCATGGGAATGGGATGCAGAAAGAATGCAGTAAGAGATAGGTGTATTTGAAGGTGGAGTTGGAATGAATCTGTAGCCTGGTCAAGCTGACAAACTTAGTTTTTTTTAAATAAACACTGACTTTCCACTCCACTATTTTCCTCACATTTACTAAATTAATTTTTCCCAATGTGAACTTCTTCAATTAAGCGTAAGGCTTGTATAAATAATTGCAGCAACATTGTTTTTTACAAAAACCCCTTGTTAAACTATATTGTTGCCTGTTTCCATGGAGATGTTCCAACGTATGACACTAAAATTGTCCAACTAAAATCTGCAAAATTGGCAAATCAATTTTCCAAATCAAGTGGCAACATAAGTCACTGGTCAGATATGTGTAGAGGCAAACCCACGAATAAGAATGCATGGTTTTCAAGGTATTTAATTGAAATTATTTTGGAGACTGTTCTAACTTACTGAAATGATTGTTTTTAGAACAATTGTTTCTGTTTGAATGAGTGCTTTGCCAGATTGTGGTTCAAAATAAAGTTTATAGGACAGTATGACTAGCGTCCTAGTTGATTAATCAGAGACCAAAATTATTCATCTAATAATTTTATTTCGATTATATATATTTTTATTTTTATATTATTTTTTATTTAGAACATCAACAAAAGGAGTGATTTAGCTGAAGATTTGAATGTAAATCATTGGGCATCATTGTTGTTGAGCACAGTTTGACTCTGATAAATAATCTGACCATAGATTTTTTAGTTGACTAATCCATTGACATGCTTGTCTTTAGTCAAACCAGATTGACAGATTATACGTTTTTACTTTTTATTAAATGAAATGATCTTATCCATGTAATAATAAAATGTGTTAACAGGTTAAAGCGTATTAGACCCTTTCTATCCAACACTGTCAACTTCTTTAAGCTCACGTAACTCTACTTGCTTGTTTGCTTCCCACTTGCGGCAAATTGCATGTAGTCTATGAATGACTGACTGACACAACAACATTGCACTACCATATATTTAGTCTTCCACCTTATCATCACCTGCTAATAGGGCCCCACCGCATCGCCGTTAAACCAACACGGTGTAAGGTATCACAGCTCTACAACAGACAGGAAGCAGCCCAGTGATGCGTGCTTTTCCTAACTCACTCCGACTCGCCTATATATCTATTAAAGAGTTTACGCAAAATTCCCCGTGTGATCCTTTCCTCTTTTAGCTTCTCACAGACAGAAAATATATTCATAGCGATTTGAATTCCCTTTTTACTCTCGTCTACTTGCCTTTTATTTGCCGCAAACCACTGCCAAATGTATTTTCTCCGTCAAAGTTGAACTCGGGCTGCTTAAGAAACGGGCAATTTGAAAAAGACATGAATTATGCATTTGACTTCATAGCAGCCGTGTTGAATTTTGAAAGATAGATGGGTGACAGGAAAAAATGGACCAGCAATAATGTCGTCTCACTAGCAGGGAAGTGTATGATGTCGCAGATGCAGCTAACTTTGAAAAGTCTTATAAGAATGATCATAGTATTTGTCGAAGCAGAAAGTTATATTTTTCAGGATTATACCATATTTCCTCAAAGACTATTAAATCTACAAAATGTTACTTCTAAAGTTGCCTCAAGGTTGCCTTGTTTTATCACTAAATGGTGCTGTGAACCTTGGTTATTAACAATTTAACAACTCAAAAAACAGTTTGTAGCTTTTACGGTTTTGAAGCTTTTTTCTGCATTTTAATACTGTTTTTGTAGTTCTGTATCGTTTTATTATTCTCAAATAAAAGAGTAATTATGTTTTTATATCCTATTCACAATTTTGAATGCGTCTAATTGCCGTTTGTTTACATTGGCATTGGAATATAGATTTAGCGTTCTCTCAGCTAATCAAAACTTGGAAGCACGTTGGAAGGAGTCATTTCCAAACAGCAAAACCAGATACACAATATCCAAACAAGAAGATAAAGCCCATCCAAATATTCAAAGTCAAAGAAGATAGTGCCGCAGTAAAGACATTTTAGGATGTTGTGCTTGTGTGTGTAAAAGTTAGTCCAAAATTTGTTTCCTTGCTAAAATAAATTGCCAATAAACACTCACATTTATTGGTGAAGGCAAAGGCACTGTGAATAGACATTTAAATTTGTGTTTTGAACTGTTCATTACCGGTACATCTCAGACTTTGATTTCCACAGTAAGGTAACAATGACCAAAAATGCTATGATATGACTGGGAATTGGTTATTTTAAACAAAAACAAGGAGACCCATCTTTATTATTCTTTACAGGTCTGATTTCTTTATTTGTAACATGTTATAGTACTTCTATAATAATCAAAAATCATATTGTTGAACTCAAAGTTATAAAGTACTGCTTTCATTAAACTGTCAAATAAATTAGCTCTGGCAATATCGTCAAAAGTCATTTTCATCACAATATTGATACACTTTAATACCAGATATTCTCACAAACACCACCCACATGACATGTTTTATCCAGTTTGGAAAATAATAGCTATTTTTCTTCTGTGTTAATGATGCATGTGAGAAAGTCAGACATGAAAACACAACCCACAGTTTTGAGCTCCCCATGATCGCATTACCAGCCTTATCATTAGCTTGTACAACACAATCAGAGCAAGTTGCTTTTGATGAAAATCCATGAATCGATGCGTGTTTGTAGATAAACTAAGGCTTTAAGATCTCTGCCTTTCAGGGAACCATGGAGCAGCACCGAAATGAGATTTTCCTTCTCTTGTTTGTCGCTGGTGGGATTTGTCACATTTGTCTTGACAGATGTAAGACATTAGTGCTTTGAAGCCTTGCAATACATGATTCTAAAACTTTTCTGTCTTTGTAATTGCAGTGTGCAAAAGCAACCAAAAGAAATTCAGGAAATTTTTTTGTATTGCAATAGTATAAACTAAGTTAAATTATGCAACTTGTTGCACAATTGATATTGCAACGGCTGATGCTCAATATTGCATCAAACTACATTAAATTTAAAGTGACAAGATTGTTTTTTAATGAATCAATGCTTTTATTTATGTAGCACATTTACACAAATTTATAATGATTTAATACTAATAATGTTAAAGGACACATATTATGCATTTTCTTCTGTTGCTTTTTTCCTTCAAACCTGCTCCAAAGCTCCTCCACTTTGGAATCTCATGCACCAGAACTAATAAAAAGTCTAGTAAAGTCACACAAGGGTTGTGTGTGTTTTCTACATAAAAAATTCTAGAGCTCTATTTACTCACTCCAAAGAAAATTACAGAGGTTATTTAATCAAATCAATCTTGCTGATGTGCTAATCCTGCAGAAATGCTCAAAACAAGTCTGAATGTTTTATGGACTTAAAACAGTGCAGAATATCCATGACATCACAGATCTGGGACATTCAGAACAGTGTTTTTGGGAGAACAAAAAATATCTCACAAACAAAACTTCAGCAGAATTTTTGGTGAGGAAGCAACTTTACAATAGTCAAAAAGTTGATTTTGCATAATATGTGTCCTTTAATAATTAATTTTATTTATTGGGACCTTTCATGACACCCAAGGACACCTTACAAAACATGGTTCAAAACATTAAAAACAATATAAAATTAGATTTGCAATGAATTAGCCAATCTAAAGAAATATCATCTCTTTTTCATCTATTATTCATCTTGATTTCAGTCCTGAGTCTTTTAAAGTCTTTATTTGAAATTATTGTATCAAATTATAGTATACTGAACTAGCACAGTCATAATAACACTTCAGTAATTAACAGCCATACCAAAAGAAAATATAATTTTGTCAACTAGACAATTTTTTAGAGTGATTTCGCCACACATCAAAGTAGCTTCTTCAGTTTCTTTCTCAGCCTTATGGCAGTTTTTTCCTAATACTGTTAAGCTTTGTTAAAAGTGCACGTGTAACCATTGTGCCTAGAAGAGACCCTCTTGAAGGCCAAATATTTCATTTTGTGGCCATGCAAGCCCCTCAAGGTAAAACACAGATCTTTATTATTACATGTATTAAAAAACATCTAAATGACAAAGACAACACAACAGCCACATTTTATCACACAGCCCTGACATTGCCTGAATATTGTCATAAAGATAATAATTTAGGAAGAATATTAGATTTTTTTTTTTTTAACATCACCCAACTTTACGCGCCACTCAAATAAGTAAACATCTTCTGAGAGGATGCTATGGTCGAGCATGTTAAAAGTAGTCTGTTGAGGAATGTCGGTCGGCTGCGGGGTTGGCAAATAAGGGGGGGTAAAAAAATACTAATTGCAAGCTTATCCTCACTCTGTAATTTACGGCGATGGGAAAGCCTTGGTCAGGAGGCGAGTCAAAGCCAGAACGCCTGCTTGAGACCTCAAAACTTTTCCTCCTGCCATTTGAAAAACCACTCTACTATAGGCACTAGAATTCTGCTCACATTGTACTCCCACATGATCGCGCTGAATGGACAATTTTATGTAAGCGGACATGGGCAGTGAAGTGAAAGACCTGACAAACAAGCTAGCAACTCGAATTTTTCTCCTCTGCAGAAGAGACAAAGAGGCTGGTGTCCTCTTCTGAGCATCCCGAGCGCAGGGGCTCTCTGTTTCCATAGGCATTCTGGGACAGTAATGTGGGGCAGCTCATATTTAAAGAATGACGCAAAACGGGGCACATGGATTCAATTAGGGGGTTGCTTTTTGGAACTGGTGCACTGGCTCCCACTATGGCACAAAGTTTGGGTTCTATACAGACAAGTAATGTGATTTTTAGACTTTAAGTACAGACGCAAATTTCCATGTGAACTTCAGTAGGAAATACATAATAGAGTTTCTGTTACTGTAGCAAGATAAGAATCAAAGAATGTGTTCTGTTTGTATACACTGTCCAGGCTTAGTAATAAGAGGTTTGGCGATGACTACATTGTCAACTGACTGTCATTACAGAGATTCTGCACTGATAATTTTATTCAAAGTGGCACTTAGGGGAAGAATTATTTACAGCACAACTGACTAAATGTGGTTATTAGCTTTGTTTCACTGTATGATCCAAAAACCTGTATAAGCAATACGTGGGCTTATCTGGTTTGTCAGGTTTTCCTTTGTTCTAATCTTTTACTCATCTCTTTTACGTTTTTTGTTCTTTGAATCTCTATCCAAGAACATGTCATGATACACAATACAGTTTGCCACTACTAGATTGCAAAAGTTGTGATTTCATCTGCATAACTACAAAGTTCCGTAGAATTTATCATATTATAGCATGTAGCAATAGCATAGTATTTCTGTCTGTACAACTTTGAATTCTGAATGTAAGAAGTTATTGCTGTGCTTGGAATGTTTCACAGCATTAAAATTCAAAATTTAATGCAGCCAGCCAAGCATTTGATATGATTTTCAGTCAAAAAACAATGTTTCTATATTTTAGCAACATAATGCCTGTAATTTATGAAATCTTCAGGGCAAAGACAGGACTCCATGAAGGTAAGCATTTGGCAGACAAGTACAACTTCTTAAACCATGTGACATTTTGAATCATTTACTTTCAGAGATTTTATTGAATGCAGTTTACATTTCAGGGTATTATTTAAAAGTTTTATGGGATTTTTAGAATTAACACTGTTTTTTTTTCAATGTAATTGTTTCTCCAGCCGCCTTCACTGTGACTGGATGAGTACTTAGAACTGGGGTTGCTTGACAGGTTAACAGCATAGATAAGAGGTCTTGTTATCTATTGGTCACGTTTTACAGCTATCTGTCCATTTTATATTTTTATATTTTTTTTTGTTTAGCATAATGCAGGCTGTTACAATCTATGCAACTGTTTTTGCAGGACATTTTTTGAAAATCTCCATACAACCTTTAACTTATTATCGAACTTTAACATACAGACTTTATTTTGGACCTACACCCGTGACTGATGTTTTCAAATGTGTACAATTCACAAACAACACAAAAATCAGCATGCCCAGTAGGCCTGTCACCTTTTGTGTCTCTGCCCTTCTGGATGGATAAATGGTGTGGTTATGGTCAATGATAAGGGAATGTACTGTTCCAAAGGTGTCGCATGTGTCACCGGGCAAAAAGTCCATTCGGTTGTTGGCCTTTGGTGACATTTTATTTCACTCCACGGTAATCAGTGCACTGGCCTTTGTTCGAAAGTATCCTGAAGAAAAAGTATCCTGTGTGAAATCAGAAATATGATGTGCCAAGCTAGTAACATTTGAAAAGGTTATACGTCAACCATGTAAAAGAGCAATGGGACGTCAAGAATGTTGGCATGTTTAATTCATCTTTTATAGCAAAGTACTGATGGCCACATTGGTAAAGGTCTTTATATATGCATTTTTTCCATCTCATTAGTGTCAAACTGTATATGTAGGTCAGTTTTTTACAATTAGTTCATTGTAAAACACTAAATTGATCTAAAGCAGCTTAGAAATAGAACTAAGTCAATTGACTTCCGGTGAAAGCTGGAAGAACTGATGAGCTCTGCTTTGTAATTCTAAAACTTTATTTTTACAAGCTGCACATTTTCAATTGCATGATGTTAGAAAGTGTCTATGTGACAAGTTTGAACTCTACATGAAACTGTATACTTGGAACCTGAAGAAATTTTGAATAAATCATGTTTTTAATCCTAATAGACATCATTTATACAAGTATATTCCAACTAGTGAATGCCTCTATCAACTAAAGGATTTACAATACTTGTATAGCTTGCATTGCGGCTAGACCAGTTTTATTCATTCTGATACATTTCTGCAAGGTCACTGTTGGGTTATTTTTAAGCGCCTATATTTTCTCAAAGCCATTCTAGATAAGCACTTCTTCTAATAAAAAGCAGGCGTCTGACAACAATAGCTCTTATGTTGGAAAACCCCTCGGCGAACGATCGAATAACCTTATCGGAAATGTTGTCAAAGAGCCGACTCTCTGTGCACTCCCAAACGGCATCATCCCAGCCTCGTGTTGGGACATGTATGTCAGCTCGCCGCCTTCCCTAAATAAAAGACTCCTCTGTTTTCTGCTAGGCTCCAGCGCTCTCCACCACAACAAGAGAGTCGCCCCGAGCGGCACAAGCCTCATTGTAAATACGGGTCAGAAATAAGTAAATATTCGATGTGAGGGCTCTATTTGACTCTAATTGCAGTGGGTTAAAAGGGGTTTTGACTGGGCCTATTCCCATTGTGAGTCATGCCACTATTTGAAAAGGCTTTTGGGGAGTGAGAAATAGTGGTGCAAGTTTGAATGGTTAGCGTTTATGTTGTCATTCTTCGAGCATTGCCTACAGCACTTAAGGAAATAGTTGCAACTCTGCGGAACAATAAGCATGTGTTAACTCAACACTTTTAATTATGGTTCTGACTGAGTTAGCCTTGCATTACTTGTTGGAAGGCAGTTTAGTTTTCAACCATGTTTAGGATGTTGAAGCGTTGATCCAAAGCAGGAAGAGGAGACTTTGTGCTAATTGTTGTTGTGACAATCCTGTGGGAAAGAAGTGCAGCTTGTGGAAGTTGGGTAGTCCTGTCTGGTCTTTTTCACAGTGATCTTTACCCAAATGCCAGTGGAAAAGCCGACAAGTTGGATCAGGTCTCATAAAAGGTGTCTGTTGAAAGGGATTAGCCAAATCCCTTTCTAGAGTCCACACCAAGCTGAAAACCCAATATTGGAACAGAGATGGAACAGAGATACTTGCCTTAAAGGATCTGGACCTTATATTTAACATCTTAAAACATGAACAACAGAACCATTTCATTTTCAACGTTTCCATCTGTTTTCTTTATTAATACATTCATTATTCTTCACAAAGATTTTTTTTAATTTTTCGTTATTATTGCATTTTTTTATTTAGTACATTCATTTTTAGTTGTAGTGTATTTGATGCT
The DNA here is from genome assembly GCA_038363315.1 of Mugilogobius chulae. Classification (NCBI taxonomy): domain Eukaryota; kingdom Metazoa; phylum Chordata; class Actinopteri; order Gobiiformes; family Gobiidae; genus Mugilogobius; species Mugilogobius chulae. The sequence goes on along the minus strand of CM076395.1, from coordinate 37,018,608 downwards.
TCACAATAATAGATGTTCTGCTGAATATGAAGACAAACCAATTTAACCCAAATTAGTTGTACTAACTATTTATTTGCAAATTATATAATTGACTTTTGCTGTAGACTTGAGAGAAAATAAAACTAATAACTGTTTTGACTAATGTGTCCCTTAGTTTCTTAGCTTTAAAGCTAATTACTGCAATGATTCATACTCATATTATGTTCCGCAATTAAAAGGAAATTGCTTTGCACAAATTTTGACTAATCTGAAAAAATAATTTTGTTCTTGATATCATGCAGTGATTTGTTGTTTTTTATTACACCATAACAAAAACTAACTTCATCATCACATTTTAGGTAACGCGGTAATGTCATGTGCCAAATCAGAAGTGACCATAGCAACTAAAGAACCGCAGATATAAATAGCACGCCTTAATGATCTTTCCGACTACAAGCTGTGACTCCAGTGCTGATGCACGTGCGGGAAACAATTTGAACTGTCACATCATCTACTGACTGTGCATGTGTGTCACTGCGTGGGTTAGGTACATTAGCGAGAGTGCACTTTTTGTTTTATTGTTCAAAACTACTACTTGTAAAGATGCTTCTTTTACGATCACAAGACAGCAAAATGAACCCACGTAAACCCTCTTAAGAAACACTATCTGTCATCAACCTTCCTTTGTGCTTCTGAAAATGACGTACTTACTGTCTTTCTTGTAATTAGTATGTTCGCTTTTGGCTCCATTGATTGCATTATTCACTGACGATCCATTGATAGAATTTATCTGCCTGTAAAACACTTTACACATATTGTATCCATCATCTCTGCATATTACATAATTGTACTTAGCATCTTTTGTCTTCTTGCAGATTCTTTCGTCAACAGCCAAGAGTGGACATTGAGTCGATCGGTGCCAGAGCTCAAAGTGGTGAGTAACTTTTTTATTGAGGCACGTAGCGCGTTTTTTCTAATGAGAATGTTGTCATGGAGACACAAGGAGGCTTTGCAGCAGGACGCGCGATGACTGACAGTTTCGGGCTAGACTGGTGGCACATCTTGGGTCTCATCCCACCACAACAACGCCGCTACTGCCAAAAAGCACAAGCGCCACTCTCGTATGATTTAAGCCCGATCCCCCTTTGAGAGTACTCCACCATTGTGCCAGCTGATATGATAGTTCCACCTTCATTCTTGTCGCAGAAGTACAATAAAACTGGGATTGAATGCAAGAGAGAGAGAGCTTAAGAGGCAATCTGGTTTCAAAGCGTTGTTCCTTTTTAGGTTCAGAAGGTGTTAATTGGCAGCTTCAATTTAAGACTTGGGAACATGAAAAGGCTAAATTAAGTGCTCCGCTAAACACTCTTTTACAAACTTAAGACAATTTCCTACAAGGTCAGGCTGGTTCTCTGAAGCTATTAGTCATGAATCAGTCTGTTCCTTCTCGATTCACGATGAAGTCAAATGATTTGGTGAAAGTTGGGTTGGAGTAGCAGACTTGAGGAGTGAGCTATTAACAGCAACTAAATGTATGCAAGAAAATGGCATCAAATGAAGGAAAAAAAAAAACAATAATCAAGTATATTTCAAACTCAATTTAAATACCAAGTAAAAAGCTCAGTAGTGCTTTCAGTGTCACAGTAATTATAATGAAAAAAAAAAACACATTTACTAAAACAGTGGTTCCCAACCTTTTTTCCTCAAAGCCCCCCCTGACTGAACCGGAGACTTGTCGAGTCCCCCCTGTTTAAACCGGTGGCTTCTAAATTGTTAATGAATGATAAAGATGACATTACAAAAACATTTATTTCAGCCAAACAAACAACTATTGTGGTGTTTTGGTGCTTAAATTTGTGTTTTTTTACTTATACATTTTCACTAACTACTTTTAGAACTTGACCCTCTGACCAGACAAAGCTCTGGGGACCCCCTGGAATCTCAGGCGGCCCCCCTGGCGGGGCATGTTCCCCCGGTTGGGAACCACTGGAACACAGTTGCCAAGACTAGATAATATTTCCTCTTAAATATGATTGTAAGGCAAGATCCGTGCTTCCCATACCATTATGCTGTATAGAGAAGGCAACCCACCCTGTCAACAACCTTTTCTACCCTCTCAGTAAAAACCTACTTCTTATTTGAGATCTTTAGTTTCATGTTAAAAAATCTCATAAAATACCCTTATAAGATGTATTTTATTAGTTTAACTGCTATGAATTGCATTCAAAATCATCAATTATTACCATTAATTGTAAACCAGCAATATGTAGGTCTATCTTTTCTTCACATACCCAGCCAAATCAGCTCGACCAATTAAAAAATACCTAGGGGAAAGAGTGCACAGGAAGGCAAATAATGTTTGAGGTTATTAATTGAAAATGTTTAATGTTTTGATTAGTTTTGCAATCATTGCTATAGCATAAACCTATAAAAACTTAGAACAATACCATTCTAAAATGAATGCCTTTTTAAATATTGTATTTGGTATTCATCTGTAATATTGAATATTTTGGTAATTCAAAGAATAAGTAATTTGGTTAATCAACTTTATGATGGGCTCTCATTTTAAAAATTAGTTTGACCCATGTTCTCGCTCTTTGTGCAGGATATTGCTAATTGTTTATAAAGAAAGTGTCGTTACTTTAGAAGTAATGATCGTCTGCAAAATTATGGGACTTTAACATCAGTTTTGGTCTGATTTGACTTTGGTCAATCATTCTGACATGTCAAGCCTACATTCAGGTTTGTAACAATAAGCATCTTTGCCTTTATGTTATTCTTTTAAATGTAAAAAGTGTCCAGTCATCCTAACGCAGAGTACAAGCTCTGAATAGAATGTGACAATTCACTGACTTCTAGGGACTTCTCTAAAATGGAAGACTATGGGAGCAGCGAGTGTGCAGCTTATTAGAATCCAATATTGAGTCTCTGCTGCTCCAAGTCAGAGTGCATAAGCTGAGCCAATATTTCACTGAGATAAGTTTTCTTTTTACTTGCTAAACTTGTAATTCGAACCATTAATGTCTGGAAATTTAATATAATTGCATTCTAAGATAACATAAAAAACACTTTTATGCAAAAAGGCAAGGGCGTAATCCCAAAAGAGAAACTTCTGGTGGTAGAAAATGGTTTAGTCAGAGTTTGGAACAGTTACAAAATAGTTGGTCTTCATTTAATGTGGGTTGGTCCTTCATTTTAATGTTTAGAATTTATTTGATTTTTGTAATTATTTATAATGTCCTTGTTCAAGAAAGTGTTATTACTGAAAAATCACATATCTAGGACAAAACTGTGCTTTCCCTGAATAGTTTTAGAATGATTTTGAACTCATGGCAACATGGCATCAAAAATGGTACTCTACAGCTAAAATCCTTTCAATAGGTCTTTTGTATGAGCTTATTGCAGATCCCTAATAATTTATTTAATTTGATAACCTTCAGCTTTTGCAGAGGAATTGTCAAAACCCCAAATATGCCTAAACTTATGTAATTCAGGTCCTAACTACAAACACCAGCTTTACTGCTTCTTATATTTACCAAAGAAAACTTGCAGTAACTAAATTCAGATTTAGGTCTTCATTAGACTTTGGTTTTTTTTTTCCCAGTTCAGTCCTCAATAATCTTCTTCTCGAAATCCACATAATTTCTGATGTTGCTAAAATGCAAGCTTGGACAATCACAGCTTCAGCATTTGCTAGAACTCTTCTTTCTCTTCCTGTTCCTCAAAACATCCATGCCAGGTCTTTCAAGTCTCAGTTAAAAGTAACAGAGTGCTGATACAACATTTCATTTGATGCCGACTATAGAACAGCGACCCGCAAAGCTTCACATTTAAAACAGCGGGACACCCCAAGTCAGCGGTACATTTCAAGACCATTTTTGTCAACGCCAATGTTTCCAAGTGCGCGCCTACAAACTTTTTTCTTAACCTCAACCTCTTGCATTCTGTTGCTCCTGCCATAGCTTGTGATTCAGCTGCTGGGAGAGGATTGGGGGTTGGTAAAGGCTCGTTCTCCGGAGTCTTAAACCTCCCTATAATTAGGACCATACCTGCCGCGAACACCCACTAATGATGCAGCGACAGTAGGGTCGTGGTGGGAACGAAAAGCGGAGGAGGGTCTTTGTTCTTCTCAGATGCAGTAGTATGGCAGGCCCACCCTCCATCAGGCTGTTGCCCCCTCCCCAAAGACACGGCAACACAAGTACTCCGGTTTGATCTGGGAACGTTGGGGAGAGGAAGCTGGAAAAACATAGCAGTCAAAGCGATTACATTTAAACCCTCTGTGGATGAGCCACACACAGTTGGCAACGAGGAGAAAACTATCATTTTGATAAGCTTTTGCTTGTGTTAAGCAGCCTTTTAAAGTTCTATTGTAGGTTAAAATTGCATTGCATGAGTAAATATTTAGCTAATTGCTAGAGAATCAGAAGGATGCTGAACAAAGTAGGCATAAAACAAAAAGCAAACACATAAGTAGTCATTGATTAAGCAATTCACTTCTAAATCTAATAAATCACGCAGGTTTTCTTCTGTGTCCTACGTATAATACAGCCTGCTACACCAGAGGATTTTAAAATCAGCATTTTTTATACATGTGCAGATAGACAGATAGACATGAAGACATTAATGTACAACCATTACTAAGAGATGTCGCTAGGCAGCTTAGCTTGGCTGTGTCGAAGTTACATAACATGCTGGAAGCTTACACTTTGACAGAAGTGTAAGTTAACTCACATACATAACATGTTACTCGAGTCACGCCTCCCTGCTTTTGCATAGAGGTAAATCAGGCTAAAAATCTGTCAAGAAATCTTCTAGTATCCAGTTGCCTTAAGCCTCTGTCAGCCCATTTTTAATAATATGGAAGGCATAGCTCTTTAGCTATGCCTTCCATATTATTGCTTGATTAATTGGTACTTACTGTATGCTCTATTGTCCACGATTTAGAAGTAATGTCTGGATTTGCAACTCCATTTAGGTCACTTTTTTTCCTCTTTTTTTCTATGCTGCTTAAATCAAGTTATTTGAAGACCACAGAGACCAAACTAATAATTGGAAAATAATTGTCTGGCCAGAGTTATGCTCCCATATAACAAAAACATTAACTTTAATTTGACCTGCAGCTAATTTGTACAGATAAGACTTTACTTTTAACGTTTGGACTTTGGAAAGCTGTATTGTCACAAGCTGCCTTCATAAAACACCATGGAAGTTACATAATAAACCTTTTTTTACAATGCTGTGCTATATTCAAAACAACAGAACAACTCCCATCTATCATGTCTCCAATTAAGGTCTTGCTATTTTTGAGCGCTTGTGTTTTCCCCAACTTTCTGTCCCTAATAACCGTGTTGCGTTTTGGCCTTTTGCAGGGAATTGTGGGTAATCTGTCCAGTGGGAAGTCCGCCTTGGTCCACCGGTACTTGACGGGAACATATGTGCAAGAAGAGTCTCCAGAAGGTAAGAAAAACTACCCGTCTTTTGCCCTTTTAACGCGACCTGTTTACCGTGCAGAGTAGGGCCATAAATATGAGGTTATGCAACATCTATAGACTGGCACACGTTATATAAGTTTGACTTGGTCTTTTCTTACCAATGCATCAAAGCAGAAGTCTGACTGTCTGACGCCTGGCTGTTTATAACTCAAAAGGAAGTATTGAGCACCGTACATGGAAATCTGTTTAGTGATTGACACGGCCTCCTTTGACAATTAGAATCAAGCTATGTAAAGCAGGTGTGAGTCACGATGCAAGTGATCTAGACTATTGTCACTTACTTTCAATCAGTTTTTAGCATACCTAATATTTTTCATTATTTATGTTTGTATGAAAATGTATAATATTACTTCTGCTTTTGTAAATCTATGTTAGCATCTGCACATTTCTACACTGCAAAAAAGGAACTTCAAGAAAAGTTAAAGTTGCTTGATTCAGGCATTTTGACTAATTTAGCCTTGATTTAAGGTAAAGATAGATCCTTTTCCTTTTCCGTTTCAAAGTGTTTCAAACTGATTCAACTGATTTCAAGACATTGCTTCTTATTTCAAATCAAATTATTTGCCAATGGGTTAGGGAAACTGTTTTTACATTGGCTAATTTTTGTTCTTTCCTTAAAACCAGATAGAAATGTCTTTAAACCAATGAAATAGTCTACATTACATAAGCAATTCAATCTTATCCAGTGAAAACAGCTCAAATCTGGATTAAAATTCTGATTCCAAGTCTATTTAAGCAAGTCTAGATTATAGTTTTTGTAGTGTAATTTCAATGGCATTAACCTTACTAAAAAGGGCTTTAGTAATTAAGCAAATGAAAGAATGATTTAGTTATTTAGCACATTTACACAGACAGAAGAAGCTCAGCGAAAGTGAGTCGCCTAAACACCTGGCGCCTCAACCTCCGACCACCAAGCTTTCCCTAACCTGCATGTTATCGGTTAGTGGGAAACAGTGCAGATCGATCCCGCCATCCGCTCTGCCACTGTGCACCAATAATTAATCAACTAATCCTGACTAGATGACTTTAAAAAGTAGTTTGATTTTGTAATTATCATAATGAGCACTAAATGCATACAAAAGAAAAAAAATTATTAAGCATTATTAAAACAAAATGCCAAAAAATAAACTATAACCAAACTGCTTTTATCAATGCAATATTTTCTGACACTATAAGCATTCTGTCACCATATTTTAACCTTCTATGTTAAAAACTTATTTCAAAACTCTGCATACACTCTTTTAATCGTTTGGCTAATCAATTAATTTAAATAATATGTGGAAAAACATTGCTAGAACAACCTTTTAGTCTTGGCCGGGTGAGTAAAAAAGTGTGGACAAAGGGCACTTATGAGTAGTGATTCTCAAATGTTTAACACCAAATAACACGAAGAATAATGTTTGGGTTCTCTGGTACTTTTAGATCTAAACTCAAGACTATAGCAGATCCAAAACGGGGGTTAAAATGGTTTAAGAATCAGAACTAAGACAAAAGTAAGCCATGGCTAAAGCATTAGACACTTAGACCATCACGCTTTTACTCCACTTTAGTGTAGACGACATAAAGATATGATAGCTCTTACATAATATTCTTAGTTAAAGCTTGACCAGTTTACATCTGAGTACTGAAGTGTGCAGACCAAATAATGCTGACAGTATGCTCAAAACTAGTCTGCTGCAGTTTCCCCACTTCCATCACTAACAGCTTAATGACTTGGAAAAGAACACAACTTTACTCAAGATACATTGACTGACTGAAGTGCTTTCACCACAGCAGAAGAACTTCAGATAGTCTCTCAAAGATGCTTCACAGTAGAATGGACATTACAACTGCAGTGACAGAGAATTACAATTCAGCAGCTCAGTGGCAGAAGCGGCAAGCACACTCGCAGCAGAAACGTTTGACTCCCAAGGGGCAAGCGGGCTTATAAAATCAAATTTGCATGTTTCTCCCTGTGTCAGTGTGCATTTCCTCAGGGCACTCCACTATCCCCTATCAACCAAAACATGCAATATTCACCAGCTAAAATAGTCCTGACCCAGCACAGATTGTTTCCCCGGGCAATGTGACGGTTTCTGACAGGTTGCTCTAGTGACACTGAAATATGAGTCAAAATACTAGATGTAATTTTACTTTACTTTACTTTATATTAACAAACAAGTAAAATATTTGCAGATTATGCACATGACATCCAACCATCAAAATTTCATCTCACATCTTACAGTGGTGAAATTACTTCTGTTTCCATATTGCTATATAAAGTTTGCTTTTTTTTCTATGTTTTTATTAAGATTTTCTTATACAAAATAAAACAAATGTGTCGACAAATGACACAAATAAAAATAAAAATTAAAACAAAAAACAAAAACACAAATAAAACATGTGACAGACAAATTTGGTTATGCTGAAGTACAAAATGTTACTTTCATGTGCGTGGAAAACCTTTCAGTAATATTGATGAATATCGGGTCCAACATAGTCCAAAAATAAGCGCCAGATATTTTAAAATCGGTCTACACTGGTATGTATAATGTTTGTAAGGTACTCCAAAGGAATCAATTCAAATACAATTTTACACCAACCACTAACAGAAGCAGTTTTGTCACTAATCCACTGTAAAAGAATATTTTGTCTTGCTGCAAATGTGAGAATAGCAAAAAGTCGTTTATGAGCCGCAGAAGTTATACGAGCGCTAGGGAGACGTAAAATCAAGGACATAGGGTCCATTTCCAAGTCCATATGAAATATATTTTCAAGTTTTGCCATATAAAGTTCATTTCAGCTTAAAGGCGCTATACTCGATTTGTTTTAACAATAAATCTTCCCCTAGCACAGATATCTTGTTCATCTATTCAGGAAAAAAATCAGTTCACAATGTCTGTCTCTTTTTCATCATGTCTTATTTAATCACCCAAATCCACAAAGTTTGTCTGTTGTTGTTGTTGTTGTTGTTAGCATTGTGGCTAACTGCTGTTAGCATGTTCGCTTCTAGCAGCTGTGAAAAAAGCTTAAAACACAAAATGGTAAACAATTTGTAGAAAGCATCAGGTAAGTGAACAAAACATGTAGACTATTGTTGGAAGCTAAACATTTATTATTTGTTTGTTTGCATTTTTAAGGAAGTAAAATTAAGATATAGCACCTTTAATAGTCAGCACATCACCTGTATACTCGCTTTAATAAAACTATTGATCAAAAATTAGTTTGATCAGAAAACATCTTTTAAACCTTATTTCTTCACTTTGAGATTATTACTGTATCTCTAAATCATGACTGGAACAAGTCCTCCTGGACTAGAACGCACTCTGAATCAACTCATTCGTGATATTTATTGAACTTTTTTCAGTGTTTCATTTCGGTGTAATTATAGCAAGGACTCAGACATAGAGCGCGTAATTAGTTTCTGGCATTTTGCAGCACCGAGGGACCAGAAAAAAAATCCTCCCAGCTTAATTAGTCCTTCAGAAATCAATGGTAGAAAATGGTGCAAAACAGAGCAAGTGCTGTTTTCTGTAATCAAGCCGACATGTCCACTCAAACTCGCATCCATCAACAACTCCGTGTGCGACGTGTGCACTTGCTCCGCAGTCGGCATCTGTTGAATTCTTTGTTTTGGTTTTTTATCTTCTGGAATCAAGACACAGTGGAAAATACAAGGTGAGGAATCAGAGAAACATTGGTAACAGCCGCGGTTGTTTTCTTCACTGTTTTGTTCCTGGGCTTTCAGTATGATCTGGAAAAAAAGGTACTGGGGTGTGTTGCTATGGAAACGCAGGACGGTGCTCAGTTGCGTTGTGGCGCCATGTCAAGGTTTGTGCCTCCGTGTAAGCAGAGCGTGCTGGCTGCGTGTTAACCATGCTGTCAGACTATGTAGTAAACGGAAATTAGAATGCCTTTATCTTGTAAAAATAAATGTTTATTTTTTTTCTTTTGATTTCAGAGTCTTCTGTAAGTCCTTGTTTTGCTTTGGTTCTTCTGAGAACTGTAAATGCTTTGTATGAAGGCATAATGTGACCTTCATAATTATGTAGTGTTTTCTTTAGATGGTAACTGCACCACCAATTAAGTCAGTTATTAAGCTGCATAATTTCAGCTGAGAGGAACTCTTTAGGCATCATGCTATTTCATTTATCTACTGCAGTGAATCTAAAACTTTTCACCCTTAAGTTTCACCTAATATATCTGACTTTCCAAGTACCACCCAATCTAAACTATTTCAGGTCTAAATTTAGCTTATAATTGATTAAACAGAGTCTAAATCAGGTCTAAAACTTTGGTAAACAATACATAAGGCAAGCTAATGGATGCTTATCCCAAATGAAGACCAAATACTCCAACTGCAAATGGCTTAAAGGACAACCAGAAGCAGCTCAAGCACCACCAGTGACTTCCCTGGTTAAATAAAGGTCAATTAACTTCTGTATTTAAAAGTACATTTGGCAGGTTAGACTGCACCTTTCAGCAATCCTAGTGAACATGTTTGCATTTAAAATTTGATTAACCATTCCAGATTTTGAGTGACTTTCTCATTGGACGTTCTCTATTACCTAAAATCAAAATAGTAACAATCGTCAATTTGTATTTGAGACATTATGTATTATTTGACAAATTAATAAAATTTGATTAAGGGCTATAAGTCGCTACTTTTTCACAGCTTTAATCGGCTTATACCCAAATATGACTATTATAGATTTTCATGGACTTAGTATAAAAAAGTAAGGCCAGTGTACTTTCTTTGTTCTCTTTTTAAAATCTAATTGGTGCTTATATTCAGGTGCAGGCAATGTAAAAAAAAATCATGTATATTTATGGATAGAAGCTAGGACTGCAGACTGTGAAAGAGCTTTAGCTAATGAATTATTATAATGTCATAAAGCTACCCTGGCTATATTTAGTATACATTTTTGTCCAATCACAGTATCTTTTGTCAAGTGTTATTGAGTAGGAATAAGCACGTCACTAAATTGAAGAAGATCACTGAATAAAACTGATGCACTACTAATTTCACAAAATGATCCTGCAAGAATGTCATTGGAAAATTGGCAATTACAGGCTAAACCTAATATAAATGTAATACAGTGAATACAGTGAATGTAATGTCCTTCAAATTAAATTTCCACATCGAGCGTGACTTCTTCAGTTGCCTTTTCTTTTTAGATCCTCATTATAGCTGAGTCCGTTTGTGCGCATGCAACACTGCTAATATGCTTCGCTATTTATAATATCCAAATACAATGGGATGTTCTCAGTTTAGCACAAAGTCTGGCGTATCTTTTTGTTTTGTTTTGTTTTTTTGCTTTCAGATCTTGTTGTTCTCTGCGTAAAGATGTACGTTTATCCTTTGGGGATTTTAAAATCTTGGATTGAGAGACGTGTAGAGGAATAGTTTCTCCGTCTTTGTGGGGATTCTAAAGCTCCATGACTTCAGTAAAAGCAGAGAAAGTGCTGGCGCTGTGAATCTGTCTCAAGCAGTGTCACACCCGCAGCATCTGTCAGGACTTCAGAAGCTGTGCAGAGCCAAGGGGGAATTTCCTGTTTGCCATGGGGGCTAAAGTGGACTTAACAAGATTGGAGTGTGACTGGAGGCTAGCATTTTAAGAAACAGAAATATTGGCTCACTAACATGTCTCAGATATGTTAAGCAATTCATTTCCTACAATTTACTGTTTGCTAAGCTGATGATAAGTGATGTTAGCTTTATCTTATGGAGTTAAACCCTTGTGGTTCCTGATAAGCATGATAAGTGTCCACAGAATTACATTAGCTATAATAGAGCTTAAAGAAACAAGTGCGATGGAACAACTCTTTTGAGAATGAGGATATTTTTGTGTGAACTCCTGGCATCTTAATTCATTGAGCCCATATTTTTTTCCTGTTTGCTCACATATTATGCTAATTTGACTTTAATCATGTTGGTACCTCTTCAAAACACACCTTTAGCCTCATTCGCGCCTGTTTGATAAATCCTTTTTAGTAAGTCCCTTCCCTCTAAGCCTTAGCAAAACATTTCAAGTTACAATTTGTTTTGTGACGTCAGAGGTTGAGCTCTGACATTTGTGCTAGTTTCATTACAACTGTGCCTGCATAAGCATGGTCTTATTTGTAAGGTGTGTTAATCTTACCTGTCTTTATTTTCCACTGTGCTGTCAGTGAAATTCCAATTTAGTTGAACTGATTATTAAAATATGTCAAAGTAGACTGAATATAAAAAAATACACAAACGTTTTTCCTCACACACATATTCAAATGCTAAGTAGAAGGATTGAGCACAGTTTGTTTAATTGTTCTGGACTGTCAAATAAATATTATTAATACATGATCAAGTCTATGTATGATTTCCAATATGTGCATTGTTAAAGTGTCTCCTAGTTTAACACTGCCGTTAAATGTAGTTGTTGTTTTAAAAGGCTGCCACATATCACGAGTCATGGTTACAAAATGATTGAAACCTGCTGATGTTAATCTCGCATGCTGCTGGGATGCGAATCTTACATTCAAAAGTGATGTTTCCGACACAGTGTTATCTAATAATGATCAGACCTTGACTCGAGCGAGTGTTACGAAACTGTAAATCAGAGCCAATATCCGTTCCGTCTTCCTCTGTGCACACAAAGGTCTCCTGCTTAAAGCCACTCAAACAATTCATGATCGTTCCTGGACCTTTTTCAAATGTGTGCATTATTCAATTTGGCCCAATTGCTTTCTGCATATTTCTGTATTCATAAGGCAGTGTTTTCACTCCCAGGGACATCTGTAGCCTCCCGACTTTCTCATTTGAATGTTTTTAATCTTTGCTAGATCGCAAACCATTCAAATGATATGCAAAATCTAATTTAATGTCTGTCTCTCCCATTGGGTTCTGCTTTATCTGCCAGGCTAGGGGCAATGAGCAAGTTTTGGAATATGACGAGGACTGCATGAAGAATGGAGACTGCATGAGGTCCAAGCTGGTCCTCACCCTCAAGTTTTCAAGATAGTCAGATGTTTTTAATTAAGTTACATAGACTTGCTGCGCTTAATGTATTCATTTAGTTGTATTAATTGCACACAGCTATTGCATTTTTGAAATAGCGACTGCTTTTTAAAGACCACATCCGAGCTTTGTAGACTTTATAATAAATGCAAACATCAAACTATGAAAAGTACAAAAAAAAACACTGTATGTGATTATATTTGAAGCACCAGTATGGCGTCAATATTCCTCCCCCGTTTGTACATAATGCCTTTACCATTCACATCATATGTTTCTCTCATGTGTCAAGAAAAAGACCCAGTAATGTTCCCAGTATAATAACTGCACATTACAGCTTTTTTTTTTTTATTCAGTGCACATGGTCCACATGTGTGCTTTTAAAATGACGAAAGAAAACACATTTCCTTTATCTACACCCTCTGAAAGCGAGGCCATAATCATGCCACTCATAATGAAAATGAAAAAAAAAAAAAAACAATTCATCATATTCAGCATGCACCTTCATCTAGCATAAATTAATGCCAACCACAGTTGTAATGATGATGATGATTTTGTTCACATACATCAAGTACTGACTGAAAGAGAACTTAGTTGAGGGAGTGGTCATGTTGGGGGTAGGGATTTACACTAAATGTTTCTATTTCTTTCGAGCATAGAGCTGTGCTAAGATTTATGCTTTATACTGTCTTGTATGAGTCTATTCAAAGTTTAAACCCATACAAAAGAAAATGTTGCCATGTATGTTCTGAAATATTCAGTCGTCACAACACATTTATTACAATTTAATGCGTCAATACCTTGACAAGGGCAAGCTAGGTTTATTCCCTGTAAGTAAGTCCCGGTTAGGCTATAGTTTTTTTTTGTTTGTTTTTTTGTGCCATTTGTAGATGGAGCTTTAAATCAATCTCTGATGCAGACTGACTGCCTTTTTTTAGTAGATGCATTTTTTTTTTAACATGAATGCCAAAGCAAATGTCAGGAACAGGAACCTTAATAACCCTTAAGCCAACTTATTACAACATTTTTCTGGCCCAAAGGTTTCATTCGACAGGACATACCCCAGTGAAATGGGGCTAGAGTGGTTAAGGACATTCAGAACATAGACAGGCCCTGTTATTGAATATTTGTAGCAGCCACACGTATAATGCTCTTAATCAGTGCACTACTACATTTTTAAACCCTGGTATTCTTTTCCTTGACTGGTTCAAACTTTAAAGTTGATGATGTTGATGAATAAATGAACTTTGACTTGCTATTGATTACATTTCTCTCATACTTCATGTATTTAAAGGCTAAACACTTTAGAAGAGAGCCTAGTCCATCTTAAAGGTTATTGGTCTCCACTTATTATATGCATGCCCTCTGACTCATCCCTCACTGCCACTCCTGTTGACCTTCTGAGCAAATTTATCTCTTTTTCACATCTAATTGTTTGATTGCTGAGAACAAAGCGTCCTGGTGCCCGATGCACCTGCTCGCTCTCCTCCAGTGAACACTGCATCTCCCCAGGACGTGTGACAGCCGCACCACTGAACTGTTTCCCTCAGCAGCTGTGCATTAGATGCGCTAAATGGCATTCTCTCGCCCCCGTAATTGGCTCCAAAGAGACCTGCTTTTCCTGTTGACATATACATCGTACAGACAACCCTTTGGGAGATCCAAGCTGAGAAAGTCTGCTTCAACTTTTACTCCCCCCTGCAAACTTTTATCTACGTCAAGCAGTGTTTTATATTAAATTTGGGCCAGTTTCATTGTTTTATGATGATGTATCTTTTTTCATTGTGATTTTAACTTCTTACAAACTGGTGGGGCATTAATATTTTCTCTACGACTCTCTATGAGCAGTCCACAGGAGGCACGTTATCATCCAGACGTTTGAATAAAATTAACTATCAATAAAATGTTATTTTTTTCCTCAGGTGGGCGATTCAAGAAAGAAATTGTTGTGGATGGACAGAGCTACCTTCTTCTGATCAGAGATGAAGGCGGACCTCCAGAATTACAGGTACAATTACAAGACAGTATTTAAAAGCACTACACCCAATTTGCTTTTTTAAAATTTAAGCAATTATTTTAAGCATTTTTACATCAGTCAGTGTTTTCGTAACTATCTAAATGCATTTTGAGTGTTCAAATTATTTACCTCAATGTATTTTAAGCACTTGTCACAACTTTAAATAAAATACTGTGCCGACATGCTAGTGACAGTTAGCCACAATGCTAACAACAACATGGTTTTGTCTAAAATAGTGGCAAGTGGACTACAATTTGGCACTGTAGTTCTCAACAAGAAATTATACAAAAAGCAAAACTTGTACACATACTAAAGATTGAGAAACACAGATATAGAAATTTAAATAATTCAGTACTAGTTAATGTATTTATTGCATGTATTTAATTACTAGAGGGCTAACCCATTTTCATACGTACTCCGATCTCTGCATTCCTAGTGGAAGGTTATCATTGATGAATTTATATGCTTCTGCCATTTTTAATATCAGGTATAACCAGTGGTCACTGCGACTAGAGTGTTGGCAAAAGAAGCAATAGACACACATGAAAAACAGACAATGGCAGTTTTTTTGGGGGGTCGAGTTTGTTTGCAGCTTGTTCTATTCTTTATTAACCTGTTACCCAGGTTACACTGAGTGCGAGTTCGGTGCGGGTCACACAGAGAATGTGCATAAAACCAATGTGCCCCTGACTGTACACCTGACCTCGGAGGAGTGCAGGTGCCGGAGCCGTGCGGGTCTGCAGAAAAAATCACATGAAGTCTATTTTTCCTGGAGATCGCAGCGGTTTGATGCGGGTTTCAAATTATTATATGAGCTTTCTCACAGGAACTTATGTGAATCAGCATGGTTTCAGATAAAACTGGACTACATCTGACGTAACAGGCACTTTGTAAGAAGCCTGCACGTGTCCTGACCCGAACCTGTCTCGCAGTCAATGTACACCCGGCGTTAGGCTTTGTTCTCTACTGTTCCTGCAGTTATATGTAAAGCTTCATTACTACTCATCCACAAGCTGTGAGATTACAGACCAAACTGCAAACCAAACAACTCGGAGTACTGAGAGAAACTTCTATCGTTTTGTATAAATCATAAATATGCTTTGCATTTACATTAAACAAAAATGCTTCTCCGTAGACCGGACTTGTGTTTTCTTGCTTCCGATCAACATAAGTTTAAGACAATACTTAATAACCCATTTTTAAAGAAAAGCAGGTGCTGAACACAGTGCACCTTCAACACAAAAAAAAAATCTGGGTAATTCATATGAATGGACAGTTGTAGAATCTGCAGTATCACAGCAGGAGGAAGGATGGGATGGATAGGATGAGTACATCAGAGAGGCGGCTCATGTTATATGTTTTGCAGATAAAGTCCGACATGACAAACTGAGATGCTTTGAACAAGTACAGAAGAAAGATGGAGTAATCTCTAAAGCAATTGTAAGGCTGGAGCTGCCAGACAGGAGTTCTAGAACCCGAGCAAAGAGATGATTTATGAACACAGCGAAGGAGGACGTAAACTTGTAGAAAATATGCGGCCAATATGGGTTTATTTGTTGTCAAAACATAATGAAGCTAGCTTTTTCCTTTTGTTTTGTCTTGCAGCTTAGCATAGTCTGATATTGTCAATGCCTAAGCCTCCTGCTAATACTGTGATAGGAATCATAATTAAGTTGAAGTTACAAAACAAAGAAAAGAAAAGCATAGCGATAGGGCTGTACACTGCTGCATTATACAACTGGGGGCATTTTAATCACGGTCAGTATACAGTAGAGAACAATAAGATGCGGTAAAGTTTTTGATTGGGGCCATGAGATGTGGACATGGTAAATTTAACCTTGCTGCTCCTAGTTGGCTAAAACATGTTTCTGAAATTTGAAAAACAAGACGAAAAATGCTACGTGCCCTCTCCAAAAATCCTCAAACATTCTCTGAGCCAAACAGCCCATTAGAGAACAAGAACCGTCGAGAAACATTTTCTTTGTAGCGAATTGGTAGCCGTTTCTTTTTAGACGTGAGCCGAATGCTAAGCCGCTCAGATGCTCTGTGTTTTTACAGCAGCAAATGAGGTTTGGTGGCTCCTATCAGATGGGATGGTGGATCAATATTGTCTATAAAGATTGTGTTAAATAATTAATATGATAACCAGCAATGACAAACACAAAACCTTCAATCAATCAATAGTCTTTGTACTAATGGCTTGTACTATCAGGTCAGTGATAAGAAAAGAGTTCAGCTGTAGAGGGTCAAATAAGGACCTTTATGACTAATTATAGATACTACTCCTGTTTTTGTGTGTGTTTTAACAATATTTTACAACTGTAAAAGATTTTATTAAATTATTTACCTGTAATAATCTCTAGCAAATGCTTCAAATTGCAATTAATCTTTCTATTGTGTTCCAAATAGTTATAATTATATGATATGATAAAACAGTTTGCAGTTTGTATTTGTAATTCTCCATTTGAATATGACTAATATTCACAAAATGCCATAATGCAGTTATTTTTGTGTGGCAGTTTTATGATATTCATTGCTGGCTCTACAAAGGCAATAGAAGTGGTCTGCAAAAACTTAAATCGATGTACAAAAAGGTCCATTGAGTCAAGCTTAAACTAACTGTAGTTTCAAATACTTTCAAAGCACTTTGAAGCACTGAAGTGACCCCGTCTGGCACTGAAGTATAGTGCAGACAAAGAATAAAATCGACTGAAACTATGCTATTATATATGTATTACATGAGACTATGTAATACTTAGCTCATTGAAGAGGTCAACTAATGATTTAACATATTTTGGTCATTGATAATTCTATTGATTTCTTTGGACTAATAACTTTGTTGTTTATGGCACACAAACAAAAAATGACTGTGTGAAATTTGACCAATACAGCAAAGAAATACAGTATGTCTAACCAAGTTAAAATTGCTTTAGTAAATTTAGATATTATATCTTGGTTTTTAGCAGATTTTGCTTTTCAAGTGAATTTATCTGCCCATGGATCATCATATCATAGCCTATACTTTCTTGATGCAAGCGACATACAATTTAATTTTTTACCTAAATGTAATGCTAAACTCAAGATAATATATTCTTAATTCATGAAGCTTTTACTTGCCTTGACAAAAAAGCCGGAAAAACAGACATTGAAAGACATTTTTACCTGTCTAGTGTAATTTTGAAGTAACCTTTGATCCCTAAGAAACCTTCCTTCACCTCATGACAGGCATTGTAATGTGTGTATATTAAGTTAACATTTTGATTACTAAGTTATCAGTCGATTATTGAAATAATCAATTAGTTGCGATTAATTGATTAACTTGTTGCAGCTCTAGCTTAATGAACACAACCCACAGCATCTCACACAACAGACAGTACATTCATTCATTCATTCATGATCTCCTGAGCTTGCTGTGCAGTTTTAGTAACTAACAGACTCCTCTGTTTTTCGACGCAGAGATTTACGGTAGCTTTGCATTTATTTAGATTGGGGAATAGATGCATTTGGCTCTGTTGTCAGCCGCTTGGATAATTAGCAGCATAATTAAAGGCCTCCATTATGTTCCCACTCACAGGAGCAAGCCGATCCGAGTTGTGGCTTGCAGGCTTGATTCCCCCATTCATTCCCTATGGGGGCCGGGGCGAGATGCAAAAGTGAATGAAACAAGGATGAGAAGGAAGAGGAAAACGCCTAGAACGCAGTCAGCAGTTGCCAGTCTTTTTAGTACACAACGCTCCAGTAGTTATGGTGCGTGTTATTGATGGTGATTAGAATTGATGGCATTTGCTCAAGGGAGTCCTCAGCGCGCACGCTCATAAAGTTTGGGGATTATTAATGACCGGTTGTTTCTGTGACGCAGCAAATGCAGAAATGATGATCGCAATGGGGGTAGAGCCAGGCAGATATTATTTTAGCAGTAGTGGAATCATTCATTGTCATTCCACCTTGTGTGCAGACTGCAAACATGAGCTGTCGAAGCTATTACCACACTGCCCCCTTCTGCTAAAGCAAAGAAGTGCAGGAATTTGACCAAGGAAAGTTAAACTGAAGGAAAGATGAAGGTTTGTCTCAATAACTTTATAGCTATAGGCTTTTTGTCCATTGTCCAGAAGTATAAATAATATGCTGCGTTCACCTTGGAGAATTTAATGTCATAAGCCTGATGGTAAACGAGTACAAGTGGGTGTCATTAAAATTTTAGATATATCATGAATATTGTGAGGAAGACCTACGATTTACATTTGTCCTAAAATGTGTCAGAAGTTTAAAGAATATTACTGAGAAACAACAAGAAGATATACATTTTGTCAATGCAAAGGCCTTAAAATAACATTGTAGATTTCAGTGAAATATCTCATAGTATTTCACAAACTGTTCATTTCCATCAGTGGCTAGACTAGCTTTTGGTATCACAACAAAAACTAAATTCGAAACCCTATTCATTTTAGCTCTCCTTTGTATTAAATACTATCGACAGACAGAATGTTGTGATGTTACATAAATACCACCTATTTAGCACAAAGCAGCAACAGAGGTTGCGAATCGATTTTTTGCCAAATCTGAGCTGAACAAATGTTGTTTGAGGACATCGTGTAGATGTTGATTTTAAGCTTGTCAAAATATCAAAAATCAATTAATAATCAATATTGAAACTTGCATTGAAACACTGTTTAGATACTCATCGATACTTCAAAAAATAACCTTAACAGGTTAAAATGTATATTTTGAAGTTTGATTATCCTGAACTTTATCCAAGCTAGTTTACAACCAAAATGTTTAATAAAGAAAGTAGAACATCTCAATCTATTGTAAACAAATTATCATTGTATTGTAATTATAAAATCAAGACTTTTCTTAGCATGAAATTTGACACTAGGCTCAGACAAACTAGTTTTTACATCAAAATCCCTACATTTACACAAATTTCATGTAATTTCTGTTCATTCTAAGCTTTCCACAGCTCATGTACGTGTGGGACCTGTAGAAAGACTATTTAACAATTACTAAATTAGTTGCGATTATTTCATAATCATTAGCTGCAATTAAGATTTGCAGCTAATTGATTATAGATTAACTTGTTGCAGCCCTATTGTCTGCGTTAAAAATGTGTTGCACCTGTTGGCCTTGCGTCATCACACATTTGTCTTTTTATGATCTTGTCAGAATGTAAACATATTTGTCATTTAGCTACTTTCTAACAATAAATATAAGTTAGTTCAAATCTGTTGCTTTTCGAACAGGGAGTCAATACATCTGTTTCTATTTGATTTAGATCAGTTTTGCGCGTCACAATAAACAAAATGTGAATTGCTCATCTGCGGTACATGCTGTATGTGTCTACTCATTTGCTTTATGTATGATAAGTTGTTCAACCAATTGCAACTCCATTTACGCACATGTTAATTAAGAACCATGTCTGTTTTTCCTCTTATAGTTGAGCTATACCATAATTATAATGTTGTAAAGTCAGTCAAACCTATAGTTTCCTGTTGAGGCTAAAAAAGTCTTACTTACCAGAATACAGGTATTTTTGGATTCTAAATGCTCTGTAACTGTATACAGATGTACTCAAGTTATCATTGCAACATCACTACAGCAATAACCATTTTGTAGTTGTTTTAAAAAAAATGTTTTCCATAGCTTTGTCCGCTCTTGTTACATCAATTTCTAGAAGATTGGGTTGAAATGAGTGAATGTACTATATTCTGACGTCTCCAGTGAGCAGAATGAGCCTCCAGTGGCTGTAATCCCCACTATCTCCTCTGTGCTCTGTTCCAGTTCGCTGCCTGGGTGGACGCCGTGGTGTTCGTGTTCAGCCTGGAGGATGAGATCAGCTTTCAGACCGTCTACAATTACTTTCTGCGACTCTCGAGCTACAGGAACACAGCTGAGGTCCCCATGGTGCTGGTCGGGACGCAAGGTCTTTGGTTCAGGATATTACTGCTTCGATTCTGCAAAGAATATATCACCATATAAAACCAGGGATAGTATAGTATTATAAAATGGAATGTTCAAGTTCCAAAGTTCAAATACTACAAATCAGTTCTTTAAGGTACTTTTTGCATGAGGTAAAAATATATATGCATACGTAATTGATCCCCTTTGATTTTGCAAGCTCTCTCACTTAGATTATCATTGTAGATGCATTTTTACTGTGATAGACAGAATATAAAATTAAAAAAATTGGAAGTCATTTTGTATGATTTTGAAACAATATTTTTGAGTTTTATTATGTCGTTTACGTATTTCACGTATTTCAACAATTGAAATATTTGGTACAGAAGCCTTAACTAACAATTATAGTGATCAAACAATTCCTGTAGTTCTTCATCAGGTTGACACACACTGCAGCAGGAATTTTAGCCCACTCCTCTATACAGATCTTCTCTACATCTGTCAGGGTTTCTGATCAACAATTTTCTGTAGGATTTAGTTCTGGAGATTGACTAGGCCACTCCATGTTTCTTACAGAGCTACTCTTTGGTTTTCCTGGATAAGTGCTTCAGGCCAATGTCATGTTGGAAGATTTAACAACGGATCTTCAATACTTTAAGGATTATTGGCATCTTTGAAAGCTAATTTTTTTTTTTTACAGTAGAAGATATAGTATTCAGAAATTGAGATTACTACAATTGTTATCTATGTAGTAAACAGTATGCATAGATCATAACAAACATGAAACTTCCCAACCAATGCATTTACAGGCACATTATTGGACAATCCTAATGCTTCCCAAGCAGGACTATTTTATATTAGATGCTTGAATGGTGGCCATTTTGGCAAATAAACAATCTTTCTTTTAAATCCTTGATTGTGGTTGTAGACAATTTCAAAACCTGTAAAAGACATGTTAAACTTTATCTTTCAATGAATGCATAAAAATAACAAGGTGCACATAGTAGCTTAATTGCAGGCATTTTTACTGTGAGCTGCTTGTCTCCATGGAAATGGATAATTTTGCAGGATATTCCAGATAAAACATCTCCTTAGAGACAAGAAAGTGGTTGATGGATCCATAAATAGTGCACTTATAATAAAATTACCTTACATTAACTTGGCTACAGACCAAGACAAGATTCTGTCTGTACAGACGTAGTTGACATTTTCTTTTTTACTTTTAAATCTATATATTTCAGAAAATCTTGTTCTCACTTAATTAGGCTCAGTTAAAAAAAAAATACCATGTGGTTTTTTAAAAAAAAATCCTAAGTAAATAGGATGTACAAACCTGGTTATAACAACAGCAAAGTCTCCTAATAATGCTGCCAAACTGTGAATACCATGAAAGTTGAATGCTAAAAGTTTGACGTTCTTTGTTGTTTTCCTCCCTCTCAGATGCCATCAGTGCAGCCAACCCCAGAGTGATTGACGACTCGAGAGCCAGAAAGCTGTCCAACGACCTGAAGCGCTGCACATACTACGAGACCTGCTCCACTTATGGCCTGAACGTGGAGAGAGTGTTCCAGGACGGTGAGGAGGCCGTACACTCTGATTTATGTTTTACAAGGAGCTAGGGGAGTCGACCACATCTGTTACTGCTGGCTCTGTTGTCTGGTGAAGCGGATTTGTGAGGCGATAATGTTCAAAGGGTAGTTCACAACAGTAGATATGAAGTAGGGTTGTTGACATATCTCATGCCAATTCTGCCTTGGACTTTCAGAACATCAACTTGTAACAGTGTTTAAAATACATTGTTTTTCTGCTGCAATTACATGGTGAAAAACTGTGGAAACAACATAGACCTTGCGCTTTAGTATATCTGTGTATGCCAACATAAAGACATTATTTTTACTGTTTTTAAAGGTCATTTGGTGAATACACAGATTAGATAAATGGCTCTCTTCACTATAAGAATGCATGTTTTTCTAAGAATCTTTGACAAATGAGAATTCTAAGTTGTTAGAAAGTATTGGAAATATGACTCTTTTCTATACAGTAACAGATGTCTAAAGTCTTTAATTTATTTATAAGCAAATATGTCTTTTTCCTTTATGTCGTCTACAAAGTCTATTCTACAAACTCAAACTTTCTCTTCTACTACAGTGAAGTGAAGAAGCTGTTGTTGTTCCTTTGAAAACCTGTCATCCTTCAGAAACATCAGTATATCCTGCCCCACGCACGCCTTATACTTCCTCCTTCGTTAATGTCTACGTGTTGTCTTCCTCCTCTGCTTTAATTGCTTCCCGAAGCCCAATTTGAAATAATTAAAAGAGATGAAGGAGTGTTGGCTGTCTGTGGGAACACTCAGCATCACACTCGCCTCCTCATGCATGTGCTGTGGTCCCAGCTGTCAGTGTAACTTCAAAACAGCTCTTCTATCCCTTAGCGCTAATTCCCGCCCCACCCCAGTCTTTGACTTTATGCTGTCAGCGCAATGACAGGTTTCATGGGCAGCATTAGGGCTTCAAATATGGCTCTACTCTACTCTACCTACTGCAGGTTCGACATAATGTCCTGGCAGGTGATATTGTATTTGATAAGATTCTTCAGAGTGATGCCGCTTATGCCAAGAGATGTGTCATAGCTACACTGCAGTAGCTTGTTACCTGACTACAAATCCAACAACCTGAGGCGAATGCACAACTATTGAGAACATGATGGTAGACTCTAATTCTTGATTATGTATATTTATATTTAATGAAGAATTATTTCCTAAGCTGTTCTAAATGTACACATTTTTCTATTTCATATGAATATGCAGCTGTAGAATAGAGAAAACATTGTACATAGCTAAAATATAACCAGCTAGATTTAACTGAAAAAATTTGGGCTTTTAGCAGCATATTTTAAAATGAATTACATTTGCTTGATTAGAATTGTATTCAGTAACAAGTTGCAAATCTTCTACAAATGTATATATCCCTCAGTATTTGTAAGTTAGTTGCGTTGCACCTTTAATAATACCTGTTTAATAGGATGGTCGATATAATTTTTTTTTAGCTGATACAAATATCCGATATTTGGTCCCCTGCTGTGCTGTGATAATGCAGACTTTGGTAAATGTTTTTGCAAGTTTCTGTGAAGGTTACATATTTACATACGCATTTCTGGACATTTGAAGCATACGTCTGCTCGTTTTACTGCCTCCTGGTGGAAAAGTTATACTTGCAATTCCTGAGAAATATTGGCTCTTTTATATTTCTAATTGAACTGTGTAAAATTATTTTAATGTATTTTTACTGTCAAAGAAAGAAAGAAAAAAAGAAAAGCACAGCACAGCACAACTCATACTAATGTATGTATACATTTTGTGACATTAATATACAAAGATAAAGACCAATCTTGGCTTAATTGTTTGTTTATTTATCCTTTGTATTCTTTTATAAATTGCAATTTTGATGCTTTAAGGACAAATTGGAACTGAAACAAATTGGACTCGGCACACAGAGACTAGAGAACCATCTAAAAAAATATCGGCTCTAAATAAATAACAGCTGATATTCATACCGATATACTACTGTGTAATACATCATATGCATTGTTCAATCCTAATTAACAGTAAAATCAATACAAAATGTACTTTTTTGTTATCATGATCTAGTCCAACCTGATTCACTGTGTTCTCCAATGACATGATGAACATGTTAAAATTTTCCCATTCACTAAAAATAATACATAAATTGCACAGCTTTTTTCCAGTCAAGGAATGTCATATTCCACTGTAGAAAAGCAGTACCTGTCCTTCCTCATTATGCAGGTACATCTAATTGGGCCTGTGGGGAAAATACCGTCTGTTGATTTGTGCAATGTGAAACTTTAAAGGCTTTGGCTCCACGTCAGGACTGTCATTATTGAGAAGTATATTCCCCAGCCAGAGACGTTTAATTTAATTTGAATGTATATCCTTCAATCACATTTTTATTGCATGTGCTGAAGATGAAAGAACAACTTTTTCTATTATACCCAGACTAGATTTGCTGAACTTGTCGATGATAAAATAAAGTTACATAACAAACTGTCACTTCTGCGCTATGACTCAAATAATGAAGTGGTGTTTTTCTCTCTGTCTGTGTTGCAGTTGCCCAGAAGGTGGTGGCCATGAGGAAAAAGCAGCAGCTGTCCATTGGTCCTTGTAAATCCCTCCCTAACTCTCCCAGTCACTCATCAGTCCCTGCAGCTTCACTCCCTCTGTTCACATCAACCAGGTACTTTTCACTCACTTATTATGTTTATTGTTCAACTTGATTTGATTTAATTTTCCAGTAATTTACGATAGACATTGGACTGTGAACATATTTGTATTTAATTATCGAATGCTAAAAAAAATCTTTAGTGGGAATGGATACTGTACGATGTAATCTGCTGAAACACTATTTACTAAACTCTGCTGGAAAATGTAATGTTGCACCTGATTACATCAGGAAATAAGCAAATAAAAAAAACATCTATGGATAAATTCAGCTATTATTGTGCAGTGTACATTTAATACTGTATTTGGCATCTACTGATAAAGCTATAATTTATTTTTGGACAGGCCAAATTAGAGACCGATTTTTTTAGAATTGTCACGTTAAACAAGAAAAGCCTAAAAGTTTTGAAAAGTGTAATTATTCAGTAATAAAAAGGTTTAAATGACTATGTAATATCCAACAAAATGGTCTTCTATTGTAGACGAGATATATATGATGGACCGATTAACATTTTCCTTAAGACACACAGCGGAAAAGGACATCTTTACTAGTACAAATGGAGATATTATAAACACCTGTAATTTGTCATATATGCAATTTACTACTTATTTTTTTTGTCTAAAGAATGTCAATCTTAACATTCGAATTGATATTTGCTTGATGGCCACTGTATTGTTTTGTTTTGATTTTCCTTATTTTTGTTATGTTTTGACTTGAGTATAATTTGCTTTACATTGAGCTGTCACTGAATGCCTAATAATATAAAGTCTTAATAAAAACAAAGTAAAATAATGCATTGTTTAAACTGTCCATTACAGGTTGAACTACTCATTTCACAAAGATGTAGTTAAGTTCATTATATTTAGGGTTTTACTCAACATTTTCAAATTTCATTCCAGTTTGGCCGCTTTTTAGCATTAAAAATTTACTTCCTGCTCATCAATGATGACATCACGCTAGGTAGTTACCTGGCTACAGTGTAATACACTGGCCCAAAACTCTTCAAATGTAACTTTTTTTAACTCGAGCCATAAAATATAGAGGATTTGGGTCGACGTCACTCTCCGCCCTACTGCGCTTGCGTCCTGCAGAAAGCGCGCCTCTCTATTTGTTTACATTGGAAACTTGTTCCAATTAAACAACGAAACGGGATGACAGCTAGCTGCTTTCATCAGGTATGAACCGGTCTGATAGACGTCTGTCCCTGAAGTTGAAACAGCGTTTTTCTCGCCGTTTTTCTCACTTACCTGAAAGTAACTTCTAAGGTCGTAGGATCGAATTTCATCCATAAATGTTAACTTAGCAGCATACCTTTTGTTTCGCAAGTGATAACTCTTGACGTTAGCTGACAACGGAGCTTTTTTGACTTGTTTCCACTGTTTGTGTCTATGTGCGGAGGCTCTTTCTACAGGCGGGGTGCGCGCGCATCGCCCGTGTTGATAACAAAAAATCCTCTATACTAGAGCTCACTTTTTGTTCAATATGTGTTTACAGGGCCATAAAAATCAGTTTCTTGTGAGGAAATTGAAAATGTCCTTGTCTCCCTAGTGTGATGTCCTCAGTTTAGAACTCTGCTCTACTTCCTGATATTTTCAACATATTTTCACATCTTTTTTCAACAAATAATTTATAATTACAACAGGTATTAATCTACCAAACTAAGTCAAAAGTTGAAAAATGTTCAAACCTGTCATACGCACTTTAACATAATAATTAGCTAAAATATTAAAGTAACATGTTAGTAAAAACTTTCACTTACAAATCCTTTTAACCTTGCGCAATTTGTTACATGTAAACCACAGATTAAAAGAGATTTAACATGTTAGTCAAATATTGTTTATACCTGTTTAATGTAATGTGCTCCTAACCTGCAATTTTGCCTTCCTCTCCTCTCGTCCTCTCCTCTAATCCCTTCTCTGCCGCTCCATCCTTTCCTCTCCCCAGGCGGCCAATGGCGGGGGTGCGTTCAGTGACTACTCCTCCTCCGTCCCCTCCACCCCCAGTATAAGCCAGCGGGAGATGCGCATCGAGACCATCGCCGCCTCCAACACGCCCACGCCCATCCGCAAGCAGTCCAAGCGCCGCTCCAACATTTTCACAGTAAGTATGAGACATCTGATGCAAAGCAGCACCCACGCGCACTACTAGGCTCTGCCCTGGCTCACTTTGTCCAGCAGAGGGAGCTCCACTTAAATACACATCTCATAGCCTTCAATGCAGGCAGAGAATGAACACAATGCAGCACAATGGGCAAAACAGAAATCCAAATATTCTAGACCCCCCCCCCCCCTCCTGAAAACCTGAGCTAATTTCCAACAAGCACTGTGGAACTAAAGTGTCTTCATGTTTTTTTTTTTGCTTTTCTAATTGGATGTAGTCAGTCTGACCCATAACAAACTAAGCCCCTTTGGCAATGTCTAAATGTTTGAACCCTCCCTCTCCCCACCCCTCTTATTTCTACTAGATCCTTTCTTTGCAGTGACTTCCCTTTTTGGGGCAGAGACGGCAGCAGCGGCCATAACAGCGCGCCAAATCAGCTTCTCTCCAATCCAAGAGAACTTAGGCTAAAAAAAAACATCATTACGGCCAACCGAGAATGAGCCACAAACTCCAAATTCGATCCCGATAGACTGAAATTTTGTCCCTTCCCCCCAAATCTGGTCTGATTCCCACCGCACCAATGTCCCGCCCCTGTCTGCCTGCCTGCCTTCACCTTATGTCCTCTTGTATTTGCCCATTGCTCTAACCAAATGTGTGCACTAACCACTCAGATATCCACGATATTTTGTCTTTTTACTTGTAGCTTGTGCCCTTCCCTTCTTTCCTTACCTTTTCTCCTTTCTGTCCTCCTTCTATTCTTTCTGCCTCTTAGCCTCTGGTCTGAAAAGAAACGTGAAATCTACAAATAAAGTCTATTGAACTCCTGCTGCACCCACATGACGCCATATTGGCAGAGGAGGGAAAGCGTAATGAATTGCAACGAGCCTGAAGTTTTGCTTTTGGACGCTATCATTAAAAGAAGCCATAAGCAACAATAGATCATTAAAACTTATCCGATCAGAAACTTTAGTGTTTTGAAGGAGATTGTGTAGGCTGATTGGACCCAAAACTAAACCTGGATATGTGGAGCACTTTGAATTTTGTTCTTTCTACATAGTATTCATTTGTGGCTTCTCTCACTGAAATCATCATAACAAACATTTGAAGCTGATTTGTAAAATCTAGTTGAGAGAAAAGTACAAATATCTTTACCATCCTCAGACTCACAAAGTGCCTCTAAGTGCATGTTTTTGAAAAAAGAAAATAATCTGTATTGCTGCTAAAATAGTCTAAAATAGGTTTGTAGTCCAAGAGCGCAAATTTAACTAAATAGTAATAGTTTCCTTTAGTTTGTGATTTACTTACCCTTGCTTGCTACTTTGAAATGTCACATTCATATTTTAACAAGTATTTTACGAAAACCAATTTGATCATTACTCTCCAGACCAAATTAAAAGATCAGTCTGTAATACACAACCTCGATAAAAATTCACTTCTCTTTGTAAATCTGATAAAAGACAATTCTTTTCTGCCCTGTTATTTGTACATCCCCGATGCACAAAAGGTATTTAGCGTCAAAATATGAATTCTCCACTACTTCATCTGCCACAATGAAGCATGTGACTGCAGCCAGTTCTGTAGAAACTCTTTAAATAGTATCCACATTATCCTGCCCTACCCAGTTTTCTTGGTCTGCCACTTCCGGTTTAGCTGCTGATAGCCTAAGCTACATTAGCCACAATCAAATATCAAATGTAATGATCACACACAGTGCATATGTTCATGCTATTATATATCTTGCTATATATCTTTGAAAGCTTACAGTAGAATTCAGCAGCTGTTTTTTATTTTGCTGTTGTTTTGTCTGAGTCACTTTGCAAGACAGACAAGCTAACATGTTAGCTACTTTAACAGAGCTAAACAGCAAGTACGCTGCCAAGAAAAGTGGACAGACTGAAGGTATAAGCTGACCTGACCTATTGGAGACTTTCTAGAATACCGTGAGGCTTCAAGGCACAAATCATTAGGGATGCACAATATAAATGCAAATGCACAAGCAATGAAAAGTAGATAAGACAAGGCATTTTGTGACCCTAATCACAATTTTGGTTCAAATAACACAAAACGTAGATCGTTATTTCTACAAGTCTTGATAAGATACCACTTTTTATTTGTATTCAAGTCAGCCTCCCACAAAAAGGACGAATAAAATGTTTATGCCAAACATTTACTAATTCTTCAATTAATGGTCACGTTTTTGCTCTACCTCAAAGCTAGTTAGTGACTTTTCTAATTTATTCACAACTTTAAAAGCTTGAATTTGGTGTGTTCAAACTTGCCGACTCATCCTTCCACCTACAAACTTTGGCAGATCACATTTGCCTAATTGCTAAGGCGTATTCTACTGCTGCCAAAAATAAATAAAAACAGATTGATAAAAGTACATTGCTTCTCATTTCCAATTCAGACATTTTTCACTTTTAGTCTAGTTCCACCTACTGGTCCAAAAATGTTATTACAGTCTTGGAATAGATTTTGAGGTGTTTTTGTTCAATCTATGCAAATTCCATTTTTATTAGTTCGATTTTTTACATTTTTTTTACAACCCATCATATTCAGCCAAAATGAATTAGACTTTGAATTTCTAATTGTGCATCCCTAACGAGGCAAGTCTGCTTTCTCTCTGTCCTCTTCTTCTCTCCTGCTCTGTCTCTTCTGCTTTCACTCTGTGCCCTCCCCTTTCCCTTGTTAGCTGCTGTTGGGAGCCACCTTTAAGTGTGGTATCCTTACAGTGCAGTACTGTCACCACCACAGCCTATGTGCTAGCTTCCCCTCTTGTTGTTGTCTCCCTCCCCTTCCCCCTGCTTAGGTAGTGACTAACCATGTCCACCAGAGAAATGAGCCTTCTCTCCCCGTCCGCGTCATGGAGATGCCGAAGCACGCCACCTACCCGGTTTGGGTGCCCGAATGGCAGGCCGAGCGGGAGTTTCAGCTCATGACGTTCTGAGGAGCCCCCCCAGAGTGGACAGGGGGTAGCAGGGAGGGAAGGAAGGAGAGAAGGAAGCAAGGAAGCACACTTTGAAGAGGAAGCAACACTTTTGGCCATTTTGCAAATGAGAGAATATTGGCTGGCTTTTTCAACCATGTTGCTTTGACCATTACAAATGGCATCAAATGTTTCACTCACCAAATGCTATTCTCCTAAATCTTTTTTGTTAGTTGGTCAATTTATGTTGTTTGAAGAGAAAGACTTATGCCTTAATGTCAATATGCTTTGACAGACTTCAGAGGATCACATGCAATTGCATCTTTTTTTCTGCAAGATTTTTTTTCTAAGGTAGTTTTGTAATGTCACTGGCAATGGGACTCTTGCAGTGTGAAATACAAGTCAAGAATTGGTCAACCCGGTTAGTAATGCAACATTAAATCAGATTTGTTTTCATGTAAGTAATCTAAACTCAAGCTTTACTGCAAAACAAATACTCACTGTCCATTCACGTTCAAATCCCTATAAATAAACAATATTGCCATACCCTAAGCAAACACTAGATGTCGACACAGTACACATCACTCTTCCTAGTGCTTCCACGCCAATAACTATTTGGAAACCGTCTGTCCCTCTTTCTTGTTAAAGTCACATAGTCCTGAATATGAATCTTTTTTATACTTAATGTCATTGCCATTTGCGCAAACACTGCATTTATTAGTGTTAACTTTTTTTTTATTTACCAAATTTTACTTTCAGTTACTCCCCAAAACAAAACATTTGACTTTGTTTTTCAATATTTGCAGATATGTTCTTCTGTTTCCAACTTTTCGTCAACATAAAGGGCTTTCCAACTCCTTCCAAATTAGCGGAGGTTTTGTAAAAATAGCAGAGTCCCACTGTTGCCAATAGGAAGGAGTTTATTTATTGGGGACTTGTAAAGCAGAAACATATAGGACTTTTGACAAAACTAAAGTCAAGTCTGGCCAAGTTCACTGTAGACTGTCAAACACGACGTCGTTTAGAGACTCTTGTGGAAATGCCCTCGCCCTACGTCAGTCCCCACCACATTGCGTACTTTCATTATTCCAATAAGAACCAAGTGTACAGTCAAGTCTTGGAACTGTTGCTCTGCCACCCAAAGGACCTTTTGTTTACATCACACTGCCTTTTGCCAGGAATGAGGACTCAAGGACTTGAGGTGCCACGTATTTTATGTTCTTCCTTTTAGCCAACTTAACTACATTTCTTTTGACTCTTCTGATTTTATTTGAGCTTTTGTGGTTTAAAATGCAAATGGAACATGATACTGTATTTTACATGGAGGTATATAGATAGTATATAACATGGTTGACTTTATGAAGGCCTTCATAAACATTAGAGTAGACAGTCAGGGTTAAAGGTTATATCAAACAAATGGACAATGGGTTGCACCGACTTGTATGAATGTACTTAATATATATTTATTTCAAATTATTTATTTCTTGTGTTCATTCATTCCTTATTTATTTTCTTTGCTTTTTTACCATTTAGGTTTAAGATTATGATCTTGCATAATCGTATTTTAAAATAATGAACGGATCGATGAGAAATATAGACTGATGTATATCTTGTATTGTATTTTATTTATAATGGTATATACAAACATTACTTATAAGAACTATATGAAAATATTGCCTTTTATTGTCCATCCTATATTTTGTGGGAACTGCAATGTTTGGCTCAACCTGTTGAATATTTTGAAGTGAAATTTGTGACTTGCTTTGTATGGTGTCTGTATAGAAACTAAACCGAGTCATCATTATCAAATAAAATGTTGGAAAAAAAATCTTAAAAGTAGCCTGGCTTTGCTTTGAATCGAGCCTCTACGTCTTTCCATTGATGAGTGGACATTCCCATGTTATGAGTGAGACCATACAATCACGTCTGTCTTAAATGTAATTCATCTTTCGTTTTCTTTTTTTTTCACTGGGGTGGGAACTTTTGCAATTTTCATAATCTGCTTTAACTCAACATTTTTCCCACAGGTGTATTGAAATGCTAACTATGTATTTGCTAACTTGCTTGATTGTTTTCTTAGCTCTGAACTGCAACAGACTGCGCACAAGACTTTAATTAACTAATCATATTTTTCTCTCTCCTTTAAAGCTGTTATGTTTTTGCACATACTATGATAACAGATGGTTTGCAGGTTGACTAAGCAAAGCCTGCTCCTATGAAAGGAAGTATATGCCGATAATTGGTTTAAAACAGAGTCATGACTCGATGTTCTGTGTTGAAACGTGGTCCGTGTGTCTTGTTCTCTGTTCTTCGATTGCACGTTGATGTTACTGCCGTTTGGTCCGCTGGTCTGCTTGTCTGTTGAGCTTCTTTTATTTTTTATCCAATCCTATTTATTTGCACTACTTACACTACTTTTTTCACACACTTATCCAGACTTCCACTCAGTTTCTTTCCTACACCCACGCATTTACAGCAACACCTCGTTTATTTCTTTTTATGATTTGCTTTTGTTTGCGTCGTCCTTGGTGTTAACTGACTTTTCTTGTTTTCGTTGCAGTCACGGAAAGCCAGTGAGCAGGCAAAGAGCGTTGACAGTAAAACAGACAGCATAGGCAGTGGAAGGGCCATTCCTATCAAACAGGTGAGCACTCCTCTTCAATCTATCCCCTTATGTCACACGGTAAGTTTTCTATTGAATTCTGTCTGTAATGTCACTTTCTAAAGCAGCCACTAGATGGAGACACAGCATAATATTACACACTGATTCCCGATGCTTACAATGATGAATCATTAGCAACACTTTATTGTGTCCATGGGGAAAGGCTTGTACTATTTATTCATATTTCCATGAAGATACTTACAATTATTAATTGAGGTCAAAGGTTTCCAGTTGAATTCTCTATTTGCAGAATTCTTGCAAAAATTTATAAACATGTTTGTAATTCTTTGTTGTGAAAAGTAAAAGCTCATATAGATATTTCTTTAGACTTTCTTGGAGTTTATGTATTTGTATTGAGGTATTGTAATCGTTTTCACATTTTCATCAGATGTATTATATAGCTATACTAATATCTGTCTTTGATTAATGACTAACAAGCCAGTAGTTATTATTATTTTAGCAATTTAAAGCAAGTAAAAAATAGCCTTCTGGTACATT
Organism: Mugilogobius chulae; assembly: GCA_038363315.1. Lineage (NCBI taxonomy): Eukaryota > Metazoa > Chordata > Actinopteri > Gobiiformes > Gobiidae > Mugilogobius > Mugilogobius chulae. Next base: position 36,985,831 of record CM076395.1, on the reverse strand, counting down.
TTACATTGCTGCATTTGTCTTGGACACATATTTTATTCATGCATTTCTTCACATAGAATAGAATTCCAATTAGAGCCCAGTGCGAGGCTCGCTTCTTAAACGTCCGGCTGTAACCTGAAGAATTGACACACTGATTAGCAATCACTCCTGATTATACGGAGGCTCTGAGAAGGGTCACTGTCTATGTGCTATATATCTATTACGCTCTTTACCTGCGAGCCGGGCAAGATAATGTCCCTTTGAAAAAATACAAGACCTTCTCTTGCCTCATTCAAAGAAAATTGCCAAGGATATCTGGTCCGGTTGGAGTAATTGCAGGGTGACGCTTCTAACACTCGCGGCTCAATCAGGAAATAGCATTTTGTGGCACAGTGTGGTTTAAAGATTATATTTGCCCTTGTGTTGTAAGGATTGCAAAGTTAATCAACTATCAATTATCTTTTGAAGTGGAGATTTTAAAAGATTCATATTTTAAGTTATATAAAAGAAGAATCTAGTACTCCGTTGACTACTTGCAATTCTCAATTTTATAATTTAAATAAAAATCAATCATGTAAAAAGGTGATTTCAATGTATTCCCCTCATTTTTGTCTTTTCATGTATTTACAACCTTAAATATATGACAAAAAAACACAACATTTTAGGCATGGAACTTCACCCATTAGCGCAATAGGTATAAATGATTAAAACCTTCGAAAGAATTGCTCTACTGTCATTTCTACAAGATAAGAAACAAACACCACCTAAAAATAATATTGTTGGCATTACTCTTAATATTTTGAAAGTGTCCTGATAATTTTGGACAAGACGACCCCCCCCCCTCCACCTTTTTGTTGTCATTCTCCACAAAAGCCTGTATTTGGAGAAGGGCGGGGGGCAGCGGAGGTGTTGGTTTCACATGACGGTGGGGTGGTGTGGCCAGTCAAATGCACAATCAGGGAGATCAAAGCCCCAATGTGAGCTTAATTATCACCCCCGTCACCTCTCTACCCCCCTACTCTCACCGACGGGAGGGGGGCCCAAATTACACATGCCCCCTCCTCTGCCTCGGAGCCTTCCTATAAAAACAGCAGTAACAATGCAGAGCAGCGCTGGGGTGCATTCTTCGTGCTCTGTGGCCTGTCACAAAGAGAGGGCCTATCAGTCAAAGGTGGCGGTGGCAGCGCGCAGCTTTTCTCCCGCTTCTGTCGACAAAAGACACTATCTCTCCATGTGGAGATATGACACTACACAATCGGCTGTTTCCTGACCAACACAACACAGACACACTCGACTTCACGGTTATGTCTGTCGAAACCCCTGCTTCACTCAATTCCCTGCTCAGTTACAGTAATGTTGTGGAGGGGAAAGTCACATTGTAATTTATCACAAACTAAACTATTTTAGCAAATTCCAACTATTACCCTTATCGTCCCAAGTTTTTTAAAGTTTAAAAATGTTAGTCTTAAGCTTAAATTTAGGACTGGGACTATGGGACTACTTGGCCATACCTGTTTGTCAAAACCTGATCCGCTAGACCTCAGAAGCTAAGCAAGTTAGGGACTGGATGGATAGCGCTGGGTGCCACAGTGGGACATCCTTGGGCAAGACACCCACATCCACATTGCCTCAGTGTCTTTGTACACTGTGTGAGTGAATCCTTGATTATAAAGCGCTTTGAGTGCCTTGAAAGATGAAAAGGCGCTATATAAATCAAGACCATTTACACTTTTTTACCAGCTCCTAAATTCTATGATCCTCTTTTAAAACGTTACACTGACATTTCTGTAGTGTATTTTGTATTGATCTTCCACATAATGGTGTTAAAATACTGCAGCTGAAAAATGAGTTTAAAGATTTTCCCAGTTTTGTCTGCCACATTGATCTGCTTCAGTGCTGATTAATAAATGTAAGTGTGCAGTGATTGCATGTATAGATTAGTGTATGCTCCAGTAGGAGAAGCAGATGAGTGACATATTTGCTTGTAAAACACAGTAGAGTTGCCAGAGGCCCTGCGCCTGCATCATTTACTCTGTATGATTAGAGAGCACTTTAAAAGTCTTTACACTCCTTTATTGATGAAAATGAGACCAATCGCAACAGTCACAGTGTATTGATCTGAAGATGCACAGCTTCCATCAAATTGTGCAGCTACAAAATTATTTTTCACTTGAGTAGGAATGCCATTTTATTTTTAAATCAGAGCAAGATGGTCTTAAATTAGAACTCTCTTAATCATGAAGTTTTTCTAGAATTAATCATAAAATTAGTAATTGTAGTAAACTAAACACAACTGAGTCACTTTTAAATATAGTGCTACAGTGTATAACAAGTAAACCAGTAAGATTAGGAAAGTGGAAAACATCAATTGTTTCTTATTATTATATGCTGCTGCTGTCTTTTTGGGAAGTTTAATATAATAATCAAAAAATGCAGTGTCTCTGCTTAAGTGAAGCTTTTAGTAATGAACCAATTGTGTTCAATTGTGAACTGCCTAATTAAAGCATTGCGTACACAGAGCTGCAACAAAAAGAGAAATCCAGTTTGACAGCCTGATGAAGCTAAAGTCCGACTAAGCCCTGCATGTAAACGCACTAACCAGAGCCCTCTCCAGATGAATCAGATTGGATTAGGATGATTGTCGGAAAACAGCCTGGTGCCTGGGTCGGGAGGTCGCCCTTCCTGATGTGTTAATAGGGATTAGAGACTACAGGACGGGCCAAAGCTTTTCCTCACACTCACAGAGGCCTGGCTGAAAAAGCACAAACATTGACCTGTCCTAATCCCTAATTAAGCGGCCCCTCCTCAGCATTTAACCTGCAGAGCTTGCTGGCTCTTTCGCTCACCACTGTTTGGTTGCCTCCAGCCGAGGAACTGCTTTGTTTACAGTGGATTTACTCCGCAGATAAGGAGCCCATCTGAGGGCTCATGAAAAGGCCCCAGAAGATAAAGTAGAAAGAATAAGAGAGGAGTGATCTTTGAAGAGCGCAGATCACACTGGCTAATCCCTTGGTGTAGAGGTCTTCCAGAGTTCAACATGTAAAGTGAATGAATACCAAACAGACCCAAACAGCCATTAAACCTGTTCACAAACAGTAGCTGTCATTCAGCTGTCAATCAAAGACAAACATACTTTAAATGTTGATTTTACAAATACACACGCACGCATATTGTGAAGGTACTTTTGCCTGTATGTCTCATAGAAGTAGTGTTCCATGATCTTACAACTTTCTATAGGGCAGTATTAATATCAAAGAAGGGCAGCTAAAATGAATATTGAGTAAATGTATTTTTTGTTTCAATACAAAATGCATGGAAAGTTGTGAAATTATGTTTAGATGTTTTATGGCAAATACAATGTTATGAAGAGGCAAATGACATTCTCAGAATGTGAACTGAGTCTATTCTAAAAGGCACTCTGTGTAAGATGTTTGGATGAGGGTCTACAAACACTTTTTCTCCTAATACTTTTTTTCCTGGAATAAAGCATGTTTTTCTACTTTAAAAAAAGACAACAACACCACGAGACAAAGTGTTTTTCAGCAGTTGGTACAAAAATAAAATTATTTGAGTCAAGAGATTATTTTGACATTTTCTTTTTAGGGGCAGCAGGAGTTGTGACCTGGGTTGCCAGATTTTCAGAGAGCAACAAGCAATCTAGCCTTTGAAAAAAAAAAGTGACTACAGACCCTCAATAAAAAAAAAAAAAATCAATTATCAATTAATCAAACTTGATATGTCACAGCAAAACGATGGTTACGAGATTTTAGTATTTTTATATAGCATTTGATCATTAATAAAGACTTTAAAACCTGAAAATAAAAAGTCTATATTTCTGTCATTAGTTTGTACATTTTTGTGAATCAAACCTGAAAAAAAAATGCAAAAAGTCACCTTGTAGATGACGTTAAAGTGCCGCTCAGGAGCAAGCCCAAAAAATTACAACTCGCGACCGTCAAAATTCACAAGCGAGGTTCCAAAAAAAAGAAGCCCAAAGTCGCTATAAAGAAGCAGACTTGGCAACTGTAGTTGTGACAGAGAGAGAATCTATTTGCAATTCAGGCATGTAAATGAAGTTTTCCTCACAGTAGTTCTGAAGTTTTAAGACCTTTTTACTTCTTAATATGCCTCCACCTACCTCATTAGCAGCTTTACATATCAAAAGTTGAAGCAGGCCCAACTATTTAAAACTAATATTACTGTATACGTACAAGAACAATTACTTCTTTATCTATGGTTTCGCACTGTGCCATAATTGCAAATGTACATGTTTGTTCGCTTTTACGACTCAACCTTTGAAAACAATGTCTTTAATGTGCAGCGATGATAAGGATAGTGCTGTGTTATGGTATTTAACATCCGTAATGGCTGCTGCTCCTCCGGGCTGCTCAGAGAAGGCCATACAGCTCACTGGGACGTCTTGTGTTTTACAGGGAATCCTTCTGAAGCGAAGTGGCAAATCCCTCAACAAGGAATGGAAGAAGAAATATGTCACACTGTGTGATAATGGCGTGCTCACTTACCACCCCAGTTTACATGTAAGTTGTCCTCCCACTATGTCCTCGCTCACATATCTGGTACCATAAAGTTTATGTTTGAACAGCATGTGTTTACTGGGGCTGCTATTGATATACTGAATATATTTTATTTGTGTGATCATTTATTTTTCTTTTGTTCAATACAAAAGGCTTGGCATATACCGTGAAGCAGTGAGGTATTATTATTACAAGGCTGTAGGCCGTTATAACTAGATTAAAAACTTAGAAAAAAAAAGATTTTTCATAATGGCTACATCTTTGTATTTCTCTCCTCTCAATTTGACTCCAAATTCAGCCCATTTTGCCAACAAACTCAACAGTGACACTGCTTGGTTTCAGAAATAAATTTTACATTTGTTCCAACGTTTAAAATCACTAATGAGAAAAGAAGTAAGTAATGAACATTGGAGCTTTTAACAAATTAACTTTGTTAAAACTATACCCATTTTTTTCATTCTAAAAAGTAAAAAAAAATGTTAACATAGCTAATTTATTGAACTTGTTTGCTCTTTTTTTTTTTTTTTTTTTTTGCATTCATAATTCACTGCAAATTGTTTATAATGCAAGATGAGCTGCGTTTGTATTGTAACGTCATTAGACAAATCCAAACTGCACAGCAAACTATATTTTAACTGAAAAAATACTTTGATGTTATATCTACTTTAGGGGCTGTCCAAAACTGATCTTAAGATATTTTATTTAAAAATGTATCGAGCATAAGAAATCTGTTTCTAAAGCTTAATAAACTGCTAACCTATGCACAATTTTAAGGATGTTTTGTGGACTGAAAAGAGACATCAGTTATCGTAAAACTGGTTCGCCTCCGTTGTGTTATTAAAGTCATGAATGAATGAGAAATTTATTTCCAAAAGTTTGAAGTGGGCTGAGATAGCTCCACAGAGAAAAATCAGGCAAAAAAAAAAACAAAAAAAGCGAAGAACCCATATATATTTTCTTATTGCTTTTGAGGTAAATAAAGTCATCTGCTTTTTCAGAAAGTTTTTCAGAGAGAGACAAGCGACGAGTGACATTTGAAAAAAAATATTGTGTGTTCGAACAAACAGCATTAAATAGAGAAATCATGAAAGGACGATTTAATCAAAAAGCAGACTGTCACAGAGAAGAGCTCACGATTCGATTTTTATCATGACATTGCCCCAGCCCTATGCCATAATTCAAACCAAAGTGTATACCTCCTCACAGCATCTGTCGTCACACGCTTAGTCTCCACATAACGCAATAACTCTGTATGAGCCGCCTGTCAGTCCAACCATAGTGTTAAGAAAGGCTGTCCCCCGGTGGTCATCTGCGTCCCCCGGTGTGGGCTAATGGAGACATGGCTGCCGTGTGCCCGCCGCGCCCTGGCTCCACGCTGGCTTGTATTTATAATGGTTCTCTGTGCTCACCAGCCGAGCCTGAGCGGCCTCCCACATCCATCTCTGTCACAGTCCCGCTGGGCCGCTAATACCTCTTAAACAGTCGGTTGGCTGGCAGCAGACAGCTCCCGAGCCCCGTGTCCCGCGCTTGAACGTCCTGCCTGTCTGTTCATTCAGCCCCTCCATCAGTCTCACTCATGCAGCTTAAATACACCTGCCCAATGCACACTACATTAAAAGCATATGTCGATGACTGATCTTACGATATTGGTCATGATTTGATATTGGAAAAATTGAAAATCTGGTGAAACTGCAGCTACAGTTGCATTATTAAAAAAAGAAAAAAGAATTGTCTCAGCAGTCAGCATGAATGTCTATACCATACATTATTATAGGACAGGACAGGCTGGGAAAAAATACAGTAAATCTCTTTTTTCCCTCATATTTATCATTCTCAGTTTTTAATAGGTTACACAGAAATAGACAGTGACCTGAATTTCAAGCAAATGCAACAATACCATTTTAGTACAGTTTTTATTTTGTGAAATCTGCATCTAAACTTTTGGCCTGCTAAGATTTATTGCACATGCGCTAAGGGTGGGTCTGTTGTTTTTTTTTGTCACTATCGTCCACCCTTCTTTTGTCCAGTATAAAAAGTAGGTCTGTGTACTGTCCCAAAGAGAAGACAAATTATTATATTTCCTTATTGGCAAAATAAGAGCAAATCACTCTTGTTGTGTAAAATTGGTCTTGCTAAGCTTGTTATGACTAAGTTTAGGAACATTACTAGTTTTAGATAACAGTGAGGGTTAGCAACAGTAAAAAACACTAAGAAAAAAACTAGCCACGAGGACTTGACTACCAACAAGGTGGACTAGCTCAATAGAACAACTTTTTTGGTTGTCACCTTGTTTAGAAGTTGATCTGGAAACTCATTTCGTAGTATGATTCATTGCAATACACAGAATTAGCGGATTACCAACATTTAAAAAAAGACACAAATATCTCAAAACATATTGTTTAAGTTAAAGTTTTTCAGCATCATATTATTCTACTTCTTATGTCAGAAAACACTGTCTACATTAAAGGTGGGGTAGCTAACTTTTTTAGTTGTAAAGGATTAAACTTTGTGCTTTCCACTAAAATGTATATAGTAAATACATCACTTTGTGAAAAAATTAGATCTCTGAGTACTGTTTGAACTGAAAAATAAAGAATTTTAGTTCTAATCCGGAGCGGAATGCAGCTCTCTGATTGGCTGAGCTTGGGGGGTCCTCTCAAGTTTCACTTTGTTGTTTGTAAAAAGAGGTTTATAAGCCATAAATGCAACCAAAGTCAATACATGTCGGCATTATTCGTGAGTCGAAGGGTTTAAAAGAGGAAGTTGTTAGATTTAAAACCTAAATTGTGTTTGCAGTGTAAAAATCAGCTACCTCACCTTTAAGTATTTTAACTAATGTCCAGTTTTTATGTGAGACTCCAACAAAGACTGATTTCATTCGGTGGTCATTCAACCATTAAGACTAATTCTTCACTTGTACAGTGTCTTATTTCTAAGTGGTGTGTTTATGAACTTAATAGGCTTCAAATATTACCTCTCACATAATTAGACAGCTCAAAGTTTGAAGGCATAGTTGCGGACGTGGACCTTGTTGCATTGACGCCGTTTAATTTACATGTGGTTATTAGCGGAGCAGCCCCGCACTACAGTGATGTATGTAATTGACTGAACGGGCTATCTCTCGATCATTACGGCTATTACAGGTCATCGGGGCAATCTCGCCATCTATGAATCTGTTGACTTACTGAGAGGAGGTGAAATCAGGGAGACAGTTACATTAGCGCGCTAACAGCTCCTGCTCATTTGGGTGAAGAAGGAAGGAATGAGCGTGAGAGAGAGAGAGAGAGATCGAAAGAAGGGAAAGAGCGAAAAGAGATTGGGAGGGGAGGGTGGGGGGGGCGAGCTGAGAGTGGAACCTTTAATTTCGCAGCCAGCCAAGCCATCCACACAATCACCTTCTGTTAATTCTATCTGCTACATCAATTAAATTGTTTGTAGAAACTAATTGAATGTGGCTTAATCACACATCTTAATAGCTTTGCACGCTTCGATCTGGCTGTTAATTCCAGCAATAAAATGAAATGAGAGCGCTCACTGGGTAATTAGCGAGGAGGCTTGGGAGAGAAATGAGTGCTTTATGACACGGTAATAAAGCGGAGGAGCCAGTGGGGGGACAGAGCAGGCCGAACCCGCTTCTGTTAGGTGGGTTTTTTTTCTGCTGAGCCCAATGATTTTCACCTTGGCTTCCCACATTTTGGCGCTAGTCGCTTTAAACCGAATCTAATCGCCAAATTGAAGGAGAATTAGATTGTTTGCCTTCATTAAACTCATCATCGTACTATTTGGAGCGACTGTGTGGCTACAGGTGATAATCGGCATGTAAATATTCATTTGCACGATGAGTTTGAAGCCAAGCTACTCTAGAATTGGAGGTTATTTTTTCAGGCGGAGAGAAAAGATTTGTGTAACTCAATGGGTGGTTCACTTTCTTGGTGGAAAAAAAAATATTTAAAGGTCATAATTCTTTTCTTGGAAGTTTGTCTGCATAAAAATAGAACTGGTTAAAAATTGTTTGCAGCTATTCAAGCGTATTCCTCTTGTTATGCCCTATTTTCTCATCGTAACAATTTATTGCAAAAAGTTTGAAAGCACTTTTCAAAATGTTTTTTAACCGAAATGCTAAATGCTAACCGTGTACTTCCTGATTTTGGAGGTGACTACTATAAATAGATGTAGACAACATTTTGGACATATCACTTTTGCTCAAAATTGTTTGTGCCTGCATAGCATCACTACTTCTATTTGGTTAGCCAAAAATTAATAAAATAAAATCCAGAGACTGTAAAGATATGAACCATAAACCGTAAACCAAACTGCAAGTTATAATTTATATGGCCAGTTTGACCAAATGACCCGTGTATAAGGTGTTTTTTGGAATGAGATTCTTATGATATACTGTATTTCTTTTGTGTTGTGTTTGCGCAGGACTATATGCAGAATGTGCATGGGAAGGAAATCGACTTGCTGAGGACGACCGTAAAGGTTCCAGGGAAGCGACCACCCAGAGCAGTAGCTACAGTCGCCCCCACCGCCAGTCCAAAAACCAACGGGCTCACCAAGGACCGCAGCGGCCTGCAGCTGGGCATCGGAAACACAGGTAAACACTAGAGTTCATCATTTAGATGAGACTGCAATGACTGATTTAAGTATTTTATAAATCTTTTACTTTCATGGTAAGAAAAGCCGAGCATTGCTTGATGTCACATGACCAGCTCGTTACTCTAACAGAAAAGTTATACAGTGTACATTTACCAGAATAGCACATAAGGTGAGATCTCTGAAAAAGAGACCAGACTTCTCATTTCTTGTCAGTGATGCTAAATACAGAATGTGGGCATTTTCTGGACTTCTACCACATCTTTGAAACATAATTTCTTTACACAAGCAGCAGCTTTGTACGTAAGCTTTGTAAATTTGCTCATTTACCAACCTCTAAGTTAGTTTGATCCCCCATCAATAGAAATGTACTTACTTGTGTCTTTGGGCAAGACACATTGTTGTAAAAAATAAAACAAAATCTTTCAGGCTATTTTAATACAAAAACATGTTTGACTGCTGTCTTTTCTTACTAGAGACTGACATATGGACATACTAAGCATATATAATGTGATGTAAGTATAACAAACAAAGACACAGTCATTTGAATGTAAAATTAATGTCACGTCATACTCCACAATGATAATTATCACAGGTATTGCACATAATGGTAACACAATGAGCTCTTTATTACTGTATTCATTTCCTAAGTCCTAAGTTTGCAATTAATCATAAAAATGGCTCCCAACAGTTTAATTATTCCATACATTGCATCAAAGCTGATTAGCCTCGGCGCTGTATACACAATGATGAGCTAATGAGCAGCTATGAGAAATCTATTAATGCTTCCGGAATTTCTGAATGGGGAATTATGCATTTACATTTTGCATGTGGTTTTCTTTCTTCTTCTGTCTATTATACTGACCAAATTATCTGCTCAATTATGGGCCAAGTCATATTACCATGTTGACGACTGAGTCATATGGAAGATTTTTTATACTGATGGTGCAAGCAAAGCACCAGAGCTGAAAAGTCAACTCTAAGGTCGATGGTTTGATTGGAGTTTGTAGCCTGTTTGTATCACGGGGGAAAAATGCTTTACCCACTGTTCTTCTATAGCAGCCACACTTCTAGGAGTTTTTCTCAAGGCAACAGTGGCTTAAGTAATTAAATAATTGCATTTCTACGTAAATGCCGGGAAAATATTTGAATTAAGAATTATTATTAATTGTTATGTCATTCATGTCTTCAGTGTCGTTACTTTTACAAGACAACTTCAAGTAAAAACAATAAAATCCATGCAGAAAATGGATGCTAATTTTATTTGTTTACCCTGGCCGGTCTATGATGCTGACCTAATTATTTCTGCCAAGCCTTTTTCCACTGCATGTTTAAAAATAGCTTCTGTCAGATAGCTGCAGGCTGGGAGAGTCTGGCACCAGAGCACAGGGGATGCACAGATTAGATGTTGGGGTTAAGATTAAGAGTAATTAATACTAATTAACAAAGTGATCCCTGAGGGAGTCACTGTAAAAGAGTTTCCATCTCCCAGGCTAAAAGCTAAATGGCTCCGAGTGGGTCCAGTGCCAAATACAGGTCAGTGGGGACCATGCCCACCATCCGGCCAGGTTAGGGAGGAAACTGGCCAACATGCTGCCTCTGTGAATGGGTTAATCAGTCACAAGCGGAAAGATGTAAGAGTTTACTAACAAGGGACACAACATAGAGGTTGTCCCATCCCGAAATGTGCTCACCTTGAGCTGGGTGTAGGAGAGGAACAGGGTCATCAGACCAAAACGGTTTGGAAACACAAAGACAAGCATTTTTTTAGCAAAACACCAGCTGCTGTTTTGTACTCTTCTACTTCTCCAATGTTGCCATGCGTTTGTGCATCAGGGAACAATGTGAGGGAGATTTGCCTTAATCCCCACTTAGAAAAAGAAAGGTTACAAATCACATCAGGTCCCTCTCTGGGTGGAGGACCCTCTTCTGATTATGCGATCGGATTTTGATTTCATTAGACATGCAATTGATGAAGGGAACAAAGGGGTAATTTTTCATTCATGTCGTCCAAATCACAAGCCTTGTCTTTGCCTTTAGTAATTCATTCATCCCTTGGATGTGAAGACCTTTATAATCACTGGGAGAAGAGGGATAGTGGGGAAGAGCAGGAGGGGAGCTGGAGACAGGAGTGAGTGAGCATGCGCCTCTTTAATTCTTCGGCTGGGTGCTGAGCGGAACCGTTTTAAATATGATCGTCCCTGTTAACGCGCATCCCGCCGTGTCACCCGCGACAGATACATTGTATCACAGTATTAATGGGCCCAGTCACTTTTAATCAATCCTGCAGTGAGAGCAGACATGGAGGGTTCTGCCTCATCCTTAATCCTTCTACAGCTCTGATTTGTCGAGATACACCAGTGAACTAGGGCTTCACTGACTTTGTGCACGTACTTCTACAAAACAAGATGAAAGGAACCATTGACTGATATCAAAAGTTTATTACAACATTGTATTCTCATGCCTAATAGACTCATTGTAGCTACGTCCAACTTAGTCTCTTAAAACAAAACAAAGATTGCATATAGTACACTCCATACAATTCAAAGTCCATACTTGCTTTCATAAATTAAAAAGATAATAATGCTCAATCCTAATAGTTGTGTTTTTTAGTTTATCCTTATCATTGCTCAAATTAACATAACCTGGTTTTCAGACGTCATATGTATAACCCTATCATGAAGTTAACAGCGAACAAAATTAAAACTAATTTTAAAGACAAATAGTTCAAATACAAAATGACCAAGTCCAATAGATGAGAGTAAATGAATGTGACGCTCACAGAGGATGTAATGAAAAGCGCACAGGCGTAAACACAAATGGCGGATGGCAGAGGTGGAGGGGGCATGGAGGGGCTGGTGGATTACACAGCCACAGATGATGATGATGGTGGTGATGATGTGGCGCCCGGCCCCACATTAGCATGAATGCTTCATTATCTCACTACTTGTACATAATGGCAACAACTCCACGGAGGGGTCAGGCCTCGTCACGGCTCATCAGCCCACTGACGGCCCGGCCTAAAGAGAAATGAGGAGCAAGGCACGCCGCTCCCTGCTAATCCATCGCCTCTACTTAACACCAAATAGAGCCCAATGTCTTTTGGACTGCCTTTGCAAATGCTAATGTGCATCATGTTGGTTGGAAAGTACACTTAAATGTCAATTTAAAGAAAATTATATTAGAAAATGTAAAATATACGTTGACACATCAGTGGTTATAGCATGGTTTTCTTTTGCGCTATTTGTGCTGGAGGTCCTATTTTAATTCATTAAAACCCAAATTATAGATGTAGAACCTGACAAAACACAATAAATTGTCTTGAAGAAAGACCGATATCCAGCTCTGTAGTTTAAACCATATGTAACATAGACTTCCAACATGAGGACTGCAGTCAGTATATAGTTTTGTATCTACCTGAAGACTTCTTAAGACCCGTAGTTCTTCTTATAGCCCATAGTAGTGCAAATATAATGAAGTTTAGAATATTGAAAGAATATATGTAGCTAAGCGTGATGACATTATATATATTTAACATACATATTAATTGGAAAATATTTTTAATTACAGACTGCATTGACTTATATCTTTCCTAATAAATTGCACAAAAAAGTAGTTGGATAACTGCTAGGTAACTTCTATTGATACTTAAAATTCAACAATCACCTCTAATTGTCAAATTGCATGCTAATGATGAATGAATTATACATGGCTGTATCCATTAGTCCCCAGAGACCACTTGTGCATAAAGGGGAGGATAATGTAATTACACTGAAGCAATAATCAGCTTGTGGCATTAAAAAGAGCACGCCATTATGGCTCCAGCCAGGCCACGTTTAGCTCCATATTAGCTCCCCTAAGGTGCTTCTAACTCCTCTCTGAGATGTGCTGCTACTTCTTGTACACAAGGACAAAACCTACACTGTATGTTCTCAGAAGTGGAAGTACAGCAACTTCAGACCTCTAACTAAAAAAACAGTAGTAATGAATGGGATTTAGTTTTCAAAGTGGTTCATTGATATTATTTGATTTAATGCAACTTTTTGGAAAATAACTATTTGGCATTTTAGATATTGTATTCTATTAGGAAGCAAAGGTGAAAACATTTCACCCATTTATGAAGTTCGGATCCAATTCCTTTTTCAGCCAGAAGTAGGATTTTCAGACAAAATAGACATAATACAAAAATGTCACTGTTGTCTGATAAATTGACGATATGAAACATTGCCATTGTCAATAAATAAAACACACATCAAAGTGTGTCATCTCTTTCGGCTTCTAGTACTTTGAAGATTTAAACTGTAGTGTTTTTTTAGAATGAGAATTAGCAATAGCATACGTGTATATATTCATTAACAAAAGAAAAAATACCTGAGGTTTTCATATCTAAGCTTTTATGTTCTTTTCCATCCTCACTTGTAGAAAAACAAAGTTTCCCATTTCCTCCCGGCCCCCTCTCTTTCCCCTCCCCTTCTCCTCTTCCACTGCTCTGATTTCAACATGCTAATTTAGTCAGAGCTCCTCAGCATGATTCCCTCGCTCTCACTCCCGTTCTTGCTGCGATTGTGCTCCCTCCCCTCTGGGAAGCGAAGATTAATATTCCTGGGCCCAACAAGATAATTACTGATACTAATTAGACATGATTATGTGAATTTGATACACTTATTACTCTAGATAATGAGTAGGACATATTATCCTAACAAGCACCCGTGCCGCTTAGTTTACTTTACACACGACCCACACTCTATATTTTCTGTTAGTGTCACCTTAGTCACAAACTGCTCTTCTCTTCTAATTATTTGATAAAAGGCTTTTTTGGATACCAGAAACTTCAAAATTATACACATTTAATAAAATGCAAATATTAAACATTGTATGGCATTAAGAAAAAAATGTTTTATTGCTGCGTATTTCTGGTGTATTTTGCTTCATTCACTCAATAGTAAACTTTTAATTGCCATAGTTTTTATTGGAAATACAATACATAAATACATTTAAAGACTTGAAACTTTGCTCCAGAAATCCAAGCTGATATGTTTCTGTTTTATTTATACAACAGCTGGTAAGAGTGAGTGTGGACTTTCTGAAGCTTATCAGAAACAGAGATGATGGGGTTGGGGAATGACTTGGTGCAGAATTACTACTTAAAGGGTTAATTATGTGTATCCATATAGTTGTTTTCTTAATAAGGCAAGTCTACATTAAGCAATAGCATTATTATTGCATAGCTTTCTGTCTTGAACATTTCAGTTATTGTATTTATGTGCATTGTTAAAGGTATAACAAATTGTTAACACTATAAAAAAAAGAAGCCAATCTAGATTTAAACTAAAACTGATTTGAAAAATTCTGCTAAATAATAAACAAATATAAAAGACAACATGTGACCTTTCCTGAACACTTTTGCAGGACCATATGATGTCATAAATAAAGTTATGTTTAACTATTTATTTCCTCTTTTATAATCTTTTTGGGATCAAATTGTGTGTTGCATATTGTTTTTCTATCAATTAATATCAAAGAAAGACATTTTTGTTGAACAACTCTTAACAGGATTACATTGAAAACTTCCAGGCGTTGTACAGTGTCCATATGAATACTGAAAAGTTGACCTTGGGAAAGATCTATGAGCCCCGAATTCCCTTCTACATTCTTTCAGCGCTAGGTTTGAACATAGCTTTGGGTAAATGGATGAGTTTTAGGAAGTATCGTCGCAGTAACTGCTTGCAAACAGGAGGGAGGGACCTCACGCAGCGAGGCCTAGCCCATGAATTAGTAAAGGGATCCAGGCCTCCGCGGCTCGCCTGATTGGAAGTCTGCTGACGCCAGTGGAGATGGATGTGGCAGTCAGAGGGATGAGGCGAGATAATTAGCGTTCACAGTGTATCTTGTTAATTAAGGGCTAATTAGAGGCTTTGGCGGAGGAGACGAGAGGGGTGTGTATGTGTGGGTTGACTCAGATGTGCACAAATAAGGTGAATGCAAAAGAAAATTACATCATTGCTGGTTGAACCTCGAGATTTATTGTGATTTGTGTGTGTTTTGTTTTTTAGGAGCACCGCATTCTAACAGCAGTTCATCCCTGACGGGCGGAGTCGTGTTTGGCAAAGACAGTATGCACCAGCGCTCCTTCTCAGTGTCCAGCGCTGACCAGTGGAACGAAGCCATCAACACCAGTACAACCAGCGGAGCATGTAAGACCAATACTTACAACAATGCTATTCACAAAAAGTTTAACATCCTAGTGTGGTATTTCCTGGTAGTTTGAAAAGATCTGGTAGGTCCATAGGCTAAAGAGAGGTAATGACCATTGCAGAGCATGTCCTGTACCAAAAAAGTACTTCATACATTGCCAATAATTAAGTCTTTTTTCAATTACCATATGTGTATAGTTTTACAACTCACATGTTACTTCTGCCTGAATGTTAATTTTAGTTTCTATTTTTTAGAATAGCATAACATAATTTTCTTCTCTGGTTATCCTAGCACTTTTTAAATACTATATACATTTTTTGAAATCCTGTGCCATCTGAATCTTTAAAACCTTGAAATGAAGGTGACTGTAAGAAAATACTGAAGTAGACCAAAAGACATTTTCAATCAACTAAGATCAGTTGCGTACAAAACAACTTTGAATCAGTTTCCCACAGAATTGGGAAAATCTCATGACCTATCTGAGGCTCACAAAAAGTATAACTTGTGTTATTAATTCACTAGATAAAAAGGTAAGCTTTAGTGAGATCACAACACTTCTTTAGGTACCATACTGTTTGCATTTTTGGACACATCTGTAAGCCACACCAACTAGATTTTAAAAAGAATAGCAAAAGGACATATACTGTGTAAGCTGCACTTGTTTATAATAAGTATATGAACTTCTATAATTTAGCTGTATCATTGTTGACCGCAGTGATCGAAGCTTTTGAAAAAGCTATTATTTTTCAAGTAACAAAATGTTGCCGTTGTCCGAAATGTAACCATAGACATGTTTTCAAACCATATACATGTTTTTGTGAAGGCTAATTTAAGTTTCTCAAGAGAAATAATATTAGGTTTCTCTTAACTTTTGCCTCCAGTTTCCAGATTTGTATATGTTTATGTTAAAGTGTTCTATCAGACAGTATGCCTGCCCTCTCTGTCACGACCTCGTTCTCACATATTTTCTGTAAAGCGTATAACTGAAAGAAGATGCCATTTCCACTCAGTGTCAGGCAGCTGGAACAGGCTGATTTTCATAATTAGGTGATCAGACCTGTGATCGCCGTGACCTTTTAGGCTTTTACACACTTTGAGTCTGATCACCAGAGAGAGAAGCAGCGCCACCATCCATGCATCTCCCGCCCTGTCACCCTGTCACTGTATTTGAGTCAAGTAAAATAATATATTCCCCATTCTGTATCCCTCCTCCCGTCTTGTCATCCACCCCCCCATCGCACTGTTTTCTTCCGAAGAGGAAAATGAATGCTTTTCGGGGCTACCATTTATCACCAGTTATTTCCCTCTCTTTGTGGTTGGCAGTAAAAAAGCACTTAAATGCACATCAACAGAATAACAGTCATTTCCATGCATGTTTGCACTCTGGTAGTTCTCATTAGCGCGGCGGCGGCTCCCCCACCTCCACCACGGGCTCCCAGGGGCCCCGGCAGTTTAAAGAGCGCACTTTTACGAGCGCTGCAGGAGTCCGACTGCGCGGCCCTCTCGTGCTTCTGCAGACAAGGCTGTGTCTCTCATTTGGAGCCGGCGAACGATCAATTCTGCCTGGACGCGAGGCACTTCCATCACCCCCCTACCCCCTTCTCCCATCAGCGCCGAGCCCAAAGCAGAATTACTTAGGTTCGTGGGGTCCTCAAATAAATGAGTGTGGGAGGGAGAGGCTCGGATGTTTGCTATATCGGATTCCCAAACATTTTGTTGTTAAACTAAGTTGTGCTTCCCGGGTTTAGTTCAAGATATTGACATCACTAAGTTACACTCACAAGTTGTATTAGTGGTTGCTGAGATAAATTTCTCGCTACTTGCTGCTGAATGAGTAAAACAATCGGTTCACCAAACAATAACTGGATTGCTACTAAAAAGGCAACTTAAGATCATTTTTGTTGTAAATATCGTGTCCTATTGAACACATTTTACATACATAATCAAGCAAATAAAAGTGAAAATTAGTTTTGTAATTAAAGCAATGATGGATAATTTGGCAAGAAAAATCTTGGTCTTTTTGGGTGGTATTGTCCTATCTGTTCAAATACCACCAACTTCATGATCTGAGTGAATGATGAGTGGATGTAGCCAACCACAGTGAAGTGAAATATATTTATTTCAGAGTCAATAATATCAACTTTTGGTTCAGTAATAGTTTTTGAAGTCAGTCCCATAAATTGAGTCACCTGATTAACACAAGATGTAGCAGCAACACTAGCCAGCGCTGTTGTTATCCAGACGTCTGTCATACTAGTTCAGACCTGATCGGAACAGCTAGCTCCAGTTCCGTTTTGTTGTTTTTATCAAAGAAGTTTCCCCAGCAAACTAAACGGACAGTGACTCTTTCTGTAGATGACATGCACACTAGAGCGGAAAGTGACGTCGACCGATAACATCTCTATAGGCAATAAGTTTTTGATCCAAAAGAACATCTTTTCAAACGATTAAATGTCTTTAATGTGGACAATTAAAAGACATTTTCCTGTTCAAATATGCTAAAATCTATGTATTTGGTGGAGTCCAAAATATTATTACAGATCATTAACCACCATCAAGTCTTCAGCTAAATTGCAGCTGTAATTTGCTCACATTATTTTGCAGTTTGTCCAATTATTTTCACGCTACTCTTAAGGTAACCACAAATGAACGCGGCAAATGAGCTGCAGATAATATTGCTTTGTGATCGATGTCAGATCCGCAACGTACAGACTGGGAAATGCAAATGCAAGAGTTTTCGCCTCAAAAACTTTCTTTCATTTTAAAAAGCAGAAGTTTTTCATATAAAGTGTAGATTAGATTCTGCTGTGACCCCGGGATGGATGGATCAATAGAGGGTGTATCACGGTGAAGGGTGCTCATGTTTGCCATTTGTATTGACTTGAACCAATCACTCCATTATCCTTGGTGAAGGTTGCGGGTTAACATAAAATGTGATTCTGAGATGCAAAAACAGCAGATTGATGACTCACCGCAGAATAAATGCTAACCATTTCCATATTATCTAAAGAATGTCCTCATTTGTAAACCCATTGAGCACCAGGTTCAAGCAGCAGGTAGTCACGTCTCTTGAATATTGAGCGCCGATTTTTGATTAAAACGCGGCCCAATTTTTCCATTGCTTGCATTCATAAAGGCAGTCATCCTTAATGCTTGTTTAGATGAAGCGCTTCTCTGGACACGTCTCAATCTTTGAACCGGAATTAAAAGGCAGGCGGTCTAAAGACTGTTGCTGATGAGTAGAACTTCATCCAGTCCTGAAGAGTAATGTCAGACAGCCAAAGTCACAAGTTGCTTAGCATTTAAATCAGACCACAATTAGGATTAAACTGCATCACACAGCATTAAATATGTATTAGCCTAACTTAGAATCAGGTATCACGTTTTGACAGCAAATTAACACAGCCTATTTAGTGTATTTGTTTATGAAGACTTGCGTGATTGTCAAACGTAGGAAAGACAGCATTTAAACATTTAATTAGAGACGTAATGCCAGCCAGATGGCATATTAGGAGCCATAATTGTTATAGGTCTGTTTGGTTAAAGCATAAGTGGCAAGACTTTCAACACAAAGTATTGCAAATTATCAATAACTACAGGCCAATAAGGTTGAATTTCAAGTGGTCAAAAGATTCTGTATTATAAGCATTGATTTGACAAACATTTCTATTATTAAACTACTAATTAGTTATTTTATAGGTTGTTTAAAACAAATTAAGAAAGTGGTTTCCGAATGTTTAAAGCAAATCCCAGTTTGTAGCATATTGAGATCTTAAAAAGTTAGTTTATTCAGTCTCTGTAAACTCCAAAATAACTGTTTAAAATGTTCTGCCTTATTTCAGATCTCTGTGACTTTGTATTTCCTTGTTTGCACAGTTGCAGTATATTTATGATCAATATGTTTAGAATCATAAAACTTTAACGTACCGTAACTGGTGTCCTTAGTTCTGGTTCACCCAAACCTCAGTCACATTTTATTAGATGTAAAAATCCCTGAGTGTATTTATAAGTAGAGACTTTTTCTTGTGTTAAGTTTGCAAATGAGGACACAGGTAGTTAATGCAGCAATAGCCTTCTCCTGTAGCACCACGCTTTACGCCTTGGCCTCCCGATGTGAGGGTGATAGCATGTGGGGCGTTTGATTTCTACACCAGGCCATAATGAAGTTTGACATTTAGTTTGGAGAGAGCAGCGGAGCGCGATCAGGCCTTGATTAGTGCGCTCTAATTGAGGATAATAAGGGGGAGGCGGTGATTGTTTCTAATTTTTGCCATTAATTGCAGCCGTTGGCTTTGATTGAGGACAGGCAGGGCTGCCATGTCAAGGGGCCCGGCAGAATCATAGTGCTCCTCACCCCAAGCCTCTTGAATAACAATGAACAAACCCCCCTCGCACCCTCCACTCTGGGCCTTTTTACATTGTCATTCATTTCCAGTGTAGCATTAGAAAGCGGGCTCCACTCTGAAGCCTTTAAACTGTCATCTTCGTGGCAGGAGCGTAATACAGTGTAATCACAGGTTAGCCGCGCACCTATCCTGCTGCCCAGGTGATCTGAGCCGAGCGGGAAAGAGACTTCATTACCTTGCTGCCTTCTGATGGCTCTCATAGGCGCTAACAGCCGGCTAATAATGTACTGCCACCAGGCCAACTTCATCATTCTCAACTAAAGTAATCCAATCTGCAGCTCTTACTTTCAAATGAGAAGCACTTAAGCTTCAGGAACTTAAAGGTAGGGTTTGTGCTGCCAAGTTATGGTGTAGCTATGTAAATGCAATGCTTAAGCCCACTTGGTTTGCATAAATGTTCAGGGTCTTGGATTGTTTTAGAATGAGAAGTACTGAAAAATTCTATGCAAAACATAAATATGCTAAACAAAAAATTAAACCCTCAACATTTTGTTCTGCTAATTGTTCCTATTCTAGGACGTTAAATCACTTTTTTATAACTCCTCCAACCCTACTTTAATGATTTCTTTTTTGTAAGGCGGTTGTGAAGAAACACTAAGAGGTGTCTTGTCCCACATGTGCTGCAGGTGTGGGCTGAATAGGCCGGGGTCATTTTCCACAACATTAAGGCCCAAAATTGATAATTAGAGGTGTTTATGACACGATTGTGGCCCCCAGGGGCAGCCCTCCCCTTTAACCTCAAGCGACATTAAACAAATGCTGGCTGTCACATTGGAGGCAGGTCTGCACTCATGTCTTGCTGCTGCCATACGGAGCAGTGCAGTTGGGACAGACGCTGGCGCACACAGGGAGGACCCCTATGCCCCCAGCTGTCTGAGCCAGCTAATGACTCGTCTCAGGGGGGCTGTTGTAAGAGAGCAGGGAAATTGAAACAGACGCTTCGACTAGCGCTGCTACATGTGTGGCTGCGTGCTGCCATTCAATCGAAATAGTCCAGCACACGAACTCAAGTTATGTTTATCGATGACATGTAGTTTAATAAATTATAATATAGAAGAAACACCCTGATTGTTACACATACTGTACCTCTACTGTAGTGTCACAAACAACCTGTTTTGATTGTTCTTTAATGCGATTCCATTGAACAGAACACTTGCGGTTAACTTTTAAATTGAGCTCAGATGAAATGAAGTGTCTCAGGTGCTGCCTTTACTATGGCTCCAGTCTGAAACATTGCCTCCTTAGGCCGTAGCAACACTGTTCTCCCCCTAACGTTAGCATGCTCACACCCCTGCTGAGCTCATCTTACTCCACCAAGACGGCCCATCTCCCTAAAGGTAATGACCGAATTAGGCCTAATGTTGTACACTGGCTAATGGCACAGTGCCGCACATTATCGCATGTGCAACTGGCAACGACAACAGCAATAATCCCCGAGCCCCTTGTCCTCCTGCACCCCACCCCTGGGGCTGGGACGGTGCGCAGGGAAATGAATGGAGTTTGCTACACTACAATGAGCTTTTGATGGGAGACAATGGAGGAAGCTGCCAGCACCTCACAGGGTGGTAAGAACAGAGCAATATGGGGCCCATCTTCTGGCCCTCCCCTCCTGCTCCCCCAGGCCCTGGCCCCTACTCTCAGATTCATAATGACATCTGGAGGGGAAAGAAGGGAAAGTGATGTCAAATGTCAGGAAATCAGAAGGATGGCAAGCTGACAACCCCCTCCCCTGGTTCCATTCCTTCAAACGCCTCTGCCCAACGGTAGCACAGGTTAATATCACATTTATAAAATCACTTACAAGAAACAAAGCCGACTCTTAGCCCCCTGTCACTCTCAGACAGTTATATAGAGAGCTTTGCCAGAGGCCAAGCCAGGTAACCATTTGTTCACTGATAGCCCTATACGTGTCCTTCACTCTGTCCAAAGCATCACCAACACACTTACTTTTGAGGCACATTTTAAAACCTTTTCTAGACTTTTTATGTTGTTTTTACTGCACTGGTCTCATCCACAGAAATTTGAGTGGCTGTAAATGTAAATTTTGTTTTTGTTAAGTATGTATTACACAACTTAGCATTGTGGTTTGTCTTTTTTCAGCCAATGGTATGGGAGATCCGGCAAATTCCAATTTGGGCAGCGCTACAAGTCCTAAACTTGAACCCCCTCCATCACCCCACGCCAACCGAAGAAGCATAGAAGGAAAAAGAGCACCGGCATCACCAAGCCAGACGGCCTTTCAACAGGCAACGAAGGTACATATTCAAACTATTTACATGCAGCAAAGTAACTCAATTTACAATCAGTCTGTCCAGGCTAAAAAGCTCAACAGACTCAGTGAGGTGAAATTAAAGAACAGTGCTACTGGACCTCAAATTTTTTTTTTTTTGTCGAAGTCAGAACTTTAATTTTTACATTTACAAATTTGCCGTTTTTGCTGCTTTTTTTTTTTTTTTTTTGTTTTTATTTGATATTTTAATGGAGATTTCATGCAAATACAGTTAAAAGATAAAAATATAATAAAAAATATTAAAAATTCTAAAAGACAAACAGATCAGCAGAGACACATAGTTAAAACTGCTAATGATGAAGTGTGTTTGACATCAAAACATTGAAGAAATTACCCCAACAATATTAACTATGAGTATACATATTAATACAGATAATGACACGCTACTCAGTATTAATGTTTCCATATGTCGATATTGATTCTTGTAGTTGTAAAGTTTATTTATTGTTATTGTTAATGTATATTAAAAAGATTTATATATTTGAATGTCCAGCTGATATTTTCAATTTACCTAGTAGTGTCTGCATGTAAGTTGTAGTACTACTGTCAAACATGAAAACACTGTAAGTAGTATTGCTAACATTTTATGTACTTGTCAAAAAAAGCATTATATACAGTATTTGATGTTCTAAACTGCTGACCTGTGTTCATATAATATCTAATTAGTGTTTATACCTAAAGGTGAGTAATATTTTGCTGTGTCCATGCCTCGCTCCCCTCACAGACCCCCTCAGAGACCCCAGTTTCTTTCTGTGAAGAGTGTGCGCTCCTTTTGCCGGGGTCCTTCCCAGCAGGGGAGTGGCAGTCTCCTCTCCACCCAATTAATAATGATTCCCCAGCCCAATGATGAATGGAGTGCCCTAATTGGATGGCATTGTGAAAACACTGAGACGCATTTCAGAGGCCATAAAACTGATGTCACCCGAGCGGGATGATCAATCAACAAGATTGATACGCTGGATAACAACAACAATGGCATTGACGCCTCCTAAATGGGGCTTAGCATTAATAATCATTATACTTTTTTATCACGCTCACTGACAGCTCCTCTTTAAAGTCTGAATGGCTCTGTTGACCACATTGTATGGAGCGCACATCATCAGCATCACAGAGATAAGTGCTGCTGTTGGTATTGTTCAAACACTAGACCCTTCTATAGGCTTTTTGCTTTTTAGCTCTGGGAGTTTTTTTTCTCTTGTACATAAACAAAAATGTTCTACTATTTATTATGAGGAGAAAGTCTGCTGGCTGGGTGAGTGGTTAGCATTCACACCTCATACCAAAAAGGTTACAAGTTCATCTAACAGGCTTTGTGGGGTGTTTTTTGGATGGAGCTACACGTTTCTCTTTGTATATGGGTGTGTTTTCCTCTGGGCACTTTGCCCATGGAATATCAAAATCAAACAGGTATGAGAAAAAAAAATCTCTTCATGGCATGAGGCATATTCAAAGACTAATTCTGTTTCCTCTGAGCGTAATACCTTATTGGTTTTGTTTGAAATTATCATGAATACAAATATTTAGTTTATGCTAAAAGTAAGAATATTCAAACCTGGCCAGCCAGATGTTTCTCAAGATCAAAGATGAAGACCAAAATGGTAAAATGGTAGCTTGATGAACATAATTTGCTGTTTTATTATTATTATTTATTTATTTTCCCAGATTAGAGGTATTGGTAGCTCTTGGTTCATCTTAATTAACTATGAAAAACTTAAAAAAAAAATTTATAATGACTAATAAATCATTAACAAAATGCCAAATTAGAGGACAATAATGCTCATTTATGCTTATTAACTACTTTATTAATACTCCACTAAAGATTGGAACTACTAAGAAGTTACTAACCCTAATTTGTTCAGACTTTATTCTAACCTTTTTTGTTTCTTTTAAAATGTTTGCATAAATCACATTATATGCTGTGGCCTTAGAACTATCTAAACATAAATCAAGCGCATTAATAAATCACAAAATATGAGCCACATGAATACGTCCACACTGTTCATAATGACTTAACTGCGTCATGACCTGCACTGTTATAGATTCATTGTGATAATTGTTCTCGTAGGCTGTAGTAAATGAAGCCGGCTGCACTGCACTTTCTGAGGAGGAGGTATCAGAGCAATCAAGCAGAAGATGCCATATCCGCAATGTTCCTCACGTCATCAAACACGCACATTGTTTTCAGTCTCTCTCATTGTCCCTGTGAAGTTTTCTATTAGCCTCAGCTTGTCTGTTCTGCTGAATGCCCTAAAATACAGACGTACCGCTTTAAATATTGGATTCACCCAGGTCTTGATGTGATCCAAGCGTGCGGGAGAGAGAGAGGAGAAGAGCGAGGTGCGATCTTTGAATAAATTGCTATCAGTTTATCTCATTTACGGGGCAATCAGAAGCGTGCAGTGCAAGCTGAAATTGAATTTTAGTAGTTTTGAAGCATCATAAATCAAGGCGGCGTCTTAAGATGAGATATAATTTTGGTCATGATAACATGTGTACGGTTTGAAGGGGAGCTGGGAGGAAACTTTCACTGAATTGCGGGTTGCTGCTGTACTGTTCAGCTATATCCAGGCATGTTTCGGCATCTCATTATTTGAAATGGAATTGTCTTTATCCATTGATAATAAACTAGAACAAGCAGGAACATGGAGAAGCCTTGCAGAGAGTGTATGTGGTTAGATTGTTACAGCAAATCATGGGTTTAAGCTTCCTGGTATTTGTAACATTTTAGGACATTCAAAGTCATAATATTTAGTTTTAAAACAATGGTTTCTCATCTTTCTGAACTGCAGGTTTAGTTGATTAAACATTTGGGCAATTTGCCAAAAGTTCTTGGTTAAACCATCTTTTATTCTATTCCTGTAGAAAAGTTAGTATCATATTATTCAGTACAGCTAGTATATATAGTATTTTCAACATTTCAAGCTGCTATTTTGTGTTAGGTGAGATGGTTTTGTGTAAATTAATATATTGTGAATGTGAAATTAGCTATAACACTATTTGGCTCACAGTGTTTTTCACAAAAACAGTAAAATAGGCTTAGTTATTCAGTGCACTGTATGTCACTCTTGTATCCAATGAAAGAAAATACTTTTACTTGATTCTAGATACAGGAAGCACAGAGTTTGACTTTGTTGCAAAGTGCTGCTTTTCCAAAATGCTATATTGGGGTAGAACAAAACAGACTTTGCTAGTTTAAAAAAAAAAGTTGAGTATCCAAGCTGCAAAAAATATATGTAAATAGATTATTATGATTTGTCAACAAAAACACTTTGACACACGTTTAAATATGTAAACTTAAAAATGCTTCCACAACAATTGGAGTTCTCTCTCATCTTTTAATTTGGCTTCATAGTTGCAAAATGTTCACCATAAACAAACTGCGTATTTAATTTAAAAGATTAACTAAAAACTTTCGATGAGGGCCAGCACAATGGACACTGCCCCTAATCCTGTGTCATCAGGTCATGCGTTTAATAACTCCTCATGTGCTTAAAGAATGATGCAGGACGCACAGCAAGGCGACTGACAGCGCCGTAATGCCTTTCACAGCGGCTGCCTCTCTCCGTGTGTCGATCCCATAAACCCACTGCAAAATCGATGGCCGATAAAGAGCTATGTTCAAGGGGGAGCCCTCTGATGAATGCAGACTGTCAGTGACCGTCATTAATGTATTTCTCTTTTAAAGAAAGTGTAGCAAATGTTCATTGTTGGCTCTTTTCAGATGTTTTATCTTTCCAGTCTCAAGCTAGTGATAATACACGTGATCTAATAGGCTGTGTGCACGGAATTTCAGTTGACTTGCGTACATTAAAAATGCTAACTTCTGTATGTACGACCATTTCCTGTTAGCGTTAGCATTTAGACACAAACACGTCTCTTTTTAAACACACAAGTGTCCTCTGGTGAAACCTCATTGAAAATCATTGGACAGGAAGTGTTTGTATGTACAGGATGTGCTATTTTAAACCAAAACAAGACAACTGCACTGAAGTCAGCACATTTTAGTTTTTGTAGCAAACTTCTAAACAAAAATTGTTTCCAAAGTGCAGCGGAGTGCACAATTAAATACAAACTAGCCTTTTATATAATGCAATTAGGCCTTATTTATAGCAATGAAACTAGTAAGAGAAAATGAGAAGTAAACATAACAAAGTTCTGCTTTGTAGAACACAACTTGCTTTGCCTTGCCTTACAGTTACACTGAAATAAACCCAATGCACTAAATAATCCCCTTTATGCCTGGGCTACCTGATTTTCATAGAAGTAAATCTGTACATCATAGCATTACAAACTCTTTTCCACCTTTCCAGAAGAGCTTTTTACAAAAGGCAAAGTGAAATTGAAAGTAGACCTCCCAAACTCAACCAATCAGAAAGCTTCTTTTGGTCATCTATAAGAAATGCTTTATAATTTATTGAGAATGTACACAGTGTCTGATTTTGTTACAATGAGCTGTTATTGCATATACTTTTACTTATAAATAGGTATAAAATAGTGCTGTTGGAGTCGCTCTCAAGGCACCTGTATCTTATTTATTTTAATGTCTTGCCACAGTGCTCTGATACATCCTGATGCCAATTATAGCTCCAGAAAATCAGATCAGCCCATTTCTCCTCAGGCTCATATCATTACCTTAAAAAAAAAGATGAATCGGTGCTTTAGTTTTGAGTACCAAGCCACAATAGTTCATATGTATCAAAATTAACTAAATCACAAAAATAATTAAGACATAATGACAAAGTTCATTTTGATTTAGAAGTGTTGCTGTAACTCTTGTTATACTCTCCAAAAGACTCTTGTGATTGAAAGAGCTGATAACATTATAATCAATTAAGTATTTAATATCATTCTTCAAGTGATTAATTGTAAAGTGATTGTAAGAAACTCTCCACTAAATGACATGATCATCAAATTAGTTTTATTGTGTAGCAAATTAAATTCGAACGTGAGCAGATGAAAAGTGGCTTCTAGTGTCCAGTAATTATCTACAAAATACTATCTTCGTCAAACAGATTTGTAACATAATAAGTGTCTTTGTTTGGTTTGAAGTTAACAGTTGTCCTTGCATAGTAAAGAGGCCATATAGGTCCAGACCACTGGTACATGCACTGAGAAACTGGACAACTACACCCAGTAACACATTTTTTCACCGCTGTTAGGAGCAAGACGTTCAGTATGCTAGCAACATTTAGCCACAATGCGATCAATAATAACAGACAAACTTTACGGTACATCATTAGACACCGCAAACAAAATTTCACCTGGATACATAACACAATATCTGCGCTAAGGGGAAATTTATTAGACGTGATTAGTTATTTAATTGGAAAAATTGTGTCTTTAAGTTGCACAGTTAAGAAATTGGTAAATATAATGTTTTTGGACACACATTTAGGTCAGCAAAAAATTTCAAACTATAGTTATCTCGCTGTCGATTATCAGTGGTGTTTGGTATGTTCACCATTTGTACTTGCAATACTAGCGACAAAGTTTTGATGCTAATAGTAAATTTTGCCACTGAATATTTGCTTCCTGCTTGTTCCTTTCAGCTTTTTGACTTGTGTATTCACCTTATTTCACCCTGCCCACTTTTCTTTGCAGCGTACATTCAGTTGAGCTGTGGTAAGGCTGTAAACGCTGGGTTTATTTTCACCCTTCCAGACAGACAAGCCAACATGTTAGCTACCTCAACAGAGCTGAAAAGGAAGTGTGCTATCAAGAAAAGTGGACAGGGCAGATTAAGGTGAATACTGAGAAAAAAATATCTAATATCTAAAGTTTTTAAGTTTGATAGTTAGTCAGCGCTCCCTCTGTGCATGTCAACAGTGAATATGTGGAATTGGATCTTAAGCAGCTATCGAGGCTTTATATGTACAAATATTAGGATTATAGACTCAAATGTTTTTACAGTGCAGCTACAGTATATAGTAACTACAATAACTATCAACTTCAGTATATCTAAACTTGTATTCTGATTTTGAAAGTGATTATGTTCCTTTTGTTTGGCTTTTTCAATTATCTACTTTGATGTGATTGCACTAATCTACATCATTCAGTCTACTGTTACTCCTGGGATTCCTCTGTGAAAGTGAACACAATCTGTTGTATATTGAACTGGTGTGGCCTCCTGTCCCGCACCTCAGTAAAGTAAGGGTTAATATCCTCTGGAGTCCAGCTGAGGATCAGGAAATGGAGCTTTAACTGCCTGCGCTAATGGTGGGTGTTTATCTCAATACTTTGTTTTGTCACTCCCAGACTCGCTCTCATTTCCTAAAGCTGTCCCTGGAGCCCCCACTCTTGTAATGGCTTCGCTTTGTGAGCCCCTCAGTACGACGCAAAGGAATAACAAGATTCTCATTTGGGCTGTATACACACTGCCCACAGATACATGTGTAATTGGCCCTGTTTCATTCTGCTGTTGTTAAATGCACTAGCTATTAGCAGTATTAGTGAAGTGCGCTGAGTGCTGAGTCCATGTGTTTGTTTATAGCAGTTAGGTGAGGTGTGTATGACGCTGCATCATGGCTCCTCTGTTTGTGTGTCACAGATAAAGAGTGTGCTATCTCTCTGCCCGCTCTTCTCTCTGAGTTTGGTGCTGGTTCCCCTGGGCCGCTGTGGCAGTAATGGCCTGCTCCTGATTGCTCTGATACAGGTTAGGAATATTGGCTTTAATGATGTGTAAAATGAGCAAGCAGTGCCTGTGACATTTACAGATGGCACCGCCTTGGCCTGTTCTTCCCAACTGCTCGTTAATTCACGGGAACGGCGAGCACTTCTTTAAGTGACTGCCTGATGCATGCAGAAGACGCAACACAACACATCCTGCGCACAAAAACAATAGCTCACCTCTGCACCGGGCGTCATGTCATCGTTCAGCCGAGCGTCACACAAATGGATACTACACGGGCTTAACAAACTACTGAGGTTCCCGCGCGGACAGCCCAAGTGTGAGGAGCTTACGCTGAAGAGATGTGCGGCTGCAGGAGCACAGCTGTGTCAGAGCAGAGGCCCCAGGTGCTAATCACACCAGAGTCCTGAGAGTCTGGAACATCTGCTTCTGTAGAGCAGCACCAGTGTCCCAGCTCCACCATTTGCACCTCTGTGTCTAATGTGGACTTTCTGCTCACTCTAAAAGCACAATAGTACTCATGTTAGACACACATTTAGTAAAGAACATCCGAAGTTTTTAGTTTTTAGCAAATATTTAAGTATACATTTCTCCCTGGATCAACAAAGTTCCTATCTTTTCATCTATCTATCCATCCATGTTCTCTTATGTATTCATCAATCCATTTTTTTTTGGTAGCTTAACCATAGACATAAAGATCAGACACAGCCTGACTGCGCCTGACTGCTAAATCTGAGCGAAGCTAACGAGAAATGCGGCGGCCATCTTGGTGCGGTCGCTTGTTCTTGGCCCTATGAAGGTTCTTCGTGTTTAAGCAACAGTAACTTCGCGAAAACAAAACTGATTTTCACACAAATTTTGGATTTAGCGTTTAGCCTGTGTCTACTCTTTATATGTCTATGGCAAGATGGCCACTGCTTTTTCTCGTGCTTAGGCAGCCAGTGCGCTGTCTACTCTCTTTATGTCTATGGGCGTAACCTGGATGTACACTGACTGCAAGTTCGATGTGGGTCCCGCAGAACTTTGAAAGTGCCTAAAACCAATATGCCCATGTACACGGACCTCAGAGGAACACGGATGCGAGTGTGGGAGCAGCGCAGGTCAGCGGAAAGAATCCACATGAAGTCTGTTTCTTCTCGAGACCGCAGCGGTCTGGTGCGGCTTTCAATTCATTACACGAGCATTCTTGTGGAAATGTACGTGAATTTGCATGGCTTTGGACAAATCGGACTGCAGCCCCTTGCAAGAAACCCACACGTGTCCTGAACCGAGCCCACCTCTCAGTCAGTGTACATCCAGTGTAAGAGTGACAGTTGAAAGACAAAATACAGTATTCTGTACTAGTTGTATGATGAAATTACGAAAGAAATAGAAGTTAAAAATTCCAACAAAAATATCAAATCATTATGCTTTCAACCCATCACTGACTCATGATACTTACTTCTACAGTAATTTGTGTGGACTAATACTGTATTATATCATTGCGTTAAGCTATTAGCTACTCTAATTTGCAGTACATAGTGATATTATTGCAGACATTGTTAACTAATGTCTTTATAGCTTCAGTGCTAGCTATTGACCACTCAGTGATGACATTTGCTCCTGACAGTCATTCCAGCTGTTTCTTAATCACTGCAAATGCTTAACGTCTAAATCTGGACTGTACTTTGCACCTCAACAACCATTTGACTGTAATTTCCTTTTCATTTAGCTGCGTTAATTAAGCGAAATCATATTTGGCTCGTTCCTCAGTGCACGGCCCTCCAGTTGGCTTTAAATTGTCCTTTTTCTTGTCCACCCACTGGCAGAGCGCTGTTAATTTCTCAGTAATTGGTAAGATCTTGTTGATGATGGGTTCATAGAAAGATGTGGTCAGAGGGTTAATGTGTACGTTAATGTGACGAGGTGATTGTTCTGCAGCTCACTGTACGCGGCGTAATAACAAAAGCATTAATGGCTCTTTTACAGGCGCCTCGTGGCAGGTGCCTGGACAATAGCAGTGATGCGTATGGCTCATGTTTACTGTGGAGAGCACTTTGACCCCACATACTGCTCAATGGCTCGGTCTTATGGAGGAAATAGCTGCACTGTGGATAACATGAAGACGTAATGATGGGATGCCTAGACTTGTAATCATACTCTTGTGTGAGACAAATCTCTGATCATTTAGTCAAGACTTTAGCCACTGATGTTCTTGAAGGGAATCTGTCTTTTATGTTCGACAAATATGAGCTTATTGTCATTGGAGAAAACTCATTTTGATACTATGAAATATGTTCAACACAGTATATTCACTTCAGTAATTGAAATCTTTGTTCGTGACACAGACGTTCACCAGTTTAATTGATCTTGATCTTTTTTAGAATGTCTTAAAACATTTCAGTCGAAGTTTTCCTTGTTGTTGTTGTGTTATTGTTCTGTGTATGTAGTTTTTGCATTGTCAATAAAGTTACAGTTAATGTTGGTAGTACAGTAATAAGTTCCATTCAGTGAACATCATACCAATAGGTCAATAGTATGCTTTACAGATGGACAGCTAAAATTAATAATGGTTAAATGCAGTTTTTTGTTTTAATGCAAAAAAAAAGAAAGGAAAAAGAAATTACCTTATATTTAATGGCAAAGTACAAAGTATCAATTTAGAAAAAACTGATTCTTGTCCATGATCTGGTCGTATTACATTCTAGAACATAAATGCAATCTATTGCTTTTTGAATTCACATTTAATTAACTTTGTTAACCTTTAGTTAGTTAAACTTTTACTTTAACTAAATGCTTAAATTCTGAACCGAACATCATTCATTTTCCAATTTTGTTGCTTTGAATGTACACTGGTCACTAGAAATTCAATTTAAAGTGGTCCCTCGCTCTATCGCGGTTTACTTTTCACGACTTCGCTGTTTCGGCGATCTTTTTTTTTGCAATTTTGAATTATTTTTTTACAGTGCGCTCTCTATAGACATGCGCTGTAAGCGTGCTCTGCTCCAACGCACTGTTTAAGGACGTGTGACATCACAGCATTCACAGGCAACAGCACAGAAGCTCTGTTAGAAAACTTAGACAGTTTGGATCATGCAGGGAAGCTGACCTGACGCTCGGACGTTTCTCCAGGTGAGGATTTGACTCTTTGAGCTCGTAGTCACGATGATAAGTTTGTTCACGCTGGAACGTCATATGTGTAGTTCAGAGATGTGTTTATGGAGGTGTTGTGACTTTGCTAGAGTCTGGATGTGTTTCGTGCTCTGGAGCCTTGTGATCCGTGGTCTGTGGTCGGTGTGAAGCGCAGCGGGACGGCACGTGCAAAAGCAGAGCAGGCGAACACGCACACACCGTCCTCTTTAAGCGTACATAAACGACTCACGCTGTTGTATCTCGCAGTGAATTGTGTTTAGCGCATTACCTGTACAAAAGACACTAAACATCAGAACCAGGCAGGTTATCAACTGAAATATGGTAAAAAAAAATTAAGATCACTACTTTGCGGGTTTCGCCTTTCACGGTTATTTTTGGAACGTAACCCCCGCGATAACGAGGACCACTGTATGCCTGATTTTTGCATCCTTAAAATGTAAACAAACAGAAATATTTAAACTTTAAACTTCTTACTTCAGTCTACATGATTTGCTCATTTAGCTAATGCATTCTGAGCTTCAGAATTGTTCATCATAATGTATTTTAATGTTTTTTTCACAGCTGTTAGCGGCGAGGTGAGTCTTTATGCAAACAAAAGTTGCCACAATGCTAAAAACAACAACAGAAAAAGTTGGTTACAAATAGGATTTTATTAGACAGAGACAGGCATTGCGAACTAATTTCCACCTGAATAGATACATTGACAAGATATCAGCGCTAGGGGGAATTGTTTTTTATGTTAGAATGTTGCAAAAAAAAAAAAAAACGAGTATCGTCCCTTTAAGATATGTCATTGCACTTTTTAGATATTTCTTGGCGGAGTCCATTGTAGTGTGTGCAGTATGTCATCACATTCAATCTAAAAATAATAATCCACAATAAGAAGACCATTATACTCCATTATCTAAATCTTGCCATTTTACAGTCCAGATTTGATTCAGTGTTGCAACCCTATTTATTATTTAATTAGTCGACCATTTAAATAATATCATAAATATCATATGTTTTCATACATCTTTCAAGCTACACATTTCTCAGTCCTTGTACAACAACAATAGAAGATTCTTCTGACTTTACCACACTGCAGCTCTCCTCTCCTGTGCACCACTATGCATGGAGAATCTGATTTGTTTTCCCTTGTACACTCATCAGTTTAAGAAGTCAGCCATCCGTTACTTTTTTAATCTCCATAATGAAAGTGTTTTAATGCCTCCAATTTATTGCCTGGGCAGCCAACAGAATAATTAGCTTTGTTCGGGTTTTCCAAAAGACTAAAACACCAGTGGAACAACAGTTGTGTCCACAGAATATAATCAAATGCATTGCTTATTGTACCTGAAGCTATATTGGACCAACAATTGATTTGGTGATGTATTTCAATTAATCAAACAGTTTTTTTCCCCCCTCGCTGTAATCTTCCTATTCCGGGATAGAATTAATATTTTCGCACACCTCATCCGGCCAGCTTCAACCAGCGTCTAAACAAAGAGGTTTCTAGTCCGTATTGATTGGCTGTGACCTGTAGTCGATGGCACAAACTAAATCAGATAATTGAAGTGGGTGTCAAGCTAATTGGATTATGGCTTTCCCCCTGAAGAGATGGCCCGCGCCTCACGGTTAGATTGCTACATTAGTGTCCGACATCTGTCACGCGGACACACCTTTACGGCACGAGGCTCGCACAAGAGGAGAGAATGTGCAATGGAGAATGAATGAATAGCTCGTAGAAGAAGGAGGACTTTTGAGCGTTGTGTGATTTGAAAAGAGTGTTGTATGATTATGATGTTGTGAAGTTAGAACAGAATTTCACTTGTCAAGCTGTAAACAGTTACTAAGGAAAATAACAGATCATAATTATAGCTTGAAATTGTAGCCAAAATATATTCCTCACCTTTGTTTCTGCATTTCAGTGCCAGTGCAAGTTAGTGACGGTAAAGCTAGTGACAATTAGCTAGTCACACCATAATTACATCACATAGTAAGTAGTATAGCTATATTACATTTGTTCCATAGACAAAAAATGACTAGCTAAATAAAAAACATTTCAATACAGCTGTTCAAATTATTAATAAGCAAGTCACTTCTTCCAGGTTTTACACATAAAATAAGTTTCATCTTGACGTCATGACAAACAGAACATTTCAAGACTGGATGAACATTTGTATGTCACTTGATAGTTTTTACAAACTTCACAAAAGTACAACACTAGTTATATTTCATTCAGTCAGTGCTGAGTTACTTCTGTAGCCACATCAGCCTTGGCATAGATTGTGACTGCAAAGCTGCCAAAATGTGACAATTCACTCTCTACATATGCATCTTGCTCAAAAACTTAACAACAGCATAACATAATTATGGTTACATACAACACTGGTACAATTTTATTCTTATTTTCTTGTACTCAACATAGCAACCAAACAGCTTAATCAACTTCAATAGAATTTGTGGAACAAATATTCAAATGTGTAAAATAAAAAGCCAAAGAGAAGCTATTTCCCTGGTGTCTCCTTGCCTGGAGTCCTGCGCACATGGTTTATGTAAATGAGATGACTATTTGCATAGACATAATTAGGTAATTACAAATCATTTGGCTATGAGCTGAAGCATGTGCACAGAGCAGGGATGTTCCATTGTACAGTAGCGACTTAATGAATGACTTCAGAGAGCAGCATGTGTTCAACATATGTTGTGTCAGACTTCCGCTCAGAACGTGGCAGGTGACATTTTTATACTTCTTAGTTAACACAGTCGCTCTTTATTCTGTGTGAGAGGGGGAATTAACCTCAATAGTTTTGTTTGTCTATAATCAGGAGTATAGGCTTTGCATTAATGTGCATTACAAGTGAGACTCTACACTTTGCACAGGCTTATTGAACATGATTATATTTAATAGTTTACAAAGCATTTGACATGTTTTGCTCCAGTTTGGCATTTTTGGTTATGCTTACAGCAGCGCTTCATGTAGACCTAGCAGCAAATACAACTTAGACAAAGGTGGCAATATGTCATACAGTATTTGCTCTTTTAAGACATTAGGCTGTTATTACTTTTCACCTGCATGTCTCTGAGTCTATGTTTGGCATAATATTTTTATTTAAGTTCACTTTTACTCTTGTAGTGGTTGAACAACTTTTCTTCATTATATGAAGAAAAGCAGGGTTGCCCAAACTTTTTTCCTCAGCAGGCCAAAATGAACGCTAATTTTCCTCACGGAGCCAATACAAATAATTTTTAGTTTATCGAGGGCCAAGCCTGATTTTATGTTGCATCTAAAAGTTTATTTGCAATAGGAGAGTGATCATATTTTACTAACATGTTTTAACAGAGTAAAACTGATTTGGTGTACTTTGTCTGGTTACATTTTAAGTTGAAAAAATTGTCAGACTTTCCTAACAAATCTCAGCTCCTTTCGCGTTCCAAATTAAACCCATTGGAGGGCAGAGTTTGGCTCTGGGCCCCACTTTGGGCACCACTGGTATAGAGAATATAGATCATTTATTTGTTTGTGCAATCTCTCAGATGCCACAGGTAGAGATAATTCCACAACTGTTACCTAGCAGCCGTTTTGGAAACAATGACCAAAATCTCTATTATCTACTAGTTATGATTTGACACTTAATATTAGCTCCATACATCTTTATTGTTAAGCTTTTATAAAAATGTGTGTGTGAATTGTTTCAGCATTTTTGTTATTTTTGATGACCTTATTTGGGAACTTTTTTTTTTTTTCAACTTTCACTTCACAAACTGCTTTTTCACTGGTTAGACACTTATAAATTTGAATTCAAATATTATCTTGGTGTATGACCTGGTCATCATTTTTTAAACAATTAAACTAACCAATTCAAGTGACTCATTTTAATAGCTCTACTTGGAACAAGCTCCTTTCTCCTTGTAATTTTTATATTTTTCCATCTCGATCAAAGTACAAATTAAATGCTAATGTGAAATTATGTCTGACCTGACTCATAAATGATGTGGTGTGAGATTGAAAATTACAATGGCATTAAAGGCTATTAGATTCCTGCTGGGAGAAATTAAAGTGTGTATTTATGTTAGTCACTTTAAATACTAGTGCCAGGAAATCATTTCACTGTGAACCTAATGAGTCCTAAGTGCTTTTTATTTTTTATCATAGTATAAAGAGCTGTTCAATAACTTACGAGAACTTCTTGCATAAAGTCTACATAAGTCGAAGAACACACACTTCTTTTCTGTTCCTACAAATTAAACAAATAATGTTTGTTTTGTTTTTCAGAGCAAGAGGATTCCTTCGAGTTCATCATTGTGTCTTTGACGGGTCAGACGTGGAACTTTGAAGCATCTACGTATGAAGAAAGGGAATTATGGGTCCAAGCCATCGAAAGCCAAATCTTTGCCAGTCTTCAGTCATGTGAGAGCATAAAGAACAAGGTACGGCCTTGTCATTCATAGAGACTAAACGCTTAAATGAATGAGCTGACTGTTACTTTTGAATTATTTGTACACACAAGTATGGTTTGCATTAGAAGAGTTAAGGCTAGGTATCAAAGGCAATGCATCTAGTTTTTACTGTACTAAACAGAACTAGGTTATTTTTTGCACTGCAGCCAAAAGCTATTCTTCACACGTTTTCTTAACCCCCTAAATATTCTCTGAAGTGACTTTATAAGCACTTTGACCACTTTGATGTTATAGTGCGTTCCAGTGTTACTCAGAGCTCGGATCTTCGAGTTCCGACTGTAAATTCCCACTGGAACAGCCCTTCAACTCGGAGTTCCTACTCGGATACTCGGAGAAAATTTCAACGTCCGAAGTAGAAAATCAAACATGGCAGCGCCCTGTATTTTGGCTGTTCTGGGCAGTTTCCAAGCTATTTATTACTTCAATGGCTCACTATTATAAAAGTAATCGACTTGACCACTGGAACACACAACACTCGGAAAAAGCATCACTCCGAGATCCAAGTTCAACCTCCGAGGATGACTGGAACGCACCATTAGCAAGTTTTGCCGCATGGCAGCAATGCATTTTCTGCTTTGTGGAAAATAAAAACACTATTATTAAATGAGGATAGATGCTTACAAAATATCTGTACAGTTAAGCTCGTTTGATTTCACGGTAAAGCTAGCATGCTAACTATGCACTTCTTGGCTTTGGCGCATGAACAAAAACTAAAACAATAATTTGGCGAACAATATATATGGACTAGGTAAAGTGAACTCATTTTCTCCCATATCCATGCATTTGCATTACAACAGTCTGTACGGGGACAAAAAGTTGTTACAATAAAACATCAAGTTCTGCCATTTTACCCCTTTTTGCGCACACAAATCTGCTTTTTCAATATCTGTATACAAGCAACAGTGCACTTTGTAACTTTTTTTGTGATGGGTAAAAAAAAGTGTCTAAATTAAGCTGTATTCAGAATTTTTGCAATACAAGTTGAAGAAATTGAAATATCTTCAAGTTTTCTATCTAGTTTTTAATGCTCAAATCATAGTAGCACAGCACCTGAGTAAATCCTGCGTGGTGTAGCCTAGTCATTATGTAGTACTTCATCCACACTGCTCTCCTTCTCGTCTCTGTGGCTCCTGACTCTCTCACCTACTCTAGGCTGTCACAGGAGGTTGTCAGACAGGTGCGCCGCGGTGTGGGGGATCTCTTATTAGAACTGACACACATCAGAGATATAACATGGCTTGTGTCAGCATAGAGCAGCCTC
This sequence comes from Mugilogobius chulae, assembly GCA_038363315.1. Taxonomy (NCBI): domain Eukaryota; kingdom Metazoa; phylum Chordata; class Actinopteri; order Gobiiformes; family Gobiidae; genus Mugilogobius; species Mugilogobius chulae. The sequence goes on along the minus strand of CM076395.1, from coordinate 36,948,366 downwards.
ATTTTCATATTCATACGCCCCATCTCAGTCTCTTCTCCAGCGCTTTGAAACACCTTTCCGTTCCCATCTGCTTCAGCACTTTGAGTTCCATTTGGAGTTCAGCTGTAATTGTTTTGCAGTGATTAGTTCTCGCTGACCTGTTCTCTCTCCATTCCAGTCGCGGTTAGGCAGCCAGAGTGATGCCATGGCCATCCAGTCCATACGGAACGTGAGGGGAACAGCTTCTGCGTGGACTGCGATGGACCCAGTGAGTACTGACTTTGACTCTCCTCTGGGAGAGCTTTGTAGAGTGAAATAACAAATTCATATATAGAAATGCTTGTTGAACAGACACTAAAAGGACACTTTGCTTAAGACAAGGATTTACTAAGTGAATCTCTTGAATTTAGCTGACCCTTGGGTGCAGCTAATGAGATCATAATCAATAAAATAAATAATAAATGTGAAGTTGGTTTGACCACGGCTCTGACCAAAGAATCATGCGGTTGTGAGTTTTAGTGTGTAAATATTACAGTTTTCACTGGATCTCAAAAGCAATAAAAAGTCTCAATACTTACATTTCTTTTAATGTATGAGAATATTAGAGAACGTAGTTTTCAAAACATTTAGTCAAGACATTTAGTTTTGTTTGGTAGACTTTCAATGAACTTTCAAAAGAACATTTGTACAGTTATTCAACCTTTAGTTTCAGTATTCAAGGTTGAATTTTGTCACCATTACCATAATCATAATTTCTCATAAGTTAGTACTTTTTTACTCAAGCTTTAAAATCTGCAGTTTATACAACAATGTGGCTAAATTAGGCAACCTATAAATGTAGAATTCTTTTTTTTTTGGTCCAGATATATTCACTTGTGCTCAATAGTGCAAACACCATGGTATTCTTGTGTTGTATATAGTTGATGTTCAGTTTCATCTGGAAAAATTACATGACATTTAAATATAGTTTTGTCTTAATCCTTTCTCTTGTTTTTTCAGATCCAGACTGGGCCAGTTTGAACCTGGGGGCCCTTATGTGTATTGAGTGTTCAGGGATCCACAGGAACCTGGGTACGCACCTGTCCCGAGTGCGCTCCTTAGACCTGGACGACTGGCCTGTGGAGCTCAGCATGGTCATGACGGCCATTGGAAACTCCATGGCCAACAGTGTGTGGGAGGGAGCGCTGGACGGATACAGCAAACCCGGCAGTGACAGCAGCAGGTTAGTTGGCATAGCTCTGCAAATTGAGGTGGCCTTTGTTGAAACTGACACAAATTATAGCATCACCTAGTATTACCACATCTTCTGCACTTTTGTTAGAACAAACTTTAGTTTAGTAAGGGTTTTACTCAAATAAATACTTTTAGATCTTAAAATGTCAACTTACAATCAATAAAGAGAGGTTTCCATTAGTAAAAGGATTAATTTACACTTTCAAGTTTTATTTGTTCCTTTTTTTCTGATTTTGTGTGTGTTTAAAAGATTTCCTCCGATGTTTCACTTGTATAAAATGTTGCTCTTCTGTTTGGGCTTGAAAGCCATAATTCATGAACATGGAGCAGTGTGACACAGTTTTGCACTTACCTGACAAATGCCCTGACCGACTTCAAATGCATCAAGGCTGTCACTTTACGTGTAAGCGCTAATCGAGAGCAGCTCACCACAATCCTTTGTTTCTACAGTGAAGCTCTACTCTCAATGGTGTCAGTGTAGGACTTTATTTAGAAGTTTCTCAACCTCTTTAGCATTGTCAAAAAACACCTGAAAGTTTCATTCTTTACTTTTGGAGCCTAATAGGTGGCTTTCCATCTTTTTAATATGTATTTCTAAATTATGCACACTCGCGGCTGCCTAGCCTTAACTTACTATGTGACTATCTGCTCCTTTTACTCGGAGGTACCCAGATGTGGTAGAAGGATTGTTTATCTCATGGTGACAGGTGAAACCTAGCGTCCCGCTCTGACTAATGACCTGCTATGTGGCTGTGCAGGTAATTAAGCACACCATTATGGCTAAACCCCACCCCAAGAGCCAGGCCCTCGGGCCCCAAACTGCCCTGTCACATATCCATCAGCGCGGCCCGGGTCATCACTCCGACTGTCAGAGAGAAGCCTGACTCCCGGCTGTCCCTGGTGGCTTCAGCCGTCTCCACATCACAGCTTTGTAACTTTGTTAAAAAGTGAAACGGCAACACACTCAGTTGTTGTGACTTGTGCCGGTTTGGCTGCCTTCGTCTGTCAATGTCACTGTATGTGTTGTGGAGTTGACTTGAACTTTTGTGTTGCAAGACCCTTTGCTTAGGACCATTTTGGAAGGATATTTTTTAACCTTTCTTTGAAATAAGAACCCAAACAAGCATCATATATTGAAAGAAGAGAATTGACTTTCTTTGTTAATTTGAACTGCCAGAGCATAAAACTACCTGTCCAGCACACCTATAGTTGAGCACAGAAAGTTTTATCTTCTCCATTCTCCAAATCGTACTGCCTTTCTACACTTACAAGAAACTATTTATCTGACTATAACACTTTACAAAGACGCTATAGTCTGTAACTCTGTTCTCTCTCCATGGTTCTATTCTGCAGGATTGACAGACAGTTTAAGCAGCTGAAGAAAGGTATGGGCCAGTTATAACCAACATGGCAGTACAAAAGTAAAAAAGGCACAAGGAAATGAGAAACTGCAAAGATTTCAGCAAATGCCAGCAAAGTTCTTAATCTGTATTCTACAGATAAGATGTTATAGATTTTGTTCTGAATGTCACAAGATTGTTGAAGAGACGATGTAGTCTGTTTTTTAGAGATACCATACCAAAAAAAAATGCTGCTGTGATTGGACCGTTCAGAAAGAGGTTTCCCACCAGGTGAGCTTTGTACATTAAATTCTTTCTCTCTATAGTTAAAATGGAAGCCAGCTAACATGTTCGCTGATATTTGTTTGCTTCACATATTTTTTAGTCAACTGGTCACATGCAGCATCATTGAGCCACTGATGGTCATAACACCAAATTGATACATATTTCCATCTCTGTGGTTAAGCTTCACAGAAAAGTATCTACCACATATAAAAGTAAAAATCATCCGTCTCTTTTTTCCAGCGCTCACAATAAAAGTGACATCTTTTAAATGAAGCCTGAATTGCGTCCCATTTCCCAGTGTGAGACCAGTTCAGAGCTGAATGATGGCCCACAGTAATGTATTGAATGTATCTGGTGTAAAGTACTCCTCGCTGGACTTGATGAAACATTATTGATGTTGATTCGCGCGCCTACCACTGTCAGTCCTGTGTCGCCGGCGGCAGGGAGCTTCTTCATTGTCTCAAAATCCGATCTTTATCTCACAGCGGCGGCTCCATTAGCTTCCACTGTCCAAACATAAATCTCATTTGAGCCACAACTAATCTGCGGACAAAAACGCGAGGCGAAATTTTCAGACGGTTTTACCAGTTGGACGCTGGTCATTTTGAGCAATGTTTATTATAGCTTGATAAATATTATGTGGTTAAGAGTTGTGTTGCTGGGGTTTTTGTCCAAAGCGTTTTTGCGCATTTAGATGGGAAAAGAACAAGAATACAAAATTGCAATGAACTGTAGGACAAAAACACAGTACTAGACAGATAATTAAACTGAATTATTGGTTTAATATCATAAATTAGCTTTAAGCAGTATGTACTTTAGTACTTGCTTCAATACTTACTGTTACCTTGAGTAAAACAAGCTAAGCATCAGGTTAGACTTGCAAGATTAATTGTGAAGCAAATTGAAATTGCAATGAAACAAAAAAACAAATGCCTGTTGCAATAATTTTTCTTTACTCTCAACAGAGCGTTTGATACATCGAAACAGCAAAATTAATTCAGCTAGTATACCTAGACTTTAAATTAACAAAATGTAAAGTTTTATGTTGCGTATTGTAGATAAAACTTTACATTTTTGCAGTTACTTAAATTTTCTCTAAAATTCTGACAAAAAAATACATTCATATTAAAATGCACCAAAAAATGCCAAAAGGACTTCCTCAAATAAAAATGTGCAAATATCTATTTTAAAGTGCTTTTACAAATTTTTTTACTTACTTAAAATATGTATAATAAAAAAAATGTTGACAATATCATGAAGTAGTGCAGAATTGTAGACTGATTACAACACAATAGGGAGATGAGGACATTTTACAGAGCTTACATGAGTCTGTAAACGTAAATTTAACAGAAAGATATGTTAAAATGCATTTCTTGATGTAAATTTACTTGACAAAGTAGAAAATATATATATAAAAATGTACAATATGGTTACCAAAAACAGCTTCTTTAAAATGTTTAGGAACATTTGTAATCTCCTCATCTTAGCTGTTAAAACACTACTTCAACTTTTCAGATACTCTTAATATGTTACAATAAGCTTCCTAGTTAGTGCACAGCTTGAAATATACCATGCATGCTGACTATTCTCTCTCATCTCTTACCCTTTCTTTAAACCTAACCAGACGTGTGTGTCTTTTAATTGTGTCAGAGCGGTGACATCCAGTCCCTCCTTGATGGCACCGAGGCAGGCTTTATATGGCTCCCGACTCGTGCTAAACATTAGTGACACCTAATCTAAACGACTGAGTAACTACCTGCATATCAACTCCTCCTCTGATTGAATGTCTCCTGCAAGGCTAGCTTCACATTTTGGAGACATTTTACTTAAAAGCATTCATCCACAAGATTGGTTTAGCTTATGATATTCTGCACAGAGAGGAGACAATATCTGGGATTGTGGCATGCAGATGTGGCTGTGATTACAATAATGAGAACGGGCCGTGCAAAAGAAAAGAACGTATTGTCATTTCTTTTCTCCCTCGTTGCGCTGTCACTGTTTTGTGAGCGCTCGGTTTTTAGTTGTTCTTTTAATTAGCACCTAGCAGTCGTCATGTTTAGCACACCAGTCCTAATTGGTTGACGTAAAGCTGATAATAAACAAAAACAAACTGAGTGTTCAACAGATTTATAGCTGGAGAAAAGTCTTGGAAACAGATGGTATTCACAGGGTTCAGTTTATTATGTATCTAGAATATGTTTTTCTCATTCAAAAGACTTGTTTCGAAGTTTTAATTGATGGTATATATTTTTTCACACTGAAGACATGAGCACAATACACTTGCAGTTCATCAAAACCTTTTTACACCTTCTCTGTTCTATATATTCATCACAGTAAGAAAATAAGAAAGGTTATGTAGATTTTAAAATGCCTAGAAGAAATGAGAGTCAAAGGAGAGAAAGGACATTTTCTCCTATAAGAGCTCAAAATGCAGCTAAATAGGAAAAAGGTGCTTCAGTGTGAGAGCAGTTTCAATCCACCACAACTCTGCTGAGTGCTGGGTTTGTAATGTCAGTTACAAGTAAAAAGACAAAATCAGGTAAAGAAAACATTAGCTTCTCTCACATTCATCACACACTTTGGAATCACAGACAGTTTCTTCTCAACAAAGGTGTTTTTGAGTCTGTTTGCTGCAGTTAAAATAACATAAATCATCTACTGTCGTTGGCAAATAAGCTTGTAGCAACAAGCTGTTGCCATGACAACAGAAAGAAGTACATTTTTGATATGTAGATGACTTTTCACTTCTGGAAAGTTACATGGTGGAGCTTTAATAATAAGTATTGATTTCAATGATAGACACTGAACATTTATTTGTTCAGAATAATTTAACGTTTGTTTGAATGCTCAAGACAATTATCCACTCAGAAATCCAAATATTACTTTAGGTTGCCAGATCTTGTAACTTGACAGTTTGCAATAAATCTAAAAGTTGTTTTTCTGTGATATGATGCTTTCTAAGTTCAGCTGTGATTGATTGGCTGTTTTTAAACTAGTAAGAGTGGATGTCCTGTAATTATCCTTAAATATAAATAAAATTGTATAGCTATATGCTTATTAGAACTACAGTAATATTGATTGTGTCTCTAAAATGCTTCTAAGTCATTTGGATCCTAGCACATTCTGAGTGAAGCTGTAGGTGGGGGTTTGGGGGTGAGGGCAGCTGATGTCCTGGAGCGTGGACGGATGTAGACGGCTATCCCTCACTGCCGGGCCCTCTGACTGTCACCCTCCGTGGGCCGCACTGCCCTCGGCCACAGCCAGGTAATAGCTCTGATGAGAGAGAGAGAGCGCTCCACTTTGTTTCAGAAATAATTTGCCACTCCTGCCGCCTGCAGGGGCGACGCGGTAATAAAAATGAATCACACCACTAACCTCTGCAAACTGGCCGCTCTTAACCCTTTGTGCTCTGGAGCTTGTGCTTGGCGGAAACCCTTTTTAATGTACATTTAGGATGCTGATACCCCTAAATAATGCACTTCAAATTTCTGGCACACAGAAAAATACATTTTGTTTGTTTTGGATAAAATTATGGAAAATGACAGTTACGTTTTACATAGTATTTTTTTGCTGCATAACACAGAGTTTCTGTGAGGCATAAAAGACATTGAATAGATTTTGCCATAAAATGCTTTAACAAAGATTCAGTTTCAGTTCTCACAAATTACACATTAACTACTGTAGTACGAATACTGTATATAAAAAACACTTACTTAAAATAATCAGCTCATCAAATATGTATATTCACAATTATAAACCGTATTTACACAGCCTTTTTTCATACATCTATATGTTTGGCTTTTATCACATAATATAGACATGTTATACTTAAATCCAATGACTCAGAAGTTTTGACATAAACATATAGTAAATGTTTTAGTTGACGTCCGTTATGACATTAAAAAAATAGGTTTGACGTTAAAATCATTAAAATTGCATTAAAAAACATTGCATTTGATGTAATAAATCCTGGAGTAACGTGCAAAAATGTATTACACAAACAAAAACTATTCAAGTGACAACATTTTCAATACTGTATGTTCACTACATTATATACTGCTGTGTCACTGAGCAGATGGCTCTGTGGTTCCTCTTCATCATGAAAGAACTATCAAATGATTTTATGGCTATTTTTTATTGTTACAAGAACTATAGCACTTTATTAGTCCCTCCTCAATATTTACATCACAAAAGCCTTTACGATCTTTCCCTTGTTCATAACTCCCTCCTCTAAGCTCAGGGCTACTCACAGGTTAAAAAGAGTCCAAAGCGTCGACTCTCAGCAGAGCTTTCAGAATAGGCGGCCTTGCCAGGAGCCCTGGTGAAAAAAAAAAGGGTAATTAATTAAGACAAATGAATGAGTAGGTCCCTGTGTGTTGGCGCTCCCCTTCTCGCAGCCTGTCTAAATGAAACCCACAGGTCAGTAATTAGCCCAGTGTGGCAGGAGAGCAGCACGGACACTAATTGTCACATGCCACTGGGCTTCGGTCCAGGTATGCCAAGATGAATTTACGGCAATTACTAAAGAACACAACTGTACACCGACCGTATGCTCAGGCTCAGCTATGGTTCAGAATCTACGAGAATGGATTTAAAGGGACACTGCTCAATTGTCTGAACCCTAATCTGCATTTTTAGAGTGTTAGGGTTAGTTTAGTTTAAAAAGCTAAAAGAAAAAATCACGTGTTTGTTTTTTTTTTTTCAAATTATGTTTAACTATGAAAATGCCTATTAGATCTCTGAAGCTAAATGAGGGTTTAGTGGCAGTGTGTCTAGTTGTGGGCAAAACACTTCACTCACCTGAACTCCATTGTCAAATTCATTACATGTGTGTGAATTGTTAGTAAGATTCATTACTTAAGTGAAATATTTTTGTATAATTCATTCTAACAAATATACACAAAAAATGTAAATCCCACCTCAAACATGTATATATTTATTTGTATGGGATTGTTTTAAAAATCTGCTTTATTTGTATCAGGAATAATAGTGACATTTTATACAAATTTTCCAAAGGTTAGTTTATGATAGCTAGTAGAGAGCCACATGCTATTCATTTTGAAGTTAGCCAACGAAACGAGAAGTAGTGTTTACACTATTGCTGGGGGATCTGGGAAAAAAATATAATTCTTTTTTTTCATATTGATCAATCTTGATTTTCAATTCGATTTAGTTTAATCTTTTCAAAACATAAACAAAACAAAAACTTTTGATTTGTCCCATTTATTAGATTTTTTTAAACAATTTATCAATATTCTGCTTCTAAGTTTGACTTTTGCTCCAAACTACACATTTTTATTGACAAAAGATTGTTTTTGATCTTTTGATTCAAAACCCACCACCAAGTAATTAATGATTCAATTCGATCCGATCTCGATCGCTCAATTTTTTTGATTAATGGCCTAGCCCTAGTTTACTCCATAACATTTTATTTATTTTACAAGTATGTCAGTCAGATCAGTTAACATTCTTTAGCTGAATCAAAGTAGGATACAAAAAACTGAAATATATGTTTTAGGGGTTTGCTGTGAATATATATACTTAAATACATATACAATAACATTACCCATGTTAAAATTAGAGTTATATTTCAACTGTTCGTCATTAGATGTTAGTGCTTTGCCTGGAATGTTTCCCTTTTTATCAGCACAATCTCAATAAAGACGAGCAGGTGGTACACCCTCCACCAGGAAAGTTACACAGTGCACCTTTTCACAGCAGATGCAGTCATCGTAAAGCAAAAGCAGGGACTGCTCAACGCTACATCTGCCCTTCACCTCATATATTTTTATCATTGTCAGATAAGTACTTTTTAGCATGTCACTGTGACACAGCGCCGTCTGCTTTGTGCACGAGGCGGGGTGCAGCGGGGGTTAACAGCATGAGCGTTTAAGGGTGTTGGTCCAATGGCACAAAAACACAGCCACTCCATCATGACGAGTCGGACAACCTCATTAATGTCACAATATATTCAAGTCATCCCTCTGCCTGCTCACGGCGCCCAGATGCTCTGCTGTTGGCCTCTATGCTGCTCCCACAAAACAACCTTTCAGTGGTGGTGCTGTTTACATCTGTTGTGTCCAGAGACAGACAAAACTGGAGTTAGATTTGCCTGTGCAGCTGCTGTGTCGCTAGATAAATAACGTTGCAATCTTTTATTTATTTATTTACGCATCAAAATATGTATTTAAATTTTAATACTAACCTTTTTTTTTGGAGTATTACTTACTAACTCGCCATTATCCAACTTCATTGAAGAAGAATACAATTACTCATTAAAATTGGGAACTTGACTTTTTTGCATTTAATAATGAAACAATTTGTTTTTTCCACCAAAGAGAATTATAAAAGTAGACGAATCAAAATTCGAAACTAATATTGACTTTTTCTTATCAAGAGTCAAAAGCAGTGTTCTGATTGGTTGTTCTTAGGTGGTCTACCTCACTTTCATTTTGCAGTCTGAAGTTGTTCTTGAGCTGTTAGTGAACCTAAAGCTTATGGAATGTGAATATTTACCATGTGTCAAAAGGTTTGTGAAAACTAGAAAATAGTTGTACAGATTTATACTTTCGGTTTTGTGGTATGAAAATTTGGTACTTCAGATTTAAACTGAAAGAGTCGTTTTGGGCATTTTTGGTGTAAACTGAGCAAATGAGCAAACCATGTCATTTATCCACTCAAAACTGAGCGCTGATCACAAACACCTACTGTCAAGCAATCACACTGCTGCTCTTCGCCCTCTTTTACAATTTTCGAATGGTTTTCCAGCAAGTTTTGTTTCAAATGGAGTTTAGCGGGTTAGCACCACGTTAAGTCTACGTCTACCGAGAAGTTGTTGCTTTGCCTAGAAACGCTTGCTGCTTTCTTGTGGCAGTTAACAATAAAAGTTATGTGGTGCTTGTTTGTCCAGTGATTTTTTAAATAGGACATGAACCACCACCCTGTGACATTTTTAGCACTAGAAGCAAAGTCAATCTAACCTGTCTTTTTTCAAATTAAGTCAACAGCTATGCTAATATTTATATAAATTAGGGACTAGAGAATTTGGAGGGTTTTTAAATCTTTCAGCAATCCACACATTAGCCTCAAAATGCTTGACCACAAAATGCTTAGAAGCGCTTTTCACAACTTTGATAAGCCAGCATAAGTTGAGCCGTAACAGTGCTACTGGAATACTAAGGTAAGACAATGCAAACTCATTTTATCCTGAGTAAATACTTTCAATATATGCTGTATTGAGACACGTTTTTTTGTGTTTAAATGAAATCAGATATAGTGCCTTTAACTATAGAGAGACACCTACCTTTTTTATGTCTTCTAGTTTCTTAGCAACTGGTGTCACAGTAAGTCCAAATTCGTCTTGTTTGTTGTTCTTGGGGAAGACACTTGACTCCTTTTGCACATTCCAATCACAGCATTGAACACTTACTTTAGTTTTATCCAGCTAGACTGTTTTTATTGGCATTTACTGTTCTTGATTGTTGTCATTTTTTTGATACGTTATGAGTTTTTAATGTGCAAAACTGTTCAAGGTGTGTAATCCTCCAAAACACGATACTAAGAGTGTCTGAACTTCTTTGTCCCAAACATGGACAGCGTACTTGGCGGACCACAGGAGGCCGTATTTACCACTGAGGCTGCAGCGTTTACTGTGTGGACGCTCCATTTCTGCTCCTTGGCAACCTTTGATGCTCTGGGGCCCCGCTCACTCTCTGTTCCTGTCCCCCTGGTCTTCTTCCTCACTGTCTGTCTCCTTGGCCCCGCCCCTCTCAGCGCTCACGGAGACTGCATGGGAAAGTCAGTCCGCCCCCCCACCGCGCGTTCTGTTCAGGCTCGCTCGGACGCAAAGACCCCCTTCCCAATGCGCCTTTCGAGTGGCTCTATTTGATGTATCCGCTCCTGAAAAAAAAAAATAAAGGAGGGGTTGACGCTTTGATTGTCTAGGAGGAATCACTGAACGATGGCTTGTTGGTGGGACGGACATCCTGCCTTTTTTTCCTTGGACTTTTATACTTGCAGGTATCCAGATTGGTCATTTTGTTGCTACTGGGACTTTGACTCCGCCCCCTCTGTCTTTGCTTCCCATCCCGTGCTATAAATCCCTATTCGACATTGTCTTTCAGGCTTGACTAATTACCCTTGTTTGTCTCTCTTTATCTGAACGCAGTCATGTGTTCTTGACTCCGTGGGCTGGGTTTTAGGAGAATCATTCTGCCATTTGCCACTTAATTAAGTCGGGGTCAGAATCCATTGCTCAACGCTGCCCTTAAAGCACATAAGTGTAATAATAGGTCTTTTCTTCAGGGGCTGCCTACTTCGGGGTTGGCCAATTGAAATGCGACACCCGCTTTTTAAGATCTTTCGCTTTTTTGATGTTTCGGAATCAAATTGACCAAAACAGCTCGGTTACAACAGCTTTGAAGAGAATAATGGGAAGCTTATTCGAGTTGTGTAAGAGGGACAGGCATTTTTATTGGCAACTATAAGCGCCCCCTTGTCCCCGCAGCAACAGCGAAATTTAGAACAAGTATGCACTCAAGGGAGGGGAAATTGGTGTCTATTTATTCTTAAATGTGCTTGTGTTAAACTATCAGGATCAGTAAGTTGGTCTGGCTAAATATCCCCCCATGCTGAGAAAATTCACTCTGGTCCCCTCCTCACGCCCCCTCCTTCTCTCTCTGGCCAGGCGCTTTGACATGCTAAATCTGCTGATTTTATTTTTCTTCCTCCTGTGGTGAGGAAGTGTCCTTTTCAAGGCTCTCGGCTTTCCCCCCGACCGTCTAAAGCCTACCTCTGTTTAGATTGTTGTTCTAATTCAAACAAAAGACAGAGGCGGGATTACTGTTTCATTTCCTTTTTCAAGTGGCACCAGCTGAGGAATTTTTTTTTTAGGGAAAACCACTGGCTGCTTACATTTGCCATTTCTTTCTGCTTGAAATGGCTGTTTAGATTTTGGAAGTGTGCGTCACCTCTTTCTCTGGTCGGTGTTACAAAGTGTCCTCGGGCCTCCTTTCTGGGACGTTGACATCTTCTTAATGGCTCTTCTCAGCCTTTTTGTTTCGCATCTCAGTGCAACTTTCTGCCTCATTTAGCTCATATCAATTCACTGGGCTCCACCGATTCAGCATCTCATTCACAGCGCGGCTTTCTGAAACTAACTTTGCCACAACTGCCCCTTGTGATTGTTTCACAACCATTCTCCCTGACCATACAACACTGCACATTGCACTTTAAGGATTCTGCAGCGAACACTTGAATCTATCAGCCAGGAAAAAACACTTGTTTATAACGGACCACCGGAAATAAGTTGGGAGGGCGGATCACCCTCTTCCTGTGTTGTGCAGTGCACTTGTTCTGGGGCCAATTGATTTGCTAACAGGCTTGTCCGCACATAATGACTGAGTAGGAATTGATGGAGGTCTTACACCATAAAACTCAGAACGACCGCAATTGCAGGCTATTATGGAGGTATTGTTGTGCACATAATGCCCTCATGCTTAAGAAAAGATTTGCTTATACTTTAGAGGGTTAAAGGACACTGCTCGACCGGAGTTCTAACCAAAAAGCACCCATCTGCTAACAGCTGCAATTGCTCTGGGATTGTTTGAAGATATGGGCCAAGTACCTTTATTAGCTCTAGAGCAGTTAATCAATTGTACTGATAAAGAGTGTCCTGCTCCTGGTACAGTCTGCAGAGCTGTAGAGTGTAAGTGCCAGGCTCTTTTTGGTAAGATGAGTCCACAGTTGACATAGAAGTTGGAAAAAGGGCTGTGGGGAGTCCACAAGCAGCTTTGACATCTGCTCGCTAAGATGGGAATAATAGGGTGACTAATGTTGAGTTGCTTACTATTCTTGCACGTCTGTGTCATTTAAATCAGATAATCAGCAGTGTCAGAAGGTTATGACATGATATTTTTAGTTTGACACAAAGTAATGAAATTGATTGTTCACCAGATTTGTATATGTGATTTTAGAAGTTATTCTTGCACAATAGCTAACTTATTTACTTTTCACACAAATGTTATGAACATAATTTTACTTATGGTAAAAATGACTAAGATGTCTTTTTTTTTTTGGTTTGATTGTTTTGATGATAAAATGTTACTTCCCGGTTGGATATGAGCACTGGCAATCATATACTTAGTGAGGGTGAGAAATTACAGTTATGATAAAGTTTATAAATATTGCCTGATAACTCTTTTATTTTGTTAAATAATTGTTTAAATTGTCAGCAATAGCTGGTGAAACTAGAGTGATAGATGATTGTCAGGTCCAGGTAAAACCAGGTCCACGTGTTTGAGTTGGCAATAAACAATTCCCTCAAAATATGTGTCATTCATTCATTCATTTTCTACCGCTTAATCCCATTAGGGGTCGCGGGTGACTGGAGTCTATCCCAGTGACTTTGGGTCTTAGGCGGGGAAACACCCTGGACAGTGACCAACTCGTTGCAGGGTTAGACAGACAACCATTCACTCTCTCATTCACTCACTAAGGGAAATGTATGATACCCAATTAACCTCAACATGTATGTTTTTAGGAGATGGGAGGAAACCGGAGTACCGGAGAAAACTCACAGTGACACGGAGAACATGCAAACTCCACCCAGAGACATCCTGAGATGTTAGTTGGTCCATCTCAGGGGTCAAACCCATGACCCCCTTATTGGGAAGTCAGAGCTCTAACCACTTTGCTACCGTGCACCCCAAAAATATGTGGCAGATGTGTAAAAAAAAAAACTGCATTTTAGATGGATTATAGCCTGTTGGTGACATAGAACTACATGCTCAAACTCAACTTCATTTCTTTTTCGCAAACTGCAACTTGATGTAAATCTGAAACATACAGTTTTTACCACAGAGAAAACTATCTTTCCCAAACAAAACACAAAAACAAGAGAACATGCCATGTGCTCTTTAAGGGTACAGTGTGTCTCTTCAGATTTCAGAAGAGACATACTGTACCTTGCCTTCTCTAATTAATTATATGGCTGGTTGTGACCAGAACAGTAGAGAAAAGGAAACTTCTCTGGTTTTAATACAAGGTAGTCAGTGCTTGGTTTTTAATTTAAAATTGAGTAATCTCAAATGACAAACATCCAAATTGTCATTGTATACCCAGCGCACAAGGGCCTGTCCCGATGATAGCGTGTCCCATGAGGAGCTTGTCACTCCAGCCAGCGTCTGTGCTTTTTCTGCTCCATCCAGACCACCTCCGCCCTGTCACTCACCCGACAGCCCAAACAACGGTCCCACACGGCTGCTCTTATCACACCCGCAGACAGGGTCACCGGGTTACTGCCAATGCGCTCATGCCCACTCATCCACCTATCGATTTTTCCTCTTATTTGGGCAGTTTGTCTGGGTCAAGATGGAGCGCTATAGATATAATTCTGCCCAGTGATACAGCCTTGGTCCAGTCTATTCTATGCTTTTGCTTTGGAGTGACGTTGACCACAGCTCACACGTTCGTCTATGGCTTCCTTTCAGCCACATCGATCTGACTCTGGGCCTCCAGGGACCTCAGATCTTCACACACACATACATGCTCGCTCTTTTGTGGGGTGTCCTCAGGCTTAGAGTGACAGCCGACAGCTAAGATAAAAATATGTCCCCCTCCTTTCTGTATTGTCCGCACTAGACAAGCTGTTGTAACCTTTAGAAAGCCAGCCAGAGTCTTAACGGTCCAGGAAGTGGAATATTGTCTGCAGCGTCGCACCCCTTTGGCATTCTCCTATCTCGCTATTATTTCCCACTGTGATAGTTGAGTCAAGTGCTGGTCTGAGCACTAATAATTGAGAAATGTCACCTCACATCAGCCAGTGTCCCGGACAATTACAGAAATATCTCCCCTGTGTCTCCCCTACCGCTTTGTATCTGCCTATAAATGAAGTGCTGTTGTTGTCAAAGTGCTAGCTTAGATGCTAAATACTTGATCCATGCTTCACCCAGGCCTGACCCGCGATGTCCGTGTCATGTCCTACTCTAGGGAGGAGAAGCACTGTATACATGATTTCTGTGATGGTAAGGAAAATGTTAGTAGGAGGCAAAGTATTAGAACTGAACTGAAAAGTAATCTCTTTGGTACATAAAAATTCATCAAGGCTTATGGCTTCAGAATTAATTCAGAGATACGACTAACAACTACACTTATACTTTGCGGTTAGTCTACATTTTGTATTTGGAGGTCTTGAAGGCCTGTGTTTGCCGTTTGAGGGTTGGATCAAAAAAGTTTGAGAATGACTGACTTAGCCTACTTGGAATTAGCATTTGCATCAAGATAGCTGACCATGCTTTTCTGTCATGTCTCTGTGCAGGGAGGAGAAGGAGCGATGGATCAGGGCTAAGTATGAGCAGAAGCTGTTCCTGGTGGGCCTGCCCCAATCAGACATTCCCCTGGGGCAGCAGCTCCTCCGGGCCGTGGTGGAAGATGATCTGAGGCTGGTGGTGGTGCTGCTGGCCCATGGCACCAAAGAGGAGGTGAATGAGACGTATGGGGATGGAGATGGGCGCACCGCCCTGCACCTGTCCTGCGCCATGGCCAATGTGGTCATCACACAGCTGCTCATATGGGTGAGTCTAGTGTTATTTTTAGAGCCTTCAGGTGAGCTAAAAGAAGGTGCATTCTGTTTATGTATATGTATATGTACTGTATGTATATGTACTGTCTCAATGTATAAATATCATTAAAAAATGATTTATTCTTTTGTGTAAGCCTTGGGAAAAGTTCAAGAAATGTAATTGAAAACAGTTTTGCACAATTGCTCATTTCTCATCTTGTCGTCTTCCTCCCAGTATGGCGTAGACGTGAAGAGCCGGGATGCACGTGGGCAGACACCCCTGTCGTACGCCCGTCGAGCCGGCAGCCAGGAATGCGCCGACATCCTACTCCAACATGGCTGCCCTAATGACAACAGCACCCTGGCCTTGGTGGCCACTCCCAACATGAGCCGCCGGAACCCCAACATCAACAATAACAATGCTCAATGCGAGCTTAACCGCAGTATTAGCATCATGTAGGAGCCAACTGTAACTCCCTCACCCATCCTGTCTATACCTCCTCTGTCTGTGTAGCCATCATATGAAATTTAACAGGGACGGACATTTTGGTTGGTTGATATTCCAATACGCTGAAAAGATATGGGCGATTCGGGTTCTATTGTTTTATTGTTGTTATTTTGTTTGTAAAATAACTCGGATTTAAGCTTTTTTTATGCGTCAACCAAACAAATGACTTACTTTGGCATTCGTACCTATACAAAGCATTTTCTTAATGCTTCAACATTTGCTTGATTGTCTTCCCCTTTTTTACGCACATAACCCGGTTCTTTAATGAGCATGAATGAGAATTTTGCAGACATCCCAATATCATAAAACTGTGAAGAATAGTTTTTCAAGTGACAAATGTGACAAATTCTCAGAGCTTTAGTAACGATGCATGTCTCAAACGCAGCCATCAAACTCTTGACATACAATTCATATACAAAGGCAAAGCAATTATAGTTAGTCCAAATGATTTTCTTAATTTGAAGTAAAATGGGTTTAGGTTTGATTGCGAGATTCTCTGCAGTTGAAAGTGATTCGTTTTCAGCGATCCTCCGTCAAAAGTGTCCCTAACCATGGGGAAATTACAGACCACCATGTTTTATGACCATCAAGCTGCACCGCTTTTGTTAATGTGCCTCTTCAATCAGATTTCATTCAGATTCCAGCGCGTGAATGAAACAGTAAAATTGTACCATTATGATGTCTTTGTTGCCGTAATTCTTCGATAGACAAGATTGTGTTGATAATTGTTTGATGTAGATTCCACGCAGATTTCAAAGAGATAGCGTAATGGAATATCCCTTCACCTCCTGTGGGCCCGCAAGCACTAGACTTTCCTAAGAACATTTCCTCCACTGTTGCTGTGAAATGGCCGATATATATGGCACATTAGTCGTGTCTACTGTACGTGGGTTTGGGAGCTGTATCACTCTGAGTAGAAGAAAAGTGGACGGAAAGTAGCTCTGTAATAGATTTCCATAGAAAAATAAAAATTCAAACTTCCAACTCACACAAGTAGCCATAATGATGATGATCTAACTTTCATTTAGTTTATGAACATGATCTGAATGAGCTGCAAACATCAAAAAAAGGGACTTGGACAAACTCAGGAGACACCCATTAGCTTTAGCAATAGCATAAAGACATGGTACTGATGAGTTTTACTTTCTACTGACTTCTACATTATAGTATGATTTAAATATTTCAAAAGTCTTGCACTTATTGTAATTTGTCTTTTGTTTAAGAAGCTTGCACTAATTCGAAAGAGGCAGCTAACCTTGCTTTTAAATCGATGCTATCAAAACTAGCTTTGAATTATTTATTTTATATTTTTAAATGTCCTTTATGTCCGACTGGTCCACTTTTCTTCTACTTTTTGGACTCTGAAAGTGAATCTGTGTAACATAGTTTGTCAGCATCCCTTTAGATACAGACCACAGTAAGAATAAAGCAAGGCGAGGCGATTTTACTTTTGTGTACAGAACTGTAAAAAATATTACGTCGCTTCACCTCTAATCGACTCTGTGCACAAAAGCATCTTGCTAGCGTAGGTGTTAGCTTAGTGTTAGCGTCAAGCATTCTATCCTGTCTTTTATCTATCTTTTCTATCTGTTTAAATTACCAAACACTATAAGATCTGACAGTGAACAGAGAGTTGTAACAAAGACTTCAAAAATCAAGAGAATACTTCAACAACATACTGTTTGTTGTATGCTTCTCAGTGCTAACGCTAACTATACTGTTGAGGCTTGCAATTTTTTTAAGCTAAACTAAATCATATGAACTGAAATGATTTTTACATAAAACAATCAAATAGACTTTGCTTTCACATTTTAGTAAAAGTTAGCATTATCTTTGAGACGTAATGTGCTAGCTAGTGTGCACAGAGCCCATTGTGGCTTTTAGAGTGGTCCAAATCCTTCCCCTCGCTACCCAACTACTGTCCTAAATGCTAATGAGCAGCCTAATCACAGGGAGGACAACAAGCAGCAGATGACTGAACTTTTAACGCGATGTGTAGAGCAGAATGCAAAGTATTAATTTTACGTCAAAACAAACACAATAAGCCATTGGAGTCCTACTTGACCGTTCAAGGGAGTTTGTTTATGTGTTACTTTTAAAGTGACTGCCATTTTAAGGTCTTTGTTTAAGCTTTTAAACCAGGATATTTGTTTACAATAACTTGGTACCTTTTACAGTATTTCACCTGTGATAATTTAAAAGTGGTCACTAAAGTAAGCTGGACATTATGGGGAATACTTTTGCGCAACATTGAGAGCTTTTTGTTACATAAGCTAAGCAGTTAAAATTAGCATCTTTTTTTTCATTTGTTTATAATGTATATAGTTGCATTTGTTTCTTATTTTTTATGCTAACAGATGCCAAACCTGTGTAGCTCACTGTTTTTTGTTTACACATACAATTTTACATTTATTGGGAAGTGTTTATTTACGTGCTAACTTCAACGTTTTGTCAGTGCTAAGCTAACTGCCTAGCTAATAGCCGCTAATCCTAAAAAGCTCTCACCACAAAGGGAATTTTTTTCTTCCTCAAAATGTCCAATACATTTTTACTGACAAAACACTACTAGCCACTACTTCAACTGTGTTCCACATGTACTGTGCAGCGGTACTAGCCTTATTTTGATCTGATTACTTGACCTAGCTTGTTTATTCAGCTTGAGGGGTTATTAGGTAACCATGTACAGTAATTTCCTGATATTTACATAATGTGTAGATTCTTCAACACTAGAAACTTGCCTATCTCCCTCAACATGAAGTGTACATATTAGCTTTTTTTCAGCTCCAACTGGTTTTAGGTCAACACTACTTTTTGACCCTTAAACCATAATTTTAATACGTTGTTTTGTTTGTTTTTAAGCATATTTTAAGGTACTTTGACTGTGGTCTCTCGACATTAACCGACCATCTTTGGTACTTGTGTATAATGATGTACATTTGACATATTTATAATGCAGTATGTAAATATATTTTGTTTTTGTTTAGTTGATTTTGACTTATTGTATTTTCTTTTGCGTTCAGGACGTGATACAAAAGCTAAAGAGTAACTTGTTGTATGCTTGGATGCTTGGCTGACTGTTACCTATTAATAAACACTCGAATAAAACAATGTAGCCTTCCCTGAACCTGGGGAAACGGATATTTGCTTGGTCTGAGTGCTCTTCATTCATCAGCTGTTATAAAGTGAAATTGTACGTGTCATTTTTCAGGCTCCCACGACGACCTGCTTTCAGGGTTTTAAGAAAATACATCCGCTATCAATGTGGACTGGGTGATATTCGAAGATAGCTACCAACATATTACCACCAAAACATTGTAGTCTGGCATGTGGCATAAAGTTCATCTTGTTAAATGAAATGTAAGTAGGATATCTTCAAAAATGTCACTTTATGATCTTGAGCTTCTGCCCACTTTGAAATTTGCTCTAGTTCCAGAAGTTTTTGCCTTAAATTTTTAGAAAATTTCAAATAAGAATATGTCCATGGCTAAATTAGCTACTATTGTCCCTAATTTTTAGTCCAAACACTTGAAAGTTACACCCAGAACAAACTTTCAAGCATTGCTCTGAAATTCACTTCTGGAACTAAGAGATGAGGAAAAAAATGTGTTTTAAACTTGGCATTTGTTTCATTTATTGACTACATACACAAACGTGTATAGCCTATATGATGTTTGGCATTATATGTGATCATTTTGCTGTTTGAATGCACAATTATAATGCAATTCCCACTTCCAATTATACTCTTTTTCTATTTAACAAGGCAGGTGCAAGTGTGAAGAGCGGAAAGAGACATTCAACAAATTGTCCAGGAATCATCTTCTATCCCACGGCAAAACACATTGGCTTGTCATGCATCACATTCTATTAATAAAACGGCCTGCAAAGCATCATATTCATTCTCCAATCAAACTTTTAAAGGTATGGCTACTTCCTGCACCACCTCCTCCAGCCCTGTAAGGTAAGTCCATTAACCCTCCCTCTGCTTCCTGCTCTCGGACCCCCAGCAGCCTCTCAAAGGGGATTAGACAGTGCGATCCGGGCTTAGTGTCAGCTCTTTGGGGAAAGTGAAAGCTGCGTGTGTGCACAGGAGTCCAGGCTGCACTAATCCACTTCTGATTTCCTGCTAATCTTGTCGGAGCATATCTTCATCCCTTCCTCTTTCTTTGTGGGGTGCTCCTCGGTGTACCCACGTCCCTCAAAAACCCCCTTCCACATGCGCCGCCATCGAGCCACACAGACCCACGTCGGGATTAAAGGTCATGAATATTGTCACTAGTGAGAGAAGACATGGATCATTTAAGATGCACTGTGTACTTTTCTGCCACGTGTTTGTCTTCAAGTAGATCTTATGTTCCACCAATAATTTTGTGATCTATCTTGTATTTACACTTTTTTATAGCAAATATTGTAAACATGAATTCTTATAGTATGCAGGCTCATTTTCCACATGTTTGAATTTTAATTCAGCCTAGTGGTGTCACCAGCTTGTCAAATTTAAATGGATATTGTGAAAGAAGGCAGGCATACAGTAGCAGTAGAGGTAGAGCCGGGCAATATATCAAATTTTAGAAAATATCGTGAATATCGAGTATATCTTGTAGCTAAAATAAATGCTTCAAAAAAGGTTTTTAGCAATCATATTTAAAGCTGCACTGTGTAACAGTTCGATCAAAATAGACTTGAATAAAAGCATTTTTTTTTTTTTTAGTTGTTTGTTGCACTAAATAAATATTAAAAAATGCTCATCTTTATTTTGAACAGACTTGCATGACAGCAAAATATCTAGCCTGGGGGAGGTTCCACACATGTTTGTGTCTATCGAAAAGTGGTTGCTGTAGCTGTATTTTTTCACAATATGGCATAAAATGTGTTTATCCCCATTTAGAATTTCCCAAAGTCTGGTTTTAACTTTCTAATTCTAGTGAATTGCATAGACTTTTCACCACCAGAAAGTTACACAGTGCACTTTTAAACTTGTAAGCAAGTTTATATAAATTCATACAAGTTATTCAGAATGCTTGAAGTACTAAAATAAGGGGAGATTGTTGAACCTACATTGGAAATTAAACATTAGAGAATAAGTGCTTGGATTAAGAAAAATTTATTTTTATTAAGGTTTGATTTTTCTGTCTAACAATAAGATTTGCTCTTAGAACAGGATATTTTGGTCTAATTTCAAGTGTAATGATTTTTTAACCCCAATTGTAAGTTAGAAAATGCTTGTTTCATTGGGAATCTACCTTTAAGAAATATAGATAAAATAATCTACTTAAGCATTATTTCACTTCTTTACAAGTGTAAATGTGAATTTGGCAACAGTTCATATTTGTCTGATAATTAAACCTTAAATAATGCATTTAAAGACAAGCTTTGCCACATTTATGTTGAACTGACAGAATATTATCCAAATATTGTTATTGGGATGTGCCCAAAAATGTATCAAATATTTATTTTTTTCAATATTGCCCAGCTCTACAAGCAGGTGACACGTCCTGTACCAGAAACAGTAAAGGGTAGAGTCCGTTAATAGTAAAAATGGACCGGGCCTTTAACCCAAGGTTAAACAACCTTTTTGATGTTTTTTTTTTTTCTTCAGTGTACATTATGATTTTGTGTGCTAACATAGCATTAGTCTAATACTAAACTCTATTCTGGTCTCTAAAAGTTGTGCACATTTTTTGTGCTCAGAATTATGGATGCCCCCATCCAGCTTGTCTTCAGCTCCAATACAGAATTTGATAACTGACTTCTTTTTGAAAAAACGTTAATTGTTAGAAAATGTGTGTAGTGTAACTGTCAAAAATTATGACAATATGGTTTTACACATTATAAACGTTCTGGGCCAACTTCAACTAGTAGATGTCATTATGTACAAATACAAGCAAAAAAATAAAATGAATTAAATTTGGACAGCTGCAAGCAGCGTAAATATAAATAATCCTGTAAAGTGGTAAAAATCTGGTATGCCAACTAGGCATTTTAAGCAGGTTCAAAATCTGAACCACATTTCAAACAGAGTAGTGCGTTAGAACTAAAATGGAAACAGGGCCGGTATGAGAAGCAGGTATGAGAAGCAGTTTGAAAAAACAACGAAATGTCAAAAACATACAATAAGCATGTTTTTATTTTTTTTTTACGTCAATATGTGACGAAAGGCCAAACTGTAAAATAACCCCACATTTTGGTTGAAGTCACATGACGACATTTTCTTTGGGTTTAAAGGGTAAATCTTAACGTACCCCAAGCCCCTGTCCTAAACGTACCTATTTTAGTAACTTGAAGCCTAAACTTACCCATTAAACCTAAAGAAAATGTCACCTGTGGCTTCAACCAAATTTTTTAGTTATTTTACGTTTTGGCTTTTTGTAACATATTGGCGTAAAACTGGAATGAAAACGTGCTTATCATACTGTGAGGAAGCTTGCCAACATAGTCAAAGTAGGAGGCATAAACAACTGAAATAGTCTACCAGACTGGGTTGTATTAGAAAAAACAACTTCGGTTGTTATGTAAAATAAATGAAGCCAAAAAGAACTGCTCTAACAGAAATAAGTAACTTAAATTAAATCCAACATAACAACCACGTGCACACAACTACACTGAAGTCCTTCTCCCCTGATGAGTTGTTGAAATGACCTTATGTACCCTTCCCTAGCTGGCAAGCCCCGCCTACATGTAAGCACATTTGCTTTACAGGTATGACTTACTCTCAAGAAGTCTATTTAAGAAGGCTATTGTTAATTGTTCATGACTACTTGTTCCTGTTAAAAAAATGTTTGAAACAGAACAATTTAACAAAAATAACTTAAACCAAAAACACAAACACAATGAAAACATACAACTCCTAAGCAGATTCCCCCTCCATGTGGTCTGGCCCAGAAATGACAAAGATGGCCGACATGGGACACGCCCCCTCTTTTGACCATGTGGAAGGTAAGTGGGAGTGAAGACGATCAATTGTTTTAACTTGTCTAAAGCAAATGTAAAATAATCTGCGTGCGATGTGATACTTTAACTTAAAATATACTAAACAAAAGAATAAATAAATGCAGTTCAGTCGCACAAAAAAGTAGTGTTTAGTGTCGCTTAAACTTTGATATTATATAGTGTTTCAACCTTGAGTTTATATTCTTGTTATCTTACAAAAAACATGTATCTTCTTGAATCCGTAAAATGTTGGATTCTCATTTTGTATCTACAATTTTTTAAGCCAGGACTCATTTACATACCTCATCCATTCTTACACTTTCACTTAACCACTTCCTAAATTTATAACTGCTGCGCTCAGTTCCACCCAGACCACTCGTGTTTTGGTGCCGTGTTTTGGTCTCCTCTCTCACTTTGTGTTTGTGTATTTCATCAGGGCAGTGCTGCTAACCGATGAGGAGGGCTCTCGGACGCCCACCTCCTCTCAGACAAATTGCCTCTCTCGATTGCAGAGGTGGGTCCGCGCTGATGGATGGCACAACAAAGACCTGACACGGGCCCATTTGCAAACATTAAATCCATATTTCCATATCGAGCCCCGCGCACCGGTTTGTTTAGCGACGCAGGCTTGTAATCTAAATGTTTGGACAAGATGGCGACAGGTCTCCAAGGGGATGTTTATTGACTTATGGACACTCTAATTATACTTTTTAACTTTCTAGAATCCGTCAGTTTGAGTTGAATCTCTAAGAAAATAAAAGTTGGGACAAATAATTCTACATTTGCACATCTACACATATAGTGACCAAGCACATCTGTGTCCAATCACAACATAAAGCCAACTTATTTTTTTTACATCAGCAATTGTTATTTGCTAGATTAATGGGAGGTTTTAATATTTTTGTTTTTAACTTGAAGTTATTCAATGTATTTATTTATTTTCTATACAAAGCTCACCCTAACCCAGTCAAAAGACTTATTTTTACATAAAAATGTATATAAACAGAACAATATTATAATAACTTTTTTGCTCACTTATTGCATTTCGAACCTTCTAATTATTCATCTAAATGAGTTTAACAGTACTTTGCACAACTTTCAGATGCCAGAGAAAAAAGCTAACGGCAACTAGCCTTGCTAAAAACAATAACAAGTAAAGTCTGCTTTCTAGATTTAGTGAAATTAGACATATGGAACACTGGGAAACCAGTTTGGTACCACTTTATTATTAACTACACCTTAACAATTAATGAAAAAAGCATAAATAAAGCCTTAATTATTCATAAACAAATTGTGAATTAATGAATATTTATTAATGCTAGTAACTACTTAACTAAGGAGCTATGGTTAGGATTTAGGGTTAGGGGGGCAGGATTCGGAGTAATTAAGTAGTTGCTAAACATTATTAAACTTTTTCATCTGATAATAAATCATTTGTTCATGATGAATTAAGGTGTTATTAATGATTTGTTAGCCTAATTATTTTGTAGTTATTCTAAAGTGTTACCACAATTTTTTGCGAATAGATGTTTAACTATATCTCTGCAGTGCTTATTTCATCAAAAAGAAAAATAATAATGTATAGAGCCTTGACATCATTACTAAAAATATATTTCTAATAAACAAAAACTTTATGAAATCATCATCATTGTGCTATAATAATATGAACAGCAAATACTGGACACAACTATAACAAAAAATAAATGAATACAAACATGTCAGCTCACACTTACATATACTTCTGTTAGATCTCATGTCCATCTGTGTCACTTTCACTTTGCGATAAGAGGAGTGTTACCGGCTCATAGGAGACCGTGCTTGACCCTCTTTAACAGTAATTACTTGTAGTGCGCCCCTCCAGACCTGACCTGCATTCATCACCTTCTGCTCCATCATGTCCACCACTCCATACATGATCTCCTCATTTACATTTACCGCTCGGGGAGAACCCAACGAGAATCTGAACTAAACACAAGCCATTGGAGTCTACTTTAGCAGCTTGGATATGTTAACAGTGATAACTTAAGCATGGCCATGGACTTTGATACTTGTAAACTTAAAAAAACGTATGTGTTTCTATTTAGATAAGAAGAATCTCAATTTGCCCAACCTACCTGGACGACTACGCTGTATTGCATCATCACCATGGCGACAAATGATGACACCACACGCCAAGCAACAGGTCAGATCTGTGCAGAGGAGAAGCATATATTTCAAGGTATTTTTAGCAATAACACACTTGTAGTTGAATAGATATGTTTAATGTTACATTGTGGGACATTCTCAACAAAGCAATAACATCCGAGGGAGACATGTAGTGAACTTGCCAACAAAAAAATACAGATACATTATTAAGATGAATATATTCAAGATTTAGGCCATTTTTACTCTTATATTTTTACTTCCTAATTACAGTTTTCAGCTGTTTTTCTCCCCAAACATTGTTAAAAGTCATAAGGCAAATAAGCTATAACAACTTCAATCTTTGTTTTCATATAACTTAGCACTTAGGTAGCAAATGTAACAATGTTTTTTAGATTATTTCTCCATTATTCCACCAAATAAATTTAAAAATATGATAATAATAATGTGTTTTATCATCTTACTCTTATAATGCAAGGATTCAACATTCTAACTTTGAATTAAAGTTATAATGATTGAAATGCTTATGTACAGCATTTTTTATTATTTATTTATCAAACATGCTTGCAGTTACCCACGTATACCACATTTCTGCTTATTTGCATCATAATCCGTTACATTTTCTCCTGCATACTTCTTCTACCTGTAAAAATGACCAACTTTTCTCCCTCCAAAGCTCTCCTTAATAACCTCCTCCTCCACCTTCCCCTCCATTGTCTTGTATAAACGCTCTTTTTCGGGCCGCACTCTCCACACTCTCCTCTGTGCGTCTCCCCCGTTGGCTTTTTCTCTGTTAATTTGCCTGAGAATGCATTAGCTGTAATGAAGGCTAGGGCCGAGGGAATCCTCCAGGGCCCCATTAATCACGGGCCCTCAGACAGCCAGCCTTGATTACAAGTGGCAAGAAATTCATTAGCACCGCGCCTCTGACAACTCTTATCTCCGCCGCTGGATCGGACTCATTAGGCAGCCAAATTAAAGCTATGATGGCCCTGATCAAACTCATCGCTTGTTTATCTTGTGCGATTTGATGCATCTGCCCATACATCACTGTAGGAGCCGAGCACGCTGGACCCTCCCAAGAAGTCAGGCTGGAGAGTGTTAGAGGAAGCTGGAAAACAAGCAGGAAATGGACAATAAGTACACCTTTAATAGTCTTAATAAAGCATGAACAAGGACTGCATTAATGATGAACAAATGGGATAGTAACAATGATACAAGATTAATAACACATGAGCTCCAAGTTCCATGCAGGCAGTTCTGAAAGCCCATGGAAGATGATCACATTTTTCTAATTTTGACTAGTGCTAAATATTTATTCTAATTGTACAGCAGGTAGGCAAATTATAAGAAATTGACAAAAGTTGAAAATTACAGGAAGTAATTAGAGTTCAGTTCAATTCACCTTTATTGTCACTGTCACAGGTACAACGAAATTTGTTTATGCGTTCATGGTGAAATGCCCTGTAAACATTCTTTCAAAACATGCAGTCATTGTTGTGAGTTCAGTTCAATAATGGCTCTAGGTACAAAGCTGTTTTTGAGTCTGGATGTTTGCGCTTTAATGCACCTAAATCTGCGTCCAGACGGCAGCAGAGAGATGGACTGATGACACGGATGGGTCTGATCCTCCAGGATGGTGTTAACTCTGCGTAGGCATCGCGTCCTGAAGATGTCCTCCAGAGGTGGCAGTGACCTCCTGATGATCTCTCCATGTGTCAAAAAGCACCAAAATGCAAAAACAATTTACACAGTTTTTAAGAGAATTTAACCAAACAATAAAAAATTGAAGAGACACAAAGTATTATCATTTCTTCTATAATAACTAATGTGTCATTTACATGGATTATTTACATTGTTTATGTCAGGGTTGCTAGGGAATAGTCGTGGAATTAAATGTGCATACAGCTTGTTGTGTTTACTGGACAAAAAAAACTATTCTAAACCTCATCAAAACAGCCAAATTTGGTGAAAACAAGCTAAATGCTTAGTGAAATCTTAAATATAATCATGTTCACATTGCTTTATTGAAAAAATAGTTTAGCCTGTCATACAAACTTTAAGTTTTGTTCAAGCTTTTTTAAGGCTAATGAAGCGCAGTTACAAAGTGATACTAAAGCTGATACCACTTTATAATAACTACATCATTTTTAAAGTAGCTGAAGCCTGGATAACTCTTAAATGAGACATATTATGCATTTTATGATCACTTATTGAGCAAATATTGGTCAAAAATGTCGTAGTAATATAAAAGACTATACACTTTCTATTAAAAACTGCATGATAAGTCCTGCCTCTTTATAGTTGTAGTTTACCATAACAAGCAGCTGACTTTAATTTACTTGGGTTTTTTGGCTTTGGAACTTTCCTATATTATATAAGTTTCTTGGGGAAAAATGCAGTTAAATGAGATCGGCAGAGATAGGTGGTAGTTGAACATTTACATTTTCTGAACACTTTGGCCCCAGTTTCAGGACAGGTTACACAAACGTGTCAAACAAAATACAAATTTGAGAAAGGCTAATTGAGGTGTACTTATTATCATTACCACTGGTGTCACGTTATAAAGAGCTGCATCTTGTCACGTAATGAGAAACAGGTATTTACCAATGATAGGTTGTCTCTCATTACCATAATTTCTGAACTATAAGTCGCTACTTTTTTCACAAGCTTTGGCCTCTGCAGCTTATGCAATGGTGCAGCTAAATTATAGAAGCTTATGTATTGTATTTTAACAATTTTTTTCTTAAATCTTGTCAGTGTGGCTTATATTCAGATGCAGGGTAATAAGGTTGTAGGTATTTCATGTAATACTATTAAAGTATTAACACTGTACTAACACATTTGTTCAGTTACAACGCTGAATAATTCCTCATAAAATACTTGTTCATTATGAACTAAGTCAGACCTGGGCACACTGTGACTCGGGGGCCAGATGCGACCCTCGACCTGATGTGATCAGGCTCAAAGCACACTTTCTGAGGAAGTGTTACTTTTTAGATATTATTTTTAAATTGATTTAACTATGTAACATGAGCCTGCACTTGTGTTCTTAATAAATACCACACTAAATGGACAGTAATAGATTAAATCTCTGATAATTTGTAAAAATGTTTTTATAACACAAATTTCTTGCATCAGTGACCATGGTCCAGCCCTTCGCCACTTGTCTGGTTTCTACAATGGCCTTTGGTAAAAAATAATTGCCCCCGTTTGGACTAAGTCTTTGTCCATGTTGTACTAAGGCTATGTTACCAGTTTAGATATTTAAGAATGTTTTTACTAACTTTCTTGTGTTATACTTCAGATTTCCTGTTTGGACCATTCTAATCGTGAAGCAGTTGTGTCCTTGGGCAAAGCACTTCACCCGCCTTGTTGTGCTGTGCAAGTCACTTTCGGAGGCTGGAGGTCAGTCTGTCTCACTGTATAGAAACTAATATTTGACGATCATCTGTAAAGTGGATTTAAAAAGTCCGAAAAGCAATCTATCTATCGAATTCATAAAAGCAGAATTCTACATTAATAAAAAATATTTGTGGAGATTTAATTGTATGATAGATTGAGGATTTGAATTGGGAAGCAGTTACCTTTTCAATCAGACACTCTAACAAATGCCGTAAACAAATATAATTAATAAACTTTATGAATCAATCATCAAATAAGAATAAATCTCCATATTGCTCTTTTAGAACTCTGATTTTGACGAAGTTATTTGACTGGATGAACAAGTTAAATGCACTGTGTAAACACCATTTAAGATACGATTGATTGAGCTTTGGTGACAGTGTAAAAAACCTAACTGACAGTTCCTAACAAACTAAATAATATATTTTTTAGGCTTATGTGCTTGTAATTCTAGCTTACGGTACATTCTCTTTATCATGGCAGCCACATAGCCAAAGTTTTTTCTATATTTTTCCAGATAAAGACCTGAAAATACATTTTATTGAACCACTTTTTGCTCCTTCCATCTCACCTCAACCTCTTCTCACTCTGTGCCTCTGGAATATATTGTCTGTCATGGCTATTAGATCATATGTTCACTGCTTCTTCTCGGTCCAGAACCCCATAAGCACAAAACTATCACCGCCCTGGCTTCCTCTACAAATGCACCTTCTTTCCTCAAACTGTTGCCACTACGAAATTATGCAATCAAAATATGTGAAGAATTCGCTTATCATCAAACAGGTATTAGCTCACTTTTATCCTACTCAAATGTATGATTATTAACTCAAATATTCCAAGTGGTTCAGCTGAAGCGAGTTCAAAGCAACCACAAAACCACTGATAGAATATACGAAGAAAACTTTACCTTTCCTGACATAAATTGTATCATAAAAGTGATTTGCAATAGAAATTCAACACTGTTCGGATATTACCATATTTGGTCAAACGGATGCACTCGCTTTAAAGCTTAAAACGATGTGATTGGTGGATAGAAACAGCGAAAATCTACCTGGAGTGTTTATTTATTTACATATCGTTCATTATGTCTCGTTTTGTGCATTGATTTAGCATTATTAAGGACTATTTATTCACATTGTCAGCTCGCTTTGATTCGGTTGGAGCAGGAGCTTCCTAATTGCGTTCGTGTGCGCATGGCTGCTGTCTGTTGCGCTGATGGAGAAGTTCATTACCGCGTGTTGTCTAATGAGGAGCCATCAGTCCAACTCACGCACAACGCGACGTGCCACAGACGTATCAATCAGGCTCGTACTTTAAAAAGCATATTTCAACAAGACGCCGCTGCTTCCGGAAAAGGTGTGAAAACAAATGCGTAAAATCAGGCGTGACGCACGTTTTACGCACGAGCTTTTGGAGCGTTTAAGAGAAATTGGATTGTTTTGCTCAGAAATCTAAAATCTCCAAATACATACGTGCAGTTTGTGATGAATTAAGTGCACACATAACGTCATTTTGTTTGGCTTTTTTAAAATTAAGAAATAATTTATTGTGCGTAAAGTTTGATTTAACAGCTCTCCACACTTCATCCAAAATCTCCCACGCGTAAAAACAACTGAATCTTAATTTCTTATTTTATATAAAGCAATTTATTAGATCATTATACTTTACACTTGTCCCACTGTTTGGTCATTATTTCCTTCTTTTTCTTCCCACGAGAACAAAACATGCAAATACGCCAACACAAAAAAGTCACAAACTGAACATGCACAACAGAACCAACAGAACATTTTGGCCCCACATATAAATACTTAAAAAATCTTTACAGTCTCATGACATAGTGCCCATTTGAATCCTTATTTTTCCCAATACACATTATGTACATATTTACAGAGAATAAATAAAAGGGAGCTGCAGCAGTGTCTCTGAAAACGAGTCCTCGCAGCCCCTCGTGTGCTTCACAGGCCGCGTCCAATTCTCAATCCTTTCCCTCTTTCGTACAGGAGTCCTCAGTTTATCAACGGGAAGTGAGAGAGGAGAAGAGGAGACAGGAAAGATTGAGGAGACGGTGAGGAAAAAAGAAGACGAAGAGAGAAGACGTGGGGAGGAGGAAAAATGGGAAAGAAAACGTATAAAGGAAAGAGGAGACATGGAGAGGATGGAGGCAAGTGATGGTGGTCAATGAGACAGCCTTTCTTCAGGAACTGGTCTGACCAAGATGACCCTGTTAGAAGAACTATACTTACGCTTATTTTATATTATTATATTTTCAATAGTTACACTAAAGTCAGTCAAATACCTATTTATTTCATATAATGTTTGGACTTATAATTAATTGTATATGTCATTTTTAGTAAAGATGGGTCAATTCAACACCTTCATCATTTGGTGCTGACAAAATCATTTATTTTTTACACTTTTGCTAGGCTACACTAACGCCTAATTTGGTTAGATGACTGTATTATTTATTTGCATAACTTTATTCTGCTGATATAAAGCTAATTACACATTCCTCACACTGCTTTTTTTCACATTTCCCAATGTTTTTTAACATCAAATGGCAAACAAACTAAACCAGCTAAACTTTACAAGAGATATTAGGACATTTTGTTCATGAATATGATCTAAACCTTATCAAAGCGTGCTAGAAATAATTAAAACCACTTATAATCTGCAAATTAATTGTTAGACATTCATAAATGTATCCCACAAGTGTATTGTTATTTATTATCCCTGCTCTTGCTCTTTTCTGCCTCCTTCCCTTGCCTCCTCAGAGCTTTGGGACTTAACATGGCGCTTTTGATTGACAGCTGAAGAACTGAGGAGAGGACAGAAGAGGAGAGAATTGGGACGCGCGGCAGAAGTGTGGATAGAAGAGTCTTGTGCGTCCTCGTGGCGCGCTCACGGCCTGCTGCCCTGCTCTATCTGCTGGTGCTGACTCCTCACCGCGAACCTGTTCACGTGCACCGGGATTGGCACCACTATTTTCGGATTCCGCACCGGTTCCCCCGATCGGTTGTTGACGTTCCCGGCCTTGATGCGTTTCCACTTGGCTCTGCGGTTCTGAAACCAGATTTTCACCTGCACCTCGCTCAGCTTTAGCGCGTGTGCGATTTGCGAGCGCTCGGTGAGGGATAAGTACTTTTTACAGTGAAACTCCTTCTCCAGTTCCAGCAGCTGTTCGCTCGTAAAGGCCGTCCTCCTGCGTCGGCTTTTCCCCGCCGAGGAGCCACCCCCGCCGCCCGGCAGAGTGTCCTGGGAGCCGCTTTTCAGTTTGCTCTTCTGGGACAGAGGGCCGCACGTGTTGCCGTCGGAGAAGCTCTCGTTCTCGCTGTCTCCGGAGCTGTCGTCTCGCTCGCTGCACGCCGTGTCTCCAGACTTCAGCTCCAGCTTCTCGTCGTCAGAGCTGTAGAGTTTGGTTTCACCTGAGTGAGGAAATACAAGTGTGGTTACAACTTTGTTTGAGTCAAAACGTGTGGACGTACAGTTTAACAGCAGATTTTTTGTTGTTTTTCACTATTGTTTAGTCTGTTTAATGGCTAAGCAATAAACTAAACAATGCCTTTTATATGCATTGTGTTTGTGGCCTGTAAATAATAATGTGCAGCACGTGTTTAAGAAAACGACTTAGGTTTGTTTAAAATATTCTCATGCGTAAAAATGTAGGCCAAGCTTTTAGGCCTTCTCAATTGTTCTCATTGATTTATTAACAAGAGATATTTTCATTTAATGGCCTTAAATGTGAGTTGTCAATATGTTTTTGTAAAGAATAGCAGATAAACTCTAAAACAAAAATGGAACACCGTAAAAACGTGACATAAAAGAGTAATGCAATTTGGCAAATTAAAAAAGGTCCTTATAATTTCATTAGTAGAAGTTTGCAGAGAAAAAAGCTTTTGAAGACATGGATAAATAATAGTCAGTGTTACACTTGTGCAATCCAAAGACATGACAACTTTTCAGAAAAATTGACATCAGATATTTTCTTAAAATGGCTGTCTATTTTGCAAACCACATTGATAATTGTTTAAAATTTAGTCATGTATTTGGCACAGTAAATCCGACAATGCCACGATTAAATAGTAAGTTATTATATAATGATCATGTCTATGTCAAGTTTTAGCATTGTAAGCTTTGGTTTTTGGTTGGTAAAGTTTTGGTTTAGTCAAGTCAACGTTTTAATCTGAATAATAGGCTAAGTAAACTTCACTTTTACGCGTGTTAAAAGCTCACTACTTCCTCACTCCATCTTAAACTTTCTCTCTCCAAAAGCCTCACCTGAAATGGTCTGAAAAGTGTCGGAGAAGTTCAGCAGCTCTGCGCCCTTGTCCCTCCCGTGTTCCGCGTCTCTGTGCGGGCTGTCCTCCTGCCTCCTCGCCCCCGGTTCCGCCGCACTCAACCTCGGCCCGGGCAGCTCCTGTGGCGGGTAGAAACTGTCCGGTGGGTCCGAAAAACTAGGCATGGTCGTCGTGAGCGCCACCATGGACGGCACTCCGGCCTGTCCCAAACTGGCGCAGAACGTGTTGGTCAGACGCCCGGCGAAAGAGGCGAGCGGGGCCAGCGGAGGGATCCCGGAGGACAGCGGCGAGTGTGACAGCGCCTGCGGGATGACGAGAGGTCTGTACGGCATGAACATGGGGTAACCCGTGTACAGCAGGTGTCCCGGTCTGGGCTGGGGCGTCCCGATCAGAGAGTCGATAGAAAAAGCAGTCCCTTGTCCTCCCGGTCTCTGCATGGCGACGCGGATTCAGTTCAAACGTGCGAAACTGACCAAAAGTTTTAGTGCGCGAAACGAGTGAGAAAGTAGGTCCTTCTTCTCGGCGCTGTCATCCCGGGTTTGAGCGCGTTCGGCTGGGGCTTCTGTGGCTGTCAGTGAGTCCGTGGCTTTGTTGTTGTGGTGGTGTGGCTACTTACTTGGCTCTTATTTGTCCCACCACCGCACTAAGACATAAACAGCAGCTCTGTGTTCTCTATACCCGCCACAACTCCTCCTCGATGTGCGTCCCCCGGAGGAGTGAGGGGGGCGCTGCAGATGTGGAGGCTGCATTCTGAAGGACTGCACTCACGCGCCTCACGCTTTTTTCCTGCTTGGCCCCTCTATCTAATTGGGTGGAACTGACTTCTTAAATGTTTTTGGGGCGGGGCAAGACATAAACAAGCTGGTGTAGGTGTACTTATAATGTTAAAACAGTGGGAAAAAAAAAAAATAATTTGTAGCTCATGCTTAGCTCTGACAAATCTTTTGCCACACACTTGCATTTTTTTAGACACAAAAGTGAAGGCTCAAAGGATGGGACAATTCTGCTTTATTACAATACGATTTTTATTTTTGGGTATCGATTCTGATGTTTTTTATTTCGCTAAACCTCACTAGAACATACTATTTGCTAAATCAAACATAGCTTTTCAATGAATAACAATAATACTGCGTTTAGAATTAGATTAGGAGTTTATTAGGTAATGTCTAAAAAGTTCATATTTCATTCATTCTTGTGAATCAAAAAGAGACAGAATGGCAATAAGAATAGTAAGTGTGCTGTTTTCTCTGCTTGAGAAATGACAGTGAAATCAACACTTTCTGACCACATGAAAATACCAAACAGACCTATGAAGGGATACATGAGGATAAAACCCGCAGCACCAGAACTGTATAGAAACCACTATGATCTTGTATTTTTAATTTTAATTTTTTCATTCAGCAATAACCAACATTTTTTTTTTTTTTACTTTAGCCATACACTTTCTTTGGATCAACATAACATAGGCCTACTGAATTCAGATAGTTGGATATCCCAGCTTTAATCAAAGTATTATTATTTTCTACCGCTTGTTCCTGTGACTGGAGCCTCTCCCAGTTACTTTGGGCCTTAGGCAGGGGAACTCCCTGGAAGTGGCCAACTCATCGCAGGGTAATCAAATTAGCTGTTCCTAAACCTTTTGAACCTTTTGCTGATAAATAAATGCCAAAAAGCAAGATTTTTTTTTTCAATGTCAAATCTTAGAACAAAAAATGAACTACCACAAAAATCTCTTATAGGAATGGTTCTTATATTAAAGCATGTAAAGGTATATGTCATAGTCATATTGTCAGTTTTTCACAGCCACCCTTCATTCAATAATTCTACATTATAGATGATGATGACGATGATTATAAAGAAGCTACTATGTTTCCACTACTACTTCGATCTGTCCCTAACAAATTAACCTCTTAGTCAGCGATCATTTATTCAATGAGTCGACAAAAACATTTCTATTCAACACCTAAACTTAAAAAACAAACATTGGTTTAAATAATAGTTGACTGTTAGCTTTTAGATTCGAGACTAGTTATGAATAAAGTGTAAGATCTTATCGATGAAATTAAGATGTATATATACTGTATTTTTGATGATTTGATTTTTAATCAGTCTTTATTTTAAAAACTGCATATATAGCCTATATATCATCTGCTTAGTCTTAATAAAGAGTACATTAACCTATTTAATAGCCTGCAATAGCCGATTTCAGCATTTTACTAGCCTCCTTGCGTAAATGTTATATGCCATTGTACTTGATAATTTCTAAAACCATAAAGCAAAGAAGTAGTTACATCTTGTTGTCGTCCCTGAGACTGCAGCCTCCAGGTCTACAGCCTCAGAGAGAGAGAGGAGAGAGAGAGAGGGGAGTGGGAGAGGGTCGAGTGAGCGTCATTGGTTATCATGTGAGGTACAAGGCGAATGAAAAGGGGGTGTTTCCCCGGGGGCTCATCCATCTTCTTCAAATTACGCTTCATTTCCTTATTCAGCCTCTGACTTTTTGGCCGTCGCGAGAGGCGGTAGTTTCCCAGTGGGGACCAAATAGACGGGCCCCTCCAAAACACCCCCTCTCTTCTCTCTCTCTCTCCAGTGAGTCCCCACCTCAAAAAAAGTCTTTCTCACCTCCTTTTTTTTTTTTTGGCCACTTTCAAACCGGTGTGACAGCCCCAGTCCTTCCCCTGCCATAATAGTTGACCACACCAAGCCAATCAGCTATTATTAATTTTGATTGATGGCGAGTAATTACTTAGGCAGGAAAAAAATAAATAAAACAACGGTGTGTCTTTCTTTTTTGTGTTGAAAGTGGCTAAAGAGGGAAAGAAGCAGATGTTTGGACGCGCTATGGGCCTCTTCTCTGGAGCTAAAACAATGCGTAAAAAGTAGTGCCATGGCGCAATTATTTCCCAGAGAGAGAGAGATGCTGAAAGAGGTGAACTGGCTTATGGATGTGGGTATTCAAGAGGTGAAGGCAAGCCACTAAAACACGACATGTTTTTTTTGTATTTAATACAAGCTGTTGACGCACTTTTACGCACTGGTTTTTATTTTAAAGGAGACATATCGTGTAAGATGGAGCTGTATCCAATTGAACCATTATTGGTAATCTTGTATGTTTGTTTCTAATTAAGTGATCAAGTAATGATTGAATGCAATTTGATCATTTTCTAGTTATCCTCTCTCACTTGTTGGTTGGATTTCGGCCATAGAACAGCTTTAGAACAGGTTTTTGAAACACAAAAGTGAACCAAGCTTACTATTTACTGCACAACCAGTTAGCTCTCACTTCCAAGAGTCATATACTCTTTGAAGATAGATTGATTAATACTAATTAGAGGAAGACAGAGGTTAGAGGTCAGATGGTTTTCTTTGTTTTTACAGTTCACTTTCTGGAAAGGAAACACAAATTTACCAATTCAAGTTGTTGGTAATCAGACGGATATGGACACTTCAAATGTTCCCAAAAATGGACCAAATTACTCCATCACAGTGACTTGCAAAGGCGTTTAATAAAATAACATGCATCTATTTTAAGTTATTTTCAATACTGTGTCTTACAAAATACTAAACAATTATCTACTCATGCTTTTGTTTAAGATTTAATCTGAAAAAAATTCAATTACGTCTCTTTTAATTCAACGTGTATCTGAGCTGGATAAACGCTTTTACGCACGCGCCTCTGTCTTGAACCGCTTAAAACATAACCCTTTCTCTTCCTAGGTTGAATGGCGTATTATTTCACCTTTCAAACGGCAATGGGCCCTGATGATGATTGGCCCTATTGAGTCCGGGGCGCGCGCACTCTCCAGCCGCTCGTCTGATTGCACGAGGAGGACATAAACAGATCACCACCGACTCTGATTAGCGCTGAAGGGCCAGGCCACGCTAATTCTGATAATTGCAAGTGACTCCAAGACGGCCGTAATAGCAGGAGCAGAGGAGAAGAGAGGAGAAGCACCTCTTTTGGAGAATCGAGTGAGACCATTGGCCCAGATCATGTCAGCGGCAGGACTCGTGACACCAGGCAGGCCCTCACACGGTTAATTACAGTCTCTCCATTCATCTTTTTCTTTCCTTGTTCTGCGCCATGTCGTGGAGTTTTGTGTTGGAGCGGGATCGTATGTTTTACGCACGTTTACGCACGCAATTAGAGTCGTCCAAGCCACAGCTAATCTTGATGCTAGTTTTGAAAATATGTATAAATAGTCGCGAATGTACAAAAAAAAAACAGATTTATATTAATAGTAGGGTGTACGTAAAATAATGTAGATATTAAATGAGGAACTATTGAAAAAAACAATTTGAAAAGTTGTCAGAAAGTAGGCTAAGCTATTTTGTTGTTGTTGCTAGCTTTAGCATTTTATTAATGGAAAATATGATAACATAAAAAGTACTGGGAAAAAATTTGATTGTTGTCCTTTGACAACTTTACAAAACGTGACTTACTACCTCTGATCTTACTGTCACTATTTACATAATGGATGTTAAGTTTCAATTAGCTTTATTAGCTAATAATTTCAGATTAATAACACACGTAGGTGAATTGAAAACAATATTTAAGATTCACTACTTGAAGAAAAAAAAAAAACCCCAGAATTAACTCAATTTTAACTTTTACATGTCGTAGAACGTCACCAAAATGTATCCTAGCATTAACAACTAACTTTTTTTTAAGTGCAATCACTGTATAAAACTCAGCAAACTACAAAACAACATATTTACTGTTATTCATTTCATCTGAACTTCATCAGATTTTTCATATCTACTAAAATCACAAAATATTCTAAAAACAAAACCGTACAAAATTGGAAGCAATTTAACAATTTACAATTAAAGTGCAGTGATATAAACACGCTAATAAAAAGTGAAAGTATGTTTTGTAGTGTCTGCTTTAGTCTGCAGCTCCCTCTTGTGGTAAAAACGTCAAAAACCCACAA
The DNA here is from genome assembly GCA_038363315.1 of Mugilogobius chulae. Lineage (NCBI taxonomy): Eukaryota > Metazoa > Chordata > Actinopteri > Gobiiformes > Gobiidae > Mugilogobius > Mugilogobius chulae. Next base: position 36,910,762 of record CM076395.1, on the reverse strand, counting down.
CAAAAGCTTTCAGTTGCACTAAATGACTCAATCTCACATTAGAATTCACTAAAGGCATTTAAACTAATGAAACTAAATACACACGACTTTTCTTTTTATTAAATGCAGGTTTTAGTTTTGTATTAGTGCACATAGTCTCTGTAGTCCAGCAGCAGGTAGTTCTTGAGGAAAGTTGGAAGGTTGAGGTTAGGGACCACTTTGTGCACACGATGCTCCAGAAATGTCCGGATTTGACAGCGGCACAAGTGCTGGAGAGATCTGGTGGTCTGTGCCAAGGCAAAGACAGAGTCGTAGAAGTCTTTATGTGCCTATAAAACACACATACACAGATTTATCATCAAGTAAAGCATACATGAAATAGGAAGATGCTTGAGATTCTCTGATAATTTTGATTTTACTTTGGGAACAACAACACAAACTAAAAGAGGGATTTAACAATAATCGAAAAGCTACAATACTGTATTGCTAAAAGTCTTACAATATTATTACTTTCAGCTAAAACTCTGCTACATTTCAGTACAGATGGCATGAAGAATTATCTGTTTGTAAGCACTTTTATATGTAAATTCTTTGGGATTTGACAGTTATGATTCACACAAAGTTTTGTCAAGGCAATACTAATAGAAAAAAGTAGTATTGCTTAATTTTTTCATTTCTCCACTGTACTGCAACAATTATTGTACCGTGAAGTCAATAATGCGATGGCATCATACCCTGAGATTTGCATATTGTTACCTTCCTACAAATAGTATATTTTTGGCCAAAAAAATGCAGTTTTTGATGAATACGCTTTATACTGTTACATTTTATTTTCTATTTTTGTCAGTCAAGTTCAGTCACTAATGTAACAATGTAAAAAAAATATGTAACACTTATAAAGACAAACCAATATTTAAATATGTAAAACTGAATTATTTAAAAAAATTGACTTCAAGTAGTTTATGTACTGTACATTTCTGTCAGAACAAGACTTACTGCTGTTGCAATGTTAATAATATTGCTCAGTCATAGTTTCTTTGCTTCCATGTGGTCTAACTCTGTTAAAATTCACAAGATACTTCTAAAACTGCTCAGAAAATGACACATTTTGTGCCATTTATGTGACTTTTTAAAACTGAACTAGTTTGAGTTTTAGCTTGAACTAGAACTAAAATTTGCTGTAGTATTCATTAGCATCTACCGCTATTTCGAGACTGTAAGCTGCTACTTTTTTCCCACAAACTTAGCAACTAAATTATAGCATCTCATTGACCTACTATTAAAAATGTTTTTTTGTGTTTGTTTCTTAAATCTAGTTAGTTTTATTGGTTATTTATAAGTGCAAAAATTACAAACATTTTCATACGTTTGACATTGTTATTATGGAATGAATGACATCAAATTAAAACTGCAACTTGCCTGACTACAATCATTACCACCCAGAATGAGAAATATCCTATCTCAATGGGGTCTTAATGTGTATGACGCGCAAACTGTTCTGAAATACTTCTTGAATTAGTTCAGTACTTAATGTTTGAGTCAAAAATGCGCCTAGTGAACCAAATTATGATTTATTAAAACATATGTCTTTCACAATATGTCAGACAAAGTTGGCAATAGTCTTGAAATACCTGATAACTTTCAGGCGGCACGCTTCCACCCAGTTGTCATTGACTTTGAGGCGACTGTAGGCGTTAAGAAGGACTTCAATTGTGCGCGGAGAATCAGAACAATGCTTCATAACCTAAAGGAAACACGGAGCAAAGCGACGCAATCATCATTTAAGTTAGAGAGAGAAAGAGAGAGCGCTGCACAGAACTGAAGAAACAAAGTAATTAAACACTTGGAAATGAACAGATTGGTCTTCCCTCCAGGGGTTTAACTGGAAATTATGCAATTAGTGCTAATTAATCTCCTATTAACACTTGCCTAATTAGGAAGCCGGCATTTTGTCTAGTGCACGTGGGTTCAGTCGTAGTTGTAGTCTGTTTCCCGCAGCGGGTGCAACACTTCATGTTGTGTCATAAAATGGGAGTGATTTGAAGGCGTGAAAGCGGAGACAGAGTGAGGAGCGGTCTCAAGGCGCTTACTCAATGTGTGACAGCAGATAATTACGCCAAATGAGGCACCTTCATACATGTGTGCTACAAGCTGTAAGAGCACAGAACCTGTCTGAGATCACAGTCCATCTGGAAACTGGACTTGTGATATGGCTTAATGTGGTCAGTGGCTGTACTGGTTAGTAATGGTACCAACCACTATAGAAAAATATTTCAATAATGGAGTTTCTGTATTCTTTGTGTGCACGTGTCAGTGCCATTTTGTCGTCAAAGCATCTATTTTGTTTCTTTAAACTGAATAAAGAGTAAATAAGTATTTGAATAAACAAACAATCTAACTAAAATATGGCTGCATATTTATGCCCATATACCCCAAAATATTTAATATCTAAAATCAATGCATTTTGTTTTTATTTTTTACTAAAGTAAAAAGTAAATTTGTTAACTTATGAGTTGTGCAATGGATTATAATATGCAAATACTGGTATCGACAAATACCGAATATCGATCACAGCAGTAGGCCAAATATCGATATTGACCACAGCAATAGGCCAAATATCGGATACTGACCACCGCAGGAGGCCAAATATCGGATATCGTCCACAGCAGGAGGCAAGATATCGGATATCGGCCAGTGCAGGAGGCCAGATATCGGATATTGACCACAGCAGGAGGCCAAATTTCAGATATCAATCACAGCAGTAGGCCAAATCGGATATCGACCACAGCAGTAGGCCATATTGGATATCGACCACAGCAGTAGGCCATATCGGATATCGACCACAGCAGTAGGCCATATCGGATATCGACCACAGCAGGAGGCCAATATCGGATATCGACCACAGCAGGAGGCCATATCGGATATCGACCACAGCAGTAGGCCATATCGGATATCGACCACAGCAGGAGGCCAAATATCGGATATCGACCACAGCAGGAGGCCAAATATCGGATATCGACCAGCAGGAGGTCAGATATCAGGTATCGGTATCGACTTAAAAAAAATCCATTTAATCCATCCCTGATATGATTTTGTGTTTTACAACACAAATTTGCTCAAAATTTAAACTAGACTACTTTACTTGAAAATAAATTAAAATCTGCAATAGCCATGCTGCTATTTTTTCCATCTCCAAATGCCTCCATCCACAATGTTGCCAGGAGGGGTCAGCAAACTCGAATGCTGTGTTCAAAGTTAAAGAGAAACTACAGAACTGTGCATTTTTTATGTTCATGCTTTAAACTGTGAAAATGGCGACAACAAAGCCCTGTTCTGAGTGACATACCACTGGCAGCGCTCCAGGCCAGACCCTGATGGAGCCATGGTTGAGCAGAGCGCGGACCACCCTCTCGGGCTGGTGGGACGTCTTGTAACACACCACTTTGAGGATGTTGTGCATGGGAGCTTCACCGCCATAGTCCATGTCGTTCACACAGGCCCCGTTAGCTAGCAGCAGATCTACTATGTCTGGGTTAGCGTTCTTACAGGCCAAGTGCAGAGGTGTGCGCTTGTCCTGGTCCAGGGTGTGCACATTAGCCCCCGCTCCAATCAGAATCTGACACACTCGGAAGTATCGCTCCAGCTGGGAAGCGTTCTGAGGCTGTGCACAGGCTGCGTTGAGTGCCGTAAGTCCCTCGTCGTTAGGCCGGTCCACCTGTGCCCCATAGCGCAGGTACAGGTCCACATGCTCTGGAAGCCCATTCCTGGCGGCTGTGTGCAGGGGGGTGTCGTCTTCATCTACAGTGCGCCCGTTGATTGCTGCGCCGTATTGGAGGAGGTACTTGGCACATCTGTGCGCACAATTAGTGGAGAAACGTGTGGCACAATTAGAGGCTGTTATGGGAAGTATTTACAGAAGCAGTTGAAAAGATGTGTGTGAACATAAGGATCAAATCTACTGGAGTGGTACAGCACTTTGAATGTTCCACAATGGTCAGATTGAGTTTGTTATTACTGTAAACGCAGCTGCTGCCACGTCTGTGTTATTGCTGACAGACAAGAGTAAACTAACTTTTAGTTATTACTACAGCTGTAGAGTTAGGCTCTTAACCTTTGTAATTGTGAAAATGTTACAGGGAACATAGACAGTGTATTAGTTTCCTACATTTTTTAAGGTTAAAAGGCCTATACCTCCAAGCCAAATCAGACTGTAAGTGGCCCTGGTCAGTATCATTTTAGGTATCATGAAGATTATTGTTTTTTCTTGATGCGAAGTGTCATCATATATCGCACTTTGTTGGTTTTGTAACTAAGCTAGTAGCACAAATGCTATTTCTTCTTAATGTTTTGTACATTGTTTAACCATACCACACATGGATACATGCTTAGACCAGTCCTACTCACTCCAGAGACTCAGGCTGAGTGCAGAAGTGCAGGGGCATGAGCCCCTCCTCAGACACAGCATTAGCATTAGCTCCATGTAGCAGCAGTAGCTTGGTGCACTCTGGCTGACACTCTTCACAGGCATCGTGCAGGGCCGTAGTGCCTCCGGGGGCCAGATCCACATCGGCCCCTCTCTGCAGCAGCAGGCGCAGACACTCGGAGAAACCCCGAGATGCAGTGATGTGTAGTGGAGTGGTTAGCTCCTGTTCGTATGTCAGAGACCACAGACCTACAACACAGCAGTTTCAAAGTCAAAACAGTGAGTTAGATGGCTCCTCTGGTTGATCTGGCTCATCTCTACCCAGCCTAATGTATTTGAATGTATTCTAATCACACCAATTGCATTTTAGTTTAGTTTTTTTGTTGTTTTTTTATAAAATTGCTTAAAGTATTCAGTGTATCGTTTGTTCACTCAAGTCCAGGAATTCCGCTTGTGCTTTTGTTAGCATTTTGTCTTACTGTTAGCATACCGGCATGGTTCACGACTAAAAGTTGTGAAATGTGCTTTAGACACATCATGATTAACATTTCAGAGGCTCAGAATACACTGTTATATTTAGATTTGTTCATGTCTTTAATTTCAGCCCGACTTAGCAAAAACCCAGAGATAGAGTTAAACAGAAAGTACTAACACTAACACTGATTTAGCAGTGTGCTGCACAAAGCCCACAGTATAGCTTTCAGTTGTACTAATGCACATTAAACAAGCATTATAAAAGTTGAACCTCCATATCAAATCTGCATAAGGCAATGCATAATATCGTGAAGCGTACTTAGGTTCTTATAGTTGAATCTGTAGTTTTTCCACTCCTCGATGTTGCTGGTGTCATAAACAGCATCTATGAGATATTCATAATCTTCATAGTCCATAATGCTGATCATTGTGATCTCGTCTCCCACCAGCAGAGCGTTCCAGAACTGCAGCTCAATGCCCGACGTCTTGGCTGTGGCGATGACGTCCACGCGGTACTTCTTCTGCTTACGCCACTTGATTTTGGAGGCCATGTTCTCTCTCTCTCCAGAAAATCACTCTTATGCAGCTTGTTTGTGGGAGCAGAGCTATTTCAGTGCTGTTATTTGAGATTTTGGCTGACACAGCAAACCTCACGAGTGCAGTGAGGAAGGGGCCAAAAAAGCCTGGTGCCTTCCATAACACATCGGTTTGTGACGGTCATAGTGAAACAACATTAAAACTGTACTGGTTTATTTTCACATTTTGAAAAGTTTTATTTTGACTGTTAGCCAATAGCACAGTGTTCTTTAAAGTGCTTAAGATGGTTTTTCAACTTTTTCTAATTATGACATATTTCATTTGTTTGGGAATCTACTGTCATAGTAGTTTGACACCAGACAAGAGGTGCTTTATGCAGAAAAGAGAACGGGAGAATTTTTTGCCAAAGTCAAAACTAATTTTATTAAATAATGCATATAGCATTATGTATTCATAAGAACTTTGTTCTGGTATAACGTGTAACAGTTTCCTACTGCAATGTCATGATTACCTATTAGTAAAAAGTATAAATCATAAATGCCAAATTTTGATGCAAAAACATAAATACAATTGTATTAACTATATTTTGTCAATAAGAAATCAACAAAATAAATGTCACATAACAAACACATAACAAACTCATAACCACAAGGACAAATACTTGTCACACACTGGCCCCTTGTGGTTGCCCTAGTAACCTTAAAGCAAACAAGCAGTGCATTTCTATTTTCCTGTGGATGTAAATAGCCTTGTTTAACTCCATATTGAGCTTTGTTACAGGATTTACAGGCCTTCAACTTTTGAATAAAGCCATGCAAGGTGGCGACACCTTGTCTAAGTCTGGTCAGTGCTTGGATGAGAGGGGCTGGGATACACACAAGTGTTTGCGTACACTGGATGAGTGGATCTTTGCTTTTTAAGCTCTTTGAGTACCTTGAAAGATGGGAAAGTGCTTTATAATAAAGACCATTTTCAATAATAAAGCTGAACTGGTCAGCACATGCAAGTATGCAATAGGAGAAGAAGGCTTAAGTCACTTGATGTGAGCAGTGAGATCCTTTATATCGTTCACCAGTCTCTTGTGTCTTGTGCTGCTTTCTTGGGGTTGTCTGTTGCAGTGGCAATATGATCTTGAGGGACAGTAATCATTTAGACAATCTGACCAACCAATGTGTCTCTGTGGTGGGAAGAGGAGTGGACTCTAGATATGTTGGAGGAGGATGAGAGTTCTGATGCAGGTCATACACTCTGCATGACATAATGGGAGCTCTGAGGCCTGCCTGTATAGTTCGCTTTGAATTTCAACTTCTTAAAGTCTTTATGCAAAAATTTTCAAATGCATGTTTGCCCCGATTCATTGTTACCAGTTAATGATACCACTTTTATTTGAGTAAAACTGGTTCATAAACTATAGGTCTACCAACTGCAAAGACAAACAACAAGGTCAACATGAATCAAAGTCATCCCCCAAGTCAAGTCCGAAAAAACCCTACTTTACAATTTTTCTTCTTTGGTTTGGCTAATTTCTTTTAAAACGTTTCTATAAATAATTTATCACATTAGTCAGAGCACAACAAGTTTTCACTTGTCTCAAGATCAGATTGTTAAATTCGTCAGTATGACTAAACATTAGATATGTACAGGGCTTTATAGTAAAATATATTTAACACAAACATCATCAGGTAAACATTATAATGATAGAGAAAGGAGAAAAGTGAATCAGATGTACAGAAATGGCAGATTCAGAGTGTGATTTCTATTTAAACTCATGAAAAGCAAATTTGGACCACAAATCGGTCGCTATGTTTAATTTGACTTATTTTTTAGACATATACCAATATATGACCTTCAACAAAGGTCCTATACCTGATTTTTGCTGATTTAAAAATGTAAACAAACCAAAATAATTCACTTTAACTTCCTATGACAATCACATGTTTGTGCACTTATCTAGTACATTCTGAGCCTCAGAATTGTTCATCACAATGTGTTTTAAGCTTTTTTCACAGCTGTTAGGAGCGAGGCGTACAAGTCTGCTAACAACAGCAGACAAACTTAGCGGTGAAGGGTGAACAAATGGGACATTATGACTGAACAAACATTGCAGACTCATTTCTACCTGAATAGATATACTAACAATATATCTGTTCTGAGAATAGAAGTGCAAGACTAAGTGAATGCAAATAAGCCAAAGCAACTGAAAAGGATAGTATTTGCCATTTTGATGGCATTGACTCTTTACATGGAAAAAGCATCTATGGACAGTTTGAGAAGACATATACACTTCTGACCGAGAGCTGTAATGTTGTGATAGACTGTAACATTGTTTGGCCAAATGATCTTTTAATTTTAAGAATGTCATCCATGTTTCAAAAATGAGCAAAACTAATGAAGAAACATTGTACCATAACTGGGACGTGTCTGCCAGTTATTTACCAAATCCTTCTTCTCGTGACACCACAATGACTATCTGTATTTCAAACCATCAGCCTTTACCCAAAGCAGTTCTCTCACCGTCTCCCTCTGCCACCCAGCGCATGTCTCCTCCTCGCGGCTCGATCACCATGCTGACCCGGGTTCCTCTGGGGAACAACTGCTGTAGAACCTCCAAGTCTCCGGTGTAGAGAGCGTTCTGAACCACAGCGTCCTGGCACACGGCCGGTGGAGAGGCTACACTGCTGCTGGAGCTGGGTCTGTCCCGAGTAAAGAAGGAGGGAGTTAAAAATGTAATAAAGTAAGAGTAGCATTACTTCAAAACAATATCACTCAAGTCAAAATGCAAAATATTGGTCCAAGAATAGGTTGGATTCATGCTTTAGAGACTGTGATGATGTTATTAAAATCAATGTACTTTGTCTTGCAAAAAATATCTGATATCTTATGTTTTCAATCAAGTCATTACCATTGGTGACATAGATTAGGATAACTCTTAACTTTTCAGATTAACATGTAAAAAAACACTAAAGTATGGATAAATAGTGAATAAAAGTACACTAGAAACTTCTTAGAAAAGTATAATTTCTTTAAAGTACTCAAGTAAATGTAGCTTCACTAAACCCAGGAAGTGCACTTGTAACTGTTCTTAGCATGCGCAAGCAGAGGTGCTACCAAGTCACTCTTGCAAATATCAAGCAAATCTCCAGTCCTTGGCCTCAAGTCCAAGTCTTTTCAAGTCTCTATATCAAAATACCGAGTACATTTGTTAAAATAAACGTCACAAAAAAGAGGTGAGAGGGGACATGTTCTTCTAAGTCCCAAGTCCCTGATCTTCAAGTCCAAGCCGAGTCCTAACCATTTGATCAAGTCACATCTCAAGTCTTAAAAATAGTGACTCAAATCCAAGTCAAAACCAAAACACTTTCACAGTAAAAATACCAGACTTCTGAAGTTAAGGGTAAAAGGTTGTTCTGCCAGAAAATACTTTAAAAAGATCTAATTCTACCACAAGTAAATCTGTGTAATTGTGAGTGAGCCCACCTGTGGTCCCTAGCTTCCTTCCTTAGCATGTAGCCCCTGTAAACCGCCCGGTGCCTGCTGCTCTGTCTCTTGTCCCTCTCCAACATCTCTGCGTCCGCGGCCAGAGAGCGCAGGGCAGTGGGGGTGAACACGAAGCTGCCCCGGGACATAGATCCACGCAAAGAATATGTCTGATAGAGGCTATAATGTCCGCTGTGTGCCCGCTAGCAGTCTGTTGTGATATTCGGTATGGGCCCTTCCTGCAGCGTGACCACTAATGCTATTTTTATGTCACTCGGAGACACTTGAGCCGCTGCTGTTGTGCCTCGGGGCCAGGCACACGCAGCCTCCAGCAGGTTCAAGTGCAAAGTGCAGTTTTTCCACATGGAACTGTGAGTTGTAATTTGGGGGTCGTTGCTCAGCATGTATAGGCCAAGGGTATTATCTTTCTAATGCAATTTTGATTTCTCAGTTTTCTAACATATAGGATACAGAAAGTGATGTTGTTATTAGCTAGCATTGTTTGCTAGCATTTTCTAGTTACAAAAAACTAACCTGAAAATAATACATAAACTTGTAATTCAGATTTAAAGGTGAGGTACACAATTTAGGTTTTAAACATTCCATACATGTTATGAACATATAGTCATTTTGGTCAGAATTATGGCTTTTACAATTATTTTTTTACAAACAACAAAGTGAAACTGGAGAGGACCACCCAAGCACAGCCAATCAGAGCGCTGCATTTGGCTACTAATGAGAAATAAAAAGCTATATAATTAGCCATGGAAAACATAATCTCTCTCTTTAAATTGTTTATAGGCAAGTTGAATAAAATAGGCCAAAAACATAAAAAGCTTTTTGTTTGTTTGTTTGTTTGTTTTTACAAGAGAACTAACAGTACACTAGATCACAATAATGTTGTCACATTTTTGGTTACAGGTTCATAAAAATGTTCTAATCGTGAGCAAAAATTAAATATTATTTTTATAGTGTGATGGCACAATTCATCTTGCAAAAACACAAAAGTTTCAATAGATATAGAAAACAAACATGTAATATATTTCAATCATAAAAATAATAAAATGGAGCATATAGTAAACCTCTACATTCTGTTTGGTAAATTCTCTATATATGATTCACAAGCTTTCATTGAACTTATTAGCAATAGAAATACAAACTTGCCTAAAATGTATTCAAACACTGGCCAATAAAAATGCATCAGAATCATAAACATTGCCAATTACTTTTACTTAACTCTCCAAAGAAACAATGCCAAGTAAACAAAACAAAACATAAATTCCTGCCTGGTCACTGTCAGCTATAAGACTGGTTACCACTACTTGCCCTCTTCTCACAACTGTCTTGTTATCTTCAAAAGTACCAATACTGTACACGCTTTATTTACATTGTTTTGTTTATGTATGTTTTTTTTGTGTGTGTGTATGTATTTTGCAAGTTATATGTATTTTGACTTATATCTTACCACACACAATGGACACAAGTGCTTAGTGTGATGTGTGTCTCTCTCTTTGTCAGTGCCTAATGGATGTGTGTGCACGGCTCCCTGCTGTGCTGCTCATACGGCTCGTGCTGGTCCACATTAGGCTGAGTGACTGTCTGCTGTTCTCTGAGCCCTGTGTGTCCTCTTCTCATGCCACGCCACGGTCTGTATGTAACATCTGATTTATATCGACAGTATTATCATCACAACCGTCCGTTACATTGGACTAAATTTGCTAAACACTATAAAAGGTGGGGTACCTGATTTTTATGCTGCAAAACAAAAGTTAAAATACTTTATTAGTCAAGTTTGTTAGTACACAGTGGTCTTACTCACTTTAAAATTCCGGCGTCCCTTCGAAGGGCTGTTCACTTTTTTCTTGAAAAATTCCTTTTTGCGCAGTATCATATAAAAACAAACTATGAAGCACCTGGAGGATAAAAATCACATTTTGACCCTCTGATTAAGAGTCAAATCAGCCACTCTGTGTTGAATTAATTTAAAAGATTTTATTAGGATTTTGTATTGGCTCCACCCAGATTTTTCCGTGTAATTTTAGATCCCTAAAACTCATTTTTACCTCAATTACCTTCAGCTTTTGCAGCGGCATGGTCAAAACGGCAAATGTGCAAAATTGAGTGTCAATCAATCAATCATGAGACCTGATTGACTTTACCAATCCCTATATTTACAAAAGATAATAATAATAATAAAAAATAGGCGCAAATCAGATTCTGTTTTTCTTTTGTTTGGAGAAAGTTCTCACTTCTGATCCGAGCCTGTTTGTCATCAAAAGCTAAAATTACAGAGATACACCTTCACAGAAACCCCAGCCTTTGCTTGTGCTCCAACTCGTTCAGAAACAGTTTTAGTTTGAATGTTTTACCAATTTAGTTCAACGTGTGAGGAAGAAAGACTGGAATGAGAAGGGGTAAATGTAATTTTGAATTCTATAAGTCTCTTTGCTTAACAATTTGGTGGTGACCGACCAGACTCACTCTCACAAAGTATTGCTGAAGCGAGGGCTCTGGATTCCAGGCAAGATTATTTAATCCTAGTCCATAGCCCAAAATCTTATTGTATGAATAGGACAAAGTAAAATATCATTCTCTCTCTCTCTTATTTACTTAACCGAATTGAGTCAAGATCGAATGTGTGTACAAGAATCTATAAAAATGATAACTTATAGCATGTGACCCCAATTTTTTCATCATAGTTTAATTTTTAGCTGCAATTACGATTTAAGAACATCTGTTTTCGGACAACAAAGTGAAACTGCAGCGAATCACCCAAGCTCAGCCAATCAGATCGCTGCCTTTTGCTCTCATTGGAAACTAAGCTACTTGTCATTCGATTCAGACAGCACACAGTGGTCTAATTTTGTCCAACACACTTATAGAGGGTTAGGGTTAGGGTTATGCATTTACAAAATTTACTGATTAACAATGACACAAAAACAAAAGAAAACAAAACAATACTTCAGGTCCCTCAGATTAAATTTTCTGCTATGATTAGTAGAAACAGGAAGCAATTGTTCGTCAAATTTTAAAACCGCTTACATTACGCTATTAGTAAGATTATGCTACATTCAATTACTTTTCTCCTCGTATAATTACAGTGTATTTCCATGTGCTGATTCCCCGGTGCACACTTTGGACTGTCTCTTCTCTATTCTCGTCAGAACTGCCGAGGCAAACGGGGTCGGCACCGCAGGTAGTTCTACCTCCTCGTCTGAAACATCATCTGCACTTAAACGACCGTCGCTATGGAAATCAAGCCCATTTATTTTATGTTACAGTTTGATAATAGACGCCACATTAAACTGAGAGCGAGTAAGAGTTTCAACTTTGAAAACACACATTACCAAAGAGAGACTAGGAATATTGTTTTTGCGGCTGCACTACATCCTTTTAAATGATATCTATAATGAGTTTATAATATGCATCTGGGCTACCTCCTCTCTACTTTGATGTCTTCCAAATGGCCCGGGTGTCATCAGCAAAACATGTAGGCACTTTCCCGCCTCATTGACTCCCAAATGTATTTTAAATATCATTCCTGGTAACGCAATTATTTAAAACGCTGAACTAAACACTTACTAATGGGGAAAAAGACAGCAGCCACGATAAATTCATTTCTCAAATGGTGGGCATTCGAGCTTCTTTTTTTTCTTCTTTCGTTTCCTCACTGTCTCTCTTTCTCTGTGGTAACTCCAATGATGGAAAACATAAAATATAAAAAAGAAGTCATACCCCTGGTCTGTCTGGACACTGCGTTTGCTCACATTACATCTGTTGAGAGTTTGCTCAGAGACTGGACATCACACAAGCGCTTCATTTATGCAATCATAGGCAATTAGTTCCTTCTGATTATGTGGCTCTTAATGCTGTTTTGAGTACTGTGGCGCGCCGTAACACAGAATGAGATTAAAGTGTAGCCTCTCCTCCGCACTGAGCAGCACTCTTTTAATAGGCCAGAACATAATGAAATGTACACAGTAATTACAGCGATATCAAAGCGCTAATGGCTTTGCAATTGTTCGACGTTCACTTTAGTAAAAGGAGAAATATTTTAGAACAGTTTTCACTACTCCAGGTGGTTTTGGGATTGAAATATATAGGGCATTTATTCCAATGTTTTCTCATCAATAGTCCAAGTCGCATTGGATTTATTCATGCATGTTTGAGTATGTCCTCCAGTCAACGGACGTGTTGACATTTCTAAGCCATTATGGATTCATTTCATTTTATACAAATAGGCAAATAAAATGTAAATTACTGATTTACAAATGTTTTCGTTTTTGAGATTCACATTAATGAATTTTTTGTGGAACACCCAGAGGAAACGTACGCAAACACGGGAGAACATGCAAACTCCACAAAAAACTCTGAAACTTTTTGCTGAGGCCAGAACAAGCTATACCATAAGATGTTTTGTCATTGCTCTTTATCAAAAATATACTTTGCGTTGTAATAGGCTTAATCCACACATGTTTAGTATGCTCTCTTCCATATGAGCCTCAAAAAACAATTAGTTTCACACTTCCCATTATATGATGACAATGTGAAAATATTTTGTGTTGTCTAAAAATCACGGCCATACTTGTTGTTAGGGGCTAGTCTGTTTTTGTTTCTTTATGATTGTCTCTGCAGTTAGTAGCAATAATAAAGATCTTGATAAGAATGGACCGGAGATATAAAGTGTACTTTCATGCAGTACAGTGACATTTTTAGATGTCTGTTCTTTACTTCAAACAGTGGATGCCATTTACTTTAACTTCACTACGTTTTCAAAATCTTTTTTTTTCCCGCAGTGCCAATCTATGGATCAGGGATGGGTTCCATAATGTTGGTTAAGCCTTTTATCGGACACTACTGTACTATTTACTAGCTGATGTTGATCCAGATAATGTTTGAAATTATGTTGTTACTTGCAAATACATATGACCATTTTTTAATATGTTACAAGATACTATCATTTGTCTGTGTCATTTAGGTGGATTTTAGCCCATGTTTACAATGTGGTTGTGAGGTAACAGATTTCAAAAACTACCTTTTGTGAAATCCACCTGGGCTCCCACAGGCTGTGGTTCGGATTGGTTTGTGAATGTGTGTGTTTACTCGAGGTGCTCAAGTTTCCCCTTTCTCTAAAACATGTACAATAGGCATCTCTCTTTCCTCTAGATTCCTCTGAAAAGAGATTCAGATCTCTGCATGAGTTAAACAAAAGTTGATAACTTAATAAATAAATTCTTCTTAATTAGTAAATGTCAGCAAATATAAGTCTGAAAAATTAAGTTATCACAACATTGAACTGAATGAATTTATTTGAGTCTCTTCATTTATTTAAGTCTCTTCATACAATGTAGTACTTTATAAGCAACAGAGAAACAATTATCAAAAAAGGTTCATCCAGTTTCTTTTAACTAAATGTCCTCAGCATTATCTGTATGATTAGGCGTCTTTTTTCTTTTCTTTCGTTCATATTATATACATATAAGCATATAATGTGTAGGTGTATATGTCAATATGCCGACTTCCATGTTGATGCCACCAAACACTCTATACAAAACTTAGACTACATAGTACACTGCAAACTAATTTTACTTTGATAATATCTGTGCTGGGAAAAAACAAATTTGATATCTTTCTTAAAATCAGGTTAGTGCTTTAAATGAGTTGGAAGCATTTCTGCACAATTATTTTCTGACCCAGTTTTCTCTCAATCATTTCAAGTACTTTAGCTCACAACTAATGTGCCCCTAGACTCAAGCCAATAAGACTACCCAAGATCCTGTGTTTTAACCCTCCCAAAGGCCTCATAATGGCATTAGTGAAGCCCCTTATTACATTTATGGACCCATGAATTGACCACTCGCCCTAAACTATTCCAAGGCAGCGTGATTACTTTTGCAGTAACGCTCTATCTATAACACATTGTCTCAGTCTTTGCGCGATTCCAATTGCCTCTCAATGCACTGATCACCGCACAAATAGCCCTCCGCTTCATCACAACAATTGAGAGCTTCATATTTCAACCTAATAGTCCTGTATAACTTTAACCATCTATCACAACCTCATTTCATTGCGGCTGCAGTTAATACGCGCTTCCCTGCCAAGTGGAACATTTTCTAATGACGCACTCTGGCACAAAAAAACAAGGCAAAGCAACCGGGTCCACGGCATATCGCTCACTAATGCACCCATCTATAATGCGCTGGGAGCACTCTCTCTGCCTAAAGGAGATGACTTCCACCACCACCAGGCGTATGCAGAAGACACAGAAGCCCTAAATGACCATGATAATCACAAACCAAGTCGAAGGCATGAAAAAGACTGTATGGCCAACATAAAAACTTCTAGATTTGCAGTCATTATGCCCAGAATATGAGCAAACAATGGGCTGAACAACAACAACAGTCAGTGGTGCAATATAGAGAAGAGCGTGAGGGTTGGATCAAGGTATCTCAATGGGCTCTGTGCACAAGAAGGGATTAGCTAGGTCTCTTTGTATCATAAAGCTAATGCTAACTTTTATTAAAACACATAGACTAAACAACTAATAATATAAAGTGTTTTGTTGTATGTTTTATGTCTCAACAGTACAATTAGCATTAGCATTGAAACACAGACCGCCCCCTGTGTTCTTCAGGGAAGTGTTTACCTGATTTGTAAAGATGGTAAACGATTGTAAAAGATGGTTGAGCGTTCTCAGAGATACAATTCACTGTTCACCAGGGCTATTCAACGTTTCTTTCCTGAGGGACAGACTTCTGGTCAAAGGTGCACAAAGAGCCACCATTTTTATTTGGAGTTGCTCAAAATAACTATAACCTTCATCAGCTGATTTCATTTCACTTTGTGGAAATTGTCTGACATAGCATCATTGGGGTTCTTCCCTTCACAGTTTTAAAAATTTAACCAATCACCGCTTTTTGGTCGTTTTGTCGTCTGCGAAGTAGAGCATAAACACGTGTGTCAGTGATTGTTACTGTTTCTCTGTGCTAAACTTGCAAATTAAAAGGTACAATATAATTTCCTAAGTTAATATTTGACACAAGGTCAAAGGAGGAGAACACATACAGTCTGCTATCTCAACTCGGTTTGGTTCTGGCTAATGCACCACTCTGCTTCTCGCTGATTGGGCAATCGCACTTCCTGCTTTTTGGGAGCTCTGTGCAGTCCTGTGATACCTGACCTAGTAGCTGGAGTGAAATAAAATTCATGGAGACACTAGGTGGTGCCAGCTTGACTACAAAAAAATTACTGCTTTAGTACCTTTGTAGAAAAATAAAATACAAAAGACTTTTAGATACAGATCTAGATTTAGAACTAGACCAAGACTAGATACTACAACTAACCCAGAATCAAACCAAAAAGAACACATTTTATGTTGGAGGGTGAGTCATGGGCAGGACCTCTACAGTGATTGACAACTCTTTGGTTGTGGAGGAACAGGGTCCAATTATAAAACCCTATAGCATAGAAAAAAATCAAAGTTCTCAGCTCTGTAGTGAGTCGTGAAAATATGAAATATGAAACATTTCATGTTAAATCTATTTATGTACAATCTTTCTGCAGCTTTATAAACTACATTTATTAAGAAGTTTTGCCAAATAGCTAAGTTATGTATTTTTTAGCACTTTTTAGTAAACAACTGTGCTGTGTATCTGAGTTAACTTATCACATAGCTGGCTAGCCCTTGACATGCTTTTAAAGTCTTAGTATTTGAATTTTTCAAAATCCCTATGGGAGTTTATAATGGTCAACTTACTTCCGGAACCAGGGAGATCTTCCACTGTTGTGCTCTGTTTGAGGGCCTGATCTGGCCCCCAGGCCTTATGTTGAAAAGTACTGCTGTTCATTGTAATTATACAAGAAGTATTTCTGAGCTAACACCGGTGCTGTTCATGAATCTGTTAAAATATAGGTGCTCCTGGAATTAAATGTTCCTGAAATTTTTGTTCTTTTGTTTTTGTTAGTGAATTCTTTACATCTAATATTTGTGCAATTTTGAGTATTGTTTAAGGAAAAGAAAATCATTTCAACAATGCTTTTGATGTTAAAAATTGTATCTGTCTGAGCCCAATATTGACTGGCAGTTAATATGAAAATTCCAAATGTAACATTTGCCAACTTTTTCTTTAAAAACAAAAAAGGTAAATATTAACCATTGACATTTTTTTGCAAGTAAATTTTATTTCAAACTTAAATTGTCTTTAAATTGTCCAGAATATTCTCCAAAATAGTTGCTGAAAGAAGGTGACCATTGAAACATCAATCAGTTTTATCATGTTTTCTTGATAGAACATTATTTACTCCAACTGTGGATTATGATTCAATTGACATCTCCCAACATAAACAAATCACTTTCTCATTTAAACTACTTTACCATACGCCCTTTTAATTTTTGCTATGCATGAGCTCAAAACTTGAAATGTTAACTTCAAACACGGCGCATTTAGTAGCTTCTCATTCTAAGAGGAGGGAATGTATATGTAAAGCGTGATCTAAACACCAGCCTAATTGCAGAGACCTTTATCAGTTGGCTTATTTATGCAGATTAGACTGGTACAACTGCTGCTGTCATTATCATGTAATCAAGTACTATTCAGCTGACAGTGTTGTCTTTTAAAAGCTGATCAGCATGCACAACAAGGATGCACTGCTTTTTTTCCTCACAAATACATCAGTGTGAATAACTTTGCATAGGTGACACAGAGCACGCGCCATTAACTTGCCCTATTAATTGAGGGTTGCTGGCATTTAATTAGCCAAAATAGAAAGCACAGCAGATTAATTGACGTGCGTGTTAACAGTTCCCTTTGTTCTGTGGTGGGATAATTTGACCAGTGCAATCGTAAATGATAAATTGAATTGGAAATGGTCATTTTGTATGCTTGTAAAATAAATGAAGCATAGTCAATTAGTCACATAATACAAGTTGAAAAAAAAGAACATGAAAGAAATATGTTAAAGTTTTGAAAAGCTCTTTAGAATCAGTTAAACTATCTTCCAAACATACTGTATTTACAAAATGTATATCTTGATAAGTTGATTTCTTCAGGACACATAAACACTCTAAGGAGCTCGCCAAAAGATTTTGGATTATAAAAATGATGCCTTATTACTCCTGTTATGTTTATTACGACTTTTTCTACTGTAAATGTATCTTTAAATGCCTAATTGCATACTTGTCTAAATGGATAAATAATCTTGTTTTATAGGCATCTGTAACTTGAATTGTTTTGCAAAAATAGACCAGCTGTAAACCAACTATATGTAAGTCACTAGCTCCACATATAGCTTTATTTTGTAAATAATTGAATGTTAACCCTCTTGTTTGATTTGCATATATCACACTAGAAGATAAAATTAGCGCTGTATAAGAGTGTGATTGAAGTATCTTGTTTTTATGTCTCTCATAGTTTTACTGTTTGTTGCAACACTTGAATTTCTCCATTGTAACAAAAGCTACAGCCAAAAGGCACAGCCTAGGTCCATATCAAGTTGTATCTTCAGGGTTTGTAGATTTTACAACTGAAAAATGATCACTTTTAATCGATGCAAAGATTTTGAGTAATTTTCGAACCACCTGCCTAACTTTTCACCTGCTTGGGAGTTTTATTGGTGTCAAGACTGAAGCAGGTGTCCCATTTGACTGTACAGGAGTGGATAATTAGGCCAAGCTTGCAGGTGTGAGTGTGAGCATCAATCCAATCAGAAAATAATTAGCTATAATCGGATGGTTAGCGTACAGAGCGATTTACAAGTCCAATTTAGGCTCAAACCTGGGGCTTGGCTTCCTAACTTTAGCAAATTCTGTTCTGGTAGTTTATTTTAAAAGGCAGCATAGATTTATTTATGATTACTCAACACAATCAAGATTCAGAGTAGAACATAGAATTTGAATGTAAGTCACTTTCAAGAACAAAATACATTTAAATCTGTAGATCAAATAGTTGGAATTAAATTATTTCATACCAAGTTTAAAGAATTATTAAAAATAATGATCATCATAGTTTATTACCAAGTATTCCTGTAAGGGAAACAAACAAAAAAACTATAGGCCTAGTCACTTTTAAAGTAGCCATCTGTTGTCACAAAACATGGGTACTACAGCAGATTTACAATGTCAAATAATGAAAAAAAAAAAAAACTGTTAAGGAAATAAATACGTGCATTGGTGTCGAAATATGCCTTTATTTGAGAGTGATTACAAATGTCCATAAACAAAAAACTGAGATTACTGAAATGATAAAACTGATCTACTTCCGCACGACGTCACAACTCCGCCATCTCGCGGTAGGTTCGACGCAGTACACGTCCAACTCAAAGAAAAGTTCTGAAATTATGGATGTTTTAATGTCTTTCAGCTCGGGTTCGTGTCATTTGGAGCTGGTGTACTTGGTGACCGCCTTCGTGCCCTCGGACACCGCGTGCTTGGCCAGTTCCCCGGGCAGCAGCAGGCGGACCGCGGTCTGCACCTCTCTGCTCGTGATGGTGGAGCGTTTGTTGTACTGCGCCAAACGGGACGCTTCTGTGGCGATCCGCTCGAACAGGTCGTTCACGAAGGAGTTCATAATGCTCATGGCCCGGCTGGAGATGCCCGTGTCCGGATGAACCTGCGAGGAGAGAACGGTAAAGGATCAGGAAATCACAAAACACGTGCGTAAAGAGAAAGACGCAAAATGAAGTAGGCTATGTGATGCTCAAACGATGGTAAATTAGCAAATTTTAAAAGCGTGCAGAAACGTGTTTGAACTAGCTAAATTAAATATAGTAAGCTACTAAGATTTGGCAGTTTTTGTCAAATAAATGATTTTTTTTGACAATTATTGTTTTAAAGTTTACAACAGCGTTTCATTTGCACAAAACTATTTTTTAAACTTTATATTCTTTATAACAGCCACAATTTTATCTTATAATGCCCAATTGTAGCCTATTCGATTATATTTAACGTATAAAATGTAAGTCAATTTGCCAACTTTTTCATAAAAAGTTGAGATGTTTTACTTGGATTTTTTGTGGCTAGTTCTAAAATGGCGCAGTTTTTTTTTGCTCACCTGCTTCAAAACTTTGTAGATGTACATTGCGTACGTTTCTCTTCGCTTTATTTTTCTTTTCGCCTTTTTCTCGCCAGATGAAGAACTCTTGACTTTCTTTTTTGATACTTCTCCTGCCATTTTGCAAGATTTACTTATTAAAATATATATTTTTTATATATTAAGCTTTTCAGCTATGCTAAGCATGTAGCATAAATCAGTTCCTTTCTGGAGTTAAAATCCGACTGCCTCTCCTACAGGACCACCTTATATGGCGCTAATTATCTCTAATTGAGGCACACCTGTTTAGTTTTTTCCTCCACGTTCATTGATGCACGGCACATCATTCTCAGGTTTCAAATAGCTTTGTTTCTTTAATATTTAATTATGGGTTCATTCTTTGTTTACTTTCTGAATTATCTTTATGCATTACTTGTAATTCTGCTGTTTTTAAACATGCAGTACTTATGATTTTCCACTTGGTGTCACTCTTGTAATAGTTATGTGCTACAGAGGAATTCATAACAATCGGCAAAAAAAAAAAAAAAAAAAAAAAAAAAAAAAAAGACAGACCAATAATTATATTTGCATGATTTACTGTATGTTCTGTAGAAATATTGCTGCGTTTTTATGTCTGATTAAACTGTACTTTAACTTACTGTAAGTTTCTTGTTTTGTCTTTTATTAAAAAGATCCCATGTTTTCTTTGCAGAAAAACAAAGATGACTGGGAGAAGCTTTACTGATACAGAATACATAACAGGTTAGCATCCAAGTACTGTTTGGGAATTACTTACATTAGCACTATACGAATGTATTTTTTTGTTGTTGTCTATTTTGAACTGTGAAGTTCGTCATAATCATTTTGCAAAGCTTTATGCATTTCAAGCTTTACCTAAGTGTTTTATTTCTAATGAGACTGTTATAACTATTACCACTTGTGTCTATTATGGACCAGTACCAAAACATATAGCCTACATTATATTTACTCTTAAAATCATTTCACTGGTGTCTTCTATGTCTATTAAATGACATTGCTGGTGTCTTTACTTCTCTGTTCAGAGCATAACAACACACTCAGTTCAAGTTAAAACTCTCAGATAAGTTTAGATATTGTACCCAGATGTATTTTTTTAAGTCCATTTCCTGAAAATTTCATGTTCCCACCTTTTTGTATCGTTAAAAAAAAAAAAAAAAAAGTAATTCGAAAATCCAATTTCATATCTTTTACAATAGTGTTGCATCAATTCAGTTCCACAGTGGAGCAGGGTGAGGTGGTGGGAGAGCTGTAATAACTGCTCAGGAGCCCCCTAGTGGGTTATTTGCTCTTTTGACTCTTGTGAAGTAAGTCGAGATATAATGGCCTGCCATGTTATTATTAGATAGTCAAGATTTCATTCAAGTTGAAGCTGTCAGTGTTTAGACCATGTTGAAGAAAACTATACTATAATTTCTAAGTCCTTTTTGGTTCTCATATTTAATATTCAGTGTAAACGACTCCAGTTAAACCAATTCCCAGATGCCTTAAACCAGCTCTTTCAGACTTTAGTTCAACACAAGGGTTAATTCATTTCATATTTCAGCATTTATCACTGAATAAAACAATGCATTTTGCCTTTTCCAGCTTCTAGACATCTGATGAAAATAATTTTGGAGTGTTTACAGTTATATACGTACATAACATACAATATCCCAATCAAATGCATGAATAAAATGTAGGCTTTTAAACTTAACCTTCCTTGCATAATAGCACTCTCGATCCAGATGGCAAAGCACTTTTCTTAAACCCTGGATTCCATCTCTCCAAAGATTGGGACAATTTGCCCAGAGCAATTTGCACTTGTTTAAGATGTGATGGATTTCTTTACTTTCTGAAACCATCTGCTCATCAGCAAATATGTAACTCCGTCTGTACGCTTGTGCTGTACATTCCACATTTTCTTTCTTTCTATTATTTCAAACCATTTAAAAGAACTCTTCTTCTTTTCTGGTCACATTTCTGGTGGTGTCCTGACATGACAATTTAGACGAATATCAAGTCAAAGCACTAAGTTGGTATTGCTTATGTCATTTCATCTATTAATGTCTGGATAGAAATTGTCCGTGCAGGATTTTCCAAGAAAAGACATATCCAGTTTTTTCAAATAATTACATTAGAATTACAAATTTAGTGAGTTGGACTTACGGAACAATAATTAATTGTGTTATTTATTATTTTTATTTTTTTTGGCTTCAATCTGTACTATTTTTTTTATGTGCGCTAAACCATGTATTCATTTAAATATTTATCATTATTTTTTTCATTTTGGCTTTTTGCTATTATCAAATTCTTGTTGAATATTCAACTTGCTACCTAGAAACACAAGGGTTCTATGCAAGAGTCTGAAGTCTAAAGGTAGTAGCAGCTTTGTGTTCTTTATACTAAATGGCATTAACAGTTGATATTTCTTTTTTGTGTTTTTCTTTTTCCAAATGGCCTTGCGTAATGCAGCCTTGAACATGCAGAGCACAGTGCTGCTAGTAGCCTTGAGTTTTGGTACATCAGGGAGTCTTGTTTTTATCTACAAACTACAAGCTATTGTTTAAATGTCCAAATATCTCTTTGTATGGCACTGTCCTCACATCCACTCCAGTTCTTCAGTAGCACATTACATCTGAATTGGCCCTTATCTCCTACAACAGTCGATAAAGGTCATTCTCTGTGATTGTCACAAATGTTCTGATGACAGTTGGTGCTTGTATGCTGATGGCCGTGCTTGTCTCTCGTTCCCAGATCTCCGCTGCTTTGGACTGTTTCATCTCCAAAGGCTGGGCTGAAGGTGAGCGCACATCTGCTGTTTGCTGGAGTGTGACAGGGGGAAAAAATATTGCTCTGTCCATTTGCACCTTTCATATGTGAGTGTTGCCTAAGGCGACAGTCAGTGGTGATGATTGCCGTGTTTCAAAGCCTAAAAGAAAACACCTACAATGTAACTGGAGATTATTGTTTTGTACTGTAGAGAAGTACTGAACATTGTATCAACAAAAGCATTGTGACTTTGCCTAGAATGTTCCTCAGGATGACATTAAACATTAAATCTATCTCCGGTGGAAATAAGCAAGTCCCTAAACAACAAAAATAAATAAATGCAATATAAGTTGAGGCTGCAACAAGTTGCATTATTGAAGTAATCGTCACCTAATTTAGTATTTGAATAATAGTTCACTTGTCTTTACAAAGGTTTGAAAACATGCTATGGTCTGAGAAAAATCTAAGATTGAACAGCAATAATATAATGGTACTGAGCAGTGAAAATTGTGTACATTTACACTTTGCACTGAGTCATCTTAAAGCGTATTGAATTTTCACAGCTCAAAACTGTCTCTTAATGTGTCTAACTCATCCCTCGTCTCCAACTTGATCCAAGCACGTTCTAGCACCTGGACCAAGGGTGGTGAACCCGAGGCCAATCTGAGTGTGGCTCTTTGGCTCATTCAGAAACATTTGCTCCTCCACATGCTCTCTTTCTCTCCTTCGGAAACACGCAACTGTCAGAGCAGCGTCACAGCAGAGCTGTTTCACAGAGAAGTTTTTGGAACTCCCAGTGATATTCTGTAAAACTGGAGCTTCAGTTTGTTCTTTATTTTTTTACAAAAGGTCCAAAATGTACAATGATATAAAACATGCGAAAAGAACAGCGAAAGTGATGTTTACAGCTGTGGCTTTTGTCTGAATGTGACATAAAACAGAAGTTTACACACTGCCCTGACAAAAGTGTTTTCTGATTTACTGACTTTTTAATTTTACATCACAAAATAAAAATATCAAATCTAAAACTCAACAAAATGCAGGAAATTGCACAATATTTAAAATTTTCTTCTGGGGGACTTGTCCCCCTGAATTTTATCAAAACCATGTTATATAGATAAATATTTTTAGGGCTTACATTGTTTATGTAATTCAATCAAAATGTACTTTTGTACATGTACTCTTGGCCTCTGACTAGTTCGCCACCCCTGAGCTAGACCAACTTTCAACAACTTAAAATTTTTATTATTAGAGCAATAATGCATAAATGACAAAGCAAAGCAAGACAAAATACTTTCTTGTTTATCTGTGTAAATAAGTGATGATTATAATTTTAACATCTACTCTCTATAAGTTTGACTTTTGAAGCTGGTTTTAGCCTCTCCAGAGCCTCCACAGTCATCGTCAGTGGAACTTTATTTCCAGTTAGCTCTTTATCCCTTCACAACAGCATGCTGCAGTTTGAACATTGATATCCATAGATGTCCATAGATGTCATCATGTTCTGTGGGGAATGCCCATCTGGATAACAAAGACACTTCCTGTGCGCAGTAATTTTATGGAAAACCTGCCCAATAACATGTACATGTACACGTGTGTAAAACTACCATAGCTTTTTATTAGATGTGTGTTGATAAAGACTGAAGATGATTAGCAGCAAAACATGCTTAAGGTACACTCAGATTAACAGTGAGCTGCTGTTTTTTTTTTACCAGAAAATCATTGCTTTAGGTTTACACATGACTCCATGTATCTGTACAGTATATATTAAAAACACAATCACTGTTAATGCATGACACGTTACATTCATTAACAACCACCTAGGCTTGCATGTACATTGTACAACTGCATAAACAGCACTTTGACTAAAGCTAATTTGTAATGTTAAGTCTCTCATCTTATTGACTAAACTTGAATAAATGATCCACATAGAGTCCACAAATAGAGTCCATGTAAAGTCTCAGTTAAAACAAATGCATCATCCAGTACATCCAGACTGTTATAGTCCATGTACATGTGCAGTAGCCTCCACCTCTCTTCCATCCCTGGACTCTGTTGAAAAAAATATTTCGAATCAGTGGGACTTTCCTGGTTAAATGAAGGTCAATAGAAGTAATATAGTCATTGGAAGAAAACACAACATTTTTTTACAGAAAAATCTGGTTACACAAGCTTTAATCTTAGTGGTGGGCAATTAAATGTGGCTTTGGTATTGATATAGTAGAAATGTGAGTTCTGTTAATAATAGTACTGTTCAGTGTATCATGTATGCATTAAAGGTTTACTATTTTAGTTTTAGAATGAAAGTCTATAGAACCGGTATTTTTGCTTCTACTGTTTTAACACGTTTCATTATATTAACAGCTTGATCATTGATCAGTCACCAAATTAAAACACTGTAATTGCTTAACGCAGCAGGAGGCTGTAAAATGTGTAACTCTGTTGTACTAATCCTGTCAAAAATTTCTCATAAATTTAACAACATGCAGTCAAGTTCAAAGGCTTGTCAAAGTTATGTTTTTGCTCATTAACTTCTAGTAGATATTAACCTACAACATTGCATGCATCCTGTTTTTACATTCACTTAAAAGCTTGGTCATTTGCTGTATTAATACATTTTAACAACATGGAGTTATTAATCATCTGAGCTAACCATTCTGCCAAATACTCAATTTCATTCCAAGCGCCCCACACACACAAACACACACAAAAAACTGCTGTTCGTCTATTACATGAACCAGTAAATTTATCATGTCACGTCAATGTACTTTTTCATACAGAACGGTGGATTGTGGTGGTCATGGAAACTGCACAGACCTTGTGCCGAGCCGGAGTTTGGTTTGAGCAACAACATGACAACCCTGAAGAGGATTACGTGCCGCTGAAGAAGAGACAGGTAAAACAGTCTTGATTTCTGCGTCATTGTCACTCAAATGAATTCAATGAATGTGCAGTTGGCACAAATCATGCTGAATCCTGTTTGTTCATTTGGGAAAAGTCAAAGTCACAGACCCTAAAACGAACGCTGCGCCTCAAATATTATGCTCCTTATTAATATTCACTACATTCGGCTGTGCATTCTACCATCCACTTGAAAGCCAATTACTCTGGAAAGTCCAACACTTTCAGCTCAGCAATCTGCAACAACAGGCCTGCCTGCTGGTGACATTCTGAAATTAAACTTTACTTATCTTTACACAGTACAGTTATACTGGCGTGTAAATAAAAAGAAAATAATTAGAGCTGAGCTGAATTTGCATTCAATTATGGATATTGTTTTCCTAATGAACTCTATGTTTGTGTTATTGTAAGGTTCTGCATAAAGTTGTCCTAAAATATCCTTTTTATGGTAGTCTGATCGCTGTCATTAAAGTGATATAATAAATCTGAAATAATGCCTCTACAGAGCAATATGTACTTTTTTGCAGAGGAAACTGGTTATGGTTAGGAGACTAGAAATCTTAAATTTGTAATGCATAGCCACAACTGACAATGATTGCCCTGCACCACCACGCAGACACAGTGGAATAGTAGGGGCACTATAGTGTGCCAGTTTGTTTCCTTTTTCCATATTATACCACTGACAAATTGGTGCTTTTCTTTTTTCTTTAAAGTTAGTGTAGCTAACTTTTTGTTGTAAATTAGTAACCATTGTTTTTTCACTAAAAAGTACATGGTAAATGCAGAACTTTGTGAAAAAATTAGACCACTATGTGCTGTCTGAACTGAATAATCAGGTACCGAATGCTGCGCTTTGATTGGCTGTGCTTGGGGTGGTCACTCCAGTTTGAGTTTTATGATGGTTAAAAGAGGTTTTTAAGCCATAATTGCAACCAAAATGAATACAAGTCTATTACAAGACTGATGGGTCACTCACTTGCCATCTTGTGGCTTGCTTTCCAAATTACAATTTCATCAGAATTGGCAGGAGTCACAAAAACAACAGGAATTTGCAACTCATCTTTTCTGCATGAATGAAGGCTTTGAAATCCTCCAAAACATTTTGCAAATGTAAAACGCAGCATTTCACAAATGCCGGCAATTTTGTCCTTGACATAACACATCTCTTCACTCTTTGATAGATGTGATGTTTCTCTTTGATCTCGTTCTGTCCCACCTAATATATTATTTATAATCATAATCAGAATAATTCTTTTTTATGAAGAAATTATTGTGGTTATGGCCTGCCTGCTAGTGACATTTTTTATACACATGTACGTTTTTTATAGACATGTAGCTGACTAATAGCAGAAATTGTTGTTTAGTATAATAACAGACGGTATCAACTAATCACCAGATTAAAAACATCATTTTTTTATACTCAGTATTCATCATATCCTTTAAGGACACACAATACAGAAAACTGACTTTTTAATCATGTTCTTCTAATGTGTTCTCATCCAAAAAAATCTGCTGAATCTTTGTCTGTGAGATATTTTCATCTTCTCTGAGCCTCAGAAAACACTGTTCTGAATGTCCCTGATCTGTGAAATCATGTCTTTGTGATCGTCTGTGAGATCCTCTACTTTTTAAGTCATAAATCGCACAGCCTTGTTTTGAGCTTTCTGCAGCATTAGCATACCAGGCAAGATCAGTTTATTTCCCCTGTGGAAATGTCCTTTGGTCTTGTGTGCTTTCATTACACGTGTTAGGTTTTGAGGTGCTATATTCTGTCATTTGAAGATAATGATTATGCCTCAAAGTACAATTACAGAACTACTAGTCATGATAAGTTTGTTGCTTTAGTAGGCATTTTTCTTGAACTTTTTATTTGACTTTTTGTCATTTTTATTACGGTATTATTGATCTAAAAATGAAAGTTCACTGGCTTCCATTTATCATAACTAAGTGCTTGACAAAAATGTTGGCCCAGTAGATTTTTTAATGTTTTTTTTTTAAATATACAGTATATTTTTAGCCCGATAGGATGCTGTTTAATCTAACAGAAGTAGTGGCTCTACACAGATTCATATAATGTCCCCTTCCATTACACAACAATATATTCTGCAATCCTTACATTTCTATTGTTGCAAGGTTGAGCTACCAGATCGGCCGTTGCAGTTCAAGCGATTTTGTCCTCACATGAAGGGTTATTTAAGTTACAAGAGCTATTTCTACTTTGGCTGCGTATTGTCAAAACATACAACACATGGTTTGAGATTTCAATTTAGTTGTTATTGTTCTTGGGCGATACGCTGACAGCTTCCCGTTCAGATAGAGCACAGTCAACGGTGAATATACTACTCTCGTGATGCATCATGTTGCATTTTAATTTAGTGAGCTTCTTTGAAATCAATGTCACTGGAGTCATCTCAAGAGGCATCTCAGATAAATAAAATAAATAAAAGGAATTTTTTAGTTTCAATACAGGAAATGATTATTTTTTTTTTAGGTTTTATCTAAATTACCATCATCTCTAGAGTTATAGGTTGTGGTTGCTAGGTCTCCTGGCCTGGTTGCCATGGAAGAGTATTGATCTAAGCCTTAAGGACTGTGGTCATATCCTTGGCAGTTCACCCATTATTATGATAATGAGGCATCCCGCACAGCCGGTGAGTGATAATCTTGTTTGCTCCTTGTAGAAATGAAAGGTTTTGGTGAGTGGCGGGGTGAACTCATGACCTCAATAAAATGGCCTGTCCTGATCCTGGTCAAGCCTGGAATTTAATCATATTTCATGTTCCTGCCGTGTTCAGAGCATTATTAAGAAGTATTTCGCATCACTTACAGGGAAAAAAAACACCGACCAAACTTAAGTATTATTTGGAAATGACTGCATTACATATTCGGTAGGACATTTTAGGGCTGCATAAAAAGCTATAATTTTATGGTTGACATTAAAGTTTATGTAAGACCATGATTGGTAATTTATGCAACTATATAAAACATGTTTATCAC
Organism: Mugilogobius chulae; assembly: GCA_038363315.1. Lineage (NCBI taxonomy): Eukaryota > Metazoa > Chordata > Actinopteri > Gobiiformes > Gobiidae > Mugilogobius > Mugilogobius chulae. The sequence continues at coordinate 36,882,160 of CM076395.1, read as the reverse complement.
GTCAAATTCCAGTGTTGTGAGTAACAACAAATAACCCGCAATTATTGACCGTTTCAAATATGGCTGAATCCTTAGCTGTTGCTTCTCCTCAAGTTTATGGCTTGCTCTGCAAAATCAAACTAGTGACTAAATCCGCCACACACGTACAACTTTTTCTGATCAGTGAATTTATTATTTTTTTTTTACTTTGACAATTATTATAGGTTGTGTTAGTTATTGTAATTTTTCGATTAGGAATGCCACATGATTGCATGGTGGTTAACTCTCATGGTGGCAGGTTATGGTTGTTACCTTAAGGTAGGCGGCTGGGCTTTATGGACAAATATGCTTATTTTGATATACTTTTCATATCTCGTTATACAATATATATCTTGATATCTTTGAAATTACATTTTTTAAGTGAAGTATTTTTTCTAAGCCTATAGCGGCTGATTAGAAAATAGAATGTAAATCTTCATTTACATAAAGAATTTTAGTAACCCTTTTTACTGAGTAGGACTAAATTGTATGCTTACTGTAGTACAAGTTTATAATTTGACCAATACAGCAAATAAAAAAATAATTGATCTTCTCATTCTTTTGTCTCTGTACTATAACTGTTTCTTATCATTATTTTATTAGCTCTTTTTAGCCAGTATTGCAATATCTCAATATTTACGATACATTCAAAGTCAAATTTTCTTCAGTAAATATCTTGATATATGCTATATATTGCCCAGCCCTAGTCAGTGACTAGACTCATTAACCTTAAACTGTGTTTAAACATGATTTTAGCACACCATTTTTTCCCAACTCTTTGCTGCTATATTTAATTCAATTATGGCTCAGATCAAAAAATGCAATAGAATGTATAAGGGCTGCACAATTTTTGTTCTACTACTGTTGTAGAAGCTGTCTAAAAATGTAAGTAAAAAATTAAGCTAGGTCTTTTTGGAGTAAAGGCTTTTAAAATATTGTTATTTAAGCTACCCTCTTTCTTTATGAAGTTTTATTGGCCTTACTCATTTTAATACAAACTTAAACAAGTTGAAAACAGTGCTTGCTTTGTAAATGTTTGCACGTCAAACAGCTTGAAAATTAAAAAAAGAAAAACTAAATCGCATATGCCAGAATACCAAACAAGCAACATGTGGCTTTGTTGTACAGCACCAAGCGCACACATGGAGCACGCGGTCGGACAAGATCGAATCATAAGACGGCGTCCAGATTGAGAGACCCCCCCCACCTCCCTCTCTCCAGCGAGCAGACGCACAGCAAAACAGCCATTCAGCAGTGGGATGGATCCTGACTACTAAAGAGGAAAAGGGCGAGTGAGGGACACTGAACACAGAGGTGAGATAGTGGGAGAAAGAGGGGGAGTGGGAGGCGGGAGAGAACAGCAGGAACGCGAAAACGCCAAGTGAACGGCTCTACGCGGCACAATTATAAACCTGCACATTACCCGGACTTATGCTGGAAGTGGGGACTCGGTTTTGTTGTGGCATGTCACTGGGGGTGACCGCAGATCTTCTTATGAGGCAGCTGAGGGTCTTTGCGAATAAGGAAGTGGGAGTGCGTTGGAAGCTGCCGGCTGTCAAGCACATTGGTAAGCTGGTCGGAGGTCTCTTGACTCTGACCCCCCTTCTTGCTTACATTTCGGCAAAGCAGAAAGGAGCGCATAAAGACGGAACAAACGAAGGTGCCGGCAAGGAACCAGCAAGCCCCCTCTGTCTTTATTACCTCCATTCACAAAAGCATTGCATCCCATTATCACAGCGATGTAGAGGCATTCTCTCCGCTCAGAGGAGGAAGGGTCCCATTCACTGCTTTCGGCTTTGCACCTCTCTTCAAGCCCTTTTCATTGCTTCTTGTGTCTCCCCTGTTCTTCCTTTCTAATTTGATCCCTGCATGCATGTCCCCTTTTCACGCCGCTCAAGACTAAGAAGAAGACACGTTTCTTTAGGTTAGAAGTGGGTGTTTCAGAAGCTGTCATTGTGTTTGGTGCCGCTACAAAGGGACAGCTGAGCGGGTAGAGACAGCTTTGGAGATAAAATCCCTGCCTGGAAGAACAAGAGGGACTCAGGACTACAAAAATTACCGACAACTAGTCAAAGGTGAATTGTGATGAAAGAAAAAGTGGCACAGAGTCTGACAAGCGTTTTGCCGAAGTGTTTCATTGGGAACATTGCCACATCTTGAAGGCTGCCAAGAGGATTGTGCTGTTGCTAAGCGAAGACTATCTCAAAGTTCTTTCGGAGACTGTGAGGACACATCTACAGCCATGAAGGGGAGCTCCGAGGACAGCATAGAAAGCATCAGGCCGTCCAACCTGCAAGCTTTCGCCAACATGTCCACTCTACACGGCATGAGTCATATATTCGCATACGGACACATGACATTCCGCCGCTTCTTATGGTCCCTGTCATTCTTAGGTTCGTTAGCGTTGTTAATGATAGTGTGCATGGACAGAATTATATACTACCTAGAATACCCTCAGTCACAAAGTTAGACGAGGTGGCGGCTCCTAACCTCACCTTCCCGCCGTCACCTTCTGCAACCTCAACGGTTCCGATTCTCCAAAATCTCCAGGAACGACCTCTATCACGTGGGAGAGCTGCTGGCCCTCCTCAACAACAACTACCAAATAGCCAACCCGCACTTAGCTGACCCCGAGGTGCTGGCCGCCCTAAAGGATAAAGCCAACTTTCAAAACTTAAGCCCAAGCTGTTTAACATGACGGACTTCTATAACCGTACAGGCATGACATCAAGGAGATGCTGCTGCAGTGCACCTTCCGGGGAGAGGAGTGCTACCCGGCAAACTTCACCACAGTAAGTACCCATGTCTTTGCAAGAATATCTGTCATTGTTCATCGCCTCAGCTGACAGTGGGGCTCCTGGGAGTTTTGACAGTGAGGGTTCATGAGAGTTCAGTGTGTGCTTGGTTTCAGAGGGCGGCCTGTCTCTAATATTCAGTGCTAAAGAATCACGATAATGTTTTTTTGCATTTGTTTGCTGTTTATGTTGATGTAAGATTATAGTACTTATAGCAATTGATATCAGGCTTGGAATCCCATTCATAAAGAATATAGTGGTCTAATTTTGCTCTCATTGTTAAAAAGTTTCTGAATAGTGAATTTGTGATTCTTATTTGCAACACTGTCATAAACGTAAAGATGTGATTTATATATTTCATTCAGTAACAGAATAGGTCCGGAATTAGAACGGATGCATTTATGAATGGATGTTTGCTGTTTTTAAGATTGCATTGTAAGATTAATTCATTTTATTATGATCATTTAATACATCTGATCTGCATTTCCACTATTTACAACCAAGCTGTTCAGAGACTACAAATGTAAATTAGCATTCATGCTAAATCTGGCATCGACATCTTCCCTGGTCCCTGTACAAAGAAATCCATACAATACCACAAGCAACTTTTATACTCCACAAAGTTTATAGAATGAAATTGTTTCGTTATTGATCGCTTGTACCGCTATAGTCTCTGTTTAAATCTGTAGAGAACACGGCATAAACACGGTGCAACTGTGTGGACAACTTTTAGTGGATTATTGATGTTGCATTCATATTAATTTATATACGTGGTTTAGTCCAAACTGGAAATGCATAAGACTTTATACAGAACACAGAACAAAGTCCAACTCTGTGCTGCTATATTAGAATTCAACGTGCTCAGATAAAGAAAAAAGTAAAGTGAAGTTGTTGTAGCAAAGCTGTGATATCTTGTAACAGGTCTGATTTTTTTTTTAATAAATATTTTTTAAGATGAGTTTAAAAATTATTAAATCATATCTTTTTTTGCGTGTTTTACTTACACATTTCCTTCTGCAAGTGAGTCTGAAAAGCAATGTAGTCCGGCTTCCTCTTGTGTGGAAATCTCAGTGTGTGCCTGTGATTATCATGTCTTGTTTATTCCAATGACAAGTATATTTATCTTTACCGCTAAGTGCATGAAAACAAATGCTGCGTTTTGTTTACCTTAGCAAAACACCTTTCATTTGATTAATTCAGCTGTAGTCAGTCAGACTGTCTCTCTATGATAACATTATATTTGAAACATTTTTCATCTGAAAGCAGTAGAGTGTAGACATGGATGGAAGGTTCCAATTCATTTGGCAGGTGAATTTTATTTTTAAAAATGTCCCAGATGCCTTTGAAAGATTAACACTGTTCCTAGTACTGAGTTTCTATTTGAACACAGAGCAAAGCATTCAAATTATTTATATTAATTCTAAAATGATATGTTTTGTTACAGCAGACTGTACTTCTTGATAAACATGTGTTTTGTTTTTATTTAATGGAAAAATAGATTAAATTCTTAATAAAGCATGGTGGACACGTATCTAAATATAATGAATAATACATTATAAAAAAGGATGCAATTATTAAGAAAGAAGATTAGGATTCAGGGTTGGGATACTAACTAATTTCCTTCTTAATAACAATATCTTCACTGTGAGTTAAGTCTTCTTGCTTTGTAAAGCCTATTAAAGTATACTTCCTTTAAAGTGTTCTGGAACATTTTCTTAGATAAAAATCCAATAATTAATTCTGAACTTTTGGTTATTTGATTGGAGAGCTTAATTATCAGTCTATCGTCTTATTTTCTCTTATTCATTGCTTCTTTAATCAACCCTGGGAGAAATCCCCTGTGCCGCTCGTTTTAAGTGACTGACTTTGCCATCATTAGTGTATAGTCCTAGTCATCTCTCTTGATATTTTGTATTTTCTGACAGATATGTTTCTATTCATTTGTACTGCAAAGACGGTGAATTGGGATCATCTCCATTTACATTTTTGTTCCAAGCAGCATCCACCAGTGACGTGAGAAGCGAGTCATTCATGGGAAGCTAATTGCTGCTGTGCTGCTTGATTGAAATGCTCGCCGCGTTTAGTGAGATAGTAGGAAAGGAGTGAATGAAATGAGATGATTCTGTGTGTTGACTTTGTAGAATTTGAATGTCCAGCAAAGTGGAAACCTGGCATGGTTCGGCAGTGTACAACAGCAGTAGTTTGATAAGAGGAAAAGGTCTTGTGGAATTTACTTTTTTTATTTTACAACATGAGGCACAACTCCGGAAGACATTTAAATAGTTTTGTCATGTCTGCATTTCTTAAATTATACTTCTAGTCAAATTACAAACAGATAATAAAGAAGACACTGCAACATTTATAAACTACCATTTTCCATCTTGTTCTTCGGAAACATAATTTACCGAAAAGGCTTAAAGGAGACAGTTTGTGTTTTTTCTTGTATTTAGCAATCAACGACTTATGTACATAATAAAAAACTAAATGAATATAAAACTGCTTAAAAATACAAACATCCATTGTCATCCATTCATTCTATTTTTTGAACTGGAACATTAGATTTGAACTTGCTCAGTTTTATTGTTGGAAAGTGGCTCCATGACTACTATGAACCCTAAGCATGTTTACTTTTAATCAGATGTTGCAATCACAAGAAACTACAGACAAGTGGGCGAGGATAGTGCTAGGTAAAACTGGGATTTTCTGAGCACTAGAGCATCAGCTAAAGGACAATTACACAAACATGCGTGAATCAATTGAAGTTCAATTTTGAGTAAACTCTTGATGGCACTGTTAACAAGGCTAAAACTCAAGTGGATTTTACATCTTCTTCTACCAAATGGGATCACTGACAATGACTTCTTATTGCCTTCCCTCCTTGTGACAATATCTCAAAAAAATAAGCTTCTCTCTAACCTCTCATTCAGAAGACTCAGGAGGTCAGTCTAGAAATGTATCCAAAATGCGTGCAGGAGGCCAGAGAGACAACTGCAGACTAACACTGGGGAAAAAAGGCACCCATGGGAGAATTCCTAGTGTAAATAAACTGAGGCTTAAACTGCTTAGGGCTGGGCGATTAATCGAATTAATTCGATTAATTCGGAACTTTGAAAATCGACGATGTGAAAAATAGCCAAATCGTAAAATCAAGCTCAATCCGCTGTGATCCAGCCGCGCGCCCTGGACACCTTCAGCGGCTTTACAAAGCTCTCCCTCGACTCTCAAAGAACAGACGAACAGAAACCTTGCGCCTGTTTAGCGGACCTTTTAATCACTTAATAACAGCCACGAGTAACCTTCCGGAGGTGGTGTGTAGCTTAATCTCTACAAGTTACGAGTTTGTTATTTCTCCGCGGGTGATTCAGCCGCTTTCAGCGCTTTAGACTCGCGGTAAATTTCTAGAAAAGTCCCGCGCAAAATCTAGCGTCTTTTTGATTTGCCTTTCTATTACACGAGCTGCCGCGTGTGCTTTTTGTGAGATTTCTCTGATAAAGTTAAAAGCAGGCTAGCGTCTCTCTCCCATGCTTTCTCCAAAGCAGCAGCCAGCAGGCTCCGCCCCTTCCCCTCCGTGTGGAGTAACCATGGCGACAGTTTGAGTGACAGGAGTGAGAGACGAACACTCGCAAACTTAAAACTTTAGATAGGAACAGCAAAGTCATAATGATGATCTTAACAGGGCCTAATAGATGCAAATGCTAATAACAGTAGGCCAGCCTACGCATTAGATGCAGCAGCAAACACTTATTAGTTTTAATATGACATAAAACAAGTTAATCTCATTGGCTCATTCTTGCTTTAAGATGCTTTAAAATATTATGAGCTCATAATAAAAAGCAGCAGTCATCGATGACGTCGAATAAAATCGATTAAAATCGAAATCGTCCAAAGTGTCCAAAAATCGAGATTTATTTTTGGCCATATCGCCCAGCCCTAAACTGGCTCCTTACTCATTTGCATGTGTGGCCCTTTACATGTGTGAAATGAACACACTTCTTGTCTAAAAATACCACAATGCCCAGAGTCACATGTGGTGATTTGAGCTGTTACTTTACTTCATGACCTGGGTCACTTGCTTTCACTCAAGCTCAAGCGCTGTGTCAATTGAGCAAGACTTGTTCAATAACAACTTGATCTTGTATCGTGCGATTCTTCTTGTTGTCAAAGTGGTTGGAGCACTGGGCCACTGTATTGTGATCTAATGAGCAAAGACTGTTTGTTGAGAACTGGACAGCAGCCAGCAGTGCATAGCTGTCCCTCTGTGTTGGTGCTGCATCTGATAATAATTTCCCACAACTCACTTGCTTCCCGACAAAATAGTTTAGAGTGTTCCACTGGAAAATTACAAGTCTGTTATTGCTTGCTGCACTGTTAAACCAGCAAAACTCAAAATCTTACAAAATGTGTCTGGCTCAGGTAATGACCATATCATAAATGTGATTGGACTATTGTGAACATGGTGTGAGTTGCACATTTCAGTCCATTGAGTAGAATAGAGGGATTATTTGTTATTCAACACAATAGATGCGTGCGTACCTGAAATGCAGAAAGAGCCTCGTCTGATTGACACAAGCTGTAGCAGCAATACTCGCCAGCGCTGTTGTTAGCTAATTACAAGAGTTTATTGCTGTGCGAAAACACAAAACAGCAGGAAAAATACTGTCTCAAGCTTCAGGAGCCAGACGTCAATCATACCAGTTCAGACCCGATCCAAACAGCTAGTTGTTGTTTAATCACAGAAGTTTCCTCAGCCAACTAGCGTCTGCAGGGGTCATGCGCAGTAGAGCAGAATGTGACGTCAACAATAATCCCTCTATCGTCATTCACCGCTGTTTGCGTTGTAACAGATTTTCACATTTACGCAATTTTGATACCAGATTGGTCTCTTTTAAACAACACTGTTATGTCAGTACTTTGATAAATATGGTGGAGGAGGTATTTTCAGGAAGTTCTGAGATTATAAAATATAAAACAAGCCAACTGCACATCTTTTCTAAACAGTTGGCCCAAAATACAACACTTTTTGCCATAAAATTTTGATACTCCAATAATGGCAACATGCTCTTTTTGAGCATTTTTACACATTATTTTCTTATACCCTTATATTGGCTCAAGATCATTTTAAAACAGTTAATAAAGTCATTTGGTAACTCTATGTATCAATGCTTTCTCGGGGACTATATATTTTTGATAATTGTTTTAGTATTGATTAGTTCACTTTAATGTCAGCCAAGAGTGCCCTAGAAAAGCACACACTTGAACAGCTGTCTCCTAATTGTAAATAAGAAATGACCAATGCATTCGTATTCAGTGTGTTCCACCATTTGATGGTTGCATTTTTGTTACCTACATTCCTCATTCTTTATGTCTAAATATAAGATCATAATTTAATGTCTGACCTTGTTGCTTTGTAAACAGGGCTTTAGATGACCACAGAATGAAATGTTCAATAATTTAACCAATCTCCCAGACGTGTTGGGAAGCATTTACAATGCAAAGGACTTTGGAAATTGTGATCTTTGACATTGAATAAATGAAGGGTGAATTCCATTAAGTGTGGGTTATGATGCAGGTGAGAAGGAAAGCATTCATAATCTTGGGGATGGTAATGGATGAATAGTAAGAGAAGAAAGGCAGTTTCTATTCCCATTGCGTTTTTCTAATGTTAACTATTTGTTTGAAAATAAAAATCAATTGAATGAATGATGCAGGAATTATTTGTGTGCCCTCTGGATTTAGTTTGACAGTAAATGTTGAATTGAAATGGTAGTACTTGAGATGGGATTTTAAGCAATCCATTTGAATTGAATGCTTCCTCCCTAATGCTTCCTCTCATCATTGCCACTTTGGACTGCCATATCTTTAAAATTCTGGTCAACCCTGACCCTGCACACTTCTTTTACTTTCACCTTGGCTTAAAGCTGCATTTTCAGCTCTTATAACCCCAGCTGAGGGTTGTGCCAAGTCTGTCTGGATATATTTGAAAGAAAAAAGATCATGTTTATTCTGGTCTTAATAAAATGCAAAGTAGCAAGTTATTCAGTTAGAGAAACGTTTTAAAGATAACCTCTGTAACTGAGCTTTAGATGCAGCTTTCAAACATTTAGCGTTCTTTTTAAGTCAAACTAGCTTATCCTTATTAGATACAATTAACATTGCCTTGATTGCATGAATTTTTCATAATGGTACAGTGCCCTAAAGATACCTTTGCTTAAAAAAGATTTACTGCAGGTCACATGTTCACTTATCTAATACATTCTGAGCCTCATAATTATTCATCATGTGTTTAAAGGAGGGTGTCAAACTCAAATGGAGCTGTGGCCAAATCGATCAGAGTCAGCGTTGGTCGAGGGTCGCATTTTTAAATATAGGTCCTTCTGTGCTATAATGACATGTGGCAATTGTGCTATATAAAGCAATAGCACATTTACTGTATGTCCAGATATTTCAATTCTAGCACATTACACTATGTTGCTATTATTTTGTACATACTGTTATTCATACACATCTCAGCAATATAAGCCATTATATTTTATTGGACAATTATCCATTAGGCCTATGTGGCTATTCTCAGCACTCAGCTGCAGTGTATTTTGGTAACTATAGTTCAAATTGTTGCTTGTCTTTACTATCGCTATCGATAATAATCATAAATCATCTCAGGGGCAACATGAAAGTATCTTGAGGTTTGTAATTGGCCCCTGCGTTTGACATTCCTGGTTTAGAGGCACTTCTAGCAACATTCAGAGACCAGAGCAAATTAACCCATGCCGGTAAAGCCAAAGACAACTAGCCAGGCTAAAAACAAACAGCACACCTTCGGGAACAAAATTCTAATATTGTAGATAGGAAACTGCAAAAAATGTTTCATCCGAACAGATGCTTTGACCTTTTTTTATTATTCAGATCTGATTAAAAGGAGGAGTTACCAATCAATAGGAGCATCACTAACTAGGGCCATTATTCCTAAGATGAACTGGCAATGCCATAATGATAATTTTAAGATCTAATATTGTCCATTTCCTGATTCTAATTAAACACTTTATAAAGAAATTTATAGAAGCAAAAAAAAATGCAATCCATATAAAATGTGCTACTGTTTTTTTATTATTATTTTGTCAGCAGTGTAAAGTTTCATATGTAGATTGCTTTTAAGCTATGGTGCTCAGACATCATTAGATCAAATGTCTGTTAACTTTGTCATAATATATACACATCCTTGGATTTGAAACCCATCTAATCATCTGTTACTGTTGAGCTGGTAAATCCTTGTTCCTCTCTGTGACTGTGACCTTTATTACTATGGGTTTATTGATATGTTGGTGTGAGACGCAAAGGCAAGGTCTGACTAACACAGTATGTAAATGACAGCAGGGTTGGCGATGCTCATGAACAACACGTTGATTATCATATTGTGATTATGCAGGAGTCGCTGACCTGTCTCTAACCTTTGACAGGATGTATTTCTCATTCAGGACGTGAAATCAAGATTCATCGCCACAGTGAGCCGAATCTGTGTCTATAAGGTGAAAATTGTCTTTCATCGTTTGATATATATGACAGCTGAGCCCTGAGGAACAGTCAAGATGAGAGACGCTTACCAAAAGTGACTTGGAGTCTTTTAAGACAGGACAAAGCCATTGACATTTACCACCTTGAGTTCTCTTGACCTTGCTAATGTAGGAATTAGTCTTGACTACAAATACTCTTGACTGTATTATTTTATAGTTGATGTCACAACTGCCAAATATATAAAACAAAAAACACTCTATATGACAGAGAGAGAGAGAGAGAGATAAATAAATAAAATCAGGATGTCTTCAACGAAGACGGCCATAAACTTTGTACAGCGTATTAAATCTGTAAATTAAATCAAAATTAATTTTTTTCTATTGACAGACCATAAAGTGTGAGTTTGTAGTGTTCATTTTTTAATCTTCATCACTGCTGTTGAGGGTTTTCCAAAAGTATCTAGTAATATTGTCCAGGGTAGGAGGCAGTTTTGAAGTCCAAATAGAAGATTTAAAAGCCACGTGACTTCCAGGCCATTTCATCTGTATCTCTATACACATAGAAAACTTTGTCTTCTGTTGCAAATTGCAAGTTATACTAATTATTACTGATTGAGAATTGTCTTTGGCTCTCCCTATTCAAAAAACACAAATTAGATGACTATTTACCTTGATATTAATGGAATTTCTTGATCTATGAATTAGTTGCATTGCCCCAAAAGCCAGTGCAGTCTAATAATTTAGTTTTAAAATAATTATTCAACCGTACATTGATATTGACAATTATGTTTTGTATTTGTGTTATTGTATTTTTAGAGTCAACAGTTTATCCCAATCACTAAATATATTCGTATATATATATCCAGGTTGAAATCATATCTGAGTGCATTACCCAGACTCAAAAGCCTGTGCTAAATACAGTCGGGTGATTAAGCTTTAAAATAAATGTTCATAACTGTAACTTGATAATGACAATTACAGGTGAAAATCTACTTCATTTTAGAGTCAACAGTTTGTACCAATTGCTAAATATATCTTCATACGATGAGCAACAGGTTGAAATCATATTTGAGTTTACTTGAGGCATGGCTGTTGAAATTACTCATCCCCAAAAGCCAGTGCTAAATACAATCTGGTGACTTAGCTTTAAAATAAACATTCATACAATTTAACTGTAACTTGATATTGACAATAATTGCTGATAATCTACTTCTATTTTTGAAACAACAGTTTATACCATTTGTTGTAGAGTTGCTGAGTAACAGGTTGAAATCATATGTTGATTTGAAAGCTTTAGTTTACATGCCCTCAAAAAAACAACATTTACAATTGCTAGTTTTTTCACAGCTTACAGTGTTTTCACGTACACCTAAGAGAGGGTGGAGTGTTTGGGGAAAGCAGCTTCAAACAAGGAGAAAAAAAAGATGCCCAACTGCAAAATGCATCATGATATTTCCAGGAGATGATGATTTGTGAGTGCTCAGCAGAGTGGCGCACAAGTACACTATAGAAACTCCAAAGCAGCGGGAGATGGGAAAGGAGGCTCTGCCAGGGCCTTATCTGCAAAGTAAGCTGAGACAAGTTGTGTTCTGAGAGATACCGCTTTGCTACAATAGACTTGTGAGAGAACAAGCTGTTAATGTTTTTTGAGTCCAACACATTCTCATTCCCTAAGCGTGATTTCACAAGTTCATCTTGTTTGACTTATAGTGTAGGGTTTAGGTAGTCCCAAAACGATGATAACGTTCCACTGTTACTACTTAACAATGATTGATTGATTGGATTTATTTTGAGCTTTAATTTGCAATAGGTACAATTAGGGAAGTAATGATTCTGTTTGCTACAATTTGATCCTTGTCTTGATACATGGTCACGATTCTAATATGTTTTGATTTTGTCACGCCTCACAAGAACAAACTACTCTTTCTGTGATTTTTTTTAAAGTAATACAAGACTTTTCAATGAAAAACAAGGTTATTGTAGTTTTAGAGAGTTCATATAACTTAAAGGGCAGAATGACAAGCTCCCATCAATAAGAATATAACGACAATAAATTGCTGTTTACTTCCATTGACTGGAATGACCAATCAACCCTTTTCTAACCGTAAAAAAATTACAAAACAGAGCCAAGAGACACATGAGAATCAAACCCAACAACAGAATTGAGTTCAGACACCACTATCGAACGATTCTATACTATTTTCAATTTTGTCCTATCCCTATTGATTGGCTTTTATTTGAGTTTTAATAGTTACAATAGTTACAAGAATTGCAGATTTGTTTCAAGGAAGACGGTATTAGAAAAAAATAAATAAAATTTTTTCCTCCACACACAGATTACACATACATTGATTGTTCACCATGATTCACAAGTAAAGAAAAACTGCACTTAAAAAGCCAGCAATAGAGCCACAGTTACTGACCAGCAACATAACAGTAGTTGGAAATCAATGGAACTCGTGGGTAGCAAAACTTTTGGACATCTGAATTCATCACTTCATTGCAATGGCTCTTGATCTTAGCTAACCTGACGTCCTTTGTGATTCAACTTTCCATTCAGTTTGATTTCGAAGGACAGAAGAGCCTAGTAAATACTGTCGGATATCTATGAGAAAGAAGTGATTTTTCTCTGCTCTTATTTTGTTCACTAGTAAGGGGAATCTTAACTGCAGCTAAAAATAAATGCACCATGTTATTGAAAGGGCTGCAGGCAAAGCAATATTACATTGGGGAAAGATGTTTTGCGACCAGCTGCTGAAATGACATGCATTTCTTTTTGCAATGATAAAAAACAACTGAAAATGTCTCCTAGTTTTTGTGTTGAAAAAGCACATAGCTTGGATCATATTTGACATCTAAATGGATTATGTTTTGTTAAATGTTATGCTACAGTATAATTATTTAGGAGATTTGAGAAGTTGTAAAAATGTGAGTCACATTCAAGCAGAGTGTCACAGCTTGATAGATTGTCTGACCTTTCTTTAAAAACACAACTCCTGGAAGTGTAAAGGAGAAATAACAAAGAATGCATTTAGGAAGATCAATATTTTACTATGATTCATTCATGATCTATTTGCCTCATTAAATATGAATGATTCTTGGATGCTGCTATTGTTGGTGTCTGCATTTACATATTTTTGAGAGCGTTTTTGTTTCCTTGTCACCTTTTATGATATCAATAATTCCAGGATGATGTGCCAACAGTTTTCATTTGTTTTTTGTCATTGAAAACTATTTTTTCGTATGCTTGCGATTTTTTTGGTCTCCACAGAAAAACATGGCAAAATAAACAAATAAATTTATTAAGAATTTTTAATTTCTAGAAATGTACCTTGAATGTTTTGCTAAATTGATCCATTTCTAGTTGTCATGTTTGTAACTATAGGAACTTAGTTTGGGAGACTTTAATTAGTACAGTTAAACATACCTTATTCACTTTATTAAATTACAAGTGACTTATTGTGTGAGATAAAACAACTCAGAGACACAGATGCAGCTGAACAGTGCCAGAATCATTTTAATATTGATTTATTACTGAATTTGAATCTAAGCAACTCTGTTGTTTGCCTTTGTTTAAATGCAATGATCAATTTTAAATCCCATTTTTGATTGATGTTTGCAATAATGCACACAAAGTAATCCAAAAGTAATAACTAAGTTACTCTCTTGAGGCAGTAGCTAAGTAGTGTATAACTAATACATTTTCAAAAAGTAAAAAGTAATGAGTAACTAATTACTTTTTCAATGCATTTCCCCCAACACTGATTAGATCAACAAGATTAATTAACTCGTTTAATTGTGAAGGTGGATAAAACTACATAGGCTATAGCCTAACCAGCTCTGCTTTTTACAGACATGAACCAGTTATAGGCTACTGAACTTGTGCAAATTAATTCATTGTTAATTTTCATTTAAGGTTCAAACGACTGATATCTGTAACTTCATTCCAGAGCTACTCAGTGTAAAATATGCTTCCATATCCAAACTAAGTGTGTTCCCCTTTAACTTACGCACACGGCTCTCGGCTGCTGCTGCTGCTGCTGCTGCTGCTTCCCTTCTCCCCTCTCCGTCTCTGCCCCTCGCTAGTCATCCCCCGCTCCACAGACAGACAGAAGGCGGGACGATTACCTGTCCCTGTCCACGCAGAGAACGGAATGCTCCGTGTTTGGAATAAATAGTTTATCCTTCGTCTGGCAGCGCGTCACCGCGGACTACTTCATGTTCCAGCGCGGACTCGTAACGCGGAGGGATTTCGAAGTCAGAGGCTCACGCACATACGCGCTAAAAGGCAAAGAGAGGCGATAGACATTCACCTGAACAACTATATGTCTTGTTTCGTGTCACTAACGAAGAGAGTCGCGGGAGAGTGGAGAAAAGAGAAAGAACGAAGTACAGCGCTGGCTCCAGGCTCACCTTTTTAAGCCTAAATCTTTGCTGTAGTATTGACACAAAGCACAGTTTTACACCGATGAGCCTGGTATTGTCATTAATGTCGTTGATCTCATGAGCACACGAATTACAGAGAGAAAAGTGAAGCACAAGTCACGGAGGTGTCGTGGAGCGTAAGTAACATGAAGCTGCAGACCGGAGGCGCTGCAGTCAAACGGCTGCACTCACACGCGGCGCTTCAATTACTTCCAAAACAAAACGCACGTGGGCAATAATCGCACGTCTCTGCGATTACATAATCGCGTGAGACACTTGTTTAGGTCCATGGGAGCATGACAAGATGAAATTCTAACAGGCCCCAGCTTTTTAATTGTATGTTTTTGTTGTCAATTTTAGCACAGCTTTTTGACACTGTTTTTACAAAAATGTGGAGCTCATCAACACTTTTTGTGCCTGTTCAAGCCAAATTCATTTTCACCAGATAATTCTCTACTTGTGTGCACAATATTGTGACACAAGATCTTGTGGCACAAAACTTTTCCTATCCTTATTAAAGATGGGCACTTGCTTTTTATGGAAATACTGTAGATATTTTAAACTTGTTCAACTACTTTCTAGCGCTTGCAAAATCTTTAGCACATGCAGTTTAAGACTGATTTGTTCACAAAGTGCTGTAATTACAATATATACATATGGGCAAAATTGTTGGTACCCCTCTGTTAATTAAATAAAAAACTCAGTGGTCACTGAAATCACTAAAATTTGCGAAAATACATGTTGACAAGCCACAAAGTCTCTGTGAGAATGTCCTTTGGATCGATGAGACAAAACTGAAGCTTTTTGGTAAGACACATAAACTCCTTGTTCATAGACGCAAAAATCAAACATGCCAAGAAAAGAGCTCTATCCCTACTGTGAAACACTGAGGAGGCTCAGTCATGTTGTGGGGCTGCTTTACTGCATCTTGCACAGAGTACAATGAAAGCACTTTGGAAAAAAATGTGCTGCTTGGGCTTGGTCTCAGTCGTAGGTCATGGGTCTTCCAAAAAGATAATGACCCAAAACACACAGCCAAATACACCCAAGAGTAGCTAAGAGAAAAGCATTGAATTATTTTAAAATGTCCTTTTATTAGCCCTGATCTAATCATGGAAGAAGACACCCTTCAAAGCTGACACCACTGGAGCAGTTTGCTCAAGAGGAGTGGGCCAAAACTGTGACAGGTGCAGAAGTGTCATTGATAGTTACAGAAATCGTTTGATTGATTGAGCTGGTAAACTGGGCAGTGCTGGAAAATTAATAGTGAGAGAATGGAACCATTTCTGAAGGCATAAAAAGCAGTGAGATTGGTCAGATAGGTGTTAAATGAAGTCAGGTATTTGTAACAAGTAACAACCAGCTGTTCTCTCTTGGCAGTTCAATGTCTTCCTGCGCACTACATAGTCTGCATCACCTCATTGAGAAATGTCTCTGACTTGTAATATCAGAAGCATATTGCGTATGCATATTGCCAACTGTAAACATTTACAAACCTTATGTTACTGCACTGTCGCTTTCAAGATCTGCTGGTTTAACACCATAACTCTTGTCAAATACTGCTGTAGTTTGCCATTGTGTGACATCTCGTTTTACAATCCTACAGTTAAAATAGGTTATGTTCAAGTACCAATATGTGGTGATGTCATAATGCCAGATGATGGGTAACAATGTAATAAAATTGTATTTTCCTTAATTATAATGTACCTTTGCCATAAAAATTTTAAATGTAAAAAAAAAATCTAAAGGTAAATGTGCACATTTTAATCTATTTTCTGTTGCTGTCAAGACTCTAGATCCATTTAGTTTTTTTATTTTATTTTTTTTTTATTAAAAATCCCCTTTGAATATTCATTTTAGCTATAATAAAATTATTGATCTGTAAAATGTTGTGATATAACCTGTTTTATCAACATGGTCTTTTCTGTCAATCTAAATAAACAAAAATTAAAGGTATTGCCAATTTTAAACTTAAACTTATATGATGCTGTAGAGTTGCAACTACTTGTGTAATCCCAATTTAATTGATGCATCAGCAGAAGTGAGAGACAGGTACTACAGACCATTAAGTTTTCTGCCTAGGAAGGCAATCTGATGTGAATTGCAGCTAGAGCTGGGCACTTACAAAATCAAAAGATCAAGGTCAGTTATGTGAAATAGTCACTTATTTGGCTGGTGGTTTTGAATTAAAGATTGATAATCAATTCTTGATCAGTCAAATTGTGGTTTTGAGCAGAAATTTTGCTTTGATTTATATACTGTATATTTTTTCTATTAAACGGAATTCATTTTTGTTTTTTTAAGTTTAAGCAAATTTCAATCGAAAATAGAGGCTGATTAGTGTAAGGGGGAAAATTATTATTATTTTTTTTTTATTATAATTTTCTTAAATTGCCCAGCCCTCAAGCTGAGTACACTGACTGCGAGGCAGGTTTGGGTCAGGACATGTGCAGGTTTCTTGCAAAGTGCCTTTACATCAGATGCAGACAGCTGCAGTCCGTATTCGTCCAAAGTCAGGAAATTCACTGCGAGAATGCTTGAGTAATCACCTGCTGAACTTGAACTCGCGCTCAGTGTACACTTGGGTTAAGAGCTATCCTAGGTTTCTGTAAGTTTCAACATAAATGAATGAATAAGTGAATTTCTGTTTTGGATATTTCTTTCAAAATAAATCTCCCTTAAAGTTACATAGGCATTTTCCCACCATCATTTGACAACAACTTGAATGTGAATGGCATGAACCTGTTGATCTGGCCACTATTTCAAATGCTACACCAGTGTTAGTAATTTAGAAGAATCTTTTCCTTCAGTAGAAAAAAACTGTGAACAAAGTGATTCACTCTTGCTTCACCAAAACACAGACCTATAGGGACATGCATTTTCTGTCTCGCATTGAGCATTTTGCACCTTGTGTTTGCATGAGTGCCTTTTCCCATTAACGCAACACAGGGAGGAAGCACAGATGAATATGTCTCGGAGTAAATCGATTCGTCCGCCTACACGTTCAGAATGTTTATTAATTCCCACCAAATTTTGCCGAGAGCTTTTAAAGTAGGTGACTCATTTGGTCCCTCGCATTTTAGTTCATCAAACCTCTAATCACTTTGACAGCACTGTGCAAAAAATCATTTAGTTTGTCATTGGCCTGATGCTGACCCGTGCCGCAGGACGCTAAATAGCGCCACGGTGGTTAACTGATTAGCATTCATGGGCTGCACCGGCCCCGTTTATCATCTTCTCTAAGTCCGGATTACTTGTACGAAGGCCAAATTGTCAACATGTCCCTTTGTATTGGACAAGCTTTGTTTATGAAAGAGGGAACGGGATGCTTCCTGTTTGCTTATGTGATAAACAGAATGCTTCTATTTGCAGTTCGTGCCGTAATAGGTACACTGGGATAGCAAAATTACTTTATCTTTTTAGTGTAGGTGCGCAAAAATAACAGAATTACCTTACTTTGATATGGAAAGTTTGCCATGTGTGAGTGTCTGGATGTATTTCTTCTTTTAACTTGCAGTGTGCAAGACATTCTCTGTTGTTCCTTTAGACAATGTGTGACGAATCTGTCTGAACGGCTGATCCATCGCATTGCGCTACTTTGTGATGTGTCTGGTTGTTGTGTACAATGGCTTCACGTAGTTTTTTTTATCGCATGTTGGAGAAGAGAGACACAAAAAGACATGGACAGTTGAAATCTATAAGAAGTTCACAATTTTCCACATTGAGGGTTCAGTTCACGTAGAAATTATTATAACATTATGAGACTTGTCCCAGAGCCAAAGGTTTCCCAGGTTCATGTGAGAAGTATAAATAAAAACCAACCAAAGCTAGTATGTAATGAGAGTGTCTCATGTCTGCCGTTTGAAACCTTTCTACATAACCAGTCTTTGGAGTGTTTACATTGCCATTATTCTTGTTTGTTGAATTTATTTTGTAGCATTGTAAGAATTATTCAGTAAACAAATGTAAAATCCAAAGCAATATGTCAAAAACACAAACCAAAGTTGAAAAGGTTTTTGAGTTATTTGCCACATATGTCAAACGTGTTAGAAAATGCCACGTGTATCCAGACCAAAGCTCAGAGCTACTGTTTTAGAGAGCTTTGGCACGTTCCTCGAAGTAATACGATTTTCAGTGAACAAAAACATTAAAAGCAAAATTCCCAAATGGCCTTTGTGTTTTGTCTGAATCAAACATGTTATTCTGGTTCTGTAACCCTTGCTTAATCACATTCTGTTCTGTGCAGTGAGATGAAAATATTGGCTAAACGAAAATGGTTCTCTTCAGAAAAGATCGCCATGTTCTCGTTAATTTAGTGTTCGGTTATTATAAGTAGTATGCAAAGGTCTCGCAAAAGCACATCAAATAACCACTTCATCCATCTTAAATCCTGCAACCTTCTCAAAACATGTTGCATTTTATATAACCAGCAATTGCTCAAAATTGGGCATCTTGTAAATAACCTTTTTTCGGCTATCCAAACCACTCATTAAACCCTTGCCCTTTGTCTGTTCGAGCGGATCAGAGGCTGCTATATTGTTTAATAATGAATTGGCTCTCTCTCTTGAGTGTGAACTAAAATGAAAGTTGGCCTTCTGCTACCTTGGGCCAGTCTGTTGCTATGGCGCTCATCTGTGCTTCAGTGCTGTCCAATTATAGACCACATTACTCTACTCCTAGTCTTAAGGTTCCATAATTACATTGTATACTGTATGTATAATGAGCAGTATACTTTTAACTCGGTTCATAGAAAACATGTTATTGTTATGTTACATTATTTTCTTTATCCATGCTGTTTGCTTACATCAATTGTTGAATTCACATTTATATAACACATCATGCTTATTTAATCTGAGTTCTTCTTTCAAACTGAAAACCTTGATGTGCTCTGTTCAAATTTGTGATGTCATTAAATGGGTACTGGGGGTACTAGGGATGGGACGATTCACTAATCACGATTCGATACAGTTTTCTATTTTGCAGCCACGATTTTCAATTTTGTTCGATTTTGTTAATTTATCTATATTAACTTTTTTATTTTAAGACATAAAATTAACCATAATACATGACATTTAAAACAAAGCCACTGTTGTTAGAGCTTCGAACTAGGGTTTTTTGTCAACATTCAAACAGTAAACAGTCATATTTAGTGTCCAAATTTAGAGGTCTGTTCACCCATCAGTCGTTACCGCAATATAATAAAGCACATTCAGTCGGTCTGGCACAAGTTCACGCTTTGTTTCTTCAAACATTGTATTATAGTGTATATTATACAAAGAGTGTCTGTGTAAGTCAGTGGCTGTATGAGCAAAAATAGATCGATTGTAGCTTTTCAATTCGATTGCTGCATACTAAATTAGGTGCTACATATTTTAGTTTCCTATGCGTCACCTCAAAACGCAAGGTACTGCTTTAGAAATCTGAATTATACAAATTTAAATATAATTCATTCATTTTCTACTGCTTAATCCTGTTAGGGGTCGCGGGTGACTGGAGCTATCCCAGTGACTTTAGGCCAGGGTGCTCATTAGTCGATCGCGAGCTACCGGTAGCTCTCGGAGGCAGGAGGAGTCGATCGCGAAGCCCTGCCTGGTTATGTGAAGTTTAGTGTCTTTTGTACAAATGAACAGAATAATGCGCTGATGTGATCCACTGTGAGCTACAAAAGCGCGAGTCTTTTTTATGACCACTTGAGCAGGACAGCTTGGTTTTGAGGTGCTATTATGCATTTTCGCCTGTTCTGCTTTTGGCACGGTGCCCGTTCTGCTGCGCGCTCCACATCCAACCGCGGGGGACACGGACGCACGGGCTCCGGAGCCGAGACTCACGAGTATACACGCGCTCCACATCCAACCGCGGGCACACGGAACGCACGGGGTCCGGAGCCACAAAACACGCACTGTCTGTAATGTTCCAAACTCTAACAAAGCCACAACACACTCCACATGTCTATACAGCCGTGAAATACAAGCGCCCCAAACCAGACTCACGAGTACACGCGCTCCACATCCAACCGCGGGGACACGGAATGTAAGGGGGCCGGAACCGAGACTCACTAACACGCACACTCTGTAATGTTCCGAGCAAAGCCACAACACACTCCACATGTCTATACAAGCGCCCCAAACCAGACAGACGCAGTATCCACGCGCTCCTCATCCAACCACGGCACGGGGACACGGAACGCACGGGGTCCGGAGCCGAGACTCACGTAACACGCACAGTCTGTAATGTTCCGAACTCTAGCGAAGTCACAACACGCTCCACGTGTCTATAGCCGTGAAATACAAGCGCCCAAACCAGACAGCCATAGTAGCCTACACAAGCGCTCCTCAACCAACAACGGAGAAACGAAGCTCACGCGCTTTAAAGCGGACACACAGAGCTCACACTTTCTGCAGCCAACAGCGGAGACACCCAGAACACTTACCTACTTGAAACAGGGACAAAGAAAAGCCGTGGGAGGAAACAGGTAGAGCCATTACAAATCCTCACGAGTTTCTTTTTGATGTGAGCCAAAGCTGAGTTTCCCAAAGTCTCAAGCCCCGCCCCTGAGCGTTACCATGGTGATCAAAACCAGAGTTATTAGACACAATCGAGGTTAGAATGAAGTTAAACACTAGAAAACAACTAGATTAATAAGTAGCTTCATTGTTTTCTTCCAGATTATTTTACAGGTTTAAAAATCCTACATGTTAATTCTTCTAATGAATGTACTTAAGTAAAATTAAGTTATTGTATCATACAACTGATGTTTAATTAAAAAAACAAAACTCTTATAATAAAATCTTATAATTTTAATTAATGATAAAAAAAATACATAGAAAATCGATAGGTAGATCTTTGGGCCTTGCCTCAACTAAAAGTAGATCGCGAGCTGGAAAAGTGTGAGCACCCCTGCTTTAGGCCTTAGGCAGGGGAACACCCTGGACAACTCGTTGCAGGGTTAGACAGACAACCATTCACTCTCTCATTCCTTCACAGGGGAAATTTACAGTGATGTCCAATTAACCTAAACAAGCAGGTTTTTGGAGGTGGGAGGAAACCGGACACCACAGTGACACGAGGAGAACATGCAAACTCCACCCAGAGAGATTGTGAAATGTCCATATGGTCCGATCTGGGAGTCAAACTCACAGTCTTCTTATTGGAAAGTTAGAGCTCTAACCACTCTGCTACCGTGCACCCCAATTTAAATATATTTAAATATCAAACCTTAATCAATTAATTCTATGCATAAAAGAGCGCATTCTACAACTCTACTGTCAATGTTGAGTTCATAAATCTTTTACTGCTTTAGTTTAGATAATACTTAGCATGTAAAACTGGTATTTAAGCTAACGGTTATCAGACTTATAGTTAGTTTTATACTTTCATATGTAGATTGTCTTATCTATTAATTTGTATGAGAAGGTGAATTTGACTTAAATCCAGTTAGCATCTGTAAGGAGAGTGATCGTTTGGTTGTTTGTTGGTTGCTGACTGCAAGGCAGGTTCGGTTCAGGACATTGTTGGATTCTTGCAAACTGCCTGTTATGCCAACTCAAGTCCACTGTGGCCGTATCTGTCCAAACCACGCGGATTCATGTGGGTTTGTGCAAGAATGCTAGTATGATGACCCAAAACCTAAAGGATAAGATAGCATTTATTTGTCAATCAATGGGCAGGTCCAGTGTTGCAACAAACAGTTCGAGTGGACTCCCCAATAAAGCAGACGAAGCACAACCACGAACCATGAGTATGTATTGATGAGGTAACATTTGAGGTAATATTCAAGGCTGACAGGAATCAATTGTGGGCAAATATATGATCTTTAATGCTTTAAAGGGTCTGGTTGTCTTCTTGTTGATTACCTCACAATCTGACGGCTTTATCGTCCTTGAATTGTTGGCCTTTTCATTCTTTGTGTTTTGAGAATAGCGCTTGTTGCTTCTGTGCATTCCTATGAGACTCATTACAGCAGTGGAACTGGAGGATATAAAATAATGGTTTCACTGGGGAGAAGATCTCACTGTCGGACGGTTTTGAAATGTTAAGTTATCACTCATTGTGTGTACTTATTTTGTTTAGGCTCCTGTAATTGGAACTAGACACTATGAATTTTGGTTGCTGATTTATGTCGTTTTACCTGCTAAATCACTGATTTACCTTGGAGAAACCCAATCAAGTCAATGAGCAACATAAAACAATGAAGGATAACAATTAAGAAGGCTGTAATGATATGAACACATTTGGTGCTTAAACCCCAGGAGGGAAAAACAGTGTACATGAGGTGCCTTTTTCAAACTGTATGGGGTCATATCCTAAATGTACAGTAATTCTTCTCGATAACATGCTTGTGCTGGTCCATTTAAGGCTTTGAACCACTCTGTCGTTCACTACGCTGTGTTTTGAATGGGAGAAAATCACTCCTTGCCCCCAATTTGGATTTCGTGCATCTCCACGTCATGTGAGCGAAAGTTTCTGTCTGAAAAACTATCCCTGCTGTCTCAAGTATCACCAAAAAAAAAAAAAACTTTCAAAAAGACTTTTAAGGTTGTTTTTGTTTGCTGTGTCATTTTGATCTTCTCAAAAATGAGAAACTAAATAGACTTTCTATTAAAAATTCAGTGTTTTCAGCAAAAGTACACAATTGCCTTAGTAATTTCAGCTAATAAATTACTAAGAAAGAGCAAAATGTGAATACAATTTATTCAAATTATGTCAACTTGACTGACAGACTATCGACTTAATCTTCTGTACATCTTTTTATTGTGCTATAGTTTCAATTGCAGTCAGAAGTCACACCATATGACCAAATTATTGTATGAACACACTGTTTCTGGTGGAGGTTAATACCAATTAAGGCAGCCATTTTAAACTGTACCTCTATAATAGACACTTGTATGTTTGCTAATGTGGGGAAACTACCCTGAATGACTCATCATGAGCATTTGAAATGGGCTTAACACTAGTAGAAGAACTGTAGGAGTGCTGACAAAATTGCAGATACCAGCAGCATATTGATATCAGTAATTGTAACGACCTTACCTGAAACGTGTTGTTCTGATGCTTGTGAGGAGGAGTGGTGACTCATCTGGTTTGCATATTCTCTTTCTGCATTTATCTCAAAAGTGTCTCTATTATGGAGCCCAGTGCAGACCTTTCTGCCTTCTGTCTCTTCTGTGGGCTTTGGCGATTAGAAAAAGCTGTTGCTGAATCATTCTGTGCACAAAACAGTTCACTTTATCAGAACTTACAGACTTTAAGCATCAGACATTGTTCCAAAACAGCAAACAGAACATCTTTATTGCTGCCAACTTGCCCATATGGTTTTATCAGCTGGGCTTTTGTCTTTTTTTTTTTTTCTCTACTTGCTGTTATGCACTTGAAGCTATCTGTACTTGTTGAAGAATATTTTTCTTTTGAAATCTTCAATAAACTATTCTAGTGCTCAATTAAAGCGTGGGTACACATTTTCATGCTATAAAGTACAGTAATATTTAAATCTCTCCAACTATAACTTCTTGGCTCTCACACATCCTGACACGCAGGGTTAATATCTACATGTATTCGTTTTTGATGACTATTACGGCTTCAGAACATCTTTCTATAGCAAATTGAATGCACCGCAGCCTACACACATGCTGCTTTTGACTCTTGAAAGAACTGAAATGCTTTATTGTTTGTCTCAAACATGACACAGCGGCATTTACGGCATACGTTTTGGTGGAAAAGATGAAATAATAATGTTGAAAAAAAAAAAAATCAGGTGCCACAACTTTAAAGGTTTGGGAGAAATGTATCTGATGTGTTTATTCTTTAGCCTCACCTGGGCTTTGTATTTAGACATAAAGCCCACCTTTATTCATGGTACTTTTTATGGTGGAGTGTATCAGGTCAAGTCATGTTAAAGTGGAACTTACTGAAAAGGTGGACTTAATAAACTAAAAACAGAATAGTTACTTTAAACCCAAATTTAAAAATTAACATTATAATTTAATATGGGTTTTGTTTCCGCATGTTAAGTCCAGATTTGGAATTGGGAGTATAAAAAGTTCACTTGTTAGATTTCCCTTAAGACAAAGAGTAGTACTGTTCAGAGTAAAGCAAATATTTAAGGCACTGTGCCTGATTTTGCCATCTTAAAAGGTAAACAAATAATTTATTTATGAATGAATGAATGAATGAATGATTTATTCGGACATACATTTAAAAAACAAACAACTGTTTATTTATAAGCTTTTATGAATGTGCAGACGTTTTCTCACTTGCCTCATCTATTCTGAGGCTCTTAATTCACCACAAGGAGCTTTTCACAAGCTTGAGCAAAAAAAAAAAAAAGTCATGGAAAAACTAACCAGGCAATAAACAAAAACTAGCCTGCTTTTTGCGTTTTGACCAGCATACTACACAATTATCAGATGTAAACAGGACACATCAAACTAATTTTCGCACAATGCAATGATTTAACAGTATATCTGTGAGGCAAAATAGTTTTTTAAATAGTTTCATAAAAACACAAAAATTGGTACAAGCCCTAAGCTTGTTTTTCTTTTTAAATCTGCTTTGTATGTTTACCCTGTATGATTAGTGCGTGGTTACATGATAAACAGCGTACATTCGTGAATGAATACAAAAGCATCCATTAGTTTTGAGTGCACCGTGGGAAGCTTGTGCACAGATCAGTAAGCGGCTCACTCACTCTGCTTAGTCAGGCCTACGCGCCAGAGGCACATCCCTCTGTGCTGCATATCAATGAAAGCACATCGTCCGGGCTGACTTGTGTTATTGCTGTGCTCCTAACTTTTCACTCAGAGGCGGGGCTTATTTCACAGCGGTTAATGACGGCAGATCTAAACTGGGGATGAGTAATGACCGCCAAGCTGAATACATGTCAAACCATATAAATGAATGATCAGTGATTCACGAGCACTGTCAGTCGTTTATTCCCTTTTCAAAAAGACACTTTCATTTACCAATGCCACTCACCAAAGTGTTTGTGTCATCTTTTGAGAGACAAAATCTGACTCATTGACATTCATTGTTAATAATTGTGACTACATTGATCTTATACATATTGATCTAGCATATGTTTTCTTAAGATACTTTTAGGACTGACTTTGTAGTTCTCTGTGGTGTGATTAATCAGTTACATTTTTCTCCATAGAAATCATGAATGAATGAAATTAGTCATAGAGCTGAGCAATATGGTGATGTAGTTTGAACTGTGAGCATATTCTCATTACAGTCTTTTTTTGACAAACCATCATTGTAATTTCTTTGTATTGAAAGCAATGTTCAAAATACACCAGTGACGTGCGTGAGGCTCACAGCTGGTGAGGCACTGTAGACCACACAGGTCTAGTTGCTTACTTTCACTTAGAGATATCTTTATTATTCACTTTGCACACATATGAAACAGAAGCATATAATCTAATGTAACTATTTTGTCTCTACATTCAAAATTAAAGATGTAATAAATAAAACTGACACAAGTTTGGATCCCTGGACACTTTGCACTGCTGCTCTCACGCTCACCCAGTTGAGCCTAATGACTAATGATGTCACAGTTGTGCGGGCTTTCTTTTCAAAGGAATTACAGACAAAATATTTTAGACTAAAAACATTGTTGAGTAAGATATTTTATCTTTAATATGAACAATCCTGCTGGACTGGAACACTGAAGAGCATATGCAACTAGTCTTTTTTATGAGTGATCCAAAAGGCGTCAGAGTAAGTAAAACTACTGTATTACTTCATGTTTGGAGGGTTAAATTTAATCTATACCCCATAAAAGAAGCTGAATCAATATATTCTGCCTCAGAGAAAACTTAAGTGCTGCCCTCACATCTGTATCACAGCTTTTGTTGGTTTAAAGTTGAAAACGATACAAATTGTTTTAATCATGTAAACCTTATATTTTTATCCTAAAGACATTTTTTATTGTTAGTTTGTATAAGAAAAAGGAGGTTTTCTCCAAAGTTTGCCGTAAAACGCGGAAATCTAATGAAAACAAGGAATTTCAAATGCCAATATAAAGGGAACAGATTCAGGTGGAATAACAAAATGGACATAAACCGTGATAAAGTTGAAATTGTGATCTGGCTCCAAGATAATGACAATATTTGTTTCCCATTTTGGCCAGCCCTAGTCCAAATTCTGATTAGCATTCTGCTGGATGAAAAGAATAAGAAGTCTTATACATTGTGTGTAGTCCACAAAATAACTGCAACAACAATTACTCATTTTAGCTTAAGGTGCCTTGTTGCAGTGGGGATAAACTGCCCAGAAACAAACAATTTAGAAATGGCATCTGTTGCCCAAGTTTACACAATTAAAACTTAATCGGAATTTTATGAAGAGATAATAGTCCTAGAAAATGAAATTGAAGTCTGGGCATGCTGCAATTCATCATACAGCGTTAGAAACAGGACAAAAGTCATGCTCAATCAGCACAGCAATGGAAGGTTAAAGTCTTGTATTGGATTATTGACAAGACTGAAATGGCACAGCCTCCAAATGAGTCACCGAGAGACTGAGAGATTGTGAGATTGTGAGATTCATACTCAGATCAGATCATTGCATTGGCCACCTCAGCACAGAGGACAGAAAGAGCAAAATGTGTCACTGTGGATCAGACATAGATCACAGCAAGATACAGTATTACAACAGGGAATCTAAACTCAGCCTATGCTTTATATTTATAGCAAGTGTATACTTTTCTCTACATTCTAAAGCGCTGACATACTGCTTTCATAACACATGTGGCTTAGATGAGTGAGTTTTCTGGCTAATTTGCTGTGATGTATTTTTACAAGGTAGTGACACAGCCTGTCAGCCTTACTTTGCAGACTGTGTAGTGAACTAGGTGTACTGTGTCAGTCAAAGTAAAAATAGTTTGCGTTTAGAGTCGATGAATGAAAATGCATTGGAATTAACAGCTGTCCTGCCACATCACCAGGACCCAGCACCCACACAAATAATCAGCAGACCTAATAAGATAGAATTTTTGTGAACCAAAACATTGCAACAGCTGTCAGCACTAAGTGAATGGCCTGACACCATTTTTTTCAGGCACTAACATGTGTACAAAATGTAACATCATATTAAAAATTTCGTACACTTTTTATTGTATTTTCAAAATTGTATTTTACTTGTAAACTGTGTTTTTATATGGTGACTTGGCATTATTGATTAAGATCACACGACTGAAACAGAAGAGCGTACCAAAAAGGACATTTATCAAATTTGTTCTAGCCAAAAATTTGTCTCATCAAAGCAAATCAAACTTTATTCATAAAGCGCTTTTCATTCAAAACATGTAACAGTGTTTTACAGTGCAATAAAAACAATCCTATCCAACCCACTCACATGTACAAACACCGCCAAACAACCCCCTCCCGCCACTCTGACATCTACTCACATGCTAAAATGCAATTGGTTTCATAAAAATAACAAAAGAATAGGCTGGGTAGAGATGAGTCAGATGAGAAAGCACCATTATGATGCCTAGACTGGCACAGACTGACATTTGGACTAAAGCTCAGACCTCTAGACCACTAATGTATCTGTATCGCAGAGAAACCGTGCATACAAGCTAAAAATGAATTTAATGTATCCTTCAGTAAGAAAAAGTGTAATTTTTAAGGCTATTCATTGCATGTTACTGAAAGTCTGACGTGGCTCAACTTAAATAATCACATTTGCATGATGATTTTACACTCATTGTTTACATATTCACCAGTTATTATACTGAATCCAAATGTGTTCAAAACCCTCTAAAACACTGTTTTATCAGCTCAATGTGTGCTTTGCTAATCTTAATTGCTAGTGGAGAAGCTAATACAAGCGTTTTAAAAGCGGAGTAGAAAATACTGCCTTGGTGCTTTCATTATTCTAATGAACTCATTATGGACATGATAATTTTCCTCAGTTGGCCAAACTGAATAGAAGCTGTGGGCACTCTCACTATAGGTTCATTTTATACATTTTACTAGACTATTATAATTGGAATTCAGTTGAAGGTGCAGTGTTCATTTTCTCTTCATTTAGAAAGGGTAAGTGCTACAAAGTTTGTTTCAGTCTAAACTGTCTGTTGTATTGGCCTTCATTCTGATGTGTCAAAGAGTGGAGTATTGAGAAAAAGCATTTTTACCATTAGAGCCGCCTCCCTTACCATTTATATCAACCATTCCCACTCTTCACTATCACATTCATTGTCCAAATGGTCCCATGGCGTGAATACTTTCTGGGAAGTACGCAGTTTGCCCCAGAAGCTAAAACATTTAAAGACATGTTTTCAGATTCATGCTTCATCTTCCTCTTTTTTTTTTTTTTTGTCTTTCTTTGTGAAAGTCCCACCCGCTTCAGACATATTCTGGCAGACGGGTGCTCGGATGGTACTAGGCAAGTGTGAAGCGCCTCAGTCAGCCAGCAGGATCACATTCTCCTCCCTCAAGTCTCGCGAAGAGATCTTCTGCCAAAACCCTCCCACCACATTGCCACCTGGTCGTCTGTTGTATTCCTGTTCCCAGCCAAAAAGTTGCTCGTAAGACAGCAAGGTTTGTAGTCCCACCACCAGACCACCTTCAAGACCCTGGTGATGACTTGTTTGGACAAATCTTCCCTGGGCCTAGGATTTAGCTAATTACCTTTGTGTAGCTGTAATGGAATTATAGGACTGGATGAGTAAAGTATCGATTCAAATCACTTTCATCAGTTAATGGCTATCTTCATTCTGGTAATCCTGTGCAGCACAATTGAAGTAAGTTTCATTCAGTGACCCTCAAAGAAGATATTGTAGAGACTTTACAACATTTTGAGGAGTTAATAATACATTTATTTTAAAGTTAGTACACAAAAACAACATAAGGAATTTAGATTTACACAAAAATAGGACAGAACAAAAACAATTGTTTTAGGACAAACTTAAAGCGTGTGTCTTTGAACAAAGAAGAGTAGAGCACTGCGTTTTCAACTTAGATGTGCTCATTTATTCTCCACGTTATTTCTTGTTTTCAGTTCATATTCAGCTACATAGAAACTCACTCAACAACAACAAAAAAAGATTGTCAGTTTGTTTCAGAATGCTACTTGGGACCAGCTGATTTGATATCCGCCTCACAGCGGCAGACATTTTGTGATTCCGGATGAGCCTTGGGGTTGACCTTTTTAAATAGAATTTTCTTTAAGAGTACTCGCCAGTGACCAAATTTAAGTCTTCAATCTTGCAGATGTAAACTCTGACATTCAGAGCCCTTGTTTATCTCATTGATTCAGCAAACGTCAAACACATGTCAATTCCCTGCTGTCCTATCCTATCCCATCTATTCCTGTGGCGTCTCCTATCTTTGTGCAACAGTGAATACAAATTACATTTGATATTTAAACAGCTACGACATTCAACAAAAAATCAAACAGTCATTGACTAGATGAAAATATATGTTGTTGATTATTGCGGTCTGGTGTGTGATCGACGCACATGAGCCATATGCTCAAACATGATAGGGACAGGGTCAGCATACAGTTCTTTAAGAAACTGTTGATCATCATGCAATCATAACAAGAAAAGTCCCTCAATTTTGTGCACAAAGTTAAACTTTATCCTGTATCTAAAGGAACCCCATCTATTTAACCTCAAGAGTAAAACAAATTATATATTTTAATGGGGAAGAGATGTTCTTGCTTTCACGTTCAACAACAGCAAGATTTCTATTGTCATTCTACTAGATTTTCTTTTCAGAGGTAGCGACACAGTAAAGACTTGACTTGAATTACTCACTTTAGAAAAAAAACTAAACTTTTAAATGAATCTCTCCATTTCAAAACACGGTAGAAGGTCAGAGTGTCTGATGTTTAACTTCTTTAAGTTCTTTGAAGGAATGATGCCTCATGCCAGCCTCACAGCTCAGAATGGGAGTTATTTATTGAGAATATACTTGTGTGTTCTTGTCAAAGCCAAAAATCGGGTTCAGAGTTGATCATTTTTTAATGGGATAGCCCCATTGCAAGCTGCACAAAAAATACATCTTAAAAGCAGTCTAGTCAGCCGACCATGCAGCCAACCTCTGCAGCCTGGGAGTAAGCGCCGAAAAGCACACTTAGCTGATTAATGGACTAGCTGGGTGCCTAATACACATCTTCATTCACTTCCCTTTTCAAACAAATCAGTCAGTGAGGAGCTCTTTTTCCCAGCGATGTCCCTCGGATCGATCACTATTTTAACTCAGCAGGAAAGATTTGCAGATGTGTCAGACGTTTATATTTTTATCAAGCTTCTCAATCTTTCAGTTCTATTTTTAATCTGGATTCGCTCCTCAATAGTCACCACTGCTGCATTGTGGCAAAAATCAATAGGAAGATAAACCCACCATTGGTATTGTCAAAGAGCTGCTGTGAAGCTCGCAGACACGTGGGCACGTCGTAGCTTCTCACTGAACATGTGTGGCTTCATTGTCTGTCATGAAAAAAAGCAAGTGACGCCAGAGCCTCTTCCCTTTGTTCAGCTCTGAAGCACATACAGCTCGATAGGAGTCTTTTTCAGCCGGGCTCGGGCTATAATGCAGCGTTGGACATATGTAATTACCCTGGGTCTCTCTCTGTAGGTGGGATTAGGCAGTGAATTAAAATTGCATAGGCGGCTAAAGGGAATACAAGGCTCTGAGATTTAGTTATAAACTGTGCAGTGAGAGGGTTTTTTCTAAATCTGGATATATTATGGTATGTGCTAATGCATTTGTCTATAGAAAAATAAAATACGATTCTTCTTGATCTTAATGTTAATGCAAAATTGTAAAAAAACAAAACTATTTACAGTATATTTTAGTGAAAAAGCCGCAATTAAAAAAAATAAATAAAATAATTTATAAATAAATAAACAAATGCTTGAATTGTCAACTAACTAAGTAAAGGGGTCAATATATACAAATACTTCAATAGATAAATAAACATGCTAAAGGATATTTTTAAAGAAACATTACAAATATGGTTCAGTTTTTTATCAGTTTACCTAGTGACCTTATACAACTAAATCTAAATGCGAAGTTGTATTTTTTGGCTACAAAACATATTTTATGAGGCTAATTTCGTCTTTTCTCTTTAGAGTGTGACTGGCTTCAGTTTTATTTACATACTGTAAGTTATGTCATCGAGATTAGTTTAGGAGGCATGAATGAACATAAAAGGAGCACAAACTGTTGGTGTGTAGCTTTGTGAGCACTACCTTTATCTTCTGCAGGAACACAGTTTAGCTTAGAGTTTGTTAACTCTTTCACTGCCAGCCCTATTGTGACTTTGACCCCCTTCCCTGCCAGGACTTTTTGCTAATTTTAAGCAATATTCACAGCTCCACAAAAAACCTTGTGCAACTGGAATTATGACATGTTGTACATCAAATGAGACCTACAAGTGTCTACTTTCATTTAAAAAAATGAATGTTATTCTACATTATTCCGTTCTCTTTTTATAGACATTTGAAATTCATTGTTTTCATTAGATTTCAGCGTTTGACGAGAAACTTTTGAGATAACGCCCTTTTTCTAAATCAAACTTCATGTCATTGTTATTTTTGTCTGTTCAACTTTTTGGTGAAAGAATATGAGCCAGTACAATGAAATAATGTATTTAGGATAAAAATAGAGCTTCACGTGATTAAAACAATGAGGTCGAGTGTCTTTTTCATCTTTAAACCAACAAAAGCTGTGTTACAAACGAGGAGACATCACAGTACTTTTTCTACTTTCTGATGCAGATTCTATAGATTCAGACGCTTTCACAGGGCAAAGATTATATTTAACCCTTCAAACATGAAGAAATACAGTAGTTTGACTCACTCTGACACTTTTGGATCGCTCACAGAGGAGAAAGTTTAGTTTTTCTCCTCCAGACTCGCTGCATGTGTCGTTCTCCTCAGAGTCCTAGTCCTGTAGGATCGTCTTTTCTTCATTTTAAAGATCAAATATCTGCTCTAAACTTACTCAACAATGTTTTTAGTCCAAGATGTGTTGCCTGTAGTCCGTTTGAAAAAAAACACGATCCTTTAGAGGCGGATTATCACGTAAACACAGCCGACTGCGCTGCATTACGTAAACAGGAAAGACGTGCATCCGGGTCCTGGGCTTTCCTCTGCCGCCTTGTGCTAATGTGAACTGCCTCCGGTGGTGAATATATGAAAGTGCAACATGATTGCTAAATGCTGATGCACCGGACACGTGCGTCAGAGAGCCCTCTATCGCCGCATATAATAAAAAGCTTATGACGACAATTGTCGTCATTGGCAGGCTACGGTTGGGTTCGTTATGACGACAATTATCGTCATTGGCAGGGAAAGAGTTAACAGCTATTCATTTGCACATTTTGCAGTTTTTTGTGCATAACATGAAGTCATAACATAAAGTCTTCCATCAGACATGGAACAAAAGTTTGCCATAACAGCAACTCAGTGTTCTATCCAGAAAATGCAACAGAACAAAATGAAGCCTTAAACAAATCCTGAGCAGAGGAATATTTCTGTGGGGCCAGTGTCTGCTGCTACAGGACAGCAGCAGGAAGATGATGAACACAACACACAGAGAAACAAACAAGCAGGAGTTTGCCGTTTTAATCAAATTTCAATTTTAAATTATTGAATTCATTATTGATATTTGTGCATTGATTCGAAAATATTAGAATCAACAGTGCAGCTTAAACATTGTTTTTCTCACCCGCTACGCTCCTCTACACTTATTACACACATTACTGCTCATCAGATGTTCTTCCTTCCTTTTCAGTGGAGCTTCTGTTGTTTTGAATGAACAAGAAGACCGTAGCGTCTGCTACAATATTCTAGCAAAAAAAAAATTTAGCTTGCTTTTAATTGAAAAGAATTTCCATTTCTGACAGACTTTTTAACTGGAAATTTTCAACATCTTGAATAGGTAAGTAAAATGCATTATGGAACCATCTCATTCTGAGATTAATTTATGTAAAAAGACAGCACAGGTCTTTCTGTGGCCTCTAGAAATGAAAGTTGTCTAAATTGCAGTGTAGTTAGTTGTTCCCTCCTGCGTGCTTTCCATCTGCGCTGCTTTAGCAGTGAGATATCAGTGTGAGGTTGCAGTGAGCCTAGGCAGTCGTGGTAATGGGTGCATCTGTTGTGTCAGCCTGACCTGCGTCTTGGCTCTGTTTACAGTGTACAGACACATCCTTTGAGCCTGTGACCCGGCCGTGTCAGGGAGCTCTTTGTTTTGATTTCACTCCTGGTTCCTGCACAGTTCAGAGCGCTCCACGGCTCAGACAGTCAGGAAGGTGATACATCATGGGCTGTGGCGGTACTTTCTGCCAGGACTGAGACGATTGACTGGATGACTGCAGACAGATGGCTAGTACAGTGTGTTGCCATGGTGCAAGCGAATTTTAAAAGTGGTGTAGCCGATTAAAAACAAAGTAAATCAAAGAAATGGCACTGGTAAAGATATATTGTCAAAGCATACAGTATTTGTGTTGCATCTAGTAAGTATAAAACAGTTTGTGTTTCCCGAAACCCAGGAAGCGTGCTTTTGTTTTTAGCATGGCTGATTGTGGTTAGCTTTTCAGGCTGGGCTTAAATTGCTTGGGTTTCTGAAAGTTGCTCACTGTGATGAATAATAGGATGCCCACTATGTATTATGTGAGTGAGCAAAGCATGCCAACAGCTGCAAAATATTCATTTCAGTTGCACCCCAAATCTAAAAGCTATATTTGACAGGACTGCAGCAGCATTAAAAACATTATATGCTCACACTGCAGTCACATATTTCTATAGCAATGCTGACAGATTTACAAAGCGTAGAAGATCAGCTGCTTTATGTGTCCTTAAATAGCTCGGAATCAAATACACAGTGAGTCGCACCAGTCAATGCACTGACTTAAGACTTTTTTCATCAGTCTTATCAACTCTGTTCTCTGTGTTTGTTTAGATAGCTACACATTTTTGCTTATTTACTGAGTAGAAATCTATATACTGTATGTTTTTTTTCTTTGTTTGTGTTCATCTCTTGTTGATTTCCATTGCAGTTGCCCGCAGGCTGAAACAGTGGATATAATGATTTCAAGGATGCCAAGCGTTCAACTACACAGCACTCTCATAATGTCATGCAGCTCCTGGACTCGGTGCCTAGATTCAGCTGTTTGGGCACGGTGCCACACATAAAATCTTTTCCCAGCCTCTGTTGCATTAAAGCATTGCATTAAAAGTGTGTAGAATACATTAATAATTAGCCGTTGCAAGCAGGAAGTATAGCTAACCTCAGCATCTGTTCAAAGTAGTAAATATTTTGTCAGGTTCTTCAAAAGCTTAAGTTTAAAAACCTCTGGGACGCAGTTCTAATTGCTTTGCGAGAGGAGAATCTGCATGTTTGTTGTATAGGGCTGTTCCATGTGATCACCTAGAGGAAAGATGTTTTACTTCTGCTGTCAAGGCTTTATGAAGATAAATGAGACTGGCAAGGAACAAACCAAAATAGATAAACGCTCCTGCGCAGATGAGTTTTGTAACCTGTGAGTGGCAAAAACAATCAGACTTTTGAGATGACACAAAGGTGATTGAAAAAGTAAAGTTAAGCTTCCTGTAACTATTTAAAGCAGAACCAAGTAACATTTTTAGCTTGTTTAGGTCTTTACACTTGTATTTTTGGGGCATGAGTCGGCTTTTTCAGCTGCCTCCTGGTGGAAATCCCACACTTGCAGTTTCTAAATCTCGGTCAGATCCCGACCCGATACCAACTATCTGAGAAACCCTTGCTCTCAGATTTTTTTTTAACTGGTAATGTATCTGTTAATAGATGACTGAAGTTCCTTAGTTTTGTTTTAAATGATCAGATTTGATGAATTTCTCTCATTCGCTAATATGCTTTGAAACATAAATCACTCTCGCTGAAACTTTTTATATTTTACATTTCTATGTCAAGCTATCTGTTTAGTTCTATGTGAATTAGCAGTTCTCCATTTTGAATCTGTGATGAGTCATCAATGAAACAAATGCATATATAGTATGTAATTCTGTTGGTTACTCATAGTTTAGAATAAAGCACACATTTTATTGTTGCTACAAAAACTATCAATTTAAATATGTAGACAGCAATGACATTTTACCATACAGCAAATAGTTTAAAATATGGTAGCCTATATCTCGTGTTGTTCTATATACGACTTCGTTTGGTGTGAAAATCCTGTGGCAGATATTCTTACAACCATTGAAGTAGCATTTTGTCAAGAAAAAAAAAAAAAAAAAAAACA
Source organism: Mugilogobius chulae (assembly GCA_038363315.1). Lineage (NCBI taxonomy): Eukaryota > Metazoa > Chordata > Actinopteri > Gobiiformes > Gobiidae > Mugilogobius > Mugilogobius chulae. The sequence continues at coordinate 36,846,180 of CM076395.1, read as the reverse complement.
AATTCAAATGTAGGTTATTATGAAAAGAGCGAGTTCTAAAACTGAATCCCTGTTTCAGTGTTATCAAAAAGGACATGCCAGTTTAGCAAGTGACATATTCTGTCAGTCTAAAGTAACAGTCTTGCACACAACAAAGGTGTTAGCTAGTATTATTTGTCAAATCATAAATAGAGCTTGTGACATTACACATCTGTAGAATTTTAGTTGACTTAATGTTTCTAACACTAGAGTAATAGTTATATTTACCAGTAGTGTATTTTTTGGCTACTTTTTGGTTTGGCTAATGTACTTTTATTAAAAGTTTATGAACCTGTTGCAAACATGGCACATTTCCCTTTATTTCCATGGCAACACTTGTGTTTTCCCCATTTACTGTCTGGTTAAGTTATGGATTTACATCTGTTACTGGCTACCCATGTCCAACCAGCAGCTACAATAATACATTAAAAGCTAGCTTTAATATAGCATTGTGGTCATATCTCTATAAAAAAGCTTGGAGGAAGTGTTTGATCTTTTATTCTTTGCCAGTCACAGAGGCTCACATCAGGTGTTTCCAAAGACACTCAGTTTGGTTCTACCTTGTTGCTTTTCTCTTCTTTTCAGGAAAGTGCTATTTTCTGCTCTCAAAGACAACACTGCTGGGCACTGCCAGACATTTCTACCACAAAATTATCTCTATCCCAGTCACACAGACTCTCAAGTAGGAAAAAGTATCTACTCTATGGCTCTTTGTATCTTCATTTAGCCACAATGAGGAATGACTATGCTTGTTCTTGTGCTTTGGGATCTATTAAACCGTTTGTGATAAGCCGAAGTGGAATTTGTGTACCTAGTGGCAGCTGCTTCTTACACGGAATTTAAAGAAGTAAAGCTGAGAATCTCTGGATTTAAGGCTTGTTGGGTTGCAGGATGTCCTTGAGGATTTTTTTTATGCTGCGGTGAAATGTGGCATGAATAAAAATTGGTTGATAAAATAGAAGCATCCATCAAGTCAGGGCATAGAGCAAGCTTATTATTGACACAGACTTTCCAGGGCAAACTAGTGAATATTCAGTATTTTCCATCAAACGTGTGCTTTATGCTAGGGCTGTAGTCAACCTATGAAATTCATTATCGACTAAACTCAAGCCCTGAAGGGAGAATTGCAAAAGCACTCCAAAAATGTTTTTAATATCTTTATGATTTGATCCTGTATTGATGCATGCAAAAGAACAGAAAAGTGCAAAATTAAATGGTTCTAAACTGCCACATTTAAAAAATTAACTCATATCTTAAATTTTTTGGTTCCTTTCCATGTAAGAGTGTATTATCTAAATAAAATGGTCAACAAATAATTTTTCGGCGACTGAAACAACCGAGTAATTGACCTGTTTAATTTTTCCTCTTTTCTATTGTTGTTTATGTTCCGACTAAATGCATAATGACAAAAAAGTTTTCTAGACAAGTAACGTTAACAATAACAGCCATTTTAGAATTTATTAACTAATTTTTGCTCTAATAAACTAAAATAAGATGAGTTGTTGTTGTTTTTAAATAGTCTGTTCTGATTTTGTTCAGTGAAATTACACAAAAGTCTACAATATTTTATCTTTCAAAGCAAAATCAAGAAGTTTAAAAAAGAGCTAAAACTTTAGCTAGAGACGCAAAAGTAGGTTATTTTAAGATTGAAACAATTTAATGATTGCAATGAAGGTGTGTGCAGTTTAAAACACAGTAGAGCACTTCTTGTATTACCAAATAATGGCTTCACAAGTGGAAATCATGTTGTCAGATTAGCAAAATAATCCAGCATGTATATCGCTCAAGATTTGCATTAAACGTGTGTAAATGAAGAAAAACACAACTCCTGTCATGTCTTTGATAAGGACAAAAATATTATAACATGAAAAAAATCATAATATAGACCTTTTAACAAATCACTTAATTAAAAATAAGAACCTTGTTTGAGTAAACCTTATCTTTTCTTGTGCACCTTGTGAATGCGTACATGTTGGTGTAAAGGTTTGCTGTTGCCTGAGAGCCACTGCGGGTGTCGGATGAGGTGGAGTGACAGTTGCTCACCGACACGACGCAGCTGAAGTTAAAAGGTCATGTGCGTAGGCTGCGGAGGATTGTTTAGCCTGCAACTAAATGAACAGCTGATATGGCTCATTATTAATGTACACAGGCTTTATTAATAAATCCTGTCTGTGTCATGCTGCAGCACTGTGCCAGGGAGAAACACTACTGTAAATATTGATTCTATTCTGCTAAATTTATGAGTTTGGAATGGCTGGATATTGCTTTATTTATTATCAAATCCAATTTATTAGCGGAAACTAGAGTTCTCAAAAGTTTTAGAAATCAGACACTACTCAACACTAAAATGAAACAATAATTGAAATAGTCGTGATTATTGACCGTCTGTTCATAAGCGCTCATTTATTTCCTTCATTATTTAAGAAATTAAAGCTGGGGTACTCTTAAAGGGTGCCTGACATTTTTTGTTGCTAGTTGAAACTTTTGTCTTTTCCACCAACAAGTATAATGTTAATGCAGAAATTAGAATGAAATAAGACCGCTGTGTATTGTCTGATTCAAATCATAAAATATTAAATTTCTCATATACAAAAGGAGCGCTCTGATTGGTGGTGCTTGAGTGGTCCTTTCCAGTTTCATTTTACTGTCTGCATGTGGATTTTAATTATGTGAATTTCTATTATATGAATTTGTGAGACCAAGAAAGTAGTTAAAGCCACATTTTATTATTTTTGCCTAACATTTTTTTATTATTAAAATTGTCAGAAAAAGCCAGATGTGAGCCTAGTTTATGTCTGTGTTGGAAAAAGCTGTTTTAAACTGCGCTAGTGTCAATAATTGTGAGTTAGAAAGTTAGAAAGATTCTTCTTTTTTCTTAACTTCAAACTTAACGTTCTATAATCTTTCAAAAAAGAATATAGAATGCTTGTGTGTTGTAGTCACTTAAGTATATTTTATTTGCTGAATTTAAAGATTCATATGAACATTTACCAGATGTTTTTTTGTTTAGTTTTTACAGTCAAGGAACTTAAAAATATTTTTTCTCCGGCACAGATATCATGTTCATGTTAATGTATCTATTCAGGTAAAATTTGTCCTGCACTGTCCTGTCTCAAATATAATGTCCCATTTATGCACTTTACAATGTCTATTTGTTCACAAACTTCGTTGTTGTTGTTTGCAACATAGTGGCTAACTGCACGTGTCGCTTCTAACGGCTTAAACACATGGTGCTGAACAATTCAGAGGTTCTGAATGCATTAGGTAAGTGAGCAAAACATGTAGACTGATGAAGAAGTTTAACATTGAGTTGTTGTTTTTTATATAATTTTATTTCTGTATTTTTTGGCCGGGTTTTATAAGTAAAAGAACTACCATGTTCCTGTTATATGTTGCACAAGACTGGAGGGAAGGAACCACTCTGGTCGAAGGGTTGGAAATGGAAGAATTGATCTTTGTGACTGTTTCCATGATGTTTTTGCCTGTTGGGAGGTTTCGGGTGATGCTAAAGGTCAAATTGAACACGAGCAGATTCAATATAAGACCTGGAAGTGTGGAAAAAATATATATATATGTATTTATTTTTTTCACTATTGTGCACAAAATCTTTTTCCCTTGCATGCACTCATCTTCCCACTCATTAACTGCACAAAGAAGCAAACAGACACCCACACACATATGCACATGTGATTATACACAGATGTAACAGCACACGAACAAGCAGGTCATTTGTAAAGCATTAGCATTACACGTACATTTAGAGACTTTTGTAGCTCTGCAGGATTTTAAAAGCTGCCTCCACCGGTCTTAACAGAATAAACGGGAAGCCATTTAGCATTCAGAAGCGCACTGTCATTATCCCATTTAATTATTTCATGAGGCCGTGCGTGTGCAAGGCCAGGCGTGTGCACATGTGACAGGCTAAAGGGGCTGCCATGAGTCTAGATGCTTGATAAGGCTCAGGTTTTAGCCCCCAGGAACACGTGCTTCCTAATGTTTGCTAATTGGTTGTAGAAACACTATAAAAAGGCAATGCAATAGAGATAACAGCAACAGTATTGTTTTTTAGATTTTTAGATGTGTTTAACTGGAAAGTTGTAACATGGCATGAGGAAAGACAAGGTGGAGACATCACAATTATATGCAGATAATAAACTCATGACGCCCTGTGGTGACTGCAGATGTAAAGTCTGAAGCGATCAGAGTTTTCTGAATAGATAAGCTTAAGTCATGGTTAGGGACAAAAATTCATATGACCAAAGACAAGTGCTATTGACAGGTTCATAATTGTGATTGCAGAATTACAATTGTGCTGCAGCATCTGCAATCTTTGTTAGTCTTTGTTAAACAGACTGAGTGATTGTGTAATCTGTTGCACAGTGTAAGTGTAATTTGTCTTAATATTTATAATTTCTCACATCTTATTGTGTGACATCTATAATCAGACTTCTTTTGTTGTAGAAAAGCCTATATTGTGCTGTGAATCATATCTTTTGCTGAACTTTAAATGCCCATCAATTGTTAGAGAAAAAAGTCAATGTTTGCAGATGTCTTCTGACAAGAGGATAGATGAGATATGGGGTGGGAGGTGAGATCGTGAGACGGTGTTGTTGGTACATTCTGGTACAAGAGGCTAATGGAGGTGTGGCCTAGGAGGCTAACGAGGCATGGTTGGCTGGTTGATTTGGTCCTGCACCTGACCCTCAGTTAATCATGATTAACTCCCATAAAAGAAGAAGTGCTCTGTTGAGTTTTTGAAACCTACACATCTTCACAAAAATCATTTGGATGATTTCAGCCTTGAACTTGCATAACTGAAGCTTGTTTGAGACACATTTAATCTTATTAACTTCTCAGTTCATCAGAAAAGATGTGATAATCTCACTTGAACACGAGGAACAACCAATACAAAATAGCTCAAAATGGAAAACTTAAATGTAAAACTGCCACTTAATGACATCACAAGATGAAACGGAGCGTTTTGAACATTGCAGATGTAGATAAATGAAAAAGCAGAATTATTATAGAGACAAAAACCCGTTCCAACATGGCAGCTTACTTGAGTCAGTTTAATCCTCAGTGATTATGTACCTGATAAGCTACAAGATTACATGCTATCCCTGGCCTTCTCCTGACACTTTCCATGAATGCGATATCTGATATTTCTATACAATAACCCACTGGGCATTGTGCTGCGTAGATTGAAAGGCCACAGGCTTCAGGGGGAACCACTGGCACAGCACATGCTGACTTCACACACAAAGATGTTCCATGATTGATCACGTTGTTGCTTTTCCTGTGTGTAATGTATCAGTTAATGGCTTGCTTGGAGGTTGAACAACAGCTTTTAACATGAAAGGTGGCTTTGCATTTTCTTTCATAGCTTGTTTTTTTAAACACACTCTTGAGCATATTAGCTTGTATTTCACTGCAAGACTGGCTGATATCCATATTATCTCAAAAGCTAGCCTCCTGTTACAAGGCAGGGAACATTTCATATGTGTAAATGTCATTAACAATAAACATTTTTATTTTATATTAAAATACATCTGTATATTTTTTGAGAGAAAATACATTTTCTCATCTTGGCACAGTACTGTACTTTCACAAATTAGTAATGATACACCCAGCTGTGGAGAATAGACTCTTGGAGGTTCACAATCGGTATTGTTTTAACAAGTTACATTGCCAAGTATTATTAACTGAAAAACGGATTATCCATTTGCCTTTATTATATTTGCAGTTTTCTTGAGGAATACAAGAACATCAGCCGTAGCCCACACACATTTTTGTTTATCTAATTAACTTTTGTAGAAAATCTATGCAGAGTTGTTACACTGTGCTAAATGCACCAGCATCTGCCACAAACACGGACAATTAAAAAAATTGAAAGCAAAGGCAGAAAAAAGGCCAGATCCTTCGAGAGGTTATGGGATTTAGTTAAACCTGCATTAGGGCTGGTTTCATAAAACACTTTTGGAAAAGTAACTGCCTTGCCTCAGAGTGTAGCCATAGCCTGTTCTTTGTAGCCCAGATCAGACTTTTCCAGCTGAGATAATGCACTTTGAAGTGTCACAAAGCACAGCAAGGCATATCTGTGACCCCCTCTCTTTTTTAAGATATGTGCTGCAAAGAAGGTTTCTGCAAATCTAACTTAACTAGGGCTGCAACCATTTATTTTGTTCATCTCAGCTCATAAGTTTTTAAGATAATCACCAATTCTTTAGTAATCAAATTATTGTTTACTGAGTATAATTGTCCGACTAATTAATTACTAAAGAAATTGTTAGTTGCGGTGCTATGCTTTATTGAACAAGCTAAAAAACAAATATATAATCTATTAAAGTCTGCAGCATTCATAATACTTATGACAGTTAAATCTTAGAATCAAGTTGATTTTTACACCATAGATAAAAAGGTAAGTTAAAGGAAAAAAAATAAAACAAATATTGAAGGGTCATTGTCACTTATACTGTATTTTATTTACAGTCACGAAAGTTAATGTGAAAAATTACACCATAACTTTAAGGCCATGACTGCTACTATATAGTGGGCTTTATCTTTATCTAGAACTCCTCTGCACTTTCAACTCACCATTTCTTAAAGATTGGTACTTGAAACATAAGATTGATCTTTTCTGATTGTGTGCTTAGAGGTATATAACTCATGGGCAAGTCTGAAGCTTTAAAGTTTGCTTTGTTTTCTATAAGTTTTGGTTTTGGTTGGTTTAAAACCTCAGGGCATTTTGGAGTCCACATGTTTTGTTTATGAGAGACTATTATTCTATTTATGAGCTCTCGAGTAGATTCAGCCAGTTTTTATCAGGAAGTAAGATATATAAATAAAGGAGTATAGCATTTTTATCAGAAGTGCAACACTCCATAACATAAAGTTTGAATGTAATAACAGTGAAAAAGCTTTGACAGTTGAGTGATTTTGCTTTGTATTTCTCTTGCTAGGGAGCTCCTGTAGGATAATATCATTGGTCAATCAAACAGTATTTTGTGTAATGGATGTATAGAGTGATTTTCGGTTTACGTCACTTTCCGCCCTACTGCGCATTCGTTATGCAGAAAGAACTCCTCTCCGTCTGGTTAGCTGGGGAAGCTTCTTTGAATTAAACAACAAAACAGGATGACAACTTGCTGTGTGAACCAGTATGACAGACGTCTGTCTCCTGAAGCTTGAAACAGCGTTTTTCTCGCCGTTTTTTCACTCACCTGAATGTAACTTTTAAGGTAAGGTATACTTTATTGCCCCCGCAGGGAAATTTGTCCTCTGCATTTGACCCATCCTTCAATGCCTTTGAGGCATCTCCTTAGGAGCAGTGATCGCCACAGTGCAGCGCTCGGGGACCCATCTCCAGATGTTCTTGCTAGGCTTGGTCAGGACTACCGTAGCTGGAGGATATTACCCTAACATGCATGTTATTGGTTGGTGGGGAAACCGGAGTGCCCGGAGGAAACCCACCCAGACACGAGGAGAAACATGCAAACTCCACACAGAAAGGCCCAGCCCGTGTTGGAATCGAACACGCGACCTTCTTGCTGTGAGGCAAGAGTGCTAACCGACGTTAGGGCGCAGGATCGAATTTCATTCACAAATGTTGACTTAGCAGCAGAACTTTTGTTTTCGCACAGTGATAAACTCTTGTTGACAATGAAGCTTTTTTGACTTGTTTCCACTGTTTGTGTCTGAGTGGCGGCTCTCTCTACAGGCAGGGTGCGCTCGCATCGCCCGTGTTGATAAACAAAAACTCCCTCTATATGAAACCTATAACTTAAAAGAAAGACTTAGCTGGAATGTCAGGAGCGAGCTGTTAACTACTGGTACTGACCTGTACAACTGTAGTGATACGTGATATGCTGTTCTCTGTGACAATTAGGAACAAACCGATATGGATTTGTGAGCCAATACTGATATCCAATATTTGGCTTCCTGCTGTGTGATTAACAGCTGATACTTGCAGATACTGCTATTTGCATAGATGGCTCACAAGATCAAAATAAATACTACATGTATTTATGTATATACAACCATTCTTTGGATTATTGCCAATTCAAGCTTAATTTAGTATGTTTAAAATAACGAAGTCAACGTTTTGAGGACAATTGGGATTGACACATGTCTCACAGAATAGAGAACCTCCTAAAAATATCGTCCCCAATCTGTTTTGATATTGGCCAATACGAATGCCAATTAATTGCTCATCCTTAGTGGCAATCCGCTTTGTTCATAATCTTCATTCCTTGAGCCTAGAAATGCTTCCTCCTAATGGTTACCTCTACAATCATGTTTTGTGAGATTAAAAAAAGATTTAGCCAATTCCAGTGAAGTGTAAAAACATACAAAACTGTCAAGGAGAAAGTTGTTGTACAAAATGTGATTGATGTGAAGTATTTAAAGTGCAGTTGAGTGTTATTTGTCAAAATTTTAGAAATGAGTTGAAAGCAATGCTGAGCATATAGAATAATAAGTCCTGCCTCTAATCTTGACTAATCAGTCTGCATCTCTGCATTCCCAGATCTGAAAGACACAGCAGATGACTCGTTCCCTCATCAGCTGTTTGTCTCTGTGATACTTCCCAACAAATCATCTCCATTCAGCCCACCCAAGGCTTTTGGAAACATCCCAGGCTGTTTGCTCGTCTGCTTTCTGCAAATCTCAAACTTATTTAACATCCTTATAGTTCTTCTAAAAGGGCGTAGCAGCAGGAATTCAGCAGGATATATATACTGTACATATTTCATTTATTCCTCTCTGAAAAGGTATCATTTGTTGGTGTTTTGTAGCGTTTTCCGACACTGTCTGCAGAGTTTTCCCCAAAGGCCTGAAAGCGTGAGTTCCCCGTGGCGTGCTGTGATTGATGCGGCCCCTCTTGGTCGATGTGGTGTGCTCAGTGATGCGGCGGCGCTGTGCTAAGGTAGCCCTGCCGGAGCTCATCCGCTCAGCAGCTGGCCACACTTGTTTCCTGTCACTCTTTTCTCTGCTCATTACCACTCCAGGGACTAGTTTCCAGGGGTCGGTTTGGTAGACAGTTTTCGACCAAAAGCTAAACTCCTTTTCGAATTTGTGTCTGTGTGCTCGGGTTGGTTGTTTTGTTTGAGAAATTGTTAAGGCACATTCAAGATCTGGTAAGAAGTCTGAGCATTGTGAGCAAGTGACCCAGGCTAGTACACACATGGCTCAGAATCTAAATATTTGTTACATCGATAGTAGAATAAGAATGTCTGAGTCTGATTATTGTTTATTGGCACAAGTGTAGCAAAAAAATGTAAGTTTAAAGGTCTCATATTATGCAAAAAAATAAGAGTTTTTAGCCAGTTTGTTACGATACAAAAGACTTCTCAAAGTTGAATTTTCATTTCTTAAATGTTTGTGTAATCCTGCCTTTACTCTGTCTACATCTCCAAACTTCAAAATAGCCCTCCTTGTGATGTCATTATTCCATAGTTTTAAGTTTTCTTAGTGTTTAGCCTCCCTTGAACTGGTTTATTCTACAATTCTCAACTTTACAATCTCTAGTCCAGGGGTCTCCAACCATTTTGCCAGGAGAACTACTTTTGCAAAAGAAAATTGGCACCGAGCGACTACTTTTAGCGATGACCAAACATTGTTAAGAGGCTTATATGAAAATTTAGCTACTGATAGCTCCCGAGGTACAGGTTGGAGACCACTGCTTCAGTCTCTCCTAAGTTGTTGCATATATTTTATTTTATTTTATTTTATGTTTTGCTCATTTGAGTTTGTCCCAAAAAATTGTAATTTCAATGAAGCAAAAAAAAAAAAAAAGTACATTTTAACAGTTACAAAGTTGTGAAGGTGTGGAGATTAAAACCACAATGAAGCCTGTGTTACCACTTAATGACATCACAAGGTGGAACACAAGGTTTTTAGATGAACTAAAGAGCATTGCCCAAACATGCAGGTATGTTTTTAAAGAGAATATGACAAAACAATAAGCCCTTTTAGTTTATGTTGCCAAAAGACCCAAACTACTAAAATAATTTTCTGTTTTACTTATTACTTTTTTATTTCTTCTTATGCATGAGAGAAATCATTGTCACCAAAATGCAAATCTTAACATTTCAAGTATAAATGTAGCTGAATCCAAATCAGAATTTCCGTGAAAGTGAACCGCAGAGCTGCTTCGTTATGCTGCAGGTTCAACATCAGCACCAACAGCTGTGGAGTGTTGGTGTCGCTACAAACAAAACCGAGCAGTGAGAAACAGGTAGCGCCGAACGCCTCCGCCGAGATACCTCATTTCACGCTTTCTGTGTACGCTTGCTCCAGCTATTCAATTTAAATGAAGCTTGACTCTGTGTACCGTCTTCTTGACCTTACCTAACCACGACACTTGATACAGGTAGGCTTATGTACTCGCTCTGACGGCACTGAAAGCTTTGAAGCGGGCCTGATGTTTTGGCCAAGCTAATGAGAGGATGCTAGAGCAGGGCACAGGCCATGCACCGAAACACTCGACAACAAAAATGTGTTTGACATTTTCAAGGATACGTTCAGTAGGCTGACGAGTGACTGTTTTAGCGAACTGTGTCATGTTACTAGACTTTTATAACATAGAACATTAGAGGATGTGACTGACCTACAGAAGTCTACTACTGGTTAGAAAATGTAGGTTACGTGTCTTGTTTTTTGCAGAAAAAGTACAGTATTCAAAAACAGGAAGTGCACTGCCAAGAAAAGTGGGCAGGGCAAAATAAGGTGAATAGAAACTTGTATTTTTGATTAGTGGGCGAATTTAAATGTTCAAGGTTTACCAAATCCACATTTATATTATATTGCTTTAAATACTGGTTTCTTGTTTAAGGCAAACATAAATTATGGCAGAGGTGGGGAAAATACTGTTTATATTCTACTTTTTAAACGACAGACCGTTTCATAATGTAATAATTTTTGCAAATTTACTATGTGTGTACCATCTTGAGTGAGGACTTTTTCATATTAGACCAAGTATAATTTGCCAATAAATTAAAGCAGTAAAATTTGACGGATCATTAAGTTTCGAAGCCTTTAATTTGGGATGATGCTTGAATTGAAGACTGTGCTCGACAGTCTTTGAAACTCTTTCTCTTCAAGATCACACCAATGTATTGATTATGATTTTATGACATAGTGTTGTTTTTTTTACGACAATATAGTTATAATCTATGACACGTGTGAATCATTGTTATATTTTGTATATATTTTAGATCCAATATTTCTCTGAATCTGAGCTCGCTGTCCTCTGATTGGAGAGTTGATTTCTGCCAAGCCCTTTACAGTACATCACCGTAACTGTAACTCGGAAAGGTTAGATTTTGTAACTAATAATAAAGTCACACAAAATCCTAATTTCTTGCTCTTTCAATACAAACAACTGACCTTAAAGTGCCTATGACAGGTTAAGCTATATATTTACTTTAATTAAGGGGCATTCACAATACATTTTTAATACAAATCAGGATTAGTTTCCCTGGATAGTCCAATTTGATTTGGTAATTGTGAACGTGCAAACAAACTCTGATCCGGTCCAAAATCTCAAGCGCTTGTTGTTAGTCAGAGGTTGAAGCGCCAGGTGTTTAGGCAAATCGCCTCTGCTGAACTGCCTCAGGGCTGCTTACTATCACTGAGTGGGGAGGGAGACTTATTGTGAAGCTCTTTGATGATGTTTTTGGTTGGGCTAATAGAAACATCTAAATAGTGGTCATGTAATAAGAAAACAGTAGGCCCGCTTAATACCCTATAATAAAACTGAACAGTGGCTCTTTGGTGTTGCAAACAAATTAGGCTGAATACATTAAAAAGCGGCGTAAACTCACTCTACAGCGGCTTGAATACAGCAGAAATTAGTCTGTCCTCTCACATACGAAGCTGTGGAATGTTTGGTCAATGAAACAACCAGTCAAAGAACTGTGCGAGTCCATATTTGCTTCACTTAGCTATTCTGAATGTGCTACTGGTCGGCAGGACAGTTCGCTCCAGGCGGATGGTCCGTGAGCTTGGAGACGACTGGACAAAATTGGGGTAGGGTGAGCTGGGTTAAAGCTCACTCATGGGCAGACAGTCTGTGTGGTGCGATCGGACACAGCATGTTCTGAGGCGGGCAGTCTGTGCTGAGTGTGCTGAGCCGGCGGGACAATGCACCTCAGGAAAGAAGAAAAGTACACATATAGATGTGGAACAGGTCACTGAAGTATCAGACATGTTACTGACATTTACTGAAACAAGATTAAAAAATGTTCTTCACAACATCTGATGTGTTTATCCTTCAACTAGTAGAAGGATACGTAGTCGCACTTGACCTTTCTAGTTGATTAGTCGACTAGTCAGTGTAAGCCCTAATCAGTACTTCATTCATGTTTTCTTAACATACTTGTTTTTGATTCCATTAAAACTGTCTGGTTAAATGAACAACAGTACAATCCGCAAAATGAGATTAAATATAGAAAATAGCATAAAAACTGTCATACGCACTTTAAGCCACAAAAGTTCAAAAGCTCAAAGTTTACTATAAAGTAACAAATCCGGTGACGTGGGTGTGGAAGTAGGTGGAAATGAGGCTTGATTTATTTTGTTGTTTGAGTTTGAGCCAGAACAAAAAAAACTAATTGCACAGCACTAAATTCAGAATTCCTAATGGAGCTAGATTTGTAATAAGCTCTTAACTTTAATTTACTTGTACATTGGTATTTGCCAGCAGCGTTTCTTGTTTCTCCATCCTTCACCTTCACTTGTCTGCAATCTCCAAAATGTATTCCTGTTTGCTGATACTTGGAGATGGAGAGATTGCCTGCCTCCAACGGTGACATGAGCGATGATTCACTTTCCCCAAAGCAAAAGACTAGAGGCTAACAGGATGGGCTAACGGCCATTGTTTAATCAGATTCTGTCAGATTGATTTCATTACATGTCACAGCGCGATGGCCAAAATGAAGACGGAGCTCCGGACGCGCTCCGTCCTGATTGTCTGAAGCGACAAGGCTATTTTGTGGGCGCCTAAAAAGAAAGAGCTATCTGTGACGGCTGAGTGAAAAATAACAATGTATAATCAAGGACATCTTCATTTTCTTGTCAAAAGCATATTGGAGCTTAAGCGTCATTATCAACAAGGTGCATTGAGTCATCCACCACTTCTTTGCTTTATATACGTAGATACTATTCACAGATTCGTTCATATCATCACAGAAGTATGCATGGTTAGATTTTTCTAATAATTTGCGTGGTCCGTGCGTGAGATATACTCTATGGTTCAGAGCCTACAATATAATAACATTGTTTTTTTAGCCTATATATGCATTTTACAATACTCTCTCCTATGAAATGAAAAAAAAAAAAAATAGAAAGAAAGACATTTTTGACCAAATTGCAGGCAGTTTACTGTATTCTGGTGCATTTTAGAGGTTTTCAAGTCACATTTCAACAGTAAAAGCCTTTATATTTCCATAGGTTCATTTTCCAGTCTGTGTGTCTGCTCTTGTGCTCTTCACACTTTCTGTTTCACAAACACTACAGAAGTGAGCCTTAGTCAGGACGTCTCAACACACGTTTATATTGATGACAATTAGATACTGATGAAGCCGCGCGTGTTTTGGCCTCTGTGCGTGTCGCTGCGGTTACGCTCGCGGTGCCGGTTCGCATTGCTAAAACATCTTTTTCTGCAGGAATTTCTGCACGTTTCTCCGCGGATATTAGATCAATTTTCATCAAATAAAAAGTGGTGTGAAGCTTGACACATGAAGCACTTCATTATGACATAGAACTTAGTAGGAGAAGCTTACCTGTCTGCATAAAAGAAAGAATCAACATCTGTGCATTTCTGTTGTAAAAGAGCAGCTGCTTACGCTGTAACAGTCTCTCCTCCTGTGTTTAAAACTTCTGCTCTCATAATCCTTCTGTCTTCTGTCCGATTTTTGTTGTGAGAGTTTAAAAGTCACTTCTATGAGTTCTGTTCATCTTATGTTTGCTGCTCGTGCACGGGGCAGCGGGGGAGGAGCTGAGGCTGTGCTACCTGCAGTGCATTGTGGGACCTGTAGTTCAAATTGTTTGGAGTGGGCCGCATTCAATGTTAATTTGAAATCATCCGGGGGCCGCAAAAATTGTCTCAGGGGCATATAATGTCAACTTTCTTATTTTGTATGAACATAAGTGAACATATAACATATATATGTATAAAATATTTAGTTTTGGTCTTGCTTCCTATGCTCTGGCATTGTATCGCCTTAAGCAGCAGGCAGAGGTGAAGCTCAGTGAAGTTGGCCTATCCAAGGACTAAACATACAAAACTGCTTTAACTCATCTTATTCCATAGTTCCACACAAAATTATTCCCTCATCCAGAAACGTAGTTGCTGAAAATCATGGCCCAGATCATTATACATCTGTAGTGGTCTTTATTACATCCGTGTTCACCAAATATGACAGTGCGTGACGTATGAAGCTAATGCAAAGACTAAAGGCTCCTCTGGCTCAGTGTTTCTGCTCCACTGAAGCAGCACTTTCTTCTCTTCTGTAGACGCACCTCAGTTCACCACCACCATTCTGTTTCTGTCAGCCACTCAAATATTACACTTTACCTTCCCATTTTAGTATGACCCAGTGTTAACTTTAAGTATTTAATTGTCCTAGATCTGCTTAGACAGTGGACATATGCTTCAAAACATTGAGGATATTAAGTGGGCATATTGGATAGGTGTTAGTTTAAATGCCCTATTCACATGGGATTAGTTGCACCTTGCGACGTCTGTAAAAATACATTTTCTCTGCGGTGGCTGTTTTTTCTATGCATTTAGATGAGATCAGCAATTTCAGTATTCAGTATTATTCCAGAAATGATGGAGAGGTACACTGTGTACTACTTTTTTTGTTGTATTTTTGTTTGTCTTTGCATGAGCTGTAGCGTAAATATAGCTTTTTTTTTCTTTTTTTAGCAGTGATCAGAATGACATTCTTGCAACTGTATTTCTGCGCACTTCTCTGTTTCCATGGCAAAGGAATTGTCATTCCTGGTCACAAGTATGTTTTGCTTCATCATTGGGTCTTCACTGCAGGTTTGTGAGATAAGATGTCGGGGTTCTGACTTCTGTATTTTATTGTCATCTATAATAATGTAACCGTCAATCTATGTATGCATGTTTTTGAAGATGGGAGGAACCAGAGAAAACCTATAGTAACACCCAGAGACATCATGAGATCTTGACTATCTTTTCATTGGGAAGCCAGAGCTCTAACCACTCTGCTACACCTTTTCTGTGAATTCCAGAGGACCACGTGAACTAGAGCTGAGTTAAAAATTCAAAGGTTGATAGATTGTTATAACTTCGCTCAATCTCAATAATAAGATTAGCATACTTAAATCAACAGGTTTTTTAGCCAATCATGTGGCAATAACAGCACAAGCATGTTTTATGTTTAAAATGTGGATGCTTCTATTAACCTCAGCAGCTGTCTGCAAGAGGGAAAAAATCCAATTGAAAATCACGATCACCAGTCATCACAGTTTGCTTAGTTAATAGCCTTTTCCAAATCTGATTGGAGAATGATCCATGTCAAATAGTAGTAAAGATTTTCATCATATCTGAACTTAAAAGAGACCTTAAAGTCATTCTGAATCAATGTACATTCAACTCACTAACCAAAAACAGTCCAAATCATAGACATGATATCCCACGAGACTAGAATTACCTTAGAACCTCTTAGTTTGCTAAATTACAGTACAACTCAAGAGAAAACTTTACAGACATGGGTGAATCTCATGAGACTAGAAACACAGAAGACATTTGTAATTATTACACTATACCTGACATCCCTAGGTAAAACTAATCCTGTACGAATAGAGCTTTTGTTTGAACCATCGTGGTGAGCGCACTGAGAGTTGCAGTGACTTGACGAAAAAAAAAAGCTTTATAATTAGGCAGAGCTCAAAAGACAATTTCTCCGCTGCTGCTGTAATGAGGTTTAAATGACGCCAGCACCCTCCACAGTGTTGCTATACGTAAACCTATACCAGACCTAATTTGAATTCAATTTGCGTGCCGTTATCAGCACAAAAAGAACATATTATTCTTGTTTTTGTAGAATATAACCGTAGCTCCAGGGTGAAATTATTAGCCCATTGCTCAAGGCCAGACACGACGAGAATGTACACTTTCCTTTCTTTGTAAAGGGTGCAGCGCTTGTATGTAATTTACTCACGAGTTCAGGTTATGAATAAATGTCAAAGATAGGATTTATTAAATATATTTCCCAACTGTTCTTGTTGATTAACATAATTCAATATGTCAGACGGATTCAATTCCAAATGCAGTTCAAACAATGTAAGCGCCCCCTTAGATATATTTCTGTAGAGAGCTGCGCTGACCTTTTCACTAAAGACAGCCGTGTAATGAGAATTACACAGGCCTCAAACTGATAAGGCAACGTGAAAGGAAGCAAACGGGAAGTTCAAATAAAGAATCATTTATCAAGTAAGTCGCTTCTCTGCCCCAGCAAACAATCGTATACAGTTAGAATCAAACCTTGTCAAATCTGAGTAAATGAGTTGGTCAAGGAAGGTGATTACTTCCTATGTAGATAAACAGTGGCTTTACAGAAGAGGAATGGGAAAGGAAAGGGCTGCATCTAACAAGTTTTTTTTCTCATCTCAGGCCATATTTTTAAGACTACACAAAGTTCAATTAACAATTATTTGATTACTAATATTATTCTTTTTTTATTCATATTTTGTTCTCTTGGGGTTGCAGGTGACTGGAGACTATCCTGCATGGCCAACTCATCATAGGGACAGACCAGAAAGACTTCATTCATTCTTTAGGGGAATTTGCCTTGCTGCCAATTGACCTAAACATCTTTGGTTTTGGAGGTGGTAGTAATTGATGAGAACCCACAGTACCACGGAGAGAACATGCAAACTCTACCCAGAGAGACTGTGAGATACTGAGTTTGGTTGGAGCTGGAATTCGAACCCACAATCTCCTTATTAGGAGGCCAGAGTGGCTAATTGCAACATATTTCCAATAATCATTTACATAATTGCGATTAATCGCAACTAATCAGCGGTTAGCGCTCTGGCCTCATAGCAAGAAGGTCCTGGGATCAATTCCCAGCCGACCCAAGGCCTTTCTATGTGGCGTTTGCATGTTATCTGCGTAGGTTTCCTCTGGGTACTCCGGTTCCTCTAAAAACATATCTATTAATGCCTCCCCTCCCAGGACACCCCTGCAATAAGATTCTGAATTTCAGGATTTGAAGGACTTACCTGATTTTGCATTAAAATGTAAACAACAATTAATTATTTTAATTTTTTTATAATTTTTAGTAAGCATTCTGATTAAATTTTATATATTTAATTTTTTCAAGTTTTAGCAGCGAGGAGTACTAGTAACAAAGAAAAAAAAAAAAAAAAAAAAAAATTAAATAGACAATGTAAATTACTGATTAATACATAAAATCATGCTAGAATTTTTAATTATTTGTGCAAAAAAATAAGAAGTCCTTTAAATAAAGGTCAATAAGTAAAATAATCGTTTAACTTATTGCAGGTGATTTTAGATGTCTAGAACTACTAGATGAATAGATCTGGCACAAAATTGCCCCAAGAATTCTAATTTTGCCCATTTTCTAAGCTTTCAGACACAAACTTGGCTTTAGACAAATCCTTGTGTTAGCGTTGTTAAAAGTATTGAAAATCGGATACTAATCAATACTAAATCTAGTATCAAATCTAGATAGTCATTTGAAAAAATTACATTCACATAACAAATTGTGGCATTTCATTAACATTTTTAGAATGATCTACCACAAGTACAAACAATTAGTTCATCAAAGAAATAGACCACAGTGTTTAATAAAGTGCACAGTATTATTTTGTGTAATTGTGAGATATTTTCAAGTCATTGTGGCATCAAAAATGGTTATAGAGAATAGATTATTTTTCTTTGGTATCGAAATTAGTTTGAAATGTAGTATAATACAACACCTTGTGTATATTTTGTCAAATCTTGTGCTGTGCAAGATTGTTCGTCTTGGTGCATATAGGTGCTATGGTGCTACTTTAAGGGCTGATTTGTAAGCCTCGGCATTGGAGGAAAACCGCCTTTGAACATACAGAGTAGCAGAGAAATCTAAAAATGCAAATGGATGAGATGATATAACAAAACATCTTTAAGATTAGACTGAGCAATTTGTTTATTCCACATGAAACTTCAAAACGTAGCCCTGGTGGTGTTTTCCTTAAAAGCATCTGCAAATAACCAGTTAGTTGTTTGTTTTAAGATGCGTGTCAACTACTTAAGTGAAGCTTTGCATGTAGTAAAAGTCTTTTATCTGAGGTTCGTAAAAGCAAACAAGTCGACAGCTTGTTGTTTTTTAAAAGCTTGAGTTAGATGAGAGGTGTCATTTTGTTTAGAGACAAAAAACAGTTCTGGCTTTAATCTGCATGATTATTCCTTCTCAGGTTAGATTGTTAACAGATAATCACGGCACAATTAGACGCCATTTACACATTCACTGGGAACTGTGACAGAATCAAAATGATGAATTTACTCCAGAAATGACAAGTCCTGGCATATGCTTGGGCAGAGACATTTGTGATGCCAGCTAAGACGTTGCTTTTTTACCACGCTGCGAGGAATGTTCTCTGGTAAAACCTTCTAATTAATTTGAAGCTGTGTCAAAATCTGTGTGAACATATCTTTGTAACGGTGCCATCAATAACAAATGTTTCACAGACAGTCTAGAGAAGGCAAAATACTGCACAGGTTTAATAGTGTTTTGAGCTGATTCTGTGTAAACCTGTAAACATGCTTAAGTACAAAAAGTGTGAAAGAACCAATTGGATTTTATGGTATTAGAAACATTTTGCAGGGCTTGACATGCGTCCTTTAGCGATCCAATTCTGCTGATGTGTTTTTGTATTCTTGGCATCTGCTGGCCACAATAAAAGGACACTCTGAACGTTTCAGTTACATGCATTACAGAGAATTTGTCTGTAATAATAGCATTGTGAAATGTATTGAATTTTAATTAAGATTCGGTCATCTCTAACTGATAATGATCAACTTCAGTCTTTTTAATTAGAGTTCTACAGTCAATCTGGTTTGTTTTAAATGAGTAACTTGGCTTTTTTAATTGTGCAATACAATTGATTTAGCATGCAGTATGTGAAAATGATGTAATGCCTCTTGGTGCATATACTGTAGGTGCTATGGTGCTACTTAAAGCCTCGGCATTGGAGGAAAACAACCTTTGAAAATACAATGTAGAAAAATCTATTAGTCTTTTTTTGGCTTGAACACAGAAGGGGTCCATTGCTGGTGAATTACACATTTTGAGAAGTCCAAATTTCTAAAAAGCAGTGCTAAACATGACAAAAATTATACAACAAAATTACTAATTAAATAAAAATCTAAATAATGAACTGTATTGTTAATGAAGTTTTCTCATCATGCACAATACACAGTAGTAGGGCTGGAAGTATGTAGTCGGTTAGTCGATTAATTGATGGATGGACAAAGGATTTATAGCAACAGCAAAAACATGGAGTGAGTTAGCAGAAAATGTGTGTGCAAATCATTTGGTTATTATTACTAGAGATGTCAAGATTATTAGATTAATCTCTAATTCAAATCACAATATAATCGTAAAGACCAAAAAATGATAATTGTTCCAATTTTAGAAGTAAATTAAATTTTTACAGTTTACTCTATTGAAACTATGGATGGATAAAATATCAGTTACATTTTTGGCAACAGTTGGGTTTATAAAAAAACAAACACTAATACTTGCTCATATGTTAAACCCAAATTTATATTAATTTTGTTTTTATTTTAAGTAAGTTTGTGATTTCAAAATCAAAATAATGGAATAAACAAACAGCAGAAGGTCAAATTAAAAAATTGCCAAAAAAACGATAGTAATATAAAAAAATATATATAGAAAAATTACCATTTTGAAGCAAATCTTTTCAGTTTCATTCACAGTTTAACATTTTAAAGGCAATATTAGTTTTTTAATTTGCATTTTATTTTCATTAGGTAATTTTGATTTCATGAAACTGTCACAAACTTGAGGAAAAGTGACACGTTTGACAATGAGAATGAAATTTGGTAATTATCGTGAAAAATCGCTAAATCTTAATACTTTGTCTCGCAATAATTGTAACACTGAAATGTGATATTGTTCCCAAATATGGACGTCTGGTCTGTACGAAGAGATTCTTCTGACCCCAATGAATGGTATTTTTCAGTAAAGTCAGAAACAATCAGAACTCCTTAAATGAGGGCTATCTTTGTGAAATCAAAAGTGAGTTAAAGCTTGTGAGTAGTAGAGTGTCACTGCAGACTTCAAAACATTCGCAAGGCTAGGGATTCCTATGTTTTAGCTTAATTGGGCGGGATCAGCACGTTTGCCCATCTCTCCTTGTGTCAGGTTTTACTTTAAGTGATGTCAGGCCAGTGATAGGAGCTGGGAGTGGGACAGACCCACATATGAGTCTGAGGGCACAGAGCAGACAGTAGATAGTTAGAATAAAGGAAAGTCTGCAGACTGGATGGGGGCAGCTAAAGGTGCTTGTGTTGTACAGCATCTCACACACGAGATCTCTTCTCCTATCACCCTTTGGGCAATGCGTCGTGGAGTCGAAGATGTCACTTTGGGGTTAGAACAGGTCATTTGGGTAGGTTTAAAGCTTTGTGGAAAGTCGAGAGTTGCCAAATATGGACGTCCAGTCTCTATGAAGAGCTTCTTCCAGCCTGTAGCAAGAGGTAGGTGGGACAAAAGTTAAACAATATTTTAAAAGCTGTTTAAAGAAACTCATTGTTTGCTGTCTTAAAAACTTAACACTTTTAACAGCAGCATGCTTTTTATTGAATTAATTATTCACCCCAAGGAGTGTAGAAACACTTTTCACAACTGTCAGAAGCCAGCGTGACATACAGTATAGCCTTCTCATACTAAACACAATAACAAGTAAACTAATTTTTATACAGATAGAAAGTTGAACAACTTTCTATTGTTCAACTAGGAAGTTATATTTGCTTGTTAATTAAGCAAATATAAATAATAAATTAATAAGTAAATGATCTGTGTGATCTCAGAGGTTGAAGTTTTAGTTTTATGGTGCTTGTCTCTTTGGAAGTGTTTTTACTTTGCATTTTTATGTCTGTTGTTTTGTTTTTTTTGTTACAGGTGTTTAATTTTTAAAATGTCTTTAAGAACAACAATGTTGCTACTGTGAGTAGGTTCACCTCTCCACAGATATCACCTGTAACTTTAAATTCAGCTGCACACGATACTTGATACACTTGTCATCATGAAGTAGGAGCTCATCTCTGTGACAATCTTCTGTTTTTGATGAAGTCATAATGTGATTTCCCATTTAGTGCATCTGTTTGTACAGATACAGACTATTTTTTACAGCCTGCTTCTCTTAGCTTCTGAGTTGCCGTGTTCACTTCTTTATAGCGACTTTGGGCTTCTCATATGAATTTTAAAGATTGTGTTTTTGGGCAGTAAGTCTTAAGATGAAGCGAAGCAAATTTTCAAGTTTGATTTACACAATTTATTACAATTTTTCTTTTTTGCAAAGTTGAGAACTGTAAGCAAGTCCCACCATTTTGTGCATGCAGGGAACTAGATTTTTAAGTTACTTTTAAAAGGAAAGTTAACACTCGGAAATAGGTTCATATCAAAGCTTTTTATTAATCTAAAGACACTCAGGATGTGCTGGTCCCAAACACTGAAGAATCATTCTATTCGAAGCACTTGTCATATCCTTAGATCGTCACTTTTTATTCAGCTGTGTTTTGGAGATAAAAAAAATTCATCAAGTCAATTTTGCATGACATGTGTCTTAAAAACAAAAACAACAACAACAACCACAGCAAGACTAGTTGACTACTAAAATAGGCAAATGTGATAATTTAAATTATGACCTGACCTGCATGTCGTGAGAGGTTTGGGGGGCTCCCTTCAGAAAACTTTTTAGCAAATGATACTGTAATTTCCTGCATTCTGGTGCATTTTACAGTCTACGTATTATTTATAATTGTGAACTCAGTAAAATACTCATTTCAAAAAACTGATACAGACTCCTTTAAAGCCAAAGAACCAAAACTATACAATATGTGAAATAAACCAGAAATCGTTCTTTTTTTTGAATGCTCATTTATTTATGCTGAGGTGGGGTGGGGGTGGAGGAGGGGGCGGGGGGTTGGGGGGGGGGGGGGGGGGGGGGGTTAGGCAGTACACAGGAGTTTTCTGTACCACCTTCTCTTCTTTCTCTCGAGTTGTTGCTCCAGGGCCAGGCATCTGCCCTCCAGTTGTGTGCGCTCTCCTCTGTGGTTTTCAGAAGCTGTTCCACTGCACTGTTTCGTTGAACCTGCAGGGAGCACTCTTCTGCGGTTGTTCTCAGCTGATGTTCCACTGCACTATTCCGAAGAACCTGCAGGCTGAGATTTTCCTCCAGTAGTGTGATCTTTGTTTTGAGTTGGTCACACTTCTTTTCCTTTTCCTCTTTCAGTTGTTTTTCCTGCTTGAGTTCTTGCTCCAGCACACAGTTCTTTTCTTTGGAGGCCTTCTGCTGCAGCTCGAGTGAACTGTACGCGACCTCTACCAGTTTGCGATGTTGTTCGGACTTCTGTAACTCCTCCTCCAGTAGTGTGACATGTGCTTTGAGTTCGTCACACTCCTTTTCTTTTTCCTCTTTCAGTTCATCCTTCAGTTGTTTTTCCTGCTTGAGTTCTTTCTCCAGCACACTGTTCTTTTCTTTGGAGGCCTTGTGCATCCACTCGAGTGAACTGTACGCGACCTCTACCAGGTTGTGATGTTGTTCATACTTCTGTAACTCCTCCTCCAGTAGTGTGACCTGTGTTTTGAGTTCGTCACACTCCTTTTCCTTTTCCTCCTTCAGTTCATCCTTCAGTTGTTGGGTGCGATGTTGTTCGGACTTCTGTAACTTATGCTCCAGAAAGCTGCACCTTTCCTTTAGATGGAGGCACTGTAGTTCTGAACTTTCGTGAAGCTCCTTTAGATCCTCACATTGTTTCAGTAAGGCTGCTTTTTCCTCCTCCACCTCAGCTCTAGTTTGTTTATCCCTCTGGTATTGGTCTTCTTTACATTGTATGTCTGCCACATGTAGCTTTAGGCCATTGATAATGGCATCAGTAGATTCAGTGTGACATTTGAGATGGTAGGCTTGTTTGACAAGCAGATGGTTTTCTTGTAGCACTTTGTCTAAATGACTTTTGGTTTGGAGAATTTCCTTGTTTTTTAAAGTCAGTTCTTTTTTGTGAGCTTCAATAATCTCCTTCGTTCGCTTTAACAGCGTCAGCTTTTCTTGGCTGTGTTGATCTTGGCTTAGTTGAAGCATTCTCCTGTCATTTTCCTTATCTCGTTTGAGCTCAGTATTTTCCTGCGTGAGGGTTTGGATAGTTTTTTTGTATTCCTGTTCTCTCTCACGCAGGATTTTTAGTTCTTCGAGCTCTTTAACGAGATGTTTCTCTCGTGTTGGTGTTTCCTCGGGTTTGGAGGGCAGTTCCAGACGGAACTCGTCATCCTCCAGGCTGTATTTTTCCCCGTTTTTGGACATTTTGTTACTTTCAGTTGCGTTCAATGACTGCTCGTCGACGTGTGGCTGCTCGTGTCTGAGTCAGGAAGTGAAGTGAGAGTTAGACTGACACGTGTCACAAAGACAAAGAATGATGTCATCTGGTGTTCTGGAATGACGTTGTCTAGAGAATGTAACTTCTATGGACAGGAAAGGGTTGCTATGGTTACATATAAATGAATAATAATGATTATTAATAATAATTCAATATTTATTTTATTAAACCTTTATTTAACCAGGAAAGTCCCATTGAGATTAAAAACATCTTTTTTCAACATTTGGTCAATAAACATGTCTGTTATATATGTTTATTAATGGTTTTGACCATCAGTTAAACTGTTCTTTAGGTTTGAGACCTGATATGAGACAAGGTTAGAGCTATGAGACGAGATTGACCTCCGTACATATTTTACATTACAGTCATTTTGGTCTAATTTAAAACATTTTTTGCTTTTTTTTTTTTTTAGAACTGCAGCTTCTACCTCACAAACAAAGCGGCCCTCTGGCCTCACAGTGAGAAGGTTGCGAGCTCAACTCCCGCTCGGCCTGAGCCTTTTCATGAGGAGGATGCATGTCTCTCCTCATGTTTGGGTGGTTTCCTCAAGCATTCTGGTTTCCCCACCAACCAATAACATGCATGTTAGGGAACACTTGGTGGTGGTCGGAGGTTGAGGCACCAGGTGTTTAAGTGTATTGCTTCTGTTGCCCCAGGGCAGCTTGCTATCACTGAATAGGGAGGGGGTCTCACTGTGAAGCACCTTGTGACTCTGTCTGTTAAAAGTGCTACACAAATAAAGCTTACTTACTTATTTTAATGTTTCCAATCCAAATGCAACAACAGAGGATCATCAAGTTTATCTTACAAGACAAAGCGTACCTACACAATCGTCTGTCTTCCTGATCTGTTGTTTGATCCCTGACGTTGTGCCCATTAAAGGTGTGGATCAAACTGTGGGGAAAGTTGAAGTTTTTACCTGCCCCTGTCCGACACCAAGTTTAAGGAGATTAGACCTCAAAATCAGGACCTTATTGTAATGAAAAGCAAAAGTTTGAAAAACAGGCCACACTCTTGGTTTTCTCCCCAATAAAGTCGAGACCGTCCTGCTGCAGACTTGTACCACCCACCTCCCTCTGCAGACCATGAGCTACTTCTTGCTACAAAGCAGAAATCACCTCTTCGCCAGAACAATATGAATGAATGTTTTATTAGCTTACATATATAGCAGACAGCAAAAGACATACATCCAAGTTTCTAAAGTCAAAACAAGCAGAAGTCAATTTATAGTCCCTTCTTGCGCCTGGCATACATAGACGGTTTCTTTTTGTATACAGTATTGTTTTTTGCATAAGCTTCAATGCATTTTAGTCTTTTCAAGCACTGTTATTGTCACAAAAAAATATGCTTTTTTTTAGAGCTGGGCAGCGATTAAATTTTTTAATCGCGATTAATCGCACTTTACACACAAAGTTCAATAAATAGCTATTTTAACCTATTTTTTCTCCAAAAGATTATTTTTTAAGTATATTTAAGGTTCTTCATTTTGTAGAGTGTACAATCCTGCAATTTTGTGGTATTTTGGCTTAGATACATAATTTTAGCTACTCATAGAACTATAGTTACACTAGGTAACTAACATTTTGAAAACCTGGTCCAGTTCTGGGATAGTCCTGGTTAAAACCAGCTCAGTGCTCACTAAATACACTGTGGAAGTGAAACAAGGCCGTTTTTAACGTTTTCAAAGTAAACATCACAAACACGTTTGTAAAAGTTCGCGCATCGCCGCTGACCTAGCGCTGAATCTCCATGCGCATATTTAATGAGGTGTAAACGGTTTGAAGTCTTTAACAACACGTAGCTCCGTGGTTCTTGGGTCTTTTGGATGATTTAAACACTCAGACAAAGCTCAGACTCGTCTCTGTCCCGCTGTCGTACAGCAGAGCTCACTTCCTTGTATTTAAAGCGCTAGCAGCAACAGAGCAGATCCTCTGTTTGTGGACTGTTTTTGAGAGCGGGGAGGAGAAAAAGGGTGCAGTTGCAGCCATGCGGGCGCTTTCATTCATGCTTTTTGGCTGAATCACGTGACCTGCGTTAACGCCGACAAAATATTTAATCCGATTAAGCACGTGCTGCGTTAACGCCGCGATAACGCGTTAACTTGCCCAGCCCTACTTTTTTTGTTTGACAGCTTTTTCCATGCTCCCTTTAGTTGATTAATCAATTGATGAGACATGTATTTAGTCGACTAAGAAGTTCTTTGGTCGACTAAAGCAACATATCATGATCTATCTGGATGGAGTTTGCATTTTCTCCCCGTGTTATTATGGGTTCTCTTCAGGTTCTCTTACTAACAAATCTCCAAAAACGTAGGTATAGGTCAATTGGCATCACAATAAATTTTACTAGTGAATAAATGAGAGAGTGAATGATTGTCTGTTATGTTTTAACCCTGCGACGAGTTGGCCACTGTCTACTGTACTCACCCCCACCCCAAATGGGAACAAGCGTTAGAAAATGAATGAATATGTCATAATCTTGTCATGTCTCATTCACATTGATGGAATCACCACATGTCTTCTGAAAATCATCTCGAAAACTGATTTCATTTTTTCATCATCGTCCATCTTCAGCTTGAACATAGCTACATTCTAGCTTCACCAGTGTAAAAGCTTTCTCTCCACCATAATTAGACTATTTAAAGCTTAATTATCTTCTATCTATGTAACCTCCTCATGCTATAAAAAGTGGCGGTGTGGGCCGAAGTCATTACAGATTATCACTCATCCATACATCTTTGCACTTTAGTACCCCCACATCCTGCCATGATATTTTCAATTTACATCTAATTTACCTGACACAGCAAAAGCCCCCCTTTCACCCTTCTTCTTCTTCTTCTCCGGCAGAACCGCTTGGAAACCAGGCTGTAAATCGGCTCCAAGTCTCTCGCAGCACTCTCCAAGCTTAAATCACCCAGCTGCCCGTCCACGTTGTTCTATAAATAGCCTGAGTTTTTTTTTCTCTCTTCTTTTTTTCATGTCCGAATTGGCAAAGGCTGTCCAACGGTATGTGCATGTGACATACCTCACATATAATTAGCAGCAACAAACGCCGTTCGCTAATTAGCTCAGGGAGTGGGCGGATACAGAAGCATGGAAACACTGCCAAGATCATTCAGTTATTTACCCTTTTTTCAGAGCATGACTGTGGTTTTAAATAGTGTGTATTTTGTTTGTTGCCGTCCTCACAAGAATAGAGATTTCTTGTTAATGTATCTATTCACATGAAAATTAGTTACTGTCTATGTCTAAAAAATGTCTTGTTTGTTTGTCAAAATCCACGAAGTTCATCTGCTGTTGTTAGCATTGTGGCTAAATGCTGTTAGCTTACCGACTTGCCTCGCACCTGATTGCATTAGGTAAGACATGTAGACTGATGTAGAGGTTTAAAATTATTTGTTTGTTTACATAGCACCTTTAGTAGAAGGAGTTGAAAATAACAGGAAGTAGCGTATGTAAAGAAAACTAGATTTTTTTTCTTTTTTTATGGAAAAACTCCACATGTTTTACACAAAATCGGAATTTTTTGAGTGATCACAAGTGAGTCAAGACAAGTAGGCAGGAATAGGTAGGCAAATAAGAATTTCGGAGCACTCGAGCATCACCTGCAGGCCAACACAAAATGACTGAAAAATGCAAAAATGCAGGAATCAATCAAAATAAAAGTAAACTAACAATCAAAAGGACCTTGTTGGCTAAACACATAGAAGAGTATAATTTAATAGATTTCTTACTGCTTTAATTTAAACTTCAGTTTCACAAAATAGAGACACAGACATAATGATACCTCCAAACAATGCCTTTTTATGTATTCATTGTTGCATTAAAAACAAGTTTAAATACATAATAAGTGACCTCTAGTGGCTGAGTTAGCATTTTCTTCTCAAGTGAATCAATTTATGAACGTGTGGGTTTCTTTGGTGAATTTAACATCAGTCCAGTTAAGCTAGTGTCTCCTCCCAAAACAAAGCCAGGGAAATGTTAGCTCTGCTGGTAGCACAGTCAATCTGCAGGGGCAATCATGATGTAGACATGTGTTCAATAGAAAGAGAGGTCAGCCCCAGGCACTTGATTGCATTGTATCCTTTCCATTGATTTGTCTCATTTTAGAAAAGCGAGAGAGAAGTGAGAAGGCTTGAAGATACAAAACACGTCGTCTGGTGCAGCTGAGGGTGCATTGCAGTCTCAATACAGCTGTAACACGAGAAAAAGCTGACTGTACTTAACTCTGTTTTAATGGAATCTATACCTTTGTTTGTGTTCCGCTTTTGTAGCTGGGACAAACTTTGGACTTGTAGGTTTTTCAGAATTTATGCCATACGCCAGGGCTATTCAAATGGCTGCCGGGGGGCCAAATGCGGCCCACCAAGACATATGTTTTGACCCCTCCTTGGTATAACAGACCTTACTCAAACGGTGTTGTTTTTTTATCCATTAGCCTAAAAAAATATGTATTATTTGCCAGAGTCTGTTAGGACATTGGCAACAAAATGTGCTTTTTTGTACAATTTTGAAATAATTTTGTTGCTTTTGTTGTTGTTTTATGCTAAGTTGAACTTGGAGTTGCAATTGGAGATTTAAGATGTTTCGACTGCTGCCCAGCAAATAATTTCTGACAAAAACAAAACATTTTATTTAAGAACAGAAAGTTGAACTGTAAGTGATCCTAAAATCTGTCATTGAAAAATGTGGGAGAAACCTCAATGTTCCTGTTGTTTATCTGGTTATTTTTAAGGTTTTATTGTTGTATTTTATTAATTCCAATGAAAAGAGATTGCTAGTGAATAGTACTAATTCGAGATGTGTATGAATAATAAATGTAAAACACAGATTTGTAGTCCGACCCTCAGACCGTTGCCCTCCAAAAAATTGGCCCGCTTGTAAATATAATTGAAGAGCGCTGCCATATGCAATGAGGCTGGGCAAGAACTCAAATGTTTTCCCTTGGTGTGAGTGTCTATGGTGGTCTGTCACTCAACAAACACATTTTTAATATGAAAAGAGTTTACTCTATAATCTCACTGTTGTAGAAAGTTCAAAAAAAGAGCATTTATTGTATTAAGAGAGTATACTCGTCCTTAGCTGGTAAACGACTTTTCATTTAGTGCAAAGTCTAGTAGCTCTGTTTGAAATGTGTGTGTGAATGAGTTAGGGTAGTAGCACTTTAAATGTCCATCGTTTTTGTCATTGAATAATGTCAAAAGCATCAAATTCCACTTTCTAAAGTTCATTTATTTCTACTAAATTGTGGTCTTGGTAAAACAAAATAAAAAATCTCTTGACCGCCTATGACAGCTGTGTTTTGTTGCAATCTTATGAGTTAACATGCAGTTGTGCTAATCGCTAACGCTAAAAGCTTAATTTCACAAAACACTCTACATGTGGTGATGTGATTGGATACTTTTTATCTGCCAGTGTTTTATTTTTTTTTTTCATAGACTGTCTTTTGGCAGGGCAATATGGCCTAAAATGTTTATCACAATGTAAAAGAGAACATTTGCAAAACACTACAGTTGAATATATTCCTATGCTATAAGTGTTTATCATTGTTATTATAATAATGTGTTTCAGGCTATTTTAGTTAAAGTGCAAGGTCCTCTTTCAAACACCATGTTTTACGTCTTTCAGTATTTGTGTTTTAGCCTCTGCAGAGGCTCCGCTGTCTGGGCACAAGTTACTTTTGTTCAGGTTTTATTTAGAGATCAGATGAAAACTGCCAAGCGTTGCCAAGTCTGCATCTTCATAGTAACTTTGGGCTTCTTTATCTGGAAAATGACTTAAGAATTTTGATGTCAAGGGCTTTGATTTTTAGCTGTTTTTCAATTTGATTCACAAAAATATTCTCACTAATGACTGAAATATGGAGCATAAATTGTGTTGTTGTGCTTTATTAATCTCTGAAAAACTGGCAACACTGGGAATTAGTCACAACTTGTTTGGCATGGTTGCAAAATGAGCTGTGGTTCCACATGAAAATCGCGATATATGATATACATATGATATTGCCCTGCCTATTCTAACTTGTCAATTCAATTCAAACTATTGTATTATTGCTGGCACATAAAAAAGTACTGGGATAATTCAACACAGCATCTTCTTTACTGACACTGGAAGGCTAGTTTGTCAAACAAATAATTGATTACTAGACTGAATTAATTGTAAAAAAAAAAAAGTGAAGCTCATAGATTGAAGACTAATTCATTTGTAGGGGAATTAAAATGTTTTCTTGTCAACAAAAATGAGTGACTGATTAATTTACCATATTGCCTGTCCTAGTGAATAACAAAGACAACAAGCTACACTGACAAACTTATCATGTTGAACATTATCTGTACCACTAATTTATGTTAAAAGAATGTACATATTTTTGTCACGCACTCTCAAAGCGCGTTAGATATCTGAGATGGAGCTCCTATTGATGTTCTTTGAATGAAAAACCAACGCGAGGGATTGCATACAGCGATGGCGCATTTGAGGTGCGAGGCTGTTCACTGAAAACATCTATTTTTACCCTGTGGCTTGACTTGTATACACTGTTTGCATATATGAATCTACTTTACATAGTGACTGCGACAGTAAGTGAGACCCTGGCCCACACACAGAACGCCAGTGTGGGAGTGGAGCCTAGGATGCATCTCCAGCTCACTACATCATACCAGCGTTTTTTCAAAAAGCAATGTAATTCAGCCGGAACGCGGGTCTCTTTCTGCCAGGTCTTATCACGAGCCAGTAGTATAAAGCTGGAAATTCAGAGACATGGCGGAATGCAGTTCTTTTTGCAAAACAGTGCAAGCCAAATGCCACATAGACAACACAACTTTTTCATGTTTAATGTTTACCTAGGTTTCAATTTCCTTAGTAATGCATAAAGAACATAATGGCTAAGGTATGAGTGAGAATTAGGTGTAGGAATAGGTTATAGAAATGGTTTAAGGCAGTCTGTAATTTTACAGAGGGGTCTATAAACTGACAAATATGAAGCACCTGGAAATGCTAAAAATAAAAGGAAAGTTGAAATCTTTTATTTAGAATCAGTTCAATCATTCAGTTTTTCAAAATACCCCCAAAATTCAACAAAATTAATTACTTTTATATGGGCTGCGCTTAATCTTTTTTACATTAGTATTACAGGTCCCAAAATCTCTTGTATAGAAATAGCTTTAGTGTTAAAGAAGAATTGTCAATTTATACTACTCTGCATTATTACAAAGGAAAACTTAGGCCGACTTTAAAATTTTATGTTCTTTTGTGCAAAGTTTGTTCTCACTTATTAGGCAGTCCAACATTAATGAGGCCAAAACTACAAAGCCTTTGCTTCACAAAGAGTTCAGCCAATTGTTTGGCTCCAAAGGATGAAACCATTTTTGTTACGAAGAAACTATGGCGTATACAGATCAAGAATTCACATTTTGTTCATTGCAAAAACACAAAAATGATCTAAAACAGCTTAGAAAAAAAACAAGTCTATTGACTTCCTTTTCAAAACAACAGAACTGATAAGCTCCTCATTGTAAAATTTAACTTTAATAAGCCACATTTTTAAATATTACTATTTTCTGTTGTTGGAAAGTGTCTATTTGACACTTTTGAACCCTATGTTTTACCTGCAATCCTAATTTTTGAGTGATCGCAAGTAAATGCAGACAAGTGGTGGATAGGTGGTAGGTGAAGACAGGATTTTCTGAGCACTGAAGCATCAGCTGCAAGACAATACAAGATTACTCAAACATGCATGAATCCATACAAATACAGTGAGAATTAAATTGTAATCACATGAAGAAATTTTTTAGCAAATTGTGTAGAGAATTAGATCTAAAAGTAAGTCATAGAAAGAGTTAAAGTGTATTCATTTACTAGTTACTATAGTTTAAATGAAGTGAGTTTATAAACGTTGTCTTATAAACTAGTGTATGATCTGTGCTTCATATAACTGTTGTCAAAATGTATGATAAAACTTTACTTGTTGTACTGTTGTTTTTTTTACCACACAATTTTGTTGGTTTGAAATGATTCTTTAAATCGCATCATGAATGGGTTCCTCGTTGTCTACAGTCATATTCTATATTCTCACAAGCAGCCCACGGTCTCACACATTCCCCACAATGCAATGCACCAGCAATACTTCACTTCCCAGCTCGAGTGTACGATTGTGACACAAGATGGATGAAGAGATGGGGGCCTTTGTGCTACTGCTAGTTGATTCCCAGCCCCCCAGAGCTACAGGCAGGAGTCTACAGCTAATGATCCTTAGCAAATTAAAAAGTAGCAGCCCTGAAACCAAAGCAATCCTGTTCCATTCATCAGAAACGTGCCCATCTCCGGACCGGGCGGCACCAAAGCGACTTTAATCTGCTGTTTACTCATCCTTGTCTCCGCAGAGACTAGAGAAAAGGTTGCTTAACATGTTCATATCAATTTGTGGCATACTGTTTGAAGGAATAAACAGATGGATGTATTTTCTCCTTTTTTGCTGCAGGCGATGTCTGGTAATTTACATTTAACTTAAAGATACACTAATTATATGTCACCTCTGAGCCATTATGAGAATGTATCTTGCTCATACATTGTTCTACAGTTTATTCAGTACTAATGAAATAAACTAACATTGTTCAAATACAGTTTTTGCTGCAATGCAAAAGGGACTGGGTCACCAAAATGAACGTGATATGACAATGTTTCATGACAAAGTATACTGTTATTAATAGGAAAAACTGCCTTTTGCACATTTTATGGACTTATGACATCATCACATTTAAGAATGTTAGTGCACTTATTGAATCTAAGCAAAAAAAAAAAAAAAGTTTAGATATGTTTTGGACATTTCTATTCATTTACTTGTATTGTTTGAATTTTGTCATCTTTTTATGTGAAGATTCTTTACAAATGACTTCACAACTTGCTCACTCACCTCGGTGTTTCAATCAGCTTTATAGTTGCTGCATTTTAATGAAATACGGAGAATGTAATTTTGGAGTAAACATGAACATCTAATAGGAAAACACAGACAGATGTTCGAAGAGGGGCTTGGCTTTATCCCCTTATTTTTCTCGTCTCACCCCAGTGCACAAAAACCTCATCACTTGTACACGAGAACAAAGAGGTTTGAATTGATGAGTAAAATGTGCAAGTTTCTATAGACTTTGAAATATTGGACAGCTGTTACTTACAAATGATTGTCTTCACTGTACAGATGCCTGAGACTGTGTGTAATTGCCCGTTAACTGCTCTTGATTATTTATTTATTTATTTATTTTACATTTAAGAGGAATAACACACCACCACTGCACCTCATTATAACCTCAAACATAATGGTGCAGGACACGGCATGCTAACTCCAGGCTAGTGTTGCCACGACGCATTTTAAACATTTTAACTCTTAGGGAATAAACTCGAGACACAATACTATGTCAGACTTTCAGACATTATCAGTCAGTGCTTTAAATAGACCAGCAGTAACCAAACTCTGCCAACACTTTTTTTAACATTTATCATAACAATAGGAAATGTTGCCGACAGTAAAACCTTGAGCTACTAGCTGGATTGTTGTGAGCTTTGAATTCCAGACTGAAAAGACTCAGTTGTAAGGCTGTAGGAGGCATGGCAAACATTTTAAAACTAAAAAGTGTCTTTTTGATCTAACCATGTACACCCAATTAAAAAGAAACACAACATTTTAATTTTCAAAAATTCCTTAGAAAACCAGTACATTTTAAAAAACGGGTTAACATCATGATTTCAGTCCACAGTAAGCTAAAGACAGGTGAACAGATTTCTTGGTTTGGTTTGACTGATGTGAGAACAATAAAGAGTGCATTACAGGGTCGTTTATTCACACAAACTCATGTTTGAAACTCAGAGTTGACTTTTACTGCTGGTTAACTGTGCTCAAGTCTTCTCTTTAAAAGGCCACCAGAATGAAGCCAAAAACACGATGCCACGATTGTCACAACCAGAGAGGGATCAAGCTCCAAGCTGGACGGTGTTGTTTTGCTGTCGCCAGGGTGTTAGGAGTCAAAAGACCGCACATCTCTGTGACAGGATGACCCGCCACAAGGTCCACAGCCGAGACCGTTGGGACACACCACAGGCCAGTGTCGCCAGAACCATCTGTAATCGCCTCCACGCTGACGATATTCGACCATATCGGTCATTCATTGGATCAGTGCTTACCCCCCAACATTGCCGAGCTCGTGGTGCACTGCACATCGTAGTTGGACTTTGCAGAGGTGGTCCCAAGTCGCGTTCAGTGACGAAAAAATGTTCCAGTCCTTCAGAGCAGATGGTCGAGATTGAGTGTACAGAAGATCTGGGAGAGGCATGCTGAACCTTGTGTCTGCCAAGTGAACCGGTGGGGTGGTCCCAGTGTCACGATTTGGAGTCATGTCAGCAAATAACCAGACAGACCTGGTTTTTCATCAAAGGAAACCTCAATGGTCTCCGTTATCGAGATGAGATACTGAGGCCTGTGGTGCTCCCTTTTCTAGACCAAGTTGGGGCGGAAGCTCTGTTCCAGCACGACAATGCGCGACCCCATGTGACCCCAGCAATGAGCCCAGACTTACATCCCATTGAAAATGTCTGAGATCGTTTCTTTTTTCCTTGAGTGTATTTGACCCAAGCTGTGCTTGAAAAGATCAAAAATGCTAAGTTCAACAATTGAAACAAACAAAAAAAAAAACAATAGGAAACTAAGAATGCAGATTAGACCAATGATTTGGTCCCAGATCTTCAGTTAATGCACTTGTTTTTTTAATTGCGGTTTAATATAAATCCTTACTATTCAAATAAAAGGATTAGTCAGCTCATAAAAGTGTTGGTTGACTAAGGCTTTATGGACTAAAGACTACAGCACTACACAGCTGATGCATCTGAGTCCACACCGTAATCACAAAGCGCTGTGTTTCAGCCAAAAACTGGGAAGGCAAGCACTTTATAAAAGGCATTTATTTAGTCAATAAAACGACACAAAACTGGACAATGGAGGGAGTGATTATGAGGTTGTAAAATTGTCTAAACAAGAAAGTTTTGAGACTGGACTTGAAAAGATGAAGAGAGTCAATGTTGCGCAGGTCAGGAGGGAGAGAGTTCCAGAGCTGGGGAGGAGAGCAACTGAAGGATCTGACCCCCATGGTGACGAGACAGGCTGATGTGAGAGCTGGAGAGAAGAGGAGGAACGAAGAGAGCGAGAGGGAATGGAGATGTGGAGGAGGTCAGAGATGTAAGGTGGCGACAGGTTATGGTGTTGAGGAGAATTTTTAAGATGATTCTTTGTTTTATGGGGAGTCAGTGTAGTTGTTGGAGGATATGTGTGATGTGGTGGAATGATGGGATTTTGTGTAATCCAGCTGCTGGTAACAGTGGGAAATGTTCAAATGTTTTAAAGCAGCATGGCTATCCATTATTTAGTAATTTGTGATTGTTATACCAATAGTCAAAAAGTGCATTGTTTATGATGATTGTTTGTTTATAAATCCTTTTCATTTTTCAAATAAAAATGTCTTTAATAAGTATTGTTTTTATCTAAGTCTTGCCTACATAGTTTATCTATTGCCATACCACACTGATGCAGGCACAGCACAAAGGGTGAATAAAAATCTAAGTATGCACTTCCACGGGGACACTGTACCCTTTCCCACTTTTAGGAAGATGGGAGAGGCTCTCCCTGACAGGATAAAAATCTTATCTGGACTTGATCTTTTTAGGTCACTGTGAGTGTAGAAAATGATAGCTTTCACAAAATAGACTTGATTTGACTCTCGACAGTGCAGTCTCTCATGTCCAGTGCCGACCGATCTTAAGAGCATTTCTCATGGCCGGGTGGAGACACTCTCTGTCTGCTATTGGTCACGTCGGCTCAAGAGGGATAGGTTAAAGTGGAGGCCCCTTCGCTGGAGCATGTACCAGCTCTCCTCCCTGCCTCCGACTGCAATCTCGCACATGACTGGGCTCCAATTAAATGGGGATTCTCAGGTGTCACAGACGCTGAGGGCACTTCTGTGACTGCCTCAAAACACTTCCAACCGCTGTTTGGGTATTTCGCCCAGGAGAGAGAAAAAAAGATTCATTACACGACAGAGATAAAGTTTTGTTCACATCACATAAATATCAAAAGTCGCCCAAATCAAAACACTGTGATAATGATGGCAATCATTTACAGCCATGCTCTCTCTTCAATTTATTTTTCTTTGTATTTGGGAGCCTCAGTCATTGTGAAACAGCACCAAGTGAAAGTGACAGTAAAGCATATTTCAGAGAACACAGACTTCACAGCGAAAGTGTCTCCGGCGGGACATAATCTTCAGACCTGCATTTGCTGACAGCAGAGATCTGACCGGGATAGATAAATGACTTGTTTATGTATTCTAACACCGTGATTTGTGGGAGAAGATATGAGAGCAGCTCTTTTTCTGATGGCCTTGCCCTTTTTGACTTTGTAAAATGACAAGAAGTTAATCTAGTATGTTGCATTTGCATAATCGTTCATTCCTTTTTTGTTACAGTCTTTGGAAGATTTTTTGAACCAGACTTGGGGTATGCCCTTAACAGCAAAAAAATATAATGTTTTTCGGCAGCAACACATCTCAACACATTTAGAAAAAACACTGTAACGCTGCTGACATTCAGTGCACTGTTGCCTAGCTGTTACGTTTGGAATTTGGAATACTTGACGATGATTGGTGTTGGCTTTGACGAACTGTTTATGACTAAATTGTCTGTATTTGCTGCTTTTTAGGTAGAAACTGTTTTGTTTTGCATCTGTCTGTTTAATTTAATTATAATAGATAATTAGACCACCTGAGGGCCATGTTTTGGCCACAGGCTCTGATCTCAACAGGAGACTTTTCTTCCTGCTTTATTCAATGATATACTGTTGTGGATCAACTCAAGAAACGGAAAAAATAGTCTTCTATAAGGTTATAAGTTCAGAGTTCATGTACAATAATTATTAACACTAAAGCACATTAAAATGCAAAAATAAAACTATGATAGCAGTTCTCACTAATCCCTTTGTTAACAAAATGTGGTATTCGTATTATGTTGAAATAATTGTATCTTGAGGAAGCATGTTAGGTCTTTTTACACCTTACTGTCAGAAGGACTTGGTTTGCTTTTGGCTTTTCTGCTATGTTCTGTATTGATAGCAAGTAATCATATAGTGAATTAATAATTCTATGCAATTTCCATGACTTTCATAACACATCTTTGTCCATTTACACATTTATACATTTGCAAATGAAAAGAGCACCTCCATTACCCCGCAGTGCTTTTCCACAAACCAAAGCTTTTCACGCTCACATTAGATCTACATGCCTGGCCTAATAAACATTGCCACCTACTGCCAGGCTTTACTAACTGGCGCACTAAAGACTCTTTGAAACCTC
The DNA here is from genome assembly GCA_038363315.1 of Mugilogobius chulae. NCBI lineage: Eukaryota > Metazoa > Chordata > Actinopteri > Gobiiformes > Gobiidae > Mugilogobius > Mugilogobius chulae. The sequence goes on along the minus strand of CM076395.1, from coordinate 36,809,122 downwards.
TTTCTCTGTGACATTACTGACTGACATTTCCTCTCACTGTCACAAGCAAATGGATCTTTTAATTGACCCGGAGAAATGTCAGACATGGAGCTTTGGGAGTACAAATCCTGTTAACGCTTCTCAGATACGTGTCCCTTTTCATCGGGCAGCCCATCAAAAATACCTGTGCATATTTTGCCAACTTTTGCTTTCAATACCATCTCTTTCTTCAAGCATCGCTGCAAGAATTATGGTGCTTTTGTGACGGACTTGTCATTGTTGCATGCTTCATTTTATGTTGTATTTTTGTATTATTGATATCATGTTGTACATGAAACTGGGTGAAGTTCCTATAATTTGTTAATTTTGTTCACTGCAGGACAATAACATTATTTCCTATTCAGGTTAGGAAAGTCAGAGTATTTTATTCTAATGATGACTTATAAATGTTGCTTTTAAGGAAGGATACAAACTGATATATCTCTGTATTCATCCAGTCTCTGTTATAGAGTTGAATCAGGAATTTTCTACTGCCATTTTGACACCTTGAGTCTGGAAAGACATTTTGAAATTCACTTAAAAAAAAAAAAAAAAAAAAAACCCCCGAAAGAAATAAAGAAAAAAGACAACACATTTTCTCTCTCAAGTCTGTAAAAAAATGTGGTCTAGTCAACACTTCTCCTTTGCTAAAAATCCATCCCATCTCACATTTGTAGCCTAAAGGTGCTCACACACCGAATGTGACCACGCAGACACGTTCAAATCTATGTCAATGAGTAGGCGCGTTTTTTGCACGACCAGAGCGACGCGGTGCATCCACCGCAACCGGCGAGAAAACGAAACAGGCGAACGGGAGCCCATGCGCAACCAACTGTGAAGAGCAGAGTGACTGTCACTCAAAGCGACCAGTACTACAACTTTAACATGATCAGGCTTCTCAGTTATTAAATTATTCTGGCGACACAGTGGCCAAGTGGTTAGCGCTCTGGCCTCATAGCAAGAAGGTCCTGGGTTCGACCTCCGGGCCGCCCAGGGCCTTTCTATGTGGACTTTGCATGTTCTCCCCGTGTCTGCGTAGGTTTCCTCCGGGTACTCCGGTTTCCTCCTACAACTAAAAACATGTCCATTAATGCCTCTCCTGACCCCTAACCCGGGCTCCTCTGCAAAAGAGATTCTGAATCTCAGTGGACTTCCCTGGTTAAATAAAGTAGGATGGCGATATATCGTATTGATATCGTATGGCGATATCTACGATATTGTGAGATATCGGTATCGGTCGATATCGAATCGACGGCCGATATTTGGCGCCGATATTTTAGGGGAGGTTCTCCAGTCTCTCTGTGGGCATATACCAGCCTCAATTTGACCTAAAGCTTCATATTTGCAATTTTGAACAGACTAAAGAAACAAGTATATAAAAAACAATTAAGCTGAATTAGTCATTTTATTATAATAAATCACAAATATTTTTTTTTCTCAGATTATTATATTTGTTTGTAAGTTTTTGATCTTGTGAGTTGTGCTGTGGATTTTAAAGCAGAACCAACAACTTCAGCAGTAGAGCTCCCCTACAGTTCTCTTCTGTAAATACAGCATCAGACCTACACATAACTTTTTCCTTATGCAATTTTTGTATCAATTTTTAATTATTTCAAATAAGGCAAAGAAAAGTACATTAAAAATATTTCACACTGTCAAATGTAAAAATAAAAGAGCCAGTGTTTATCAGAAGAGCTGTCAGATTATAAGTGCAGGTTTTCCAGCAGGAGGCGCAGAGAGCAGATGTTTGCTTAAAATGTGAAGAAATACATTTGTAACCATCACACAAACTAACAAAGACATTTAACAAAGCCAAAATGTCCCTTAGATCTGTTTTAAATATATCTATCGGTATCGGCAGTTATCGGTTATCGCCAGAGCAGAGGCAATTATCGTTATCGGTATCGGCCCCAAAATTTCATATCGGCCATCCCTAAATAAAGGTAAATTAAATTATTCTAATCAAAAGCTGCACAAACAAAAAATACAGAACATGTTTGACTGGGACTTATTCTGGGCTCGACAAAGGAAAAAAAAACTTAGTCAGGATTCGCTCGTTTGCGCATCTTGTACTGTCATGACTATAATTCATGTACTCCTGTTCTGGCAAAAAAAAAGGCTATTTATTATAAAGACAGCAAATGAACTTTATGTTCACAGCAAAATGAATGTGCTGTACGCAATAACAATAGCCTATTGATTCGTCTGAACAAATAATATACTGTCACGTCACAAGCCTTTCCAGTGTGCTGTGCGTATTAGTAGAATTGGACTAGATGCGGAATCCTGTAACCTAGCCAGCCAATGGTTATCTCGCATATTTGTGAATTACAAACACAAGATGAACCATCTGGCTTTCAGCCGCCCGATTGGTTTGGGAGTCGAACCAGCGGTGTTTCTGTGGTTTAAGACGGCTGTTAGCGCCCCGCGCCACCGAGTCACTTTCAAGCTGAACACAGATGGCGGCTCTCGTGGATGTACGTGTTTGCTTCTTTTGATGCGGTTTTAGCAGAAATTTACGTAGTAATTTCTTTTTGAAAGAAGAGCAGTATGTGTGACGTAAACTTGTTCTATCTCACGCGTACATTGGATACGTAATTGGCTAAGCTCAAATAAGGTAGGCCCCACACCCAATCAGCTCGAAGTATTTCACTAAACGCCCCACCTTTTCTTGAACGCTTTCAGCGAGTAAAGTCCCAGATGGATATAGTGAGAACTCAGATAGGAGTTCAACACATATCCATCTGGTGTGAGCCAGGTTAGGAATCCTGGTTATGAATCTCACAAGTCAAATTCACACCTGAGTCCTGTGCGCTATTCACTCAACCACTTGACAGCAGACAGTAACTTTTTTTCTACATGAGTCACAGATACAGTAGCTGCTCGAAATCTGCCGCAGTTAATGTTTGAAAGCTAGAAGTTGGTCGCGCGTGAAATGCGACCAATTTCAAATGATCAAGCGGCAATTGCCTCGCGTCTAGCTCGAACTGGCGTCTCCGGTGTGCAAGCACCTTAATAAATCTAGACAACTATATAATTGCACAGGTACACTGTGGCTTAACTTGTCACAAAAAAGGACACTCTGAAAGTGCTCAGTTTTAGCACATTGCTGTCTTAAAATCTGGGGGAGTGTGCAATATCCACCAGGGCTATTGTCTGTACACTGTTCATTTCTCTATTATAAACCGTCTCCAAAGGCCTTTTAGAAAATGTATCAGTACATACTGTGAGTGTTTTTGTTCAGTGTGTCTTCCAGACTTTATACATTCCAAACATTTTGTGTCTAGCATAGAAATGTATCTGGGTAAATGCTCATTTTAAAAAACCTTTTTAGCTTGTGCTTTTGACTATACAATGTTTAAAATGCTGGAGTTCGGTCTCAGAAGAAAGGCAAGCGCTCAGTGGAGAAACATTAGCCCCAGGGCACACAGGAGAGCTTGTTAAACAGGAGCTTGGAAAGATAATGGAAGCTTCTCACCGTCTTCTAAAAGTTGCCAGAAAAAAAAATTAGAAGAATAGAGGCAATACAGCAAAGTCCAGTGTAAGCTTAGGCCCGACTTTTAGCCTTGTCCTGGAGCGGCATTTGGACTGTGTGACCAGAGATTGGGGGAGCTCATTGTAGTTCTTTGGAGTATAGATTGGAAAGCCTAAAAGGTGAGAGTTGCTGGACAGGAGGTAATGGGGTGGACACAATGAGGTAGACACTGTTCAGCCAATATTGAAACACAATTCATTAAGCTATTGAACTTTAGTTAAAACACCTAAACTTTGAATTAAGTTGTTTTGTGCGTTTACGCTTGTCGATTGATTATTTTATATTATTTTTTGTTGCATACTTTGTGGCTAGAATAAATTGGGCAAGTAAAATACAGTGGCAAAAAGGCAGCCTACATGTTTAGATCAAAAGAAGTATTTAGATAGCCACCGATTGGGGACAACTTGCACAATGAAAAAAATCTGTAGTTTTCGTCATTTTTACAATTTAACTGTGAAAAAATCCAAACTAAACCAATCAGATTTAGAATGTCTTACGCGGGGATCCCACTACATGCATCTGCGCTCCGCCCCAGTCCGCCTCCGAAAGTTGCCGCAGACCCCTCGCCCACTGTCTCCGCTCCAGTCCGCTCCGCAGGGCTGCGTTGCCCCGAGGAGTTCAAGAAGAGCATGCGCCAAAAACACGAGTTTGTGAAATAAAAGTCCTCGTTGAAGGTCAAATAACTATATCAGGAGTACAGACGACTCATGTGTTTCACGTGTTCACAACAGAAGGACGTGTTTTCTTCCTCCACGGAGGGTAAAGAGGCTGTTACGAGCACGAACGCAATAACGTTGTCCTGTTTATGTGTCAGTGACATATTATGTAGTTAACATTGTGCTGTGTCCAAATATCAAAGAAACTTTATGTAAAACTACGAACTTTTCGTTATCTGATCAAATCAAAGTACATGCGGAGTGATTTTACTTCGTGATTTTTACTACGTGCGGAGTGATTTTACGTAAATCCGGACATAGTTCACTTTCTTTTTCCTGTTTGGTGCGTTTTGATTGGCGGAGATTGACTTGGCCGGACCTGGCCGGACTCAAGCGGAGAAGAAAATAGCCTTGATGCGTATTTTGGTCGTACGGCGACGGAGCTGAGCGGAGCCCTGCGCAGCGCATACGGAGGATGTGGAACGGTCTTCATTCATTAAAACAGCTGCGCAGTTGATCCGGCAGTCAGAACGGAGCGGAGCGGAGCGGAGATGCATGTAGTGGGATAAGCCCGTTATGTCCTATTCGCACCATTATGGACTTCAACTGATTTTTTTGTCCTGGACTAATCATCCATGTCAAAATGTCTGTAAAACGTTCTCCAAATTTTACCTTCTGTAGTTCACCAAACTGTCCTCTTGTATTCTACTCCATTGCAAATGTGCTGTCTTTGTTTTCAATACTTGAACTGTACATAAATGAAAAATGATCTGCGACCTATTTTACTTTCAGATTTGAACCAAATTATTATTACAGTTCGCCATGATCATTCTCCAAAGAAATTGTGTGTTGTTGTTTTTTTTTTCTATCCTTAAAAGGCTAAAAAAAAAACAACAACAACGAACTGACCAGAAGAAGTAATAGCAATGAAAGGTTGAAAGATAGTATTTGGGGAAACTTGTAAAGAGCGCTGGATGTTTGGACTTTATCAGTGTAAATGGAAAATCTCCGTGTGAATGCCTGTAAAAAAAAATCAAGACGTCATGGTGTAATTCAGAGAGGTAGTTTTTACATACCTTGTTAAATATTATCCTTTGCGAATAGAGCTTTATAAGACGTATGCAAAAAGTCTGTTAACACATGTCTGCGATTCAATTTTGTTTTCCAATTTTGCTTGTATTGCACATTGAACATTTAATTGGAGTAGTGCTCTGCTGGGTATTTCCAGGGATTAATTTGTCCATTCTTGGCCGAGTGAATGTGTACTTGACCAATTTAATTGAATTCCTTATGCTTTATACACAGCTATTAGCCAGTGAAGAAAGTCTGATTGGTTAACTCGAGCCTGCAGCCCAGTGCCACCTCTTTGCCTTCCACTCACTAGCTAGTGTTATACAAATAAATATATTAAAACGGGAGACTTTAGTGGTATTGATTCTTTTGCTTATTTTATTTCAGCATAAATTGACTGTCAAGCAAAATAGGCTTCTTTGTTTTAGCTTGGTTTAACAAAACAGTTGAGATAATTTAAGCATGTAAATTCAAGCAGCACTGGGATTAGTCTAGTTTATTTATTTGTCTTAATATAAAGACGCAGCGTTTTGCAAAAGACCATAATAAGGACAAAATGCTTGCTAAAACGAAGTGCATGGTAATTGGTGTACAGAGACACAGAGATAAGAGGTGAATGCCACATTAAAGAGCCATATTTCAAGTGAACAGTGCTTCCAAACGAGGTAGACTAAATGCCGTTGTATTTATAACCGTCATTTAATATAGAAAGCACATTGGCTGCTTCTTTTTTAAATGACTGCAAGAAAGAAGACATAATACATGAGAGTTGTAATAAAACAGGAATATTTTTTGTGAAAAGCCTGTTTTACAAAAAATGGGCTTACAATAATGATAATTTGTCAAGCCAATGACCCTCCACCACTTGTTCGAGTTTGAATATGGCCCTTGTGGAAAAATAAATTCCTATTCCTGACCTACACAGACAAACTTTACAATGGAGTTGAAAATATTTGCCCAAACGTCAACAAGGATTCTAGATGGCTAATTGTTATATAGCCTGTTTTTATTTAAGTAAAGAAATGTGGCAAAATTATTGGCCAATTTTCAGTTAAAAATAGCTTACTCAAAAACCATATAAGATATCCAAACTCTCCTCTGTAATGAATAAAAGGAAGCATAAAATATAAACGAGTCCAAAGCATTTTTTACATTTGCGTGCCAAACATGTGCAATGTAGAGTTTTTGCACACATAAGGCTTCACTTATACATATAGAAACATAACATAATGAAAAATATATAATAAAGACATTATTGTAGTAAGTGTAGTAAGAAATTGTGTAATTTGTCTAACAAATATCTTTAAAGGTTGTATGGAGTATTTCCAAAAGAAAGACAAATGCAGCAACTGCTGTTTTTCAAGTGATGCATACGTGCATATGTACTGCTAACTAGGCCATTGAGCTAGTTAAGAGCATAGATCTATAGTTAACAAAGTACCTTGTTTTCTATCAGCCCATGTCTTAGTGGCTTCACCATGTCCACAGTTTTATATATTTTCATAATTCTTTTTTGTTTGTCGTAAGTGCAAGGTTGTTACAAATCTATATAACTACTTTTAACTAAATCTGACAACAAACTTTTTTTTTTTAATGTTCACCTGTAATGTCTTGCTTTCATTGGTTAGTTGGTCCTTTAATTCATTTTTTTCTTTTTGTAACTTTCTTCAAACAATCAGATAAAGATAAAAATTCTTGTTCTAAGCCTCACCACAGAATATGCCTATGGACTGTGATATTTTGTGCTTGACCAGGATCTGCAGAGACAGTCCACCCTGACATTAGAAAAGTGCTCTCAGATTCACGCTCTGAAACCTTTATGTCTCACTATATATTTTACATAACAAAAGGCTGACTTTGCTCTTGCCTTCCTCAAAGCAGATGGGAAAGTCAGACTCGAAAATGAAAATCTTTCTTGGCCTTTCATATGTATATCTTTTGAATCAAGGTTGTTTGAGGACTTCTAACTGCCTTGGATAGACACATAGTGATGAATGCGACACAATTAGCAATATGATGTAATTTTTGGTATTGTTCTGTCTTTTTAATATTCAATGTACCATCAGCTGGGAGTAAAAATGGGACAATAGATCAACCTAGGAACTTTTGAGCTTGCTTTTAGTGCAACCATTAAAGTATCTGTTATCATGAACTGTGCCGTAGCATCACTGTAACATTCTGAAATAAGGCATTCAAGTTGTTGCTAGACTTGAACACAAGAACTTGTGATCCGTTTCTTAAGACAATGATTCTGAATGTGACTGCAGGTTCAAACTGGGGGACTTAAACTCATGGATCAAAGATTTGAACATTCAAAGCTGAAAGTGGCTGGAGTCAAATTTAAAAAGACTAAGCCTGACTTTTATACTAAAATAACTTAAAATCAATAAATAATGTCCTGTCTGTTCACCAAAATTCGCAAAGTTTGTTTGTTGTCAGCTTAAAATGGTCTCATATCATCAATGGTCAACCATATAGCCACCTTCCTTCCTTCCTTTTCCACCTTCCAAAGCAATCAAAGTGTTTAACAATCAAAGATCCACTCACTCAGTGTAGGCAGACACTGAGGCAATGTGGTCTTGCCCAAGGACGCTCTTGTCATCCCCCTTTGACATCTGGTGTTCCAGCGATCTCCCATCCAAGAACTAACCAAGCCCAGCTAAAGCAGGGCTGGTCAACAATTTGGACACTCAGAATGCATTAGGAAAGTAAGCAAAACATGGTGACTGAAGTATGAAATGTTTTGTATTATCAAAAGCAAAAATCCAGGATAGAACCTTTAAATGTATGTTATTTTTGTCGACAGAGGTGCTTTTCTTGAGTAAGCTAAATGGTTATTTTTAAACTTAAAACTTTAAGAATTTGGAATTGGATACTAAGAAATGCTTTTGCAAAGACCTTCAACCTCTTGTTCAGTCAAACATTGTAAAGTTTTGCGAGTGTAGGAGTTACTTTTAACAAAACCGCCTAAGTCACGTCCACCTGTTTGTTTCCATTGACTATTGCAATTGTTGGCGTCAGAAAACAAGTCAACACCTGCTTAAACCTCTTCAAAACAAACAGCGCGGGAGTGAGAGAACACATCTGCCGACATATCCGTCCACAGCTTGTCGGCCAGCGCAGGTGTCAAGCCAGTGTTTCCACGGGCTGTACCGCCTTTCCTCTGGGGAACCGGCCAGACAGCTTCAATGGGCTGTCACACTTCTCCAGCTTTCCTCATGCGCTTCATTTTCCAAACGCTTTCTCTCTGACAGCTATCAAAACATTTCTCCCACTGTGTTCCTTTAATTGGTCAACTGCTGTTCATAGCAGAAAGTGGGAAATGCAAACTTACAAAATGAGTTCTAGTTCTCTAATTGACCAGAAGTAGCATTGTAAATCCAGCAGCTTAGCAGTGGATAAGTTTGACAGTGCCTATGATCTAGTGCTTTTGGTTAAACCTTTCATATTGACTCAGGGGATCATGGTGCTTAGGTGTAATGATCAGTGATAAGGGAAAATACTTTCTCATTGCCAGCACTAAGTCTGCTGGGTTTTACTGATATAATTGTATCAAAACTGTGTTAATCACATATAATCTTTTAGTTATTATTGGCACCATGTTTGAATAGATTCTATAGAGCTCCTGCAGCTGACGTCACACTATCCCAGCACGCACCACATATTCTCGGGCCGGCAGGGACGATACCATTAGAACAGCGGCGAACGGGAAACATTATTGGAGTTTTACAGAATATGGATTATTTTTGCTCACTCAAACTTGTAAATGGGGATGTCAAGATTAACCGGTTTTTCAATAATCGTGAATATTTTCCCCCACGGTAGGTTATTCGTTAGAGATCGACCGATATGGGTTTTTGGGTGGCCGATGCCGATGACGATTTTTACGCGACTTGACCAGCCGATGCCGATTTCAGGGGCCGATATGCAATTCTGCATGTTGTTTTCACCCTTTTGATGACAGTGTGTTGTTTTCCCGAGTGTTGCCAACAGCACGACGAAAGGAAAGCACGTGCATGTGTTCTTGTAAACAAACACCCGGTGATGGCTTCTACAGAGGACTTGCAAGCAAAAGTTCGAAAAATTATTGCCGCTAAGCGTTATTGCAGAAATATACAAGTATGTTGAGAGAGAAAAGAATCTTACCATGTTTTTCTCCCCGTTTTACTTTGGTGCTGAGGCGCTTAGTGCTCCTCCCCCACTCTAGTGTGTGTAGGGGTCCTTCTGGCTATGGCTGCCCAGGTGGTGTCTGATGAAAAACTGACTTTTTCTTTACGATAATTAATGTTTTCTAGTTTCTTTCATTACAAAAATGTGAAACTGAATAACTAAAAAGAAATTAAATAAAAATTAAAAAAAATTTAAAATCGGCCTTCAAGACCAAAATTGAAGCCGATGGCCGATATAATAAAATGTGCTGATATCGGCCCGATATATCGGCCGACCGATATATCGGTCTATCTCTATTATTCGTAGACTTTTTACAACTCACGGTAAACCGCAATCACGTCTTTTACGTCTTCTGTGACGTGCGTGGGCAGCGTGAGGCAGAGAACGGCGTGTGTCGTCAACTCACCGCTAAGGCTGCTGAAGTTAGCGCTTCAGGAGTTGTATCCATCCAAAGAATCAAGTCCGGGGTTGTTTTTTAGATGATCAGTGCATTGTACTGAAGAGTGTCCAATACACAAAACGTGTCATTGAAAAGCGCTAACACATCCAACATGATCCAGCATCTTCGATACGATCATCTCTCGCTGTTGGTCCAAGTAAAGGTAAAGAAACAACGTAAATCCTTTAAACGAAGCGCTCCAGAGAGAGTCACACAGCTCACGGCAAAAATAAACAGTATTTATGTTTCATTTGACATAAACTCTGATCTGAAAGTAAAACTAAAGCAGAGACGCTGCAGACGTCAGTGACGACACGCTGGGAAAACAAAACGTGTGGACGACGTCACCTCCGTGAGTCACGTGACAGATATCACACATAATATATTATTAGTTAGTAATGGATCTCTTCTTGTAAGTATATTGAGAATATTAAAGCAATCATTAAAGGGACAATAATGTAAAAAAAAATGCTTGAATAATAATTTGTTTAAACATAATTTTTTTTTTTTCAAAGGATAAGCAATAATTTTAAAATAATTGCATTTATTATTTTTATTTTAGGTTACATCATATTATAATACAATCAGTGTATTGTCACTGTCAGCAAATCAAATACCAATAATTTTAAATATATATGTATATATATTTTCTTTATGCCGATAATCGTGAATAATCGCAAAATCGTGATTATTCCTTTTGCTATAATCGTGATTCTAAAATTTGATATCGTGACATCCCTACTTGTAAATGATCAAAAACAAAAGAAAGCCAGTCCATTTTCGCAAACTGAAAGATCGCCATTTTGATGAAAAAAGTGGATTTTTGCAGCTAAAAGTGAGTCAAGCTTGTTCATTAGGCTACAGATGTATTGATTAGTATTTTAATCTGGTTAATTATTTAACTATTGTCTTAAAACAATTCAAAATCTATATTCCAATTGTACTGGCGATCCCATTTATCTTCTGTCACGTACTAAAACTTCATAAGATGGAGCACACGGTTTTATAATATGTCTCAAGATCAGATTGTTTAAGTGGTCTGTATGAGTAAACGTTTTATGTACAAGGATTTATAGTAAAGTATATTTCACACAAAGATCATTAGGGAAGCGTTTTAATGATAAAGAAAGGTGAATTTAGTTCTATTATACGAATTTTTTAAGGTTTGTGAAGTATGTTTGGAACATCTTCAAAAAATACTTTTGCAACACAAAGACGGAAATTGTTTTTTGAGTTGCTTGTCCTGTCACTGCATGACTAATAGCACCATATTTTATCTGAAAAGTTGTTATTTTTAAAATGCTAAATAATCCCAAGCTCGCCAGTGTGTTTTTGTCTCTTCTCCAAACACATACATTTGTCTTGATCTTGATCTTCACTTTGTATAAGTGCTCACTCATTCTTGATGTCATGTTTAAGTCGATAAAAAAAGTGATTGAAAATGCTTTGAAGATGCAGAATAAACGTAGTCGTTGGTATCTGAAGTATTAATGTCACACTTTATTTGCATAATCAATGCCTTTGAGTTCTTTAAAGTTATTGGCAATCTCTTTTCAACCAAGGACATGCACAATACACAAACTCTACCACGCCTGGTTCAAATGTGGGAAATATGTGTGCCTGCTCACTGTTTCTGTCCACTGTTTCTTGACATGTTGCCCCCTGTGCCACTGGAGGTCAGATTTCACCAGCAAGTCAGTGAAAAAAGTCTTAACCCTATAAGGAGCTTCTGACATTGCAATTTTTTCAGTTGCCAATAAAATGGCCCTCTAACGCACATTTTAATATATATATCATCACATTACAATATTGATGTCATTGTGAAGTGTGTAATCATCATGCTTTCTTGTGAGATGGTCATTATTGGTGATGGTCAGAAGGAAGCACTGAGTCAAGTAATTCTGTGGATATAGTGATTTGTCTTTTACACTGAGGGATTGGAAAATGTGGACTGCATATAGAAGTTTGCAGTGATGGAAGCTCTAGTGCTGTGGACTTTCCATAAGAGATGGTCTTCAACCTGGCCCCAGCGTCAAACTAGCAAATAGATATGTAAATGGCAGCATAACAGCATCTTGCTGTGGTAGGTAAGTTTTAGATAGAATAGTCACAAGGTTAGAAGCTTTCTTCACTATCTAGTGAGAAGTGAGAAGAAGGTCAGAGTCCAGATACTTTGTGATGGCAACTACTGGAACCCTTATTCCACCCAGAACCAGAGGAGCAGCCTGTGTAGGTGTTTTTCAAGCAGATTTGGAGCTCAGTAGACTTGTTCTTATTTAGCTGCATGCCATTTTTTCTGCTCACTGCTGTCTCTAATGCAATACTTTGGTCATTGTTCATTTCCTACGAAACGACCTCTGAAAATGTTTCTCACATAGAGAGGATCAGAAGATATTGCTAGACGAACTAACACTGTGGAAGACATAAGCCCATGTACATTTCATTGTCCTCAGTCCTGTGTGCTCTTCATTTAATATAGCTACGCAGTCAGGTCAATAATTGTGGGACTGGGCTAGTCTGTATTAGTTTATGTTCTACTCGATCAAATGCTATTGACATATAAGTACAGAAAAACAAATCAATCCTAACCATTACAGGCTGTTTGGCTGTTTGGTAGACTTGTTGGAAAAAAAGGTTTACAAATGGGGACAAATCACTCACAATGATACAATTTTGAGAGATGAAATAGAAGCAGAAAATTGTTAAAAGCCAATTTTGTTTGACATAACACCTTTGAAAGAATTCTCCTGACTCAGCACTTTTGAAACTGGAAAGCTGTTGTCATTGAAACTAGCCAAAGCTCACACAGGATAAGGAAGACACGACACATACCTTAATACCTTAATTAAATTTTCACTATATCTTTCAACAGCATCTGGCAGCATCAGAAGATAGCTGCTTCACTTTGCTGTTACTGTGCAGGTTCGACTGTGAGGGTTGCCAACTATTTTCTTGGCACAGATATATACTAATTCATAATGCTTGGCTTCCGCTGTTGTTGAGACTTGTACACATACAATAAATCGGGAAACAATGCACTTTAACAAGATTCTTTGACACGTATAAAGCAGTTCAATTTGTTCCATATTAGAAGAGATTGTTCCTACGCACTGTACGTCAACTGTAGATGTATATTGGATCACTGAATCAGTTGGAAGTGTTTTTCTGTGTGTTTAAGAATATGCCAAGGTTTATAAGGCAAAGACATAACACTTTATCTTAATAAGAGTTTATGCAGTTGGTATAATTAATGTTAGTATTGGTGGCAAGTAAAGGAGTGACTTTTATTATGGATGTTTCAAAAGCTCTAAAATTCATTGGAAACATGCTTCTTTGCTTCTCTGTAAACTTGATTTGTCAGCTGCTTGTCTCTATAGAAATGTTCTTATGCTGCATTCCAGGCAGCTGGGAGTCGGATATTTCCCTCTTGAACAGTATGAGTTTCGACTTCACAGCTTTCCAACTGAATCATCTTGTGTGTAAGCAATGTGACTAAAGTTTAGCCGTAAGCAGGAAAACAACACACACAAAAAAATCTTTCTTCAATGAATGCAGAATGTTTTGATATATCTTCACATTTACGTCGCACCTGAATGTTATTATTACCTGTAACGCAAATGACAATTAATGCAACAATAAAATGCAAAAAGACACTTCTTATACATTTCAATAAAACAACTCTTAACATAAAATGTTCTCTTTATTAGATGATAAATGGTCATTTCCTTCAGATAAGTGCACAGTCTTACACTAGTTCTGATAAAGGCCAAGCTTATTCTAAATCTTTTCAGGAAAGGTCAGATTTTTTTCCTTTTTCTGCAGTTTTTTGAATTGATACTTCTTCAAATGTGTATCTAGTTTTGGTCTCCTTTATAGGGGATCTATTACGTAAAATTCACTTTTTGAGTTTTTATCACCATTAGCAGTGTTCTCTCATCATTTGTTTACCCATAGTTGTGTTTGAATAAATACATGCATGTTTGAATAATCTTTTATTATCATCTGTACTTCAAAGTTTTTTTTCTTTGTTTTTCCCATCCCTTTATAACAGTGCACATTGACCAACTATAACATGCCAGAATTAGCCAAGAGGCTAGTTTTCATCTGTTGTCTGTTGCCTGGTGTGGAGGTGCTAACACAATTTCTGTTTTCACGTACCACCTATCTCTGCCCACTTAGTTTTATTTACTTGCAATTACAAAAAAATTTAATAAATAAATAAATAATCTGATTCCAAATACAACATATGGGTTCAAAAATGGCACATAAAATTAGTAATTTAAAAGTTGCTGCTATTTAAGGTCACATTTGCAGCGAAGAAGAGGGGCTTATCAATTCTGCAGTTTTAAGCCAATGCAAATTTATTATGAACAAACTATAAATTATCGGTCTATATACTGTGTGTTCTAGTTTATTTCTTAATATGAGGAAACAAGACAATAGTTCTCCTTTAAGCTGATAACTGACTGGATATGGTAATAATCTCTCCTCACTACTTTGTGCACACCTTTAATCAAATTCTAAGTGTCGCCACAGTTGGTCTTGCCCTTTTAGAAGAAGCTGATATTCCTGAACTTGAGTAAGGGATCTGCTTTCTCAAGCCGTCTGAATGGATGAGGGACAAAGTCACCTTTAATTCCCTCTTAACTGTACTTACAGCTAATTACCATCTTAGATTGACAGAAATTAATTTTTGAAAAGACCTTTGAAGTATTCCCAGTGAAGCAGTGGCGCCTTTATACTCAATGTGATTGCTTCGGCGCCTGGATGAAGTCCTCTGCTTGTGTCTGATGAATAACTGTCACTGCGGAGCCGAGCATTAAATCAAATCAGGGAGACTTCCACTTATTACAATGCAGAGGCAAAATTAAAGTCCATGGCTGCGCTACAGTCTGCTTTCTCTCTCTCCTCTCTTTTTCATCTGATATTCTCATGCTTTCGGGTCACTTGCTGATCATTTTCCTCATTATTTGTTGCCCAATTCCTGTTCTTTGTAAAAGGCCAGCTGCATGTGCTTTCAGAGAGGCCTAGTTACTGATAATTGCCATTAAAGACCTGGTTGGCACAGAGTTTAAAGTGGTTGTTTCATGTGCTGTGAAAATAGAGCAAAAGTAGAGTTTCAAAAGAGTTCCCACTTCAGTAATCTGCTGTGGAAGCTATTTTTAAACTTTTGTTATGCCTATGTAATGTTGACCAAAAGCTCTTTTTAAAGGCTGACCTGGTCAAAAGTGGACTGTAACACACATCATTAAACACATTGACAAACATGTTTATAAACAACTTAAATTATCATGCCTCATTAGGTACTACATAAATTACCTCTGCCCATGGTTCGATTTTCTTCTCAGCAAATATTCACAACGACATCAGGACCAGGGAGGTACAGTAAGATGTCCTTAAAGTTGCTTTCATAGATCTGTTATGTCTGGAGACAGTATTGCTAGCTTGGAGATGTTGCAAATCCGCCGCAGTGGCCACACATCTACAGCTTTAAGAATAATCAAATCTTGTGGCAATTCTGACCTATTCCCATTTCAAAAGATTTTAGTTTCGTATAAAACAGATTTTTAGCTTTAGCTTCGTCTACCACTGCTCGCTCTATAATTCCACTGTGATTGGTCAAAACGATCAGGCACACACTTTTGGCTCCACTTGGCTCAAGCTTGTGCTGCTCAACATGCAAAGAATCCTGGGGGAAGCAACACTGCGCATGTCCGATACCCTGTGGAGTACCTACCATGGATCTATTATAATAATCTGGCTACGACTTTGCTAGCTTGTAGCTGTTGTAAATAAGCTGCAGTGGCTGTTCCATCTGTACCGCAGTGGAAAAATACCTCTACAGGCTGGAAAGCATTTTTTCCCCGAGAGCATAATGCAAACACAAACTGCTCGTGTACGGCAGAAGCAGCATCTACAGCTTTAAGAACGGTCGGATGTAGTGGCAATTCTTACATATTTTCACATAATAAACTTAATTTTTGGTTCAAAGGGTTTTAGCTTCGGCTACAGCTGCTTGTTTTGTAACTCAAGCTCTGATTGATCCGAACGGTCACCTAGCAAAAGGCTAAAGCTAACAGCCATGATAGCTACGAACGCCAGTGAGCAAAAACCATTGACGCACAGCTGTGCCATCTTTGATCACCGGGGTTTGGTACCTAACTAAAGGCTAAAGCGAATGGCCAAATAGCGCTGAAGGTATTTCTGGTTTCATATCATTCATTAAATCTTCAGACTCTACCTTTTCGGTCCTCCATGCACTCCTAATTTAGCAGCTCTATTTGAATATGTATGCGGAGAGAGTTTAGGATTTAGTTTTCACTTCAACAATTTGAGCGATCGTCGTCCCTTGTTGTGTTAACTGTTTTGTGAGTAGGAAAACAAACTGTAAATTGCTGTGAAAAGCTTTGACACACATCACTTTTGAAAAGCCTGAATATTCTTGGTGGCTGAGTCGTGGCTTCCTCCTAACAGCTCTAAAGTGGTGGGCCCCAGTGGAATGTATTCTGAGCTGAATGAGGTGCCACACTGCTGCACTGACACATCACTGCACATGCTGACAGGTGTGCTTATTTTGGCCAAATATACTTTTACACCAAGATAAATATGCTGGAGAGCCATGAGCCAACAGCCCCTAACCATTGCTCCATTTCCCCCGCCCTGAGAAATGGTTCTAGGGGAATATTTGGCTTTCTTCACAAATGAGTGTGTGTGATCTATTTGAAAGATTTATAACCTCCGTATGGCCAACGGGCTTGAGCTTAGAACGGCCAATAGCTGCACAGTCAATGTGAAGGGAAAAGATAAGCTTTTTAGAGCTGCATATAAGAGTCTATGGGTCTTTCAAATGTGCAAACCCTTAAAAATGACAGCAATGGGTTTTTAAAAGGTATGTTAATGAACTTGTGAGAAATTTGTGATTTATTAGTTGCTAGTCAACCACGTTTGATCAGTTGTAAAGCTGAGTGTGTTACTGTATTTACAAGAGTTGAATAAAACCAGCCTTAAACAGTGAACATATTGTCTGGTTATGCTTCTGATAGAATATTAATACTGTCACGTATCACCAGGGCAGATCTTGGACTCTAAAGAGCCAAAATCAGGGCTAAAACAGATCTAAAAAAAAAAAAAACTGAACAGATGGATTAACATGTACTTCTGTGTTTATAATTTTACTTAAGGAAGAACTAATTAACTTTCGCTCTATTGTATACTCTAGAACAGGGTGCTCAATCCGTCTTTTGCGGTCTACCAGTTGATCTCCAAGACAGAAGGGGTCGATCTCAAAGCCCGCCTGGTTAAATGAGCTACAGTGAATGTTGCGCTGGACACATGATTTGTGGTCGACTACAACTGCTCTAGCGGGATTTTAGAATTTTGATTGTGTTGTGGACTTTCCGCTGCCCTCCTTTTTGCACACTGCCAGCTCCACTCTGCCCTCAGCAGCCAATCGCAGGGCCACTAAAGGTTCACACTCTGAAGCCAACAGCAAAATCACTGAACGTACGCTCTAAAAGGCCAATAGCAGAATCATGGAATATACTGGGTTCAACGGCCACTAGACGTGCACACTCCAGAGCCGACAGCAGAGCCACAGAACACACTCACAGTAAACACTAGTGCCAGTTTAAGATGTGAACCACAGCTCTCAGACCCTTCCTCTGATCGCTGCCACGGTTAGTACTGATAACGGATATAAAAGGGGTAGTCCTTTTATAGCCCTTAAAGGAAATCTATAGGATTCCTGTTTTAGTAAGTTGTGGCCACTGACTTTTTAATTTTCAAAATAATTATCTACATGGGCATATAGTTAACATTTTGATTTCCCAGTTGGTTTAATTATTTTTCTAACATTATTTTGTTTAGTAATGAAAGTAAAGTAAATCTATGTATTGCAGGCCTGTTTCAAAGCTTATGTTTACTTACTAGTAAAAAAGACAAAAACATGAATAATGATTCTAAAAATACATATGATAAAAATCTATAGGTATGTTTGGATTTTGCTTCACTTAGAAGTAGATCCTGAGCTGAAAAAGTGTGAGCACCCCTGCCCTAGCAGAAGACACAGCTGGAAGTTTTTTGCCCCTTATTTTAGTTTGTAGAAAGAATATATATATTATAAAAAATGTATGCTATTAAATGTAATGATAGAAAAGCTAGGGTTTTTGAAATTTGTATTTACAGTAGATAGACATATATAACTGTCACAGACTAACAAGCCATTTCTAAACTCTGCTAAACTATGACATTTAGATGTCTATAATAGTTCAAGAAAACATATAGTAAATGAAGGCATGCAAAACGTATCTTTGTGTCTGCAGCTTATGAAATGACTAGCTGGACATCATTAACATGTCGTGTTCCTGATTCATAGGTCACTGTCTGATGAGCAGCCACTGTGAGAATTTTTAAGCTAATGTCAAATAGGCGACCAGAATAACAATGGTCTTTGTGTTGTATATGTCACTTTGGATAAAAGTTCAGCTGCAAAGCTGTCCCAAAAAATGTCATCTTGAGCAGCTTCTGGGATGCCTTTGTCATGCTCCATGCATTTTAATAAGTTTATTTGCATCTTTATCTCCGACAGGCTTATTGATGTGAAATGTGTCATTAGACTTTTATGTCAGTTCAGCACTTTTGTACTTGGCTCCTTGTCTCACTCTTGATTTTGGAAAGGCTTGAAAAGGCCCTTCCCCATTACGGAGGACAAATTTGGACAACATTCTGTGCAGAATAGCTTTTTTGACATGTGGCGAAAAATGCTGACACAACTGCAAGAAATTATATATTCGCTTCAGATAAGTGATAAGTAGCCAAAGGTATCCTTAGTGATTGCACTTGTGGTATTATCTCTTTAATCTCTTTCTGCTTTGCACCCACTTGTCTTTGTGAGTCTGCTTCTACTGTTAACGCTAATGTTGTTAACAGTTATATAAGTAAACAAAAGCACAAGCAATGTCTTATGAAATGTGAATTTAACAACAATGTCCTCATTAATAATTTTACTTAAGTGGATCTGCATTAGGTTGAGTCATGCAATTTTCTAGTTTTTAATACTTCATTGAATTATTGCTCTAAAGGAAACACAGAAGCTCAAAAAAACATCACTTCAAGGTCTTATTTCTGACCTCCGATGAGTACTAGACTGCAGTAAGATTCTCCTCATGTCTGTGCTCTGCACTTTCTGTCTCACTTCTCAGTTCTTTAAGACTCAGAATTTGTGCTATAAGTTTTAAACTTTTCAAGCTTATGTTAAAATACTGGTGATTTGATAGACACATTACATTGTTTGTGTTAGCTTATGCATAACATTATTCACAAGAAAATTTATTATCTTGAGGTAAGTAGGTCATACAGTAAGTGCTTAAATTAAGTGGTTTTAATTTAGTCTTTTAATGTTTTGGCTGTCTTAAAATACAATTTGCCAATGACCAAGCATGAAATAACTAGTTTTTCTTATAAAAGAGAAAATGACATACAATTCACCTAAAAAATACAAAACACACTTGTTCAAGTCTCACAGTAAGACTTTAAAATATGCATCAAGATAAGTATGACTTAATTCAAGCACTTTTTAATCTCTTAGCTCTACTTAAGCTTGTATTTTTCCATAGTTGCATTGTTCCACTTTCTTCAAATATGGCACAGATCCAACTCTGGGTCCATAGCGTCTGCAGATGACAGTATCAGACTCTGTTCTTACTCTTTGTTTTCAAGCTGCGCTCCAGCCCAGATGCACTGAATGGTTGGTTCACTGATGCAGTACATTAACTAGCACACCTTACTTAGAGCCAGTGAGAAGTCCAGAGTATTGATTGAGAGCCGTCTCCCTCTGAGTGCACCTATTACTTATAGAAATGTGTGGCAACTACCTCCACACTGTAACAACAAAGACACGGCTAAATGGACTGTGGGCATTCATTAAGATAAAATGATTTTCCTTCAGCTGATTCTTCTACAGTTGTCCTTGTGTGACTTGGTTGCAAATTTCCTTCACCAAAAGTTGTCCAGCTGCTTGGGTCAGCATCTGAAACTCCATACATTTTTAATTGCACTTATGTTTTGCCCTGTTTTTTCCTGTATTGATATAAATATTGTAAACCAGCTATGATAAAGTTTCTTGTTCTCCATCCAACATGAGCTGAATGAGCTTGAAATAAGTCCTTTAAAAGTCCTGATTACAATTTTGTTTTTAATTTTTGTGACCTGGGACTCCTGCCTTTAGATTACAAACTTTATATATAAGTTATATTAATCTGTAAGTCCTACTAGACCAAATAGTATTTGTCTTCTGACATGCTGCCTTGGAAATGTTATCTAAGGCTGCATTCACAATACATTTTTGATTCAAATCAGGATTTGTTTGCCTGGATAGTTCTGTTCGATTGGGTAATTGTGAATGCACAAACTAACTTTGATCCGGCCCAAAATTTCCAAATCTGGTCCAGTTGGAGAGGTCGGACTCGGAGCCCTGGAGCGGTTTGTTTGTATTGTGAACGCAAACAGGGGTATTCAGGACAAAAAAAATTGGGAACCACTGATATAACTATAGAGAGTATATGGTAGCATGCTGTGTTGTTGTTAGCTTTACCATGCAAATTTTTGTTCTTTTGTAAATATGCCATATTGAAAGCAAAATTCTGTTCTTGTCTAAAGAAAAAAGTATTCTATCCTTGTTTATAGAAAAGTTACACTTGTAAGAAGCAAAACTATATCTTTTAATACAACCAAATGTGTCAAATGATTTTATTCCGTCAAAATTTTTTTTACATGCACAAAGTTTGATTTTATAGAATTGGTCATAAATAAAAAAAAAAAAAAAAAAAAAAGGAAAATGTTAGATTTCTTTGTTGTTGGGTTGTGGTGATCATAATCGCGAATCATCTCTAAATCTGCCTACAATTTATCTGGCAATAATTGCAACTAGGGCTGCAACAACTAATTGATTTAATCGATTAAAATCAATTATTAAAATAGTTGTCAGCGGCACTTAAATTGGCCACCACATGTGGCAGTAGTGAGCAATTTCATAATGTGAGCTACAACTATAGAATTGATCACGCTGTCACTTTTCTGACGTCATGGTAGAGGGAGGCGCTAGCCTGTATTCAGGAAAGAGCGCGGAAGTAAAAAACATTTTTTCGGCGTCAATGCGGCAATGAGCAGAAGCCATTAAAGGGACTGTACTCGATTTTTTTGCAACAAGATAACTTAAAAGCAATTTCCCCCTAGCTAACCTAATCTAATCAGGTGGAAATTAATCCCCAAAGTCCTGTCTATGTCTAATAAAATCCCGTTTGTGTGCAGCTTTTTCTGTTTTTGTTTTTTGCATTGTGGCTAACTGTTGTTAGCATAGTGACTCACCTCGCTGTTAAAAGCTGTGAAAAAACATTAAAACTCATCATGATGAACAATTCTGAAGCTCAGAATGCATTAGCTACGTGAGGAAATCATGTAGCCTGAAGGAAAAAGGTTAAATTAATTATTTCTGTTTGTTTACATTTTTAGGATGCAAAAATCAGGTACAGTCCCTTTAGAAACAACGGGCCGCCATCTTGGATTTATACTTCCATGTCGAAGACACGGAGAAAAAAGAGATAAAGAAAAATTACGAAGGAGGAGGAAAAGCACAAGCAAAATCCACTAAAGTATGGGATAATTTCACGCTAAATGTCAAAAAGATTTGTGTAATATGCAACGTTTGCCAAACGGATTTAGCGTGGCACAACATCGCTGCGTGAACACCTGAAAAGGAAACACTACGACTTGAAGCAGGAGACGGGGAACCTCAACGGCAATATTTTACTATTTTTTTTGTTTTTTTGTAATTTTTCATACAATAAAAGAAAACAAACCAGCATGAACGAGTTTCAGTGACATAAGGAATGCACTCCACAACAAAGTGCTGAGACTGTTCTGAAAATGCTAGTATCGCACATGAGACTGCTGTGGATGGTGGAAGGTGACTGTTTTCAAAAAATGATTGCAAAATTCAACCCTGGATACAAGATCCCATCACGAACCACAAAGTAATAACCACATTAAAAGAAGTAGCTAGATAGCAAAATCTGGTTATTCTACTTTATTTTTGTATTTTCTTTTTTCAAGAAAAGCCCAGTGTGTTCATTTAGTGCACACAAGTTGTCTTTTGCATAAATACATTTCATAAAATGGAAAACACCTTATATTTATTATTTTGTCATTTTTATCCAATTGATTAATTGATCCAATAATCGACAGATTAATCGATTATCAAATAATCGTTTGTTGCAGCCCTAATCGTAACACAAAAATGTGATATTGTGACGTTCCTATAGTGTACATTTAATTACATTTTTAAGACATATCAGACATGACGCCATTAAGACAGATAAGAGTTTTATGACTTTACTGTAACTATTAGCCCACATTGTAAATTCAGATGGTCTTTATGTTTATTGACCCGTGAAAATGGCTCCTTTATATTTTTCTCTTGGATAGTAACATTTCTATGATGGCCAATTAGTGGTGCAATTGTGTGGTAGAAAGCTCGCAAAGCTGCTGTTGTTACTGTTACTAATGACTGCATTTTTGCTTGTGGTTCTATGAGATCATAATGCTTCCGTGTACCTAATCAGTCTAATAGCAGCACTTGTTTACCCCACATTTCAGTATTATGATAAAGTGGCTACTTCAGTCAGCGCTAATGCAAACACATAATTAACACTCGTTTCAAAAGGTCACTTTAATAGCTGGGTCACTGCAGCTAAGTATGTTTTTGTTTGTGTTTTAGAGGATTCGAGCTTGTGGGATATAATATCAGCGGTGCAACACACTGCAGCCTGTATCAATAAAATATACAGTTTGCTGCACATATTGGGGATTACAGATGCTGAGTTTAGTCTGTGGCCCGAGGGAAGCAGAGACGAGGTGAGATAGTGGGACAGGATGTGGAATAAGTTTGTAGTGGTTCTGGCACAGGGCACGGATGAGAGAGAAGCAGTAATGATAAGGCAAAAGCAACAGGACACAACTTGAGGCCGGAGATTTGGAGTGCGCATATACACAAGTATGCAGGCATTATGAGCTCTCAAGTAAACTACAGTGGTACTATATGCATATGGAAGGAAAAAATAAATAAAAATGTAGCTGTTATGACTACAGCAGAATTTTTTTTTTTTACCAAATAGATATCTTAGACAAAGAAATATGGTATTTATTTTCTAAATCATGATTTTAGTTGATGGTCACTTAAGCTGTCAAATAACAATATTACACTAAAAAAACTATCCAGGTGGAAATTAGTCTGCACTATCTATTTTTTTTTTTTTTTTTTTTTTTTTGAGTTTTGAACCATGTTACAACAGTGTTCTCTCATCATTAGTTTACCAAACGTTGTGTTTGGATTGATTCCTGCACGTTTGAGTAATCTTGTATTGTCTTGCAGCTGAAGCTCCAGTGCTCAGAAAAACCCTGTCTTCACGTACCACCTATCCTCACCCACTTGTCTGTATTATCTTGCAATTACTCAAAAATTAGGTTTCTGCGTAAAACATGTAGGATTCAGATTTGTCATGTGGACACTTTCTAACTATAAAAATGATAATTTTAAAAGTGTGACTTACTAAATGTTGTGGGAAGTCAATAGACCTGTTTCTATTTCTAAGCTGTTTTAACTTGTTTCTGTGTTTTGCATTGAACAAAATGTGAATTATTGATTTCCTTAAGCCATCTTTTCTTCCTAAATATACAGAAAAATCACAGTAGGCCTCCTTTAATATTGTCTCGTTTGCTCAACAAACTCTACAAAGTTTGACTGTTATTGTTATTTAGCACACTGGTACATCTCGCTCCTAACAGCTGTGAAAAAAGATATAAACGCATCACGGTGAACAATTCAGAAGCTCAGAATCCATTAGGTAAGTGAGCAAAACACGTGTACGGATGTAGGAAGTTGAAAATGTATTATTTCTGTTTGTTTACGTTTTAAGAAAGCTAAAATTAGATATAGTTTCTTTAAATGGCAAATGTAATGCACTACTCGAATTGTTTTTGTCTTTTAAATCTACTTCTGCATGTAAACTACAGGAAGGTTTTAAATTGATAGCTGTTCTTAATTCACCTGTAGTGTCTCTCCTTAACTGAAGTAATAAATACTGAAATTTGCCAACACATATAAAGACAAAGACCTATCAAACTTAGCGTCCCAGAGTTACCAGTGTCACATCAGTCACTCATTTAGTTTGATTTGAAGCTGACAGCTCACTGTTCAAACCAAATTGACATGATGACAGATACTTATCACTGTTCCCTCAGATAACCTGCAGGCAAGTGTAGAGAAGATACACCTTTGTCAATGAGTCCAGACATATGCAGGGGAACACATTAATAATAGATGCTGTTACAAAACGTATGATAGGAAGGCTGCAGCAGTGCACAAGTGGATCTCTTCTGCAAACCTGCTTCAGGACAACATATTCTTTTAGTATCTGCGTATGCTTTTGTTTGCTCTACTCATCTAATGCCATGCTGCAGTGATTTCACATCAGTTAAACTGTCTTTGCCTGCATTATTTCAATAGCTTACACTTAATATATAAAATGTATCTCTGTGCTATTTTCTCTCAAAGGAAGGATTGGTCAAAAACAATCGTAGTTCAAAATGAAACGTGACTGAGTTATAAATGGAATTTTTACATATCACCATGAAGCACTGAAAACAACTCAAATCAGTTAATACATGTAATTGACCTGAGTTTGATGTCGGGATTTTGGCACAGAAAGTAACAACATTAGGAAAAAAAAGATTACCTTACCTTTGCTTAGTGTAAAAAGGGTTAGGGCTTGTGTGAATGTTGTATAGTTTAGATCAATTTATTGTGGAGGTATGCCTGAGTATCCTGCCCAAAGACATAACATATGTATGATGGAGGTTGAAATTGAACCACAGATGTTTGTAGTGGACAAATGATGATAATTACAAAAGCGGAGAGAGCAACTCCAGCATCTGAATTGTATATTAAGACTCTTTTGTGCATACTAAAGCGAGCAACTGAACATACACTTTTAGCCTACCATTTAGACTAGGACTGTTCAAATGGCCGCCCCGGAAGCCAAATGCGGCACACTAAGCGGTTTGTTTTCGTCCAGCATGATAAAATAAGCTGTGGACCAGACCTTAGTGCTTGATAGGCTGTTTATTGTTCTTAGTTCACTATGTTCAGTAGCCTTTTAAGCATCATTTTAACCAGATTCTGGCATGCCATTTAAATCGTCAAGACCTGGCTTAGTCCCAGTTCAAATTTTGTGGACTAGTCTTGTTTTTTTAAAGTCTGGTTGTTGATTGACACTGGGTTTGTTTTGGCTAAGTTCTGTTTTCATCCTGCATTTAGGTGACAGTGTCTTAAAGTTTAATTCTATATTTATCACAGTGAAAAAGTAGATTTCTTGTGAATAATACCATTTGAGCTGTTTGTTGGATGTAAAACACATTTCATTTGTGCTTCAGTTTTCTTGTTTCGGAGCTCAGACCACAACCTTCCAGAAAATCTGACCCATTGGCGAATATAATTAACCAACACTGCATTAGACAAATCTTTACTTCCCAAAAGTAACCCGAACTTTTGAACGCCCTCTCTGATCTGTATTGGTTGATCAAAAATCCTTGCCTACCTCTCAGCTACAGATAACATCCCCTTCCTGTCTCCCGAGTGTGAAGCTGAAACCGGACCCTGTCTGGTGCACCCTCCCTTATACTCTTTGTCTTTGGTTGCTGGCTCCATTAGTGAGAAGGCCACCACCACCGCAGGACCTCACCCATCTTTTCGCGAAACTTCACAACGCCAACATGGGGACCCCTGAAGAAGATGCCCCTAGACCACCATCCGATATCACAGTTTTCGGGGCAAACTGTACCCTCCATGGTCTCAGCCACATCTTTTTGCCCGGTGGAGTGACTTTTCGACGTCTTCTATGGGCCGCAGCCTTCAGCGCCTCACTATCCATTTTTCTGCTGCAAGTCGCTGACCGTGTCATCGAATACTACCAATTCCCTCATGTCACGATTTTAGATGAAATGGACAGCCCGGAGATGTACTTCCCGGCGATCACCCTTTGCAACTACAACAGTTTCGCAAATCCCAAATCCGTCGGAATGATCTGTTTTGGATGGCGGGGCTCTTGGGCGTGGAGCAAGGAGACTTCGATGACTTCATGGCCGCATTGGGACAACCGACCGACAACACAAAGTTTTTCCCAAGCAAGACGTTTAACATGCTGGAATTTGTACAAAGAACTAGTCACAATATTGACGAAATGTTACTTGACTGCAAATACCGAGGAAAAGATTGTGGACCGGAAAATTTCACAACTGTAAGTATTTATATTCCCATTATAAGGATTAGCACACATATTGTCTATTGCTTACAGCAGTGCTTCTCAACCTTTTTCATCAAGAAGACCCCCTATTCACTCACACATTGAGTACCACTTTTAGGTTTTTTTTTTTTTTTGCCTTTACTTATATATTTTCATTTATAGCCATTGCATTTTATTGTTTAATATATTCCATGAAAAAAATGCACTGGCTTACAGAACCATGATTGACTGTTGATTACATTTCTTTGAATTAAATAAAGTTACGCCATGTCATGTCAGCGGTATTACATAAATAACAGTTTTAGGTATCTCTACTTAAGTGCAATTTACAGTTTATGTTTTTTTATTTTAATTTATTATATTTCAAAGCAGCTATGGGTACTTTCTACTCAACTATTTTTGTTATACTTTTTGTCAAGCTTTTAGACTTGCTGAAATCGTCGAAGCTTTATTTTGTTGTCATGTTTAAGGTAATATCTCGCTTACATTTTCAGTTCCCTTTAGGCTATAAAAATACAAATCTATATACTTTTATGAGCAGAAAATAAGTACAATTTCTAATCAAAATGACAGTTCTGTGCTGTAATAGATTTCAAAATCTGTGTAAATTCTACTTTAGCTTTTTATTTTAAAGTTAAATTGCATGTGGCTTTTACTTAAAGCTATATGTCCAACTACTTCTATCTCTCACAAACTTTTTGGCATGCATTTAATATCCACATTAAATCATTTTTTTGGCTGCCATTATGACTTAAGAAAATCTTTTAAAGACCAAAAAGTGAAACTGAAGTGGACCATCCAAGCACAGCCAATCAGAGCGCTGCTTTTTGTTATACATGAGGAAAAAATACATTATTATTCTTTGCAAACAATACACAGCAGTCTGAATTTGCCACAAAGAAGTTTAAGTTTTTGGTGGAAAGTTAATTAATTATCTTTAAGTAGTCTTTAAGCGCTATACTTTTTTGTATTACTAACCACTACTAACGGGCTTATCCCACTACATGCATCTCCGCTCCGCTCCGCTCCGTTCCGACTGCCGGATCAACTGCGCAGCTGTTTTAATGAATGAAGACCGTTCCACATCCTCCGTGTGCGCTGCGCAGGGCTCCGCCTCAGCTCCGTCTCTCCGTCGCCGTACGACCAAAATACGCATCAAGGCTATTTTCTTCTCCGCCCGAGTCCGTCAAAGTCAATCTCCGCCAATCAAAACGCACCAAACAGGAAAAAGAAAATGAACTATGTCCGGAATTACAAAGTAAAATCACTCCGCACGTACTTTGTATTGATCAGATAACGAAAAGTTCGTAGTTTTACATAAAGTTTCTTTGATATTTGGACACAGCAGGCTGTTAACTACATAATATGTCAGTGACACATGGACAGGACGACGTTATTGAGTTCGTGCTCGTAACAGCCTCTTTACCCTCCGCGGAGGAGGAAAGCACGTCCTTCTGTTGTGAACACGTGAAACACAGGAGTCGTCTGTGCTCCTGATATAGTTATTTGATGTTCAACGGGGACTTTTATTCCACAAACTCGTGTTTTTGGCGCATGCTCTTCTTGAGCTCCTTGGGGGCAACGCAGCCCAGCGGAGCGGACTGGAGCGGAGACAGTGGGCGAGGGGTCTGCGGCAACTTTCGGAGGCGGACCGGGGCGGAGCGGAGCGGAGCGCAGATGCATGTAGTGGGATCCCCGCGTTAGTAACAAAATACAAGTTGGGTACTAAAAAAATCCACTATTTGGTTTGCCTGATCTTGTATTCAACAAGACGGAATAAGTCAGCGCCAAGGATTTTCAACTGAGTAAGTAAGCAGTTAATATTTCACTTCAGTATTGTCACGTACAAAACACATATTCAAAATACATTGTAATGTTTCACTACAATCTCCCTGCGTGAGTATAACTACTATGTGCTCGCAGTGGAAGACAAGAAACATGGCAGAGGAATACTAATGCACTTTATCTTTGTTTACGAGAGCCACAGCCAAACACAATAAGACCTCCTCGTCTTTGTGATGGCTCCACTGTTTACTCTGTGTCACATTTGCCATCTCCTTGTCGAGATTTGATATGGAATTCATTGTAATCCTTCTTACGAGTGTGGTTACTTCATCAAAACTGTGCTCAGATTTGTGCCATATGGTTGTGAGAATCTCTTCTGACATCACACATCATGCATTATGAAGCAAGCATATGGTGTTTTCAAGAGCTGCTGAATTTTGCATTTTTTTAGGAAATACTGGAGGATCGCTTCTTTTAGTGGCAATGATATCTAATGTTTGGGTAATTTGGCGGTTTCACTCAATCAGACACGCATATTACCAAAACAACCTATTATGTGCTGCTGTTTGTTTCTTTAACTTCATTTAGTCCAAATTCTAGTCGCTTGAAAGAGGCATGAAATTATATTAGCAAAAATGTCTATGGAACTCAATCAGGCTGCAGCAGAGACATGGGAAGGATTACGTTTCAATAAAATGGACCATTGATTTGAGTGATGAAAGTCTAGCAGTGCGTTGGTAATGTCATGCCACTGTGATTTGTTACAAGAAGAGATTGTTATGAATTACATTGTATATAATGTTTTATTTATCTGCATTTATTTTGCAGTCAAATAACTCAGTATTGTCAATAATGATATTTATTATCATAGGTTATAAACACAAGCATGAAGCACTATGTTTTTGTTAAATTAATTTAAAATGTGTGCCGACTGAAGAAGCTAAAGAAGATAGCCTGGTCTTGGCCAATAAACTTTTATTTAACGATTGAATTAAACATAAAGATCTTCAGTGAAAAAAAATATAGGCTTATATAATATATGTTTGTAATTATTACCAATGGTAATTTAATTTGTCCTTTTTAATGTTCAAGCAGAGCAAAGATGTTTTACAGCAGTAAACGTTTTAAAAGTCCTATTGGCTGTACTCGATTTGTTTCTACAAAAATGTAAGCAAAGAGAAATAATGAATTATAATCTTTTTACTTCAGGCTACATGTTTTGCTTATTTACCTAATTCATTCTGAGTTTCTTGTTCACCACAAGGTGTTTTAAGTTTTTTCCACAGCTGTTTGAAGCGAGACGTGCCATATGCTAACGACAGTTAGTCACAATGCTAACAACAACAACAACAACAACAGATACATATTTTGCTTGATAGCATTATTAGAGAGGACATTGCGGACTAATTTCATTCATTAAGAAGAAAACTGTGCTAGGGGAAAATTTATTTTTTAAAGATTTTTTTATAATAAAAAAATAGATATAGTAACTTACAAATACTTTTTAGAAAGAGTTAATATGCTACAATGTTTTATACTTCCAGAAACCTTCTATTATATTATATCTATAAATCACTATGGACCACTTAAGTGTTTTTAGAAATGCTGAATCAAATTTAACATGAAACTAGAGTTTCATGTTAAATGTGATAGACAAGGCATTGGTGGACATTCCTGGATCAGCATGTCAATTGCTTCCTCAAATTTGGACAGTTTGTGAACAATTATTGAAAGAAGAACAAAATGTTGGAACAGTTCATAACAGAATATTGAAAAAGGATGAAGTTTTGCAAAAATACAAAACAAAAAACTAGAAACTGAACTAGTTTGACTTTGTAGCAAATACTAAATATTCAGTGTGCTATAACCACATAAATACCTTTTTATTTGAAGTACTGTATCTTTCAAATCCCAGTGACAAACTTGTGGTAGATTTGATAAGATGACCTTGGGTTTTCTCATGGCCAGATTCAAAGGGCAAATTTCAGCTAAATGTCAGAAACTGGAGATGCTCTGTGGGCCTAAGTATAGAGGCGACTCATTAAAGATTCATGGGACTGGCTGGATCCCCCTTCGCCGGCCTGACAATCTGACTACGAGCGGCTTATTGGAGATGTGAAAGAATGAGCCACCATTATTACACTTGTGCAACGTTGACATGGCAAACCTATGACAGACAGGAACAACACACAAACGTCACCAAACATAGTATAATGGTGCAATAAAACCAAGGCGTCAACTTACTTCTACAGTCTACAGAGGCACATCTAGACCTG
Source organism: Mugilogobius chulae (assembly GCA_038363315.1). Taxonomy (NCBI): domain Eukaryota; kingdom Metazoa; phylum Chordata; class Actinopteri; order Gobiiformes; family Gobiidae; genus Mugilogobius; species Mugilogobius chulae. Next base: position 36,778,817 of record CM076395.1, on the reverse strand, counting down.
TTCAGTATTTCTGTGGTGTGCTCGCAGCATTTGGTGCAGCACATTTTGAGTGTTCAGACATCTGATGTCTGAGATGCATTACACAGAGTTGAAAAGGCTGAACTTTTGGAAAAATTGGTGCCACATAATTTTTACAACTAACACAAGCGTATAAACGTAGCATAAGCGTGACCGGTTAATCTGACTGGTGCACAGCGCATGGCAGTTGGCTAAACATTCAGAAATCTATATTAGTGATCAGACTTTACACAATATTATCACCTAAAATGGTTTCATGAACACCACCAGATCTAACCCAGAGGAAAGAGTAAGCAAGAATGAGATCTCAACAAGGTCTCAGCTATTGCTCCTAGACAATTTTGAGCCTTCTGAGACCAAGCTGAGATTTTAGCTTATGTCTCCTGTTTCTCATCTTTTGCTCCATGAGATCAAAGCAGGCCACAACTCAGTTTCAGCTCCATTTGAGATATGAGTGAGATCTCACTATGGCATCACGTGTTTCTCAAATGTTTCTCTAGTCTCATTTATTGCTCCTAAGAGGTTTTAGGAGCAACAACTGAGAATCTCATCTTTGTCTCATACAATGAAAAAGAGATTACATTGAGCAACAACATTTTCCTAAGGGTTAAGCCTCTATATTTTAGATCTAAATTTTAAAGATTTTGTTATTCATTTAAACATCTTATCAACTCTAAATGGCTTCACAAACCACAGTTTGAGAATTTCTTTTTTTCACCCTGTGGCCTATGCAATGATGCTTGACACTTATGTACGTATGGATTCTTATAGATTACTGTAAACAAGTTCGGCATATGTACTTTTTACTTTTTTAAATGTAGTTATTTTTTTCAAGTGCACTCAATAGGGCAAACATTACTGGATAAAGTGAAGATGATAGTTCATATTTTAACCACACCAGTCATTTTATTTTGCATGTAAATTCAGCCTAGGGCTGGACAATATAGACAAAAATAGATATCTCAATCATTTTTTGGTACATCTCAATAATATTCATAGCAAAAAATGCAGCTTAAAGAGTTATTCATATAAAGAAAAAAGAAATCTGAATAAATTTGCAATGTGCGTTGTATTTTGTAACTAAGAAAACAATGTGTGATTTTTCTACTAAAGTACCACTTTCTACACTTATTTAATCATACAATGTTGTAACTTTCTTCATTTGTATCTAAAGCAATTTTACTATAAACGATATACTCGATATTCCATATTTGCATATCTTTAAAACTACTTTCACAATATTATCTAAAATTGGATATATTTCCCAGCTCTAGTTCAGCTACAACTTATATTTTAGAAAAGAACACATGGGACTTTCCTGTTATCACAAAACCCAACAATTACCTTACTCTTATGTTAATGTCCCACAATATTGATCCGAGGTCATCAACCAAAGCCTTGACTGAATTCTAAGTGGTGAAATTAATTGTTGGTCTGTGTGTCAGTGTGATGCATTTGTTTCGGTTGTTGACAAAGAATCGATGCTTGAAGAGGCTCAGTGAGACAGTACAGCACATGAAGGAGCAGATGTTTGGGCTAATGAGCTGAATACGGCTGCTCTAATATTAAGAAATCTCCGAGAAGTGTAAGGCTCCCAAGTGTAATTATTCCCTCTGCTCAAAGTAATCAAATACTTTTGGGTAGAGTGTGCTGTGTGGTGAAATATTAAAGGACTAGCAGATGTTTTATGCATCAGGTTTTTGTCTACTGTTAATATGAAGCCTACATTGGCTTAAAAACCTGTATTTTTTTAATAACTTAAAGTCTGTTTTTCACCAGAACAGATTCTCACCTCTTTATAATAAATCCAGAAAACATGCTTGTCGTCAATGCCCAATTTGGATCTATAAAGCATTTATTCAAAGAGTAAATTTAAACGGTCTCATGTATGGTTACTGTAGCAACTTCAGCACTTGCGTCAGTGTATCTGGGCATGTGTAGTGTGAAAAAACATGACAAATTGGGCTGTGTTCCAAATTGAGAAACGTTTTTAGCATGGCTAGCAATCATTAGAGCTTCCAGGGCAGCTTAACTTCTATTGGTGTGTTCGCTGTTTTATTATTTGGTGAGACAATGGTGTAGAAATGAGAGTGTGTTTATGAGAGCAAGCACAAGACAATTTCTTCAGAAAAAGAGGCATGCGAAAAAGCCTTGGTTTGTTTAAAGATGAATGTAGTTTGGACAAGCGCTTGGCCTTCTGATAATACCACTGACTGAGTTTTTGGATGTAGCTTTTATGACCAGTAAAGCAGATTCAATTTACATTTCATTTGAAGGAATCCATTTTCACTCCCCATTAACTTCCATTTAACTTTTATTAATTCAGCTCCCTGATGAGCTGGATGTCAGAAAGAGACCTGAGCAGCAGCTTTCCATAAAGGTAGGTCTAGAAACAAATAATGAGAAGATGAACCAAAGACAAAGATTAGCGGTTGTATTAAATAAGACAGAAAGATATCAATTCTCCAGACTAAAGTTTACATTCTCACCATTTAAATGGAATACCCCAGCCCTAAAGGATCAGCTAATTGTTTTCTATCTGAATGACTGCATGCTTTTAATGTTGAGGCAGACTTTGTCAAACCAACAGGTCATAATTCAAACTATTGCTGATAAATTGTAAGTCCCTTATACTAAAGAACGTAAAGGGGTGTTACATGAAAAGCCCATCAGTCTCCAGAGTTGCTTGACTAAGGATTGCATGTGTGGTCACCTCTGCAATGTTGATAGTTTAGTTAACTAAAATACAGGAAGCGTGATGTTGTTAGCATGACTTGTTTTTGTTAGTTGTACGTTATGAAAAGTGCTTCAGTTCTTACATCATTCTAGTGAATAATTAGGATGCTTTAAAGACATTAGTCAGAAGTCATAATGGCATCAATTTGAACCAAACATAAAATTTACTAAAATTGAAATGAGCATCTTTGCAATAACCAGGCATATTTACACTGTTGCTGCCGCATGTTCATTAAAATGTTCTCTGCAAATTAAATAATCAAATAAATCAAACTTTTTTAAAAACATAATGATAATTTTTTATGTTTATTAATTTAAAATTATCAATAGTTTGACTTCTGCTCCAAAACCATGTTTTTAACAAGGATTAGTTGTCAATCTTTCAATTCAAAACCACCAAACAAATAATTGATAGTTCAACTGAATCTCAGTCTCTTGATTTTTCCATTATTGCCCAGCTCTACAATAACCTACTGTTAGGCAATGAGTGGGAGCAAAATATTAGAGATAGACCGATATATCAGTCGGCCGATATTTTGGGACCGATATTTTAATTTTATATTTAAAAAAATGTGCATATCAGACACATCGGCCTCTGGCCTCATTTTGGCCGATATTTAATGAGGCATTGTTTAAACAGTCGTCTGCATGGTAGAGCTGCTCTCACAGTGATCAGTTGATCTCAAGTTAGTTTTGGAGATCTACATTCTTTGGAAATAGTTATTGAACTATCTTCAATAACTCTTTAAAATGTTCTGTAATGTGCATGAACATTTGTATTCATTCAACAATGAACAAAATAATAGTTTAGATTGAACTTTTTCTTTTTTGGATACACTGTCTCATCTCAGTTATGTTTTTTAAAAACTAAAATAAGAAAATCAGCCTCAGAAATCGACTTTGAAAATCGACCATTGATATCGGCATCGGCTGACAGAATATATAAAAATCGGTATCAGCCCAAGAAAAACGCAATATTGGTCGATCTCTACAAATTATGACTTTTAATGTTATATAATTCTGTTTATTTACATCAAACATCAAGTGCAAAGCTTTTAAAGGAATGTGAGGTCATTATAAAAACAACCACATCTCATTGCCTCTTTATCAGATGTACTGTATTTGTCTGAGTGTGTGATTGATTGTCTTATTAATGCTGAAAAAAAGCCCTTCATTCTGCTCGTCCCACTGCTGTGTATTAAACGTAGGAGACTGCCTCGGACCAAATAAATCATCAGTGTCAGTGCGTTTGTGTGGCCTGAATGCTGAAGATGGAGTAATACGGCTTCAATCGATCAGCAGCTCCGCTCGTCAGCAGCCCCCCCACACATTCCAACATATCTGCCCTTATCTCGTGTGTTGGGATGCCACTTCCTGTCTGTCTCTGAGCTGGAATCAAACACAACAGTTATTAAAATATCCTGGTGCAACAGTGCATTACTATAGAATGCCAAATTGTGAGGTCTGTTAGAGAAAGGTCAGCAACTAGAGAGTCATTGTTGTACAATCTGTGCAACTGTTGAGTGGAAGTATTCACAAATTTGAGTAAGTAAAACAGCAAAGATTCCAAAAGCACTGAATTGTTACTACTGTGTTTTATTAATGGAGCTCAACAATGGAAGATCGCTTTGGTTCTGGAAGTACAAGTACAATAAAGCTGCAGAACCAGATTTTAGACAGAAATGTAGATCTTATGCTCATAGCCTATCTGTGTGGATGTTTTCAAATGTAACTTTTTTTTTTTTTATCTCTGTGGGACTTATAATGATACTAGGAGTGGGTGGTCTCTGTTGTACTCCATAGACATGCAATATGGCAGCAACAACACACTTATGTCAGATACTTAGTTTAGAGTGGCAAAAAGGCAGTGCCCATAACAGATGATTCTCATTGGTCTGGGGAGTCTATGTTTTTATAAAATTGGGCTCAAACTTAACTTTTACAAAAAATACAACATTGAATGGATCTTGCCATTCTCAGAGTTTCATTTCTCTGTAACTGTAACTGCTTTCATGAGTTTTGAAAGCTCTTCTTACCCAAGATTTCATTATCACGATATTTACGATATGACCAATCTCATATCTTGTTCAGTAGATATCTCGATACACGATATATATCAATATATCGCCCAGCCCTAGTATGAAGACTGCCAGCAAGAGCACAAATTCACCAGACTTCACATAATCACTGACCAAATGCATAGGAAATACTATAGTAAACAAAGTATAATTGCGTTAGGTTTTGGGTTTATTTCATGTCAGGTTTTTTTTTTTTTTTTCAGTTTTATTTTTTGCCACACAATGGATAAACACAAAACCTGTATTGACATGTATGTGCATCGTGTATCGCGTATTCCTTGCTTGGAGGTTGTGTATTTTGTTTTTACAACTTCACCAAAAATGACTGGAGCTTTCTGGGAGTCAGCAAAAAGTTCCTTCCAACGGAAAGGATCCGCACGGCTCACTGGATCAGACGGATTGTTTTGTGAGTGCCTGTCGTTGCTTCTCAAGAAACAGAGTATACAGAATATAGTGTGAGCCTGGGGTTTTTGTCCTGTTAACCTGGGTGTGCTACAGAATTATGATATCAGCAGTATTGTGTAAGTGAACGGTTTTTGATAATCTGGCCGGACACTTAAAGTAGTTTTGAAAGACAGTGAAGGCAGTCTGTGGAGAGCAATTGTTTAAAAAGACACAAGTTGAAGGACGAGCCAGAGCTGAGCTGGGGCAAAGTGGAGACAAAGGCTGTCAGTGCAGAGGCAGTGTTCGACAGAGGTGAGAGCTGCAGAGAGCGGTTCAGATTGAGGTGGGACTGGGACGCTTTACTGTCATTCAGCAAACTCTGGAACCTGGCCAGAGCGCTGACGCGTAACAGGAAGCATTAGCACAGATGAAAACTCGAGGTGTTTGAAAGAGTGCATCAAACACTCAATAGGTGGGGGTTAAAATTAGTCTTTCCTGGTGTAAACAAAATGAAATAGGACAATGCAGCTGGAGATGACAGGTCACATAGCACATACTAGCTAATGTGTTTGGGCTATTACTCAGTGTCAGAGCACACGGCGTTAGTGTAAGTGCACTATTGGCATCAGGATCAATGGCCCTGCTGGAGGAATACTCAAGGTATTCATTGGGCAGGTAGATTTTGCTGACTTGCACACTGGACGGCTGATAGGAGCACAAGCACATATTGAAGGTGCCAGTTGACAGAACCTCTTAAGATAATGAGCTTGTTAGGTTGAGACACCCAACACAACAGAGCTGCTGTCCAAAAACAATGGGGCTGTAATGTGATGCCATAAATTATATTTGGCTCCTGGCACACGGCCATATCCATACGAAAATGTTTTAGATGTAGTATATTTAAGGTCAGAGTGGTAATAGTCAATATATATCTAAACGTACAGCTATAGAAGAATCGAATCAAATATGCATTTATTTAAATGAGTAGTTGCACAAAGGTGTGTAAAAAAAGTTGTTTTATTCATTCATCAAAGAACTACATGTAATTGTTTTGATTTAAATGCAGAATACATCATAAATAATTACAGTATATATAGTTTCAAGTTACAGGATGTAAGTAAATGAGTGACTCACTGGTTGTTCTGTTACAAAACCCTACGAACAGAAGTGTTTTTCTTTTCTTTAATGTGGTGCACAGTAGCTGCAAGCACTATACTGACGCAAGTTTTAAAGCACAATAACACATTAGGATCCAACTGATTTTAACAAGGCTCTCTGCGCTTGACTTCTCATTTAAGACTTCAAATACACAATTTGATAAGAGCCAAAACAAAAATGTTTTTCTCAGTCACAAGGCAAAAAACGTGAAGGAAAAAAACCTTCTGAATTGAAGTTAATAAACCTCAATTATTATAACGGTGCCATTTTATCAGATCTTTCAGATAACGAAGCAAATATTGAATCACAGGTTTAAATATGACCCAAAATCTGCCTCTAATGATGGCAAATACATGTTTCCTAATAACCAGTGTATGTAGTGTAGCTCAGTCGCTAAGCTCTCCTGATTGATCATTACAGTTCTTTAAACATGCTCTTATCTTATGCCATAGAGCTAAAACAAGTGTACAAAAGCACATAATGTTTTCCACTTAGAAATTGAGTGGGATCTCCTGCTGCAGACTGCCAAGTAAATTACAATAGGAAAATAATCAAACCGATCTTGCCTGATATCAAGTCTAGATATTCTGCAGATCTCAGAAATCTATCGTTGACATTACACATCTGGAAAATTCAGAACAGTGTTTTTGAGAATGGCATCTCACAGACAGTTTTAGATGAAGAAACAATGTTAGAAAATGAAAAAAAAAAAAAAAAAAAAATGTATATTTTGCAAATGTGCCCTCTAAAAGTCCAACCTTTTTTTTTTAGTTATACATTATTCAATTGCACAATACTTTGTTTTTTATATGAAATATCGTGGAGACAGAGAATAGTACGATCCAATCAGTTACATGTTAGAGACTTGATAATAATTCCCTATAATATGCTTTAACACACAAAATCTATCTGGTGATTAAGCAAAAATAATGTATGACCTCACATCCTCATACTCTCACATTTCTGTTAATAACTATATTTAGATCTCTTCTAATGGGCCCTTGGAATCTATATTCTGTTCTCTCGCCCAATCAAATATGTCATGCACTTCTGACTATTGTATCTCCTTTCATGTAACGTGAGATTTCCCATGGCAGCCTGCGTCACCATTCACAGGGAAAACCACCCTGACACATTATTAACTGTAAATTATGTTTTTGGATTCTGATGTGATGTAATACTGCTAAGAAGACCCTAAAAGCATGTAATTAGACTGTGAAGCTTCGAATGCTTTGGATTTTTCGCTCATTCCCTTTTCGCCTCTTCTACCCTTGGCAAATGCTAACGTTGCTGAACTTTTTTTGGGAAGAACGGCAAAAATGGGGCTCAAGTGGCGGATACCGAATGCCTCCAGCTGAGCAAACAAGATGAGAGCACACTCAAAACGTCCAGATTATCCGAGGAAATTTGAGGAGCCGGTTTATCAAAGTGTGACTAGTGGTTGGCACGCTCAAAACTTGACTGACATGGTGTTTTTTTTATTTATTTTTCTGCAGAAATTTGCTGCCGGGATGAGGGGAGAAGGAGAGGAGGTGTAGCCGGGAGCGCCTGTATTTTATTGATACGAGAGAGTCTAAAGTGGAAGCTAAGCGCTCAGCCAGATGGTGCATTATTATGTGCATGTGCTGCATCGGAACAGTGCCACAATGACAGTAAATTACATTAAAGGCCTATTGTGAAAAATCCCTTGTATTTAGACAGACAATATCTGTCACATTTACTGTACATTGTAGTTAATGCAGCTTCTAGTTGGATTTTTTTTGTAGGAAACAAAATGAGACCAATAAAATGGCAAAGATGCATTTTTGCTTTGTTTCGTCACTCCACTTTGGAATCCCGTGCACCAGAGTCAATAGAAAGTGTAGAAAAGCACATATGACGGTCATGTGTTTCCCCACATCAGGAATTCCATTTTCTGCAAAGGAAATTACACAGGACATAATCTAATCGATCTTGACTGATATGCTAATGCTGGAGAAATGGGGGCTTTCCAGTTGACATCACTTTTCGCTCTGCTGCGCATGTTGTCTGCAGAAAGATGCACTATACATCTAGTTGGCTGCTCAGACTTGTTTGATTAAAAATAACTAAATGGGACGAGAGGCGAACTGTTTTGATCATGTATGAATGGATGCACAGCTACTGAAGCTTGGGACAGTTTTTGGCATTTTCACACTCACCTGAATGCATTTATTTTTGCACAGTGATAAACTCTTGTAGTTACCTGACAACAGAGCTTGCGTGCATATCCCCCATGTTGATAAACAATTAATCTCTCTATACAAGAGCAGTGGTTCTAAAACGGGGTCGGGACCCGTCGGAGGGTCGCGAGTCAAAATCTGGACGTCGCAAGATGGTTTCAAGATGTAATTTTATCATTCTAACTTGGTATTTATTTAGTTTTTTACCTGAAAGGATCATGTTTAATTGAATTTTGGTCATATTAAGCAACAAACTACTAAAACAAAGGCATATTAACCACATTTTTTCAACTTGAAATTATTACAGACATCTATTTTATTTTACTGTGAGGGTCGCACATTTGTTACATTGTCATTTTGGGTATCCCTGACTAAACATCTCAAATCTGGGAAATTTCAGAAGACACTAAAACCTTCTGAATCATCCTTTGCTCTCACAAACCTTTCGGTAAATCATCATCATCACTAGTTCCCTTAGGCATAACTTTCCTGTCCCCTAGCATATCTTAAGAACTGTTTTTAAGACCTAAAGCAGCACAGTCTATCAGCTTTAATCTGAAATAGAATCATAGAAATATTCACATGACTTTTGCCTAAGCTTCTGATTATTTACTTCTACCAATTTTAGCAAATCCCAGCTTCTTCTCTGTCTCGCTTCTGTTTACTTCCCCAAACAAACTTCTCTGAATGAGACGACGGCGGCTCTGTTCAATTATTTCTGCTGGATGAAATGAATCTGAATGGTGTGATGTCATCAGTTTGTTTTTACTTACTGTAATTTCCAGCAAATACATCCGCTCCTCCTCCCATACTGCAACTTGATTGATTGTAGCAGCTTGGGACAGTTTATCATTCCTGTCTTTTTCCTTTTTAAGTAAATCAAAAGCTATGAGAGGGTAATTCAGTTAGACTACTGTATTTCCACATTCTGTTCTGAACTGTGCAACAAAACGCTCCATATTTAACATCTCCCCTGCACCGCCTTCATTTTGTTCATTTACTCGCTACATGCCAATATTTCTTCTCTTTGATACATTTTATATGAGGCATTGCAGAGCACACACTTAGCCAAAAAAATCCATCGGCGCTGCCCTGGCGTTACTCCCACTGCATACAGAGTGGCTGAGCTCGAGCAGGGCCGTTTAGGAGCAGGCCACAAGATGTCTCCCTCGTCTAAAGAAGCTGCTGGTTTTTTCTCTGTGACAAATCTGATGCACTCCAATTCAATGGACAGGAAAGTCACCAGTGATGAAAGAAGTACTAAAAGTTCACATTAAAAAAAAGTTACAACAAATCATTGAGGCATTTGTTATATTCATAAATCAGTTTTATGGAACACTGTAGAAAAATTTTGATAAGAAACAAACAGGAGACTTGCCCGAACATAAAGGATACAATTTAGGGAGAGTCATACAAAAATGTCCAAAAAATGTGCCTCTGTTGCACATGTTGCTAATGGGGCTTAAACAAAACAACAAAATCACTTTTATTGGCTTTTCAATGTCTCTCTACTTCTTATTTATGTTGTTATTTGTTTCTGAAGTTTATATTTTTTAAAGCTATTCACTCTATTCTAGTGATGCACCGATCTAGCCTTTTCCGTTCTGATACTGATTTCAATACTTTGGTTTTAAGTATTTGTCGATACCTGATATCAACCGATACTAGTGTAAGGACTTTATTTTTTTTTTTGTAAAAACATAAAACATTTGGTTATATAGTGTTATGTAACAATAATTTATTGAGTGATTTTTTTGTTCATCACCACGTGCGATGCGCGTGCACCCGACCTGCAGAAAGAGCCGCCGCTCATAGACACAACAGTGGAAACAAGTCAAAAAAGCTCCGTTGTCATCCAACTACAAGAGTTAATCACTGTGTGAAAACAAAAGTTATGCTGCTAAGTCAACATTTGTGAATGAAATTCGACCCTACTACCCTTAAAAGTTACATTCAGGTGAGTGAAAAAATCGTGAGAAAGACACTGTCTCAAGCTTCAGAAAACTGATGTCTGTCATACATGCTTTGAAGAAAACGTTTTGTTGTTTTATTCAAAGACGTTTTCCCAGCTAACCAGACGGAGAGCCGTCTTTTTGCTCAGTAGAATGGAAAGTGATGTCAACCGAAAATCCCTCTATAGTGCAAGTCTCAACTTAACATCTTAATCTAAATAAAATAGCAAACATTATGAGATTTACGGATCAACATCAGCCAGTAAATCAATCTCTTTATGTCCAATTAAAGGCACAACAATGGTATTGTCTGAACCGATCACAGCGCCTTTACTTGATCCAGCAAAATATTTTGGGTTCGGCACTTATCCGATCCTTGTATCAGATCGTTGCATCCCTTTTTTTGCCTCACACACTTTTGTTGGCAGCTTACTTAAGGTATCTAACATGTTAGCTTGTCTGTCTTGCGGGGCGATCTCCATAACGACAGATAAAATAAACTCAGAGACTGAAGTCTACAGGCTAAGTACAGCTAATCAGGAAGTAAACTTTGTCATATCGTTAATCGTTGTCAAACTCATGAAATCCGGTACGTGTAATGTTGATCAAAACAAACAAGCTGAGTCAATGAGCCATGGGAAAAAACAAACATTGTAATGTTAAGTGTCTCAGACAATACCTGATTATGTATTTTCTAGGGATGGAACGATTCTGCAAAAAGAGTCGAATCGTTCGATCCTGGCCCTTCTATCCGATCGTTGCATAGTTCGAACGATTTTGCGCATGCGCTAAAATACACGTGTAGCGGCAGCGGCGTTTTGTTGACAAGGGGAACGAGTGAGCGCGTGCGCAGAAGAGTGTTGTGTGTGTGGAAAAGAAGTGGAGGGAGACGCTGGCGCCGCTCAGATTCAACCTTAACTTCATATCGCTCCCGTGTTTGGGAACACATTTGATTTAGTGCCAAGGATGATGCTAGCGGTAAGAAAACTGTCTATTGGGAAGTTTATCGCTAATGACATGCAGCCGTTTTGTCTTGTTCGCGCTGTTGAACGCGGAGGCTTTAAGCACGTTTAACACCGCCGAGCCTTGCTATAAACTCCGAGCCCAAACACTTCAGTAACACCGTAATACCCGCAATGTATGAAGAAACAAAGCGTGAACGTGAGCAAGACCAGACTGCACGTGAATATGTTGCGCTGACAGCTGATGGGCGGACTTCCAGAGCTACGAAGAGTTTTATTACGATGACGGTCCACTACATCGACAAAGAGCAGGCTAAAGTGTTGCAGACACGCATGTATGAGTCCCATACAAGTCAAAACCTCTCAGAAGCACTGACAGAAGGAAAACATGAATGGAAGTTAATTAGGAAAAATAACTGTGTCCCTGTCACAATGTAACAATGTAAGAAAGCAACATGGTTAATGCTGTTAATATAAGGTTAGGCCAAATCTTGGGTTTTTGCACTGTGCACTTTGAATGTGTCTGCCAAACATGCAGTGTCCGTCAGACACATTTACAAACTTATAGGAAAAATAAGAAAAGTAATTGCTTTTACATAAAAGCACAAATGAAGCCCACATTCTCAAATGAAGCAAGAATGTTAGAGTTGCCAGTTCACAACTAATATATGTACAAAAATAAATGTAAAAATAAATAACATAGATAGTTTAGATATCTATTAACAAAATCGAAGAAAATCGAAAATCGTGACGGCAAAATCGAAAATCGAATCGAATCGTGACTTGGGTGAATCGTCCCATCCCTAGTATTTCTGAGCTGGACTAATAAGTTTAAAGTACTTGACGTATGTCTTTGTCATCTTTGTGGTGATGCTTAAAAGAACTAGAAAATATGGAAATTGATTTGCAGCAGTTTACTAAAGATCAGCACAATTCTTTATCAAATTCAAAGCATGCACAATCTATTTGTATTAGTTTTACTTTCACTACATCTATTCCATGCAAAAATCAATACTTTTTTCTCTTTTCTAATTCAAAACTAAATCACTTTTCAATCATTTACTCGGTTTTACAAATTTGTCACTCAGGCGGCTCACAGCTGTTAGATTTCTTTTGCTTTTGCAGAATAATACAACAGTACAAAGAACTTTACTGGCAATTTACGACACAAAATTACACTGCCGCAAGAACACCCACATAAAAAACGTGTGAAAACCAATCATTTGAACTTAACCAGCTGACCATTTATATTGAATCAAGGCCTGACTTTATGTAATGCGACAATTACCCTGTCTGATTACATGTTGTGCGGTTGCTAAATGCCAATCCGATTGCTTTTAATCTCCACCAGACAAGCGCACACTATGGAGCGGCCGACTGTTTGTGTAGACTTATAAATCATGATGCATTGTGACAGAAAATCACCGCTATACCACCACCAGTTGAGCACCGCAATATGTTATGTCCAACAAGTACAGCAGGGTCTCTCCTCTGTCTCTCCGCTCGTTATTCATAGTTGAACAGTCGTGCTATAAATCATTATTTGTCAATGGGTTTTGCCTGTCTTAGCTGATTGGACAGTGTTTCTATCTTTATAACAGTAAATAGGAGCAGCTTAGCATCCAACATGTGAGGATAGTGAATCAAGTCACCACAAAGTTGACCCACTAATCACTAGGTTTGGATAAGTTTGGAATATATTGGCTATCGTTAGTTTTCCCAATGCAGATTAAAGTTTTCTTCCCAAGATGCTAAAACTTTTAATGCATGTATTCTCCTGCATTTTACTGAAGGAGCTTGACTACCCTTGAACTTATATACAGTATGGATGGGTTGATTCTGAGCTTACTTGTGATATTGATGAAGAAGATTTACTTCAACTTGAATAAAAAAAAAAAATGCTTTCAAAAAACCATTAGCATATTGTGGAATCTGGTTTAATTTTACGATATGTTGTTGAATAGAAAGCATGGGAAAGCATCAGCCATTGTGCATCAGTGTCCATGAATATACATTCAAAAGGTTCTACAGCTATGGATCAATTCAATGGGCTGTTGAGTCACTGCTGTACTTAATATATAAGAAAAGCAACAAAAAAAATTGTAATGAATTTAATACAGTGGTCTCGAACTTTATTGGAGCTAGAGCTGAAATTATAGTTGGTCAAGTGTAATATTTTAAAATATAGGCCTATCTTACATTCAAATATGGCGATTAAAGCTTTGCACTATACTGCGCAGGTCACCTGCAGAAAGATATGCTATCTGTCTTGTTGGCTGCGGAAACTTCTTTGATAAAAACAAAACAGGTTGAGAGCTGTTTCAATCAGGTATGAACCAGTATGACGAACATCTGGCTACTGAAGCTTGAAACTGTGTTTTTTCTTGTGGTTTTTCACTGACCACTAACGTGTAAGAGTCGTAATGACAAGGTTCATTAACAAATGTTGATTTAGCAGCAAAACTTTTGTTTTCACAAGGGATAAATTCTTGTAGTTGGGTGACAACAGGGCTGGCTAGTGTTGCTGCTACAGCTTGTGATAGACAGCCACAGTTCTGGCTCACAGGTCGCTCGTACATCCCCTGTGCTGATAAACGTATAATCCCTCTATACCGTAACCCTAACCCTAATGTGTCCACCTTCATAATAGGACCTGTAATTAAAATAGTTTTGTGCTTATATCGGTGGACCATGGTAGCTGCATAAAACCATCTTGCTGGCTGCATTTGGTCCTCGAGCTGCCAGTTTGGGACCCCTGTTTTAGTATCTAAAATATCTATTCAACTATAAAAACTACCCCTTCTGTCTCATCTGCTCCACCCATCACCACTATCATAGGCTCAGCACTTGTCTTTACTCAGTCTACTTGTAGCTCTCCACTTTGCTCACAGCACCACCTTTACAGAGTCTAATTTCGTTTAGATTAGGTTTTTCACCACCAGCAGTGACTCCAGGGGACAGAGATATGATTTCATACTGTATCTTGCTTATCTATCATCATTAGATACCAATTCTTTTGATATCGTTATACATCGTAATTGTTGTCATTCATTGCCTTTTGTCGTCTTCTCTCCCAGTTTGACCCACATTATTTTGACACACCTGTCTATTTTATAATACCAGCTTTAATAGCCTAGTGTTTTTACAGTCACCGTGGCGACTCTGTTGAACGGATCGGTTAAGCTTGAAATCTTCTGCCTATTAAAAGTTGTTACCGTCGGTGTTCTTTTATCCCTCTGTGATGTGATGTGGAGCTAATTGGTGCCAGATAGACTGTGGAGTCGGACATTGTTACTGGTCCTTGAAGGCAGCACCTCTCCTTAGCCCAGTCAACAGCGTCTCTTTCTTTAATGAGACCCCTGGAGTTCAGCTCTGACAGGAGACAGTGGATAGTGTAACATTTTGACAGGATTTCCCAGCCACTGTCCATCCGTGGCTTAAAAGACGCTAACATACCAGAATAGAACTGAAAACTTCTGGAAGTGCCTTAAATACTTAATACATAGCAATAGGTTTTGTTCACATGGCATCACAACATTCTGTAGAGCAGCTAAACTTACTGTTGTTTTTTCGTGTAATACTAAAAGTTAACATGTCAATTTACTAATAGAAATCCTTTTACATAAGTACATAAGTAGAACATCACATTCTAAAATGTTGACAGAGCTCATAAGCTTTGCACCTGATCTTATCTTCTCAAAGATTTGCAAACACAGAAAAGTTCAGATAGGTTAAGCTGTGTTTTTGATAAGTCTAATTCCTCTGCTTTTAGTTTCAAGTCTTAATACCAAATTACCTAATACAACTTGTATTTTTGCAATTTCAGTGATTTTGTCCAGTTATAAATCAAAGTTCTGCTCCCAATAAACAAGTTACTGTTCCAATGACAACTTAGTTTTTGATTAAAGCATCAAGTCATCTCAAGTCACAAGACTGAACTTCAAGTCTTCCTCAAGTTCCAAGTTTTAGTCCATTTTATTCAAGTCATCAAAATCAAAGTTTGACTCGATCCTGACTTGCAGATCAACTAACTTTGCATCTTATTTCCTTTGGTCACAATTGTTAATTATGTGCATAGACTCTGTAAGTGAGAAGTGTTGATAATGGGAAAATGGCAGAGCTGATACGGATTCAGTTTGCCTTGAAGGAATTCTGACTGTACTTCTCTCACATTCCAAAATAGTTAGCTAAATTATTTAGAGAATGACTCTGAAGATGAACAGAATTCAGTAGAAGTTCGACATTTTGCCGAAAGTCATTTTTAATCTGTTTGAATCTGTTGGTTTGAGCCATTAGTTTGAAAAACGACATCTAGATGAAACTTTTCCTACATTCCAGGTCAATTGAGGGATGACATTAAACTGGTAAAAACATTGACTGATATTTGCAGCTGGTCAAGCCAAATAGACAAATGGAATGGTCATTTATTTGTCTGTTTAAAATCTGAATAAGTAGAGAAGCTCCCAGAGTCATTTATTTGCTACACACGGTGACATTTCTGGCGTTTTAGCCAAAGTATTGCAAATACCAGGAAGCTGACAACATTAATTGGTGGCATTCACGTTCTAGATTGTGATTTTGTCATGTCCAGATGGTGGGCAAGAATCAGTTTTTCTCTTATAATAACGTTGTACATTGCTGTGAAATATCTTCATGGAGACAGGTCGAACAAAAAACACGAAAAGATAATGTATGACTGGTAATTAAAATGAAAGACGTATGACATTTTATTGACAGATTGACTGGCAACATTCCACAGGTGAAGAATTGTGACTTCTAAGGGTCTGACAAGAGACAATTTTCACAAGACAAGACATGAGATTAGGTCATCGAGAACAAGACAAGAATAAGACATTCATTTTCTTTAACCCCTTCTAATTTTGAGGGCCCTACCATTTCTTCTTTACAAATACCTTTTTATTCCATATCTGATAAAACCAAATTATGAAATTGGAAATGTTAAAGATAGAGTAAAATCAGCCATTCTGGGATGATTCAGACTCTACTTTCTACTCTAAACCTATAATGTATTGGACTTTTGCAATGGATCCGCCTAATTTTTTGTCTATAAAACTCAATTACCTTCATCTTTTGCAGAGGAATTGTCAAAACCCCAAATATGACAGATCTAGTGTCTTTTAATATAAATATAGTCAGATGTAGAGAAAATAGGCCGGAATCAAAAGGGTCAATATGTTGTCCCACATAGCTGTTTTTTTTGTGTGTCCAAGCAAATGCAATCTCTCTTTCTTCATGTATGGACAATCTTGTCCGCATCACACTTGGGATGTTACGTATTTCGATAAAGGTGCAATTGCGTCGCTAATGGAACTTTACAAATGTTAAAATCACTCAAGGCTCTCCATAGCTTCTCCAAAATCACAGATGCAGTGCAGAGGATGGATGTGATAAGTGAGCAGGAGCAAGTCAGCAGCAGTGAACAGAGCAGATTGTAACTTAAGGGCATCCATGGGCTTTTTAAATTCCACTGCCAGGGCTCACATGGAGACTTAGTGCAGTCCAGCCTTTGACAGGCTCTGTGATGGCTGGCTGCAAAAGAGGGACCTTTACTCCACGGAATAATGGCATAGATATAAAGAAAGATTTCTTGGAAAGTTGGAGGCGAGAAGAGATTTCACTTTATAGAGCTCATACAAGAAAAATCCAACCATTTTCCTTGGATTCTTGGCTTTAAAATCAAAAGAATAGTATTTTTGCTTCCAAATCATAGTTTAGCCCATATGCCCATAGCACTTCAAGATTATTACCAATTTGAATAGACGCAGTTAGCACATTTTGAAGAACCACGTTTTATATACTGTCTTCTTCTGGATAAAACAGATAACCCTGTTTCTGTTAAAATATGTTCTGAAATACAAATGATTCTTTTAAGTTTGTCAGTCCATATAGGTCAATTCATTCCTTTTAACCCTGTACAGTGGTGTTATGTATGTTTACTGGACAATAAAGGGTTGAAAATATTTGAAATATTAGCTACACATATTTGGTATGTACGTGTAAAGAAAAAGTAGTTCTATCTGAGTTTTTAAAGTAGAAAACGAATTGTCATATTAAAATATGACAATTCTACGGATGTTTTTAAAAAAAAGGCCACATTTAGGCCCTGGGGATAGGATTGTGAGTTTTTCTGTATCTCAGCAATGGAAGTGTTTTTTAAAAAAGTGAAATAGCCAAAATATGCGTCTTCAAAAAGGATTATTCTGAGACCATTTTCAGCTCCATCCAGCAAACAGACAAATACATAAAATGAGAATGTCAAAAGCCACAAAAAAATGGCCTTGGATGAACAGAGGGTTAATTCTGATGAACATTTAAGCAGAAGTTTGAACAGAATCCTATGATTAAACTAATTTACAAGTCTAAATGCAGCCATACTTAAGCAAACACATAACATCATCAATATTTGTATATGTTTTTTTCCTCATTTACAATAGTTCATCAGTTGTCATCATTTGACTTCAGTAGCAATTGCATGTTAAGAGTTAATTAGAATGATTATCTTTGCAGAAAAGTGCATACCTGATTGACAGGAATAAGTGTCTAATTTCCATTTTAATTTTGTGTCAGAGGATGTTTGATGCTGGAAAAGCTTTGCACACATGAGGTAGTGTGAGAGAAGAGTCTTACAAGATTAAATATCACAAGATAATTATAATTGATAAACAAACTGTAAACACACAATTTGATATTGTTTCAATAGGCATTTGTGCATCTTTTGTCTTTGAATCTGTCTGCCACATCAAGCGTCAGATTAAGTGTTAAGACACTTCAGCCACATTGCCTAGTATGAATCTGGCTTGAGTGTGAATAGTTGGTGGTCGTCACAGAGGCCGATGGCACAAAATGCAGTCTCGCTTTTGGCCAGGCAACTTGACTACAATATTAGCTTAATGCATGGAGTGTGGAGTGAATGATAATGCATAATGTTAAGTGTATTGGTTGTCTTGAAAAAGCGCTACCTGAATCAATAATTATCATTATTAATAAACCTTTAGTTGACTTTAAAATGACCAACATTATTAGAAATGTAATTCTAGTGTCAATGTACAATTCTTGTCAGCTGGTTTAAAATAGAAAATCTATGTTAAACAATAACCTTTTTATATGATGATCCAAACAAATTGCATCCTTTCATCTTTTAATGCTAGTCAACGTCCTCTACTCAATCTTCTAAGTACTGATTTTGCATACAAACTCTGAGACCATGTTTTCTCTTAATGTCCAGCCCCCGTCAATGGAAACAGGCCGGTGCATCAGAGACAAATGATAATTGTCATGCATTCTCGACATGCTACTCGGACTAATGAAAAGGCGTTTTGACTCAAAGTGCTTACTGGGGACAATTTAAAAAGACCAGCAACAGTCGGCCATCTTGTAGCTCCTTGGTCTAATGTCGCTCCAAATGGACCTATGCAATTAACTCCCTGCCTAAATGTGCCCCCGCCTTCTTTCCATAGTAACCTAGAATAGAGGAAATCAATGTGGCCGGTCGATAAGTGAGTGAACCAGGCAGCGGTTATAAATCTCAGATACTTTTGTGAATGGCTTGTGTTTCTGTTTGACTATGCTGCTTGGCTGAATTCTTGTATTGGATGTTTCACAATAGTAACTGATGTTTTTGTGAATAGATTAACACGATTGCACCTCAGATCTTTAGCCTTGCCCTAGGTAGAGTTGGTCATGACATACAGTAGCTGTTATGACACACCAACTATTTCTGTACTGCTTATGCCGTTCAAAGCACAGTCGGTTCTTTCTGTCCTGTTGTGATCAGCGTTTTTTTTTTTTTTTTTTTTTTTTTATCACCAGATTTGATTTGATGAATCTTTTTGCCTTTAATTAAAATCGCTGAGGATTCAATAAATCATTTGAAGTAGACTTATTCAATTATGTTTGGTGCCTAATAATGCTCAAACAAAGCAGCCCAACATTTAATTTCACCACAGTATAATCAAAGCAATACACATTTACAAACATGTATTGTTGTATAATAGTTTAATGCCGTAAGCTGTTATTACATTCTATTTTTAATTCTACACCTTTAGATGATTTATTGTGTTAGGTTTCATTATGTGATATGATGTTTACATTGTCCGTGTCTCTACAAATTGCTGTGAGTGTTATAATGCTACCAGTACATAAAAAGCATTCTTGGTAGAAGGCCACATGTTGAGCATGTGCTTCCTGCTGATCGAGGTCAATGGGCAGGAAGACAGCCTATACTTTCTGCTGTGTAAATGGATATATATTGCTTAATTGTGCCTTGAAATCAACTTTTGAGTGCCTCAAATCAAACCTATTGTGTTTTATCTGTGTTTATATAACAACTTCATCCATATTTTCCAATTTCTTTTTTGTTAGATGCACAGGTAGTGGATTTTCTGAACCCTCGAGCATTCACTGAAAGACAATACAAGATAACTCAAACCTGCATGAATCAATCCAAATACAACTTTGAGTAAACTAATGATAAAATATTCTTTCATGGTTACAAACTCAGAAAAGTTTATTTTTGCATAATAGGTCATGTTTAGGGTAGAAAATCGCTAAATGAACGTGGCCATTTACCATAACATGGAAGCATGTTTGTTAATGTGTCATTGATTAAGTCGACCTTTGTTTGTCACATCAGTCACAGTAGTGGAGCACATAAAGGGCATCCAGAGCATAAACAGATACATCGAAACTAAAAGTGTGTTCTTTAGATTGTGTTTTGCATCCAAACTTTGAGCTTTGGTTACTATGAGGGTTTTTCACTCATTATATTCTCTCTCTCTGTCTTTTAGGGTTGGATTCTTGTACATCCACAAAAGGGTAGAACATGCTGTTTATGTGTTTTGTGTTCTTTACTAATGGTACTCAAAATCCGTGAGAGTGTTTTTAATCAGTGTCATTCCCTGTATAGATCTGACTAATGAAATGGGGGACACTGACATATTGACATGGGCTTTTATGTATTTTAGACATGCTCCTGTCAATGCGATCCCCACTAACGCCCGTGAGATATTACCAACCTTTTTCCTCCTGCAGAAATCCAATTATTTGCCTCCAATTTGAGTCAGAATGAAAATGCATTCACTTGCCGCAGAGACTTCACCATTCAATATTTTGGGTATTTGTAATTTTCTGAAACTATACAGTATATCATCACTCTGCCTTACTGTGATTGGGTTTTTCCAACCAACACAAACATTTACTACCTAAAATGATTTGAGTAATAAACACAGTGACGATAAATTGTCAGAGTTGAAATATTGATATGAACCACAAAACTAATATTGCATTTTTACAAGGAGCAAAAAGTCAGTCTAAAAGTATGTACGCAAACATTAACATATTTTTAACTGTGTTGATGTCTGATTGTAATTACATTTAACATGCATAGTTCATTTGCAGAATAGTTTTTTTTCTTCAAGGACATGCAGACCACTTCTTTGAATAAACTAGAGCAGTTTTTATCACTCCAAATGTGCATGTACAAAAGGGTAATGTGTTTTAACAGCAGGTTTTTAACCACTTTCAAATATTCATCCACTTAAACCACTAATAGTCTTCATTTATTTTTTTTGTCCACTTTGTGATACAAGGAAAATACCAAGCTCAAGGACATTAAACTTTAACCCTTTTATTTCTAGTATTCCGAAACCATTTTTGTGTTGCTCTGACATCAATATCAAACATTCATTATAATGACAAAGTAAAATATGAGGGATTATTTGTTTATCAGCCTGACCCTGTCACAAGCTATAGCAGCAACACTAATCAGCGCTGTTGTTAGCGGACTATCACTGTGCGGAAACAAAATGATGCTGCTAATTCAACATTTGTGAATGAAATTCCACTTATACATGTTACATTCAAGTGAGTGAAAAAACGCAGTGAAAAACACTGTCAGTAGTTTCAAAAGCCAGAATTTAGGTCAGTGGTTCGTACCTGATTGAAACAGCTAGCCTCAGTTTTGTTGTTTTTATTAAAGCGGCTTCTCCAGCCAACTAGACGGATAGCGCATTTTTCTGTTGGTATCTTACGCAGCAGAGCGGAAAGTGACGTTGACTGATAACCCCTTTATAGGTACGCCATTAAACTCAAATTAAAATCAATAATTTTAATAATGGCTTCTGCAATCTAGATTAGCAAAAAATATGGGTTATATGTATAAAATAGGCTGCTATTCATTATAACTTGCGTTTGTTGTAACTGTTATGTATTTGGATTTTTATCATACATAATTGTGTTTAGTATTCTTATTTAGTCCCTTTCCACCTCTGTTTGTCATGAAAACAACAGTAAGGTCTGTATAAAGACGCTCATCCTAATTAAATGCTATGCAACAAAAATCTTGAGCGCTGTTTGCTAGCGCTGCTGTTGGATCATTTTGCAGTTAGTAAAGTCACAATCCTTCTCCTCAAAAGACTAAATGAAGCATCACAAAGGTAACACAAATGTCTATTTTATTATTTGGACAGCTTACACAGAGGCTTGTCCAGCTGCTCTGTTAGCTGTAGCACGAACAGAGAACAGTTGCTGCATCAATGGCTCCTCATTCAGGACAGTAAAACAGAAACCTGAAAAATGTGGAAAAAGTATCTGGATACCAATATCAGTATCGAAACAACCCTACTACTGTATAAATCAACGTTTTAGTTTTTACACAAATTTTACAGATGATGTATAAGCCCACAGTTGAAACTCTCATTTTCAGTTAAATAGTCAAGACCCAACAGTCTACAGTCTACAGTCCATATTTCTCTGTGCATAAGTTATTAAGCGTTAATAAGACATCAGAGACCCAAACTACAGAGTCTCAGCTGCACAGAGAGAACAGCCATTACGCTCCAAAGGGTTCAGAAATCATTTCAGTGCTAATTTGGATGTAATTTTATTCACTGAAATCAGACTGAATGTTAAGAGGCTTTTAATCAAATGAACCCAGATTTCCCAAGGTTCACTGTGCTCCTTTTATTTTGCAGTTCACGACAGAAGAAATTACACTTGGCCACAAAACCCAAACCATTCTTCGCAGAGGATAGCAACTTAGGATGACCACTCTTCGCTATTTACTAATGCTTCATGATACTAAAATGTTATAGTCGATTTTGATACCAAGGAAAATTCTTGATTCTTACCAAAATATCAAGATACCAAAATGTATTAAAAATCGTTTTAGAAAATACTGATATTTTTATCTGGGAAAACACTCTCCTCTTGTACTAGTTCTACAGTTGTATTTGTAGTAGATAACAAATGGATTCCAAAAGAACAAATTGTTTTATTAAAGTCTTTGTTCCGATATGACTTTCTACAGCCCCACTGTGCCCCAGTTAAAGTGTCCAAAACTATTATACAAAACATGTTCCAGTTGCCAAATTTTGATCACTTCAGTACTTCCAAATGTAAAGACAAAATCTTTATAGCAATTTATTTAGTCCAAAGCAGTTCTTGAATTTAGCAAATGATTATTTTACTCCTTTTTCAATTGGATTTGAACCAACCAAATCTGGATGCGTCTCAGTTTTTGCATTTGAAAACTTGGTCATGACTAGTGTTGTAATGTAGACATTATTTTTCAATTTATTTTGCATTTGTGCAGTCTTTCAAAAACTTTGGAATGACATGGATCAGAACCAATAAAAACAGTATAATTAAGTCCACATGACATGTGTTTCCCACCTCAAAACTGATTCTAAATGAAATCTAAATGAAATGACAAATGACAGATAAATAATCAAATTCATC
Source organism: Mugilogobius chulae (assembly GCA_038363315.1). Lineage (NCBI taxonomy): Eukaryota > Metazoa > Chordata > Actinopteri > Gobiiformes > Gobiidae > Mugilogobius > Mugilogobius chulae. The sequence continues at coordinate 36,755,571 of CM076395.1, read as the reverse complement.
TTACGCAATTTTCTAATTCTGTAGAAATGCTTAAAAGGAGTCCGAATTATTTAGAAACCTAAAAATAGTGCAGAAGATCTCAGAGTTTTTTGATGAGGAAGCTATGTTTACCAGAATTGAAATAAAGAAAAAAGTTGATTTTGTATAATATGTGTCCTTTAATTCGAAAAATGCATTTTAAACCAAGAATCAGACACACATTCATTTCACATTACACAGAACATCAGCATTCAACATAGCTTTGCCTTGTAACCAAATTACCATTATTTCCACAACAAGTGATACCTCCTGCCCGCCTCTACACCGCTGGACTTCATCACAGAGGGAAAACAATTTCATCCAGTAGCTCCACCTCATTCTCCAGTCGAGCGTGCATTGAGAGAAAAGGGTAGGGGGGCTCCCGGCATTAGATTACCCCTCTCTCCCGCAGCCCGCAAGTCAACGCAACATCCAAACGCATCTCAGCCATCTGTGGAGTGGAGGGAGGAGTTCTGATACGGCAAACCAACCAAATCTGCAAGTATTGTCAGCCAGTGGAGCGCGGTGAAAGATCTAACAGGGGTAAGCCACTCTGGATTCTTTTTTTTTTTTTCTTTTATAACTGCCGCTGGGACTGAAAGTGTGCTGTTATCACATCCATTTATCCAGTGATGGAGGGTGTTCCGCTTGACGCTTTTTGTTAATGGGACGTTCAGCTGTTTCGCTCATAAAAGGATCATTATGTAAATCAATTTTGGATCTACCAAGGAGCGCAGTTTCTTTGTTTTCTTCGCAGCAAATCAGGTATCTACCTTTTTTTTTTTTATATGTTCAAGAACTGTGTGAGAAGCATTCCCTGCGCTATTATGGTTATTACCACCGCAACTGAATCTATCGCCATGGGGCAGGACAAACCACCTGATGCCCAAAAGAGACGAGTCCCAAAACCAACAATGAAGGAAATAACGGTCAATTTTATCACCAGAACCAAAATCCACGGTTTGAAGTTTATGTTTCACCGGATAAATCTCGACCGCATCGTTTAATTTGGATTCTGGCGTTTTTATTCTGTTTGGGACTACTTTTTACCTGGTCGTGGAATCGTATACTCTACTTGATGTCGTATCCAGCTGTTACAAAAATACACATGGTATGGGCACACAATATGTCATTCCCAGCAGTGACTTTCTGCAATAAAAATGTCTTCAGAGTGTCCAGTTTAACCCGACAGGACTTGTATCACAGCGGTTATTGGATGGACCTGCTGTATCCCAATCACACCGTTATGGAAAGAAGCTTAGCCATCCTAAAAGATAGCCACAAGAAAGGTCTTCTGAACCTATTGGATTTTAATAAGTACTCGCCTCCCCCTGGGTATCGCGTCAACACTACGGAAATGATGGGCCGCCTGGGTCACCAGCTGGAGGACATGCTGCTGGAGTGCAAGTTCAGAGGGGAGACATGCACACACAAGAACTTCACACCAGTATGTATCAGGAGAATAGCATCCGACTGTGAGATGTGATGTGAGATATGGGGCACAAAGCATCAAAGCTTTGGATTGCAATTGGATTATTATGGAATGTTGTAGCAAAGAAAGTTTTCAAAAATTGACTTTGCAACATTTACTACTTAAACATGAGTAGATTCTTGTTTGAACTATAAAAGGCTGTGTTAATTTAAAATAGTTTAGTACTAAAGTAGGTCAATTGACCTCCTGTTGAGATTTCACCTAACTTAAGGACTTGCATATTTTAATTTGCAAGTTAAAATGCTGAATCTTCGCAACTTGACATTAATGACTGAGTCCTAATTCTTCCAAATTCCATTTATTAAAATAAAAAACAAAGCAGGCCATTCAAGCCTGGCTGTCACTAACAATTGTTTTTTACCAACTAGTCAAACGATTATTTCTCTTGTTTATTGGGAGAGGGTGGAAATATGGTGACAAAGGGTTAAGTATTCACAAATATAATTAAGAAACAATTAAGAATATTTTTCATAGACCATTAGTCACAGTTAGTTGATTAATTGTTATTGCCCTGATTCAAGCTCTGTGTAATTGTGAAGAAACTCTCTTACAACATAGTTAAAATTGTGTCCCCTTTCAATATATGCTGCATAAAAAGCCATAAAAAGATTAAAGCACCAATTAATAAACACATCAACTTGACAAGGTGCATCAAAGTCCATTGAGATCTTAATATTATCATTGCATAAAGAGCATTATTGTGCCTGTAGTTACTGTTATTCCCTAACATTAAGATGATGAATGAGAGTATTAAGTGGTTGTCTTGCATTGTAAGCAAAGTGCTGTGCTGATAAATATTGTTGTGGCATTCAGCTAATGTTTAACAAGGCAGAAGTAATTGCGAACAGCTTTCCTTGGGAGTTACCTGGTACTGTATGTATAGTGCATTGAAATATTTAGCTGTCTAAAGTTGTGAAACTAAAATAATGCTGTGCTTAGTGTTCCACTCAAACTAAATATGAAAAAAGTACATGCAACAAGTAACTTAAAGAGAAACTAAACTCAGCATCAACTTTTTTTTTCACTGTCAAACTCTGTGTATGGGTTCAAAATTGAATTATGTTTCCTGGCCTTTTTTGACAAAAATGACTCATATTTAAACTGTCAGTGCGTTTTCAGTACATGCCTACGTCACATGGAGTTGACGCTAAAGGCGCTGCCCAGGTGGGACATATAAACTCCTACTTCTTATCAGTGATCACACGCTGTGAAGCAACATCGGTAGTCATTTGGCTTAGCTTGGGAAGCCAGTGGTGCGAGGTGCAAAGTTACGCAGGCTTGTTCCGGTGTTTTGACTTTTTCATTTTCATTTTTAGAAAATATTCACATCATGAGCTGATATGTTTATATAGGCTAAAGCAAAGGTTTCATACATATGTCAGCAAAATACTAGACCTAGTTACTCACCTAATAAACTCACATCACTCACAAGCTTACTGTCCATATTTGGTGCTGTCAGTCAATGTCTGTTCACACCCACTGGGTGTCTCTTTTGCGAGCCTGTTAGCGGTGCAGTTGTTGGCGGAGTAAGTCTCTGACCGCATGTTTAGCCTCACTTTAACCTAACAAGATGGTTTTGGTTTTTTGTTAATCAATTGCCTGCTGTTTTGTATTTTATTATAAAACTGCTGTGCCTACTAGTCTACCAAAAAACAATTTGGCACTTTTTTCATTTTGCAAAAAGCTCTGATGTTGGATCAGCAACCTTGTGTGCACATAGATGAGATTAGTTAACTTATTCCATGAATGGATACTTTTGCTCTTCTGATGACACAGGCATATTCCAAGATGACAATGCCAAGATCCTCTGGCATTCTCATAATGAAAGAACGGTGCAGGGATCATGAGAAATCATTTCCATACATGGATTGGCCATAACCCTATTGACAATCTTTGGAGGCTTTGTGCAGTGGTCACACTCTCCCTCATCAATACAAGATCTTGGAGAAAGATGAATGCAACGCTGAATGGAAATAATCTCTTTATCTCACAGAAGCCGTTTTGAAACAATGCAATAGTGAATGAACAGGGAACAATGAAAAGCCAAAAGCATTTTTTTCTCTTGTGTGATTCTATTCTTTGTAAAGACACAATTCTGTCCCTTTTCACTGCTGTTCTTCCATTAATTCTGTTCAGAAAGTTTCCCCACAAACTTGTTTGCTCTTACTTCTGCAATCTTTGCTTGGTTAGCATTTATACATCACTTTATGTTAAATTTTTTGGCAACTTTACCTTCTTATATGTGTTTTTGCACAGACAGTGTATTTATTCCTGTAGTAAAAAAAACAACTGTCAGGGATGGTAGCTACTTGAAGAAAACAGTTGTCATATCCAGGTGAAGAAATAAGCGTTGTTTACAAGATCTATTAATAATTCATGTCCTCTCCCCCCGAACACTCGATCTCCCAGGCTGTTTTAAAGTTATCGCTGTCAAAACTGCAAACTACACTGTCCCATTTTTTTCTACCTTTCAAGTTCCACCAAAATACATCATCGGATTAGATTAGACTCATCAACCTTGGAGAAGTTTGGTAATCCATCTACCTTAGTCTGCTCTCCATAACTACTTTCTGCTTCGGTAAGAGAAAATTAAAACATTAATAATTCAGAAAGCATAAATTAGCTGATTTCAAGGTTTTCTAATTAAACATCTGGAGGGCACGCAGCAAATTATGACCTCACTTGAAAATCCGGACACGCTCAGAATTTAAGTTCCTTCAGACATAAGTTATTAAACCCATCTGTTTTTTGTGCCACTCCAAAGATAAAAACACAACTCTGAAAGAAGCATATCATCAGAAGTCAAACAGAAAAAGTGTATAGGCTCAAAATACTGAATGAGAGCGCTTCATTATGTGCACAGTGACGCTGCTGATCCATTGCTGTTTGCGCCGAGAATTATTCAAAAGCAGGAACACACAAGTGGATTGGAGTTATTGACTAGTGGCTGCGATGGAACGCAACCTCGTGCTTGTAATTTTTGTAAGAGGAAACACATTCATCACTTTGGAATTACGAGGGAATAATTTTGACTGCTTATACTATGAAATATACCTGGGGAGAATGGAAGTGCCTGGAAGTGAAGAGATTTGGTTTTGTTTAACATACAAAATAGAGAACAGATGTACAGTATTTGTATTGGTTCCAAATGTATCAAAGCCAGAAAAATTGCTAAGAAAAGATCCATTATTTTGCCTTATTGAATTGTGAACTTGAACCATGAATTCTTTTACCCTGCAATTTTCAAATCAGCGTGAGAATAGCTGACAATTTAGAGTGTTGCAGCCAGTTCTAAAACATAACAGAGCTTGGAAACGAACACCAAAATTTAAGCAGCAAGAAGTGTCTAATGACCAGATACATTAGCAAAAAACTAAACAAAAATCAGGTTGTATGGAGTTTGTATGTTTCTCCCCGTGTCTGGCTGGGCTCTGGACACTTAAGGAAAACCTTCCAGCAATTCATTCCATTTATTTTTGCAAAGCCCAAAATCAGAGCAGTTGTGTTGAGAACTTTACAAGATTGCTGATCTAGTAAACAGAAATATTAGAAAATTAGGCAGTCACTAATAAATTACAAACAGAAAAAATTAGGAAGTCAGAAATAATCATTGGTCAAAAATGCTGAAGTAAACAGACAAAAGAAATCAATGTCCCAGGTACCCTTAGACCAGATCAGATGCGCCCCCCTCTGACTGTTTCGTGTAGCCCCAGCACATTTTTGAGAATAAGTGTTAAGTCTTTATATTTGTTTTACTTGACTACGGACATGTGTCATTGCTTGTTTTCCTAATATCAAACAAATGGTCAAAAGAGTAGATTTAAAAGCCTATGATTTACAAAAATGTGCTTGCAATAATGATAATTTGTGTAGCCAATTATCACGGTCTGGCCCTCCAACACTTGTCCGGTTCTCAAGATAAAATAATTGCTCACCTTTGCCTTTAGACACTTCTTCTCAGCAAAGAAACATCCAGAAAGCCCTCAGCTCAGCAAGATCTGGAAAAAGGTCCCCGAGCGCTGCCCTGTAAAGCTCACTCTTCTGGGGAAATATTCCAGAGGTTTTGGAAGATAAGTCAAATGCAGTGGTACAATAAACCTTAGTATAACTTTATAATTTCAGATGTTTTTCAGCGCATGGGCAGTTAATTGAAAGCTCGAGAGACAGCCATTGTGTCACGCCAAACGCTCAATTGAAATCGTTACTAAAAAGAGATTTTTTTTTTGTCCATTACACGCATCCATAATGTTGGTGAAAGTTTAGTATTTAGTGTCTTAAAATCTTTTGGTTTAATATTAGGCTAAATGTGAGAGAAGATGTGGCACAAGCATTTTTTTTTCTGACTTACAAAGACAACATGAAATGGGAGAGAAGAGTGAGACATTTGGTAAATGGTTGAAGCTGTGATTCAAACCCACAAAGCCATAGTGGCAGCAGTCACATGTGTAATGCCGTTACATAAATTCAGTTTTGTTTGATTGCAGTTACTGTATATTGAAAAAGCCGTTTTTAGTATCAGAATAAGACTGCTGTTTGTTGTCTAAGTCTAATAAAGATATATGTCTGCAAACTAGGAAGTGCGCGGTCAGCATCCTAATGTATGTTAGGTTAACAGTCATGATAACAAGACTGGGCAGTTAATCGAAAGGTGGAGAAATTGCAATTCAGTTATGTCAACTTTTTGAATGGAGAGCTCCACAGCTAATCTTCTGTTGTCAGTAAAAACGTGGTTTGGAGTAGAAGCTAAACTTTAAAAGACACATTTGTTTTTGGCGTTCAATGGCAGAGATTAGAAGTCTGTTTAGTTTATGTTCCAGAAATCATTACTAGAAGCTAATATTATTTTGTTTCTGAAAACGCTAAAGTGAATTTCAATGTTTTGTTTAGTTTTTACTCCTGTACTTAGTGTAATTCACAAAACATCAGGAGGTTTGATAGATAAAACATACACCTGTTTCATCCACAATTGCGTTTGTGTTTTGTCATTTCCATTGTCTCATTAGAACATGCAGGCGAGAGGAGCCAGGCTGCGTGTTATCTGTGAGCCTCTGTGTTGCTCTGTCTAAAGCCGGACATGGAAGACTGACTCCGGCTCTCTGGAGAATTCCCGCTTCAGTTTCCGTCGGATGCCTTCGACCCTGACCCTCCAATACACAGGGAATAGTGAAAATTTACTGCCAAATCAAATCTCCTCTCTCTTTTCTTTGTGACATGTTGCGCGGACAGACGGTTTGACGGGGGAATTGTTTGGATCGAGGCTGCCAATGTGAGAAATGCGCATTGAAGATGGCATAAAAAGCTGTTTTGTGTATTTTTTTATGAAATGTAAAGCAAGTGTTGGAGAGAATTGAATGGATCAGAGATGGCATGGCAGCAGGAGGGATCAAAAAGGTGGCATTGTGAACAGACAGTTATTTTTGCTATACAATAATGTTGTGCTCAAGGCAATCGCACTACAGTAGTCTATATTATTTCAGTCCAAGGTTTGTGATGAAATATTGTATGTATAGAAGTTCTCTGCATGTTTACTTAGACTGTGAACAGACTATGGAAGCTCAAAAGAAAAGATGATTCTTTGCATTTAAGTGTGATGAAACATGTACACTGTAAATCAATTCATAATGTAGTGGAATCTCATTTTATAAAGTAAAGAAACTATTTCTTTAAACTTTTTCGCTGCTGTCCACGGTTTTGCACACCTACTATACCTAATACATTCTGAGTCTCTTGAGTCACCACAATGAGTTAGGAAGGGTTTTTCTCGAGTTTAGCCTTTACAGTGAAGTTAATATAGAGATTTTCAAAATAAGAAAAAGAATCTACTTTTACACTTAATAGCTGCTTTTTACCGCCAATTTGGGGCGATATTTTGATATACAGTGTATATATTTTTTGGGCATATTGTCCATATCAACTATCTGCCTTTTTCTGGCCAATATTTGATCAGCCAAGCTCCAAGTTGGTTTTGGAGAGAAACTGTAAGACTTGTTTTATCTGTTGTTTTACTTGTTTTAAGTCTGCAGCTTTGATTTGATCATTAACAAGTCTTTCAGTTTTATTCTTGTTCTGTGATTTTATCTGCAGCACAAGCTTTGATATGTGCTTGTCTGTTTGTTCTTTAATACAGAGAAAGCACTAGTTAGTATGATGAAAAAACACTTTGTGTAACTGTGTTGAAAAGGACACCTTGAATGTTCTGTAAAGTTTGTTATGTGTGTGCATACATGTTTTATTCATGAACATTCTGAAAATATAGTGAGTGAATGAGAGGTGAATGGTTGTCTGTCTAACCCTGCGGCAAGTTGGCCACTGTCCAGGGTGTTCCCCGCCTAAGGCCCAAAGTCACTGGGATAGGCTCCAGTCACCCGCGACCCCTAACGGGATTAAGCGGTAGAAAATGAATGAATGAACAAGACTTAATAATAGTGTAGATTAAAACATGTTTTGATACACTATCTCATCTTAGCGACTACTAATTATTTAAACTAAAATTAAATAATAGGCCTTGAAAATCGCCACGATATTGGCATCGACACTAGGTTCTATAAAACGATGTAGCTACTTTATAGATCCTTCTCATTGACTTAATGTAGAAGCTCTATACTGTATACAGTGTACACTATTTTGTTTTCTATTTTAAATCCTGCTGGTGCGGCTTAAATTCAGGTGCGTTTAATAGTGCAAAAAGAATGGGAAAAAATGATGGTAAATCATTCTGCATTTATTCAACTCATGGCTCACTCTTAGGTCACATATTCTCAGAAATTTCTGCTAGTGCAAACGTGTATCTTTTTATTTTGACTGTTTTCGACAGTTTCCTATTTTGACTAATGAACAGCATAATTCTATATCTATTTATTGTGAATCTGATATTTATCTATTATTTTTTTTTTTAGTTTTTCTAGTAAATGAAGTAATTCGTTACGTTTTTTCAGCTTGTTTGAGTTTCCTTTTTTTTTGTTAAAGTAAACCTTTTTAAATTTAAAGAAGCAATTTGTACTAGATTGGTGATATACAGTGTATTGATTTAGTTAAAGGTTTTTGTTCCGGTAATTCCTTTATATTATTGTAATATATTCAATCACGTTTCTTTCAAAAGCTAGCTATCTGCAAAAATGTACAAAGCATAACAAAAAGTGTCGTCTAACCTAATTATTTCAAGCCGGCTAATCTTATTTGAAATGGACAACCCAATCTAAAAGGTGCTCCAGTCCTCGAGCCGTATGCTTTCAGCCGTCGCAAATGTCAACAGCACTAATGAGCTTTCACTGCTGCACATACGACCACAGAGCCTCCCCGTGCGCCTATACCAGCTCAGCAAAAGTGTAAAAATGTCACTCTTGAACACGTACTTTCATTAATTAAACCCTGCGATCTGCTGCGTCAGTGATTACATGTGGAAACTCGGGCACCGCAAAGCTCCTCAAATACATGACAAATAGGTTCAAGGCAGAAACACAATTTAGCGTCTGTTTACCGGTACAAAGTGGCTATACACCTCAGATTAATGTTGGCCAAAACAAGTTGCTCTGAGTCACGCTGGGGAAATTTCGAGTGAAATTAGGTGATAAGACTGATGGCTGCTTAGGAAATAGTCATTCATTTGTCCGAGCAGGTGCCAGGTGCCTGACTTGGAAGCCTCCGCAGAGATGAGCTGTCCTGTGCAATTAGGAAGCACATCTAAAAGCTGGACCACCTGTTAGCGTGTGTTAGCTCTAGGCATGGACATAGATTAGCTTGTCTGTATGTAAGTATGTAATATCGATTCAGTTGATAACGTGGTTCTGCCTATAATTGGATGTAATAAGACTTATTTAATGACTGATGTTGATCCAGGACATCTAACAGTGCTTGATGTACTTGTTAAGCTGTTTTGTGCTGTTTTCTTTTCTTTTTTTTTTTGTATGAGAAAAAAAATATTAGCAATTTTTTCCTTACTCTAGTATTGGTTCAAAGTATTGAAATCGGTATTGAAATGAAAAAGCTAGATAGGTGCATTTCTAGGATCAATATAATCTGTATTAGATCAGCATAAAAATGGGCACCATTATATTTAGAGGGGATGCTTTGTGCCAATTTCAATTTATTCTTAAAACATCAGCCGAAAGATTAAAAATGAAAATAAGCAATAAAGCAAAAAAAAAAAATAATAAATATAGCTGCATATGTAATAATAATTCCAGAGAATATTTTGCATCACAGATAAATACATTTAGTTTTTACTAAACTGAAATGTAAGTTTGTGAGTTGCTGCAGATTTTAAGATACAAATATCAGTATCGACAAATATGGGTTATCGGCCACAGCTGAAGGTCAAATATTGGATACCAGTATCGCTTAGAAAAATCCATATATGCCCATTCATTGTAAAAAGTAACAAAGTGCAAAGGTACTGAAGTTGATCAGTGGTGATAATGTGATATTGTTTGTATTAATCATGATCCACTAAGGTCAAAGTAATTAGGCATTTTTGTAAACATTAGCATTTGACACTATACATGTTGTTTTTTAATCAATGTATTCCCTGTTTTGCAGATTTACACAAGATACGGCAAATGCTACACATTCAACTCAGGACAGGACGGCAACCCACTGCTGACCACGTTAAAGGGCGGGACGGGGAACGGGCTGGAGATCATGTTGGACATCCAGCAAGACGAGTACCTGCCTGTGTGGGGAGAGACAGGTCAGTGTTAACTGCATACAGAAGACAGGATTAACGCTTAGATGTTCCAGTGAAAGGAGTTAAGTAGCAATAAGCATTTGTTATGAGACAGATTTGGGCTAAAATAATCTGATGTGTCTGAAATGTTTAAGTACATTTGTAATATAAAGTTAAATTGATTGCCTTTAGCCATGAACTGGGTCTGTGTAAATTCACAATTGGGGCTGCAAATGGCAGTTGTTTTAGTAGTTGACTAGTCAGCAATTTTTTTTTTCAATTTGTCAGTAGTCAAACAACTATAGAAAATTTTGGTATATACACTGAAGTTTTTAAAACACCTTTTAACCAAATAAAATGAAGAGTCAGTGGGCACAAACTGCAATTTCTCTTCTAATGACTCAAAACACAACAAAAACAGGAAAATAAATATAAACAATCCACAGCTACTGCTAATAATGAATTTGTATACACTGTTTCTCTCACATTTCTCACTGACACAGACTTTGGCATCACATACAGTTCAACTTGTTACCTTTCTGTACTTAAATAAGATGTTTTTGTCTGTTTAACAAAGCTTCAAAATGCTGTTAGCAAGCAAGCTAGCTACAATCTGCACTGCTGGCATGACAACAGAAAAGCTATTTTATTACATTCTGCCAAACAAATGTTCCCTGGAGGAAAAATAGGCCAAAAAGCTAAGAAACACATTTTGCCACTCAGTCAGAATGTTGAGAAGCATTTTTTAAATAAAAGAATGTCTGTGCATAACCTCTATATAACTCATACAGCAGTACTGTCTCCTGCCTATAATTATTCCAGTATCTACGTTTGATTCACACGATAAAAGGGCATAAAGTTAAAAATAGCATCTGCACTATCTCTTTGATCAGTTATTTTAGTGCATGGTTGGCTCTCGCACACAGGGATTTATTGCAAGACTACACTCCACATATTCTCAACTTTAGGGCTTAGAGCAGGAAATCAATTAATGTCACTTACTTAGTTATTAACTTTCACAACAACATAATTATTTTCTATTTTTAAGCACATTCATTTGTTAGCATAATTGAATCTGATTTGTAGAATACATGCTTGTGATGACTAGTTATTATCACTGTGATGGAAAATAATGAACAAGTTTAAACACTGACAATATTGTAGGGAGCAGCCGTTTAAACAGATGAAAGCAATATTGGAATTCTCATTACACAGTTATGAATAGCCAGGAGGCTGGATATGTTGGCTTTCTCTGAGAGCCATTGGCTGTTGACTGCACACTGCCAGTTGAACAATAGCAAAATATTGTTTTGTCATTCCAAAGCTCGTTCCAAGTTAATCAGCACTGTTTAATAAATGCCACTGGAAAACCACACACAATTTAGCTGTTATTTTATTAAGCAGTGAACCTTTGTCCCGCTGGTTCTGCTTCTTACTCCCTCTTTATATGTGCTTGCTTTCTAAAGCTCCTGCATTCGTTGTTACATTTGCTGAGGAACTGCTGTGATAAATGGCAACTAGCCTAATACAGCTTTAAAGCTAACAGATTAAACACTGGCGACCTTTACCTGGCATGTCTGCTTTTATAGACAATAAATCGCATCCTATTTTTGCCATATCTACACAATTGATCTACTTACCTGGAGTAGATCAATGTGGAGATGTTTATGAGATAACATTTACTTATATTGATAGTATGTCAATATATGATAGTCCCACTAATGTGAAGTACGTACCATAGGCTAGTTTTCTCTTCTCTTGTGTCTCTTAAAACTACTGGAACTACCAGTCCTTATATGAGTAATTGTTTAAATCTATTAAAGTATCCAATAAAAGACTTAAATATTTTCTAAAATTATCCACAATCCCTAAAGTTTGAGAACATCTGTTACCTCTTGTTTCTATGTCCATTTTCCATTATGACATGACAATTGCAGGAGCAGTGGACTATTCTGTTTGACTATTATTTCTGTCAAACACGTGGAATTTACTTTTACAGTAAAACACGCTGTACCACAGCATTAATATCATACTTCGGGAGTTTGATATCTAGATTAGTTTTCCATCACAGTGTCTGAAACTTACTTATAAACATAGAGCAAAGCAGTGAACTTTGTTATATGTTTTTGGGAGGCCAAAAACCTAAGTTTTAACCTAAAAGGGATTTATTAAAATCTATTTTTTTAACCATGTTCCAACAGTGTCTTTCAGGATTGGTTTACTCAAAAATGAAAAAATCACTTATCCCCACACACTTGTCTGTATTTACTTGCGATTACACTGAAATTGTGATTCGGAGTAAAACATGTTAGTTTCAAAACTGTCGTGTAACCATTTTCCAACAACAAAAACAGTGATTTAAATCTATTGCTTAAATTTTACATTGTAAAGGCGGAGCTTTTCAATTCTGCAGTTTTGAATAGGAAGTCACTGGAAATGTTTCTACTTTTAAGCCATTTTAGATAAAGATTGGTGATTTATTACAAACAAAATGTGTAATACTGATTTGCATGTGTCATAGTTTCTTTCTATACACATTGAAAAACACAATAGGTCATCCTTTAAGTACAGTGAAAATAAAAGAATAATAACCTCTGACTAGTCAACTACTACAACGATTGTTAGTACTGATTATACCACACTCCTTGTGCTATTTACTGGTGTGTACTTGCAATTCTATCAAGTATATAATGTGTTCTAAAAAAACATATAAACTAAATGCCACGAGTCCCAAAACCCCACAGACAGTGGTGACATGTTCTGACTATATCCACAGATGAGACGTCCTACGAAGCAGGCATCAAGGTTCAGATCCACAGCCAGGACGAGCCGCCCTTCATAGACCAACTGGGGTTCGGAGTAGCCCCTGGTTTTCAAACTTTTGTCTCTTGTCAACAGCAACTGGTACCTGCCCCCCCAGCCACCAACTTTTTTTTTTTTTTTCACTTCTTCATTTTGCGCGCTGGTCCCCCGGTTCGCGCCATTTCCGTGTTGTCGCCAAGCCTGGAGCAAAATCGGATGTTTGACGCCCCCCTCTTGATAACTGTTGAGAAAAAAAGGTGTGACAAAAACAGGCAGTGAGCAGTGAAGCGCCGGAGAGGCCAAGGGGATATTGATAGAGCCGGGCCAAAGTAATGACTGCGAGCATACTGTGTTTATAGGAGCCAAGAGGAGGACTTGTCAGCATGCAAATAGTATCTGGCAACCCGCAGTGTTTGTTTTCCCTCCACAGACGTCTTCACGACTTCGAAAACAGCTATTGGCTTTAACACGTCCGTCTGAAAGGAGCAGAAAGTATCATTAAAGCATTTGGCCGAAACAAATGGTGCAACTTTGAATTAGCTACACACACACACACACTCGCCGTATTTAGACATGTCTGGAAATATGCTCTCACATTGGCTGACTTTCAAGACAAATAGAACAAGAAGGCGTTTTAGTGTAGAGAAGGAAATCTTTGTTTGTTTGTTTGCAATGCAGAACGACCAAAGAAGTTAAAATAAACTAGCAAAAGCACTTATAGTTTGAAATGCGTTTGAAATCGTTTTATTAGGATCTACAATAGCTACTACTTAGATTTAAAACTTCTTAAAAACAGACAATAGTTGCATCATTATTGCACTCACTATAAATATATCTAAGCTAGTTATAATGTCTTCAATTAAGAACATTTTGTCAAGTAAACATTATCTACTTGGAACGAGATAAGATGTTGAGTCACAAGATCTTGCGATATACAATTGTCACGTGCTGTTCACTCAAATAGTTTTAAGATTGCTTTTGACTTACTGCACATGATGAATCAAATGCTAGTGGTACATTTGAGGCTAGGTCTAAAAAAATACATAAAATAAAAAAAAAAAAAAAAAAAAAAAAAAAAAAAAAAAAAAAAAAAAAAAAAAAAAAAAAATAACTAGCTAAAAATATAATAAGTAAAGTTAAAGGTAAAAATTGTGAAGTGTATTGTGTAGGGCTGGAAATGTATTGTTTTAATACTTTAATCACAATTCTGATTACGTAATTTCATTAAATTACAGGTATTTTCCCTTTTAACTAAATCTACGACTAAAATTATGAGATAAAACTGCTGTTTTTTTTTTTTTTTTTTTTTTTTTCCATAAATTAATAGAGTAAACTGTACATTGTTTTATTCAATTGTTCATCCGATAAAGCTGCTGTGACATAAGTATTATTCAGCCCTGCTTTGGTGCTGATAATGACCAAAAAAGAAGAAATCTGATCTTATAATCTGCACATTTATTTACTTTTGTACTTTTACAATGACAAACTGATAAACTGTTTAGTTTGGCATTTCTTGAGAATATATGAGAATATATTTTTGTTTTTAATTGGAGAAACTTTTGTATGTTTCACTTTTTGAAGACATACATTAAATGTCAGATGACGAGCAGGTTTCTTGAAAAATAGGAAGATTATCATAGTACTTTGTCAAAAATGTATTGCATTTTGTAGCATATCTGGCTTTTAACATTTTGATATATAAAAAAGACGTATATCCCAGCCCCAGCAATGCAATTTACACTGTTTATCTTTAATAGATTTTTTCAAAATGGCCTTCACGTTCAATCTCCTGTTTTGTCTTGTGAAAATTGTATCTTGTCTCAGTGAAGCAGAAGACTTGTTTTTCCAGGAAAATGAAAACATGATTTTCTATGCAAGTAGAAACAGTTTTGTGTTAATTTGAGCAAGATGTTTTATTTCTTATTTAAAGCACAAAAAGTCTGTACTTGATGAGTGAAATAATTTCTTCTTATTCAATACTTGTATCTGCCTGATAGTGTTTGATAGTTCAGATTTACTGTAAAATAGTTTTAGAAAATGAAATCTAAATGATAAACCCCTTTTTTGAAACTGCCAGTTACTGTGTTTCCCATAGAGTCAAATCTTAACCAATTTGACTGAGAAGTTGACGGAAGTAATGTGACCTAACTGTGACAAATCCAGAAAATATAGCATTAAATTTTTAGAAATATGCTTCCCAATACACACATAAGTAATTATTTTTGCCGACTTCACCAAACTGCAGAAAATGACCTTTAAAAGACACATCTCATTTCCACGCTCCTCGGCTTTAGAAGATGAGCCGCACTTTTAAAAACCCGTCTGTCTCACCTGTCACATTATTTCCTCCGCAGCGGCTCCCATAGAATACTTCATGACAATATGAGAGGCACCTGCAGCTATTTGGAAGGAAATCCACAATGATTAAGCGATGGAGTCGAAAGTTTGAGCTTGTAATATTGAAGAGAGCTGAAGCGCTCGCGGCTGACAGTATATGCTTCTTATTCCCACACTTCTCTGTCTCCACCGCTTTCAAAGCAGGATGAAAAATAAGTCGGAATTGATCGGCAGCCATCTGTGCAAGGTCAATACACAGAGCTACGCACTCTCCATTTTGTAGTTTAGACATTGTGGAACCTATATCATGAAGTATAGCTGCTCACCTGCCTGCTAATGGAACAAAATATAACAGCAAGTAGAACAATTCCTTAAAGAATTCAAAACTGAAATAAACATGGAAAACATACTGCAAAATGTAAACATGTTTTTGTACATTAAAGCTTGATGTTGACTGCATCATTTTGGCTGTCTATGATGACAGAATACTGACACTGCAAATCTATGGAAATATAGATAGTTTTTTAATCTGCCAGCAATTTCTATCAGATATGTTTGCAGACATTGTAACAATGATAGAAAAATTAACTTATAAATCATAGTAAGTATAGCGTCAACAGTTACATTATGAATGACCTGTATATCAGACTTTATTTTAACAAAAAATATAACCTGAACTCATACCAACAAGAAAAAAATAATATTTATTGAAAAAAAAATGAAAAAAAAAACAAGAGAGTAAAACAGTGTGACAGGTTTGACAGCAGGTCAGTACACGGTTTTGAGTAGCTGATGTCACAACTAACTAAAATGACATTAGCTTTTGCATTATTGACCTGAAATACCATTTAACAGCCAAAAAAAGTAGATTATTTAATTTAATTTTAATCTACCTTTATTTAGCTAGGAAAGTCAGAATCTTTTGCAAGAGAGTCCTAGGTGAGGTGAGAAGGTGGGCATTGATGGACATGTTTTAGTGATAGGGAAAAACCAGAGCATTCAGAGGAAACCAATGCAGACACAGGGGAACATGCAAACTAAACTTAGAAATGCCTCAGATTCACTGGGAATTGAACCCCATTGAATGTAATACATTATTGGTATGGAATGAATTGAGTAGCCAGTTTACTAGTCAAGGCTTAGTTCAAAACATAATGTAAAAAAAAAAAACACTCCAAAAGCAACAAACATGAAAAGGACAAGGGCAACTCTTGATCATTTACCAAACAGGCCCTTCCCCATTTCATTATGCCCTTCCAGTCGATCGCTCTCTTTGTATTTCCATGCTGTAGTGAATAGTGCATAGGAGAAGTGGCCGTTTGGGAAAGGGCCAAGGAGATGAGGTCTTGATGAGGCTAATTCGGACAAATTAGATTGGTTCCCAACATTTCCTGGTTGTTCACTCACTCAGGCTTGACCGCTATGGGCATGCTAGGAAAGTGTTGTGAGTTTTTTTTTTCACTGCAAATTTGACTTTGAATTGGAGGGTCTGAAATGAATATTGAACAGTCTAAAATTAGAAAAACACATGAAAATGTACCGCACTCAAAACAATCTAGTTTGATGTAGTCAATGCAATCACATAGTCTTAGCTAGGACCAAAATGTGTCAGTAAATAGGTCCTTATGTGCGAAGGCTAGTGCTACGTACTAATTTTAGGCATTCATGAAAGAAACAGATTAGAAAAAGGTTGCGTTCATCTTCTTCTGCTGCTACTTTGACCTGCACTCAAGAAAGATTGGCGTAGATGCTGCGAGAAGATGTCTTCTGTGATCAAGAGTTGAAAATATTGTGTATTAAGTTGGATAGAAATTACAGATTATTGGAAATCTTAAAGCAATTTTGAGCCATAACCTATGATCTGAAACCTTTGATCACAGACATCTTGCTGTAGACACAAGGCTTATTTAGAATAGATTTTTTACAGAAAATTAGATAATCTTGACTATTCATTACTTATATATTACTTTATTTTCCGTTATCTAATCCTCCAAAACATACTGGCATTTGCTTTGATGATAGAGCCCTTTATGCAGATAAATATCTCTAAAATTCTTGTTCAATTTGAGAACATCTTTTTCCAACCTTCAAAAGAAAATGGCGCAAGCGGAACAAAGACTTCAGCACTGATTACCTTTGATAACACATGGTTCGTTGCGTGTTGCCTGGAGGCTCATTAAAAATTCCCACTGCAGTATTAGCCTTTGTGAAGTCGTGAAGCAAGGGACATTCCAACAGTAAATCAAAGTCATTACCTCAGATATTAATCAAGCCTAATTTTAACGATTTTGCTCCTCAAGTTAATGGCTTTGGTCGTTTCATCGGAACAAGCTAAATTATCTATTATTTTGTTGTTGTTTTTCTTGTGATGACTCATTCATATCCATTTTTAGCAGAATAACATGGGAAGATGGCGTTTACGAAGACTTGGACACCACAGAGATGGCAATTTTGACTGTTTAGAATTGTACGGTTTCATTCTGAAATCCCAAATGCATTCAGCCATTTTCTGAAATTTGTCGAATTAATCACTGTCATGAAAGTTTGTCCCCGCAGACAGCATACTTCATCATCCATAATCCAGACGTGAGCAGCCATGACAGCCAAAAGACATGTTTACAACGTGAAAGCAGGGATGAATTAATTAGATTGTCATTAAAATCTGGCCCACATTTATTTCAGTCCGTCTCCGATGAGCTCTTGTTATCATTTCCTCAATAGACAGCTGAGTAAAGCACTTAGGATGTCAAGGCGGCTCTTTTGTGAGGATGTTGGAGTTAAATTATGAAGAAGCAAAGTTGACTTGTGTGTGCCCAGGGAGACCAATTTAACCTAGAATTGGATATTAGCCAGAACGAACAGTGATTTGTACAAAATGGCTGAATGAAATGTGGCTGATATTTGGGGCTGTGGCGGAAGTAGAATGGTTTGCAAATGTGTTATGAGAGTCTAGATTAGAAACAGGGAAATTGATGAATTATACATCCCCTTAACATTGGATTTTTTAATGTAATGTATTGAATTTATTAAGATCAAAGGTACTGCACAGGCATACTGGTCAGTTTACTCTCTCAACATATGGACTTTCATGTGAAAGCAACCAAAACGGTCCAAACTGTTCATAAATGTTGAATTATTTGACTGGAATTTACTTGATCTATCAATTTCTGTGGGACACTGTAATTTCAGTTTGTTTTCTTAAAATTTCTATCTCCCACAGAGACAGATCAGCACTTAAACATGATTATTGAAGTTTTATGTCTAAAAAGTATGTACATATTTCAAACTAGTGCAAATTTGGCAGTTGAAAACACCACAATTAAAAAACTTTCAAGATTTGATTTGCTAGATCTAAATGAAAGCATTGTTTTTTCTCCTGTGTCTCGCCTTTAGAACATTTATTTTTATTTTACTTTTTAAAGCTTATTCTTTTTGTCTCTATGCACAAAGGCATAGAATTTGTTAAAGGGCAAATTGGCACAGAAAACCTTAAATGTCAATTCAACAGTTAGACTTCAGTCCAGAGTTTATGTCCAGTAGTTTAGAGAATCATTTTCTTTTACAGTGGAGTCTTAACTGCAACTCTCTGTCCTCATTTGTAAATTGTTTTTACTACAGTTTTTGGCCCAGTGAGGATGCATATATTTTGTTGATGGCTCTGGGTTCATGCTGTGGGCTGTGTTCCTCGCTCTCGCTGTAGATGAGACGTCCTATGAGGCGGGGATAAAGGTCCAGCTGCATTCTCAGTCAGAGCCGGCCTTCCTACACGAGCTGGGTTTCGGGGTGGCCCCTGGCTTCCAAACATTTGTCTCCACTCAAGAGCAGAGGGTAGTGTATGAGTGTGGACCTGCTGCATGCTTTAGTGCTGTACAATCATAACTAACATAAGTATCTATCTATCCACTGTCCTGTGTCAGTGTGCTCTGGAGCCTTCCCCTGTAGAAGAATGACTGTGTGCTCCAACTGTACATCTGCTGTGTTGTCTTTGTCAAAGGTCTTTTGTATTAGACAAACATTTGTTTGTATGATCTTTGGAGCTGCCATATTAATGTGCTTTATTAACATTTTCAAAAGGGGTGTCCAGATACTTTCTACTAGTTCTGAATATGTGTTATGGTCAAGAGTCAGTCTGACTCTGGAATCTGTTATAAAGATGTAGAATGCAATCCAATGACTGTAGCACTTTTGGTCCCTGTCAGGGCCGGCCGTGGCATAAACACTCTCTTATATTAAACACCGCATAAGCCATGGTAGAAGTCTATTTTTAGGTAGGAATTTGCTCATACTGACTGCAAAATTTGTGCAATTGAGTAATAAGGATTAATAAATTAATTAATTCTGTAAAAGTTGCTCCCAGACAGTTTACATTTACAACAATCTATTTCTGTGAGCTTCATCACTTGTCATCTACCTCCTTTTATCTGTTGACTCACTGTATTTTTGAGCATTAATGCTCTGCCTTTTCTTTAAGCAAATTTTAATTATCATGATTGAAATATTTTGATCATATATATTTTTTTATAATGGGGCAGCCCTAGCAGAATAATTGAATCTAACAATTCAAATGAACACTTTAAATGCAATAATATTGCACCATTACACATGAAGTTATAACTGATTTATTCAGAATTTCCTGGGGGTGAGCACCCAAACCCCCTGTTACATCTGTCGCTATTTTCAGTCCAGTTCCATATCTTGTTTTTATTTTATTTGCCTATGTTCCATTGACTGCCTCTTTAAACAGTGTGTCAATGGGAGTCATACGACCGCCAAATGCCTTGAACCGGCCCTGGTCCCAATCATTGTGAATAAATAAAGTTAGAGATTATGGCTGCAGTCTGGAGACTGAAAAGTAAGCACAGCAAATTCAAAAACATTCACTAGTTGCTACTGCAATGTGATATAGTAACCACATATTATCTTGCTAGCTGCTAACTGGTCAAATGTCTTTTATAAAATGTAAAACATGTTTAAGTGTACGAATTTGTAATTTATGTATGAAAACTTCTCTTAACTGCGGACACACACTTTATCCAAAACAACTTTTACAAATGGATTAGTTTTAGTGGTGTATCAGGACATCCCTAATTTTTCTCAGTTTTGTGTTGCTTTCACTGTCTGCTGCACTGCTTCTTAATATCACCTGCAGAGACGGCTAGAGCTATAAGAGCTTTATAATGCAGAGGATCCAGGCAGTATCAGCAGCCCCACACCCAGCAGGAGCAGTTCAATAAGGACTTAATCGTGTTTGCCAGTTTTACTCCACTTTGCTGTGAATCGCTCTCTATTGCTGTCACTTCCCATTGACTAAATGAGGTTTAGATTGTCAGATGTAGCCTGCTTAGCGCTGGCCGAGGTGATGGAAAATCGTAGTGAGCCGCTCAGAGTTGCTTTGTGAATGTTGTCAAGGAAACAAGACTTTTGTATTGATTGTAGTGCGGTACTTAAAGGCCATTGACTGTTCAAAGGTACAGTGCTTTTGTCATAGAAATGAGCAGAATAAATGTGCATTTGTCACTCTTATGTAATCATGCAGGTGTTAATGAAAGTGGTTAGTTTATGAATGAGGACATGAGTAACAAGATGCAGCTATTACAGTCTTAGGCAGTCATTACTTGTCATTACTTGTATCTTTGCTGTGTGTTTTTCCATTCCCAGGATAGGTTAGTTTACTTAACAGCTATTGAACAGAGTAAGAGTATTTTTGTTTAACAGAACCTATGGAACTCATTCAGCCACTTCTGCAAAGCACGCCAGCCCAACCCAATCCTGGTGCTATAGGGTTTTTCCTTTCTTCTGTCCTTTCTTTTTCCTTCCATGTTTTTCTCAGGTGTCCTTATTTCCTTCCTTCTATGTTTGCTTTCAGTATTGTCTCCTTCCTTCCTGTAAAATGTCTTTTTCCATCTATAATTTAATTTCAGTCCAGCTTCTAAATCAGGTATTGCAGAACTGCAGATGGTTCCTGAAAACTAAAAGTACAATCGGTCAGTCAGTGGACAGAAGAGAAGCATTGGCCAGAACCAACACAAGTTGAGATAGACTGTATTCACCTCATTCTGTCTTGCTAACTTTTCTTTGCAACACATTTCCTGTTTACCTTGTTAATCTTCTAACATGTTAGCTTGTCTGTCTTGCTGGTGATTTCAAATACAGTATATATAGCCACATTTAAAATAAACCCAACAAGTTCTACAGTCTAAACCAGAAGTACGCTGGCAAGGTGAAAAAAGGTGAATATTTAAACTTCAAACATCAACTTAGAATATGATATTGTACCTTTTAATATGTAAGCTTAAGCACAGAGAGGGCAACGATTGCTGGTGCGTGTTTATGCTGTACTTCCTGTGTTTGGACGACACTAAAAAGCAGTGATAGGTTTAAGTATCTGCGTATCAGGAACTAAACAAAACCAAATGACGCAAAGTGAAATGATACCGGCTGATATATCAGGCCAAATTCCTGTAGGGCCGAACAAGTGTAGTTGTTAATCGGTCGAAGGTTTTTTAGTTGACTAGTATTATTTAGATAATTCAGATGTTTACAGTACAGAAGTAGAAGTTAGAAGTAGGAGGTTAATTTGCAGAAGATTTGGAAACTCAGGGTTTTTTACACAAATTCCTTTGTACTTGTAGTTTTTTTGGCGCCAAAAAAATTTAAATCCAAAATATTGTTAGATTATAAGCATTTCCTTTCTTTCTTCTTTGTATCCTGCTTTCCTTGTTCACTTCCTTTTTTCAATTGTTTTCCCCTAATTTCTTCTTCCTTCCTTTTTTCCACTTTCTGTCCTTGTTACTTCATTCTCTGTGTCTTCCATCCCGTCTGTTTCTCCTTTCTTGCTGCCTTCTTCCTTTCCTCCTCAGTGCTGCTGGGTTGGGTTCGGGCACTTTCTAACATACACAGAAGTTTGCTGTTAATCTCACATGAGCACCGAGAGCCTGATAAAGGAAAAAACATGAAATTCACCCATTAAATATCCTCATTAGTGCAAACTGTGAAACATTCCCCTAGTTCTTCATAAACATGGCGACCTGAGCCTCACCTTTTAATCACTGCTCCCTCTAATGAGACTGTGACTGTGTTGCAAAGTAATTCACTTGGCTTTGCAGTCAGGCTTTTTGTAATTACTCCCACGAGCTTATGGACATCTGAATTCTGCACTCGTTCTACATTCAATACTATTTTTGCTGTACTTTTTCATTAAAGCTCCAACATGTCACAGAAAAGAAAAGTTTTGAGATTTTAGTCTTGATAGAATATTATTTCTTCAGCAAATCAAAGCTGGAATTATGTTTTGTTTCATTCACAAATATTTGTGTAATCCTGCATTTTAGCCTGTCTGTATTCTGTTCCACCTTGTGATGTCATTAAATGATAGCTTTAACGCTAACTACTGTTTTTCACTTCATCTATATTGCTTTGCTTTAGAGTTATCTTTTTTTGTTACCTTTTTGTCTGAACTTTTGTTTGAAGAAACTTGCTACTAAAAGTTGTCAGACTGCGTTATAAGGCGAGATGGTGAGCAAGAACCTGTTTCCTGTTATTCAAATTCTACTTTGCTATGAATATCTACATAATCCAAATCCACTTTATTTCTATAGCACATTTCACAAACAAACAGTTTCCAAAGTGCTGCACAGATAAAAGCAAAACATATGATAAATATACAGTCAACTAAGATACATCCAAATAAAAACATAAAACAAATAAATAAAACATAAAACACTTCGTAAAATAAATAAAAACAAATAAAACTTAATAAAATAAAAAAGACAACAGAGAATAAAAGTGGGTTTAAGAAGGGTCTGAAAGGTAATTTTATACATCTTCAATCACATTATGACAAAGTGTATTTGATGAATATTTATTTCAGCTTTCCTCAATCTGGTTGATTGAAATCTTTATTTCAAATACTTTTTTCCCATTTTATTAAAATCCAAATTAAAAAATATAGAAAGAAATAGGTGGTGGTAAATCCTACGCTTTTTTCAACTGTATGCTACTGTTAAACAATATGTCTGTACAATGATTACACAACAATAACTTATAACTTATGACCCTATCTATATATTTTAACAAACACAACTAAAACTGAATTGATATTCGATTAATTTTAGCACAATCCATATTTTCTTTAAAAAGAAACATAATTGCCAAAATATTTTTGACATTGAATTGGTGAAGTCACTTGAATATAATCTATAGGTTCAGTTGCATTGATTATATGTTCAAACTTCAACATATAAAATATGTAGCTTCCAGACATAATATTACCTTGATTCTACTGAAGGTGTGCGGAGTTTTATAAGCACAGTTGAGCACTGCCCATAGTACCACTTAATAGCATCACAAAGTGGAACAAAGTGTTTGTATTTTATAGTAAAACATAGCCTGAGCATGCATGATTTGTGTGTTAAACAAGTTTGAGTGAAACAAAACACCACCGTGTTATAGAAGAGAAAACAATATTATAACAAAAAACTTTAAACTTAGGTAGATAGAAAACGTTTCACAAGAAGTATATACTATATGTGAGGACTGAGTTTGTCAAATTTGTCCATTTCTTGTGGTGTCCTGTCTGGAATTGTGTATTTCCAAGATTTCTGTTAAGCCTGTCTCTACTCCCATGGTATTCTGCCTCTTACCGGGGACTAGACCTGCATCAGTAATGTTGTGCATGATGCTTGCTACTGCTGCACAATAATAACAACTATGTGACCCGAGTATCGCAAGTGCACTCTTTTTGTATATACTTTGTTTTGTTGTGTGGAACTTTTCTTTTTGTGAGCTTGCCTGTAGTCTTCTGTATAACCCGTGTGCTGCCTTGAGATTGCAGATGCGTAGCTTGTTTACTAAGAGGAGACCATCTGATGTGGGCTCTTTCAGCTCCTGTACCTCCCGCCGCCCTGGGGGGACTGTAAGTCGACCCCCATGGAATCGGAGTTCTTCAGCACCTACAGCATCACGGGCTGCCGCATTGACTGTGAGACGCGCTACCTGCTGGAGAACTGCAACTGCAGGATGGTGCACATGCCGGGTAGGGGGCGCTGGAGCTGACATCAATGGGAATGTTACTTTTGGAAGAGATTTGGGGGTTTATTATAAAGTAGTAGAAGGTAAATGCAAAGTCTAGCATCATATCAAATCTAACAAAAAGCTAGTAAAGATAGGTTGGTGATAGAAAAAGCGTACATTTTTACTAGGGATGGAACAAGACGGAATTTCCACGAGACGAGCCACGAGATCGAGATGAAATTTAAAATAAATGTTTTACTTTAAAATTTTAGCAAAGCAAATTACAATTTAAGATATTATTTATATTTGATTTACATTTCTTCATGTTTTATCATGTTTAAAACAATATATTCCTATTTTATAAGTACTACAATTTACTGAACTCTGGCTCAGGCCCCCCCTCTTTTCTTCCCCTTGCTGCTGCAGACAGACAGATGCACACAGAGAAGAAGGAGCACGTCTGTCCTTCTTTTACCAAGTTATAATGCTATGGGGTCACATATCTCCTATGGATCCGTTTTAAATGATGTTGAAGTGTGAAAAACATGCGCTGTTCTTGTGATGTCTGCAACCTGCGTATTTTGATTGTATTTGTATGTGCTAATATTTACGATGCTTAGGACTAATTATCTCAGTCAATATTTGTTCTATCAATACGAAAGAAAAACAGACAGAGTTTAGACTGTTTTCTGTCGATTATGAGTTTACTAGTCTATATGTGGAGAAGACTTTTTACTACAGCTGCTCAAAGATACACAACTGAACCGTTTATGAACATACCCAAGACCGTTCTTTACATGTGGACACAGAATCGTGACAGTTTGATCTCGTTCCATCCTTAATTTTTACTCTTTATAACTTACACTATTTATTGTAATGTATTCTGAGCATTCTAATTCTTTACCATGATAGATGAGAAGTGCAACACAACTTTCACAATTTTCTGAGGCTACAGCAAAGTTTTCTGCACATGAAAAATTACAAATATGTAAAAAGAAAATCAATAACATGTTTGCCTTTATCATTATTTTAATCAAACACACAATTTATTTTTTAGTCTATTTAAACCTCATAATGTCTGGGGTTAGAGGTAGTGGCATTCAAATCTTATCAAATGCTGTAAAAAGTCTGAGATACCTACTTAAGTAATCGTATGTGGTTGTTAGCTAAATCACTAAAAAGTCCAAATATTGCTTCAGTGTTCGACCTATCTTAGACTGGTAATTAAGCTCTTCAATCAAACCTCAAACTTCTCAGTTTAATTTTATTGCACTGCACTTTTAGCAAAAAATAATAACTTTTGGTGGATTTTGATTAATTTTATAGCACTCGTCTGGGAGAAATAAGTGACTAATATGCTGCACCCAGCAGTAAATGAGAGGCAGAAGATAACAAATGAATGATTCATAAATGTGGGTGGTAGATCTTGATGCAACCTTAACATCTGCTTAGTCAGATCACTGCTACAATATGCAGATTGTTATGTAGTAGACAGCCTATTCATAAATTGCCTTAGATGCATGAAAAATGTAAAATGACACCCACATACATTGTATAATTGCACCCCTGATACTAGATGCATTACTTTTTGGACTTTCTCACCCAAAGACATCTGCAGTTTCTACCCAGAACTTTTACCCTCTCTCCAACTGATTTTGAT
The DNA here is from genome assembly GCA_038363315.1 of Mugilogobius chulae. NCBI lineage: Eukaryota > Metazoa > Chordata > Actinopteri > Gobiiformes > Gobiidae > Mugilogobius > Mugilogobius chulae. The sequence goes on along the minus strand of CM076395.1, from coordinate 36,729,588 downwards.
ACTACAGATTATACTAAATTCTTAATACTAATTTCATACTGCAATGCATTTACTGAGCCAAGGTTTTAGTCAATAGATTACATTTCTAGTCTAAAAAAATCTACTTTTATAAGTTTGTGATCTTATAGTTCTGACATTATCTAGTGTATCAATACTTTCACAAATGAGTTTGTACTGTTGATTAGATCTATTATGGTTATTTAGGTAGTTGAGTAGTTGGGTGAATGTATTTTCCTTTTTAATCCGTTTGTTGCTTAGAGCTATAGATGCACTGATGTAGCTTTTTAAGTATTTCCTGATACCCGACATCAGCCAATACTTTTGTAAATACTGAAGATGGCTTTTCTTTTCTCAAAACTCAGTTAACTTATCAAGAATTCCATAGATCACTGATCCCAATAGCGGATAGATGCATTCAGAGCATGCCTTGCTATAGGTAGTAAAGGTGAATGTTAAGGACGCAGACTGATGAGGAGGCTCAGCTAAAAAATGATAGATGTCGGACCATTCATAGCACTTGGCGCAAAATCCAAAATCCTAGCTACAGATTGGAGAACATAATTATGCTCTATCTCTCATAATCTCTCAGTCAGTCTTCATTTTTTGTTCAATAGGACACATATTCACAGAGTTACGCATAACAAAGAGTAGATGAACTAATATGTCTGCAGATTTAATCACGTAAATTACCGCAGTAATGTAATACTGCACATTTCTCTTTAGTTCTGCTAAATCCTTTTAGAAGCCACAAAAAACATGATTTATCCTGACAAATTATGGGGGTACTACGGTATATAAAATCTTGCCTAGGGCGCCAAATGGTCCAAGGCTAGTAGTGGGTGTATCAAATTACTTCTGGTCCAAAAGTTACTTTTATATCAATTCTAATCTGTTTTTTTATATATCAGTGATTTTCAATAAGATCAGCAGAAGTGGCCAAAATGTAGTACCCTTTATGAGTTTAACTTTTTTTTCTTGTAATTACTTGTATAAGCTGATTACTTTTCATGTTGTAACTTTGACTATTATGTTAAACAGGTACATCCACAGTGTGCACGCCGGAGCAGTATAAGGACTGTGCTGACCCTGCTTTAGGTGAGCACACACATCTGTTTTCGAATCTCAGTCACATCTTTATTCAAATACCGCCCTACTTTGCTACATGACTACTTCTTCATTATTTTTCTGTACCATTAACTTAACAAAACTATTCTGGGACAACGCCTAGGCTAGAATACGGCACACATATGATTAGACATTATGAAGATTTGTGATGTTCTTCTTACGCTTCCCTGATTTTCTTCAAATCTAGTCATGGAAAGTGAACGATGGCAGCGAATTTGTTTTCTGTTGTGGTATATTTAGCCGAGCTTTGATGTGGCGCTATTTTTGAATGACTTTGATCCTCCACAGACTTTTTGGTTGAGAAAGACAACGATTACTGTGTGTGTCAGACCCCCTGCAACATGACTCGCTATGGCAAGGAGCTGTCCATGGTTAAGATCCCCAGTAAGGCGTCCGCTAAGTATCTGGCTAAGAAATTCAACAAAACTGAGCAGTACATTGGGTAAGTAACTCAGATTATTAGATTTAGATTGGTAGATTAAACTGTAGGTTAAGGTAATGTTATGTACTGCTCAAAAATACTTGGATCCTCTGAGTGTATTACTTACTGTATATATTATATAGAGTATTTCTTTAATAAGATTAAAGGTGCACTATGTAGCTTTTAGCTTAGGAAGGACATTATCTGCTTGTCTCCATTGATGTCAGCCTGATGTTAAAAACAAATTTACCATCTTTTTCCAGGTACTGGTACATAGTATTAATCTGTCTCTACCAGATGGATTCTCGCAAAATTTGTGATCAAAATCTGAGAATCCATTTGGAGTGACCCTGGCGTACTATTAGTACAACCATGCTCAGCCAGATCAATCACAGCACACCATTGTGATGTGGGTAAAACCACACATCAGAATCAAAACAAACATGGCGATGCCAGATGACATATTTTGCCCTATTTAGTAATAATGGACAATTTTAAACTTAAAAATCCTGCACACATAAGAGATTTGTGCATTTTCAAAAACGCTTTTTCACAGTGGCATTTCACCATAACAAGCGGTGAATTTACAGTTTTTTCTTTTTTAAAAAATTGGCTGAGTGACATTTTTGACATTTAAACTTTGTATCACTTGGTTGTTAAAGTTACTATGTAAGTTTTGACCAAAATAAACAAAACATCTACTCTAGTTTAGATGTCACTAAATAAATAACAAAAATGTTGACTTTATTCTGTGCAGGCTTCCTCTGAACTCTGAAGTCCTGTTGGTTTTTTTCTATTGAAAATTTGCATTAGAATGTTCTAATAATTTCATTTTGTATTCCTATAAGAATGTTGTTAATTAACACAGAAAAAAAATGTCTGCAATTACATTTATGAATGATTTACCTACTACCTTAAAGTTACATCAGTGAATTGCTGTCTCAGCTTCAGAGAACAAGTTGTCAGACCATTATTCCTGATTGAAAAGCTAGCATCATTGTGATGTTTAGTCAAAGAGTTTCAGCTAAGCAGTTGGAGAGGTTCTTTCTGCAGTAGAGAATGAGTCGAAAAACCTCCTTATTGAACTGTGCAGTGTTTTCCACTCCATGCACTAATTGAATATGAGATCCATCATGCAGTGTCCACAAAAAAAAAATCGCTGTGTATTAAGAGGAAACATTTAGACCAATGTTCCAAAGATTTTTTGCATAATCGAACCTTTAAAGCTATTTTGCTGTATGTCTTTTAAACTCTTCTCCATACAGACGGCTGCTAATGCCATCAAGCCATTAAACTGGTCAGGTTGAAATCTCTCAAAAATACCTGGCATTTTTGCAAACACAAATGCATATACAGAAGTTAGATATGTTTAAAGCCCATCCAAGAAACATTCCAAGAAAAGCTGGAGACAGCAGGTTGTGGATTCTTCATCAGAAAAGTTACATTTTTAAATAAACTAGTGTTGAGCCAGATCCAATATAATGAGCAAGAAAACGAGCATATTTAGTAGAATAACTGGAGAATTAAATGAAAGCAGCTCTCCAGTGTGCAGCAGTAAACTGAAATAAAACTGTAATCAATTCTATCCGATATGTCCTCTGTGTCACTTCAGTAGATGGAAAAATGAATCCGCGATGCAAAAACTGTAAGTGCTCATTTCCATGCACCAGAGGAGGCTCGACACAAATCAAAAACACGGGCAGAAATTAAACATATTTGCGGCATAATAAGCACAGCAAATAGATTTTCATACAATTAACTATGTATATGTGGCAGGCTATTTTATATATCTCCATTTAACTTTAAAACTGGTTTATTTTTGAGCAGTATACTGACTGTGGTGTGAATGCATGTTTTCAGTCTCCATCGTTCACCTTCAATGTAATTAAAAGGATCACTTGGAGAAAAAAATGCTGTACAGTTAAACTTTTTGAATATAATCTGAAAACCCATTGATTTTTGCTTTTGCAGAGATAACATACTAGTCCTGGACATCTTCTTTGAGGCGCTGAATTATGAGAAGATCGAGCAGAAGAAGGCATATGAAATCGCAGGGCTTCTCGGTAAGAATTTCTGACAGAAAATTGTCAGTTCAGTTGCCCTTTTCTCCTGAACTTGAAGCCGCTTTGTCACACTTCTCCACCTCCTCCGAGCCCATTCCGTTCGGACTTGTAAAAGCAGACATTTTCATAATCGGACACAAGGACGGGGCGGTCGGGTTTGATAAAAGAGCGCGCGATGGACATTTGCGATAACTGCTCTCAGATAAATGGTGTTGATAGTGTGCTGCAAGTATCAAACCACGAGAATGCTTTCACGCAGCAAAGCTCTATCGATGTACCTGTCCTTATCCGGCCATCTTTCTTTCCCAGGGGACATCGGAGGGCAGATGGGACTCTTCATCGGAGCCAGTGTGCTGACGATTCTGGAAATATTTGATTACTTGTATGAGGTAAAGTTTTTTTCCTTATCTCTGTGTATTTTTTTTTTTTTTTTTTTCAGCCACAATTTATTTATTTTTTTATGTCTATGAAAATGGGGTTTAAAAAGTGATATAAGTTTTGGAAAATATATTGGGTTAAAAAGAAAAATGTGATAATTTGTGCCAAGTATAGTTACCATATATTGGTTGTGTCAGCACTATTGGCCACGACTTGCAAATAGGTCTTGATTAGTTTATTTTGTGGTCTTAGAAAGGTCATAAAACATATTAACTTAGATCTCTCCATCCCAAATATCTTTGAAATTTCAGATCTACATCTATTTTGTTCATTTCAGGAAACATATTAAATTAGATTTAAATACATTGGATTTATTAATATGGAACCAACCACTTATAAATCCCAAGTTCTTTAGTTTATCTATGGAATTACAAAACATGTTGTTAAACCAAAACTACATTTGAAAAAAAGAATGGTTCTTTTTCATGTTTTTTGTGTAAAATCATTCTAAATCTGTTTATGAAGTCTAGTCTAAATCTGTTTTTTGGAAAATAAGTAAAAAAAATGTATATAATATAGCATAAATATTACCATCAGTAAACCACACAAAAAAGTTTCAAACTAACATCTTAAAATAAAATCAAAATCTATTTTTACTGTTTTTAATTAGACCAAAGATGTGGAAGGGCTCAGAGACTCTGCAGAGGGGCCTCCAAAAGGTGGCCACACACAGCAAAAAAGTGTGAAATATTGTTGAGGCAGCCTCGGGCAATCTTGGGCCAACAGAGGGGCGTAGGCTTTGAAAAGTTTGGGAACGGCTGAGTTCATAAAATAAAGTGATACAATTTTTGGTCATTTGCCAGCCTTATTTGAACTTAACCTTACCGTTTTCTAAAGATAATAGGCTGTTGTTTTTTTTTTATATTGGAAGATGCACATACAACATATTAAACAAAACAGATATGAACCACCTCAAGTTCTGCATCTTTAGTGTGTGAAATAGAGAAAAATGTCATCTCTACCAAGGTTTTGCTCCTTTAACCTGTTTTTGCACATGAGCAAATGCTTGATAAGTCTGTCCCTTAAGTGTTTTGTCTTGTCAGTCCAGTACTACACCATGCATGTTGTCTTTTTTCTGCAGGTGTTCAAGGATAAAGTCCTGGGTTCATTTTTGCGGAAGAAACGTCCACAGCGCTGTCAGAGCGACAATCTGGTAACTTCCCCGTCTGAATGTGTGCTGATTGTGAATGTAGCGTCTTTACAGCTCTGAGACTGCAGACTGTAGAAGACTCTGCTCACTCACACTGCTGCTCAAAGGTTTTAGAAAACAGCACCGAAGAGAACACCATTTCCACACCGCATTACATCTTCAACTTTACTCGTGGAATACAGTCGCACAACATAAATATTAATACATGCTTTGTTTTGTCTTTTTGAAAACACTGCATGGCTTATCTTTCTCTCAAATTATGATATGGCACCAGCAGCACAATCTAGTTAGGCACTTATTACTGGCCTTGCGCTTGTTTATCAAGTGTTTTGTTATCCGTGTGCATGGTGCATGAACAATAAAGTTGACCTCCAATTATTTTTCCCTTTAATCACAAGTCAACTGTGGCCTTTATTTATTGCAGCTATGACCCCTATCTTCTGCACAAGCGTTCCACTGCGGCGTTACAAACACAATAGGAGAGAGGGCTGCTTTATCTAATAGAGATTCAAGTAAAAACATAATAAGCAAACAGCCACAAAGATTAATGAGGTCTCCACATTAAATAAACAGGCTTTCTCTGCTCACTTTTGCCTTCTGAAGTGGGATTCCGACTTTGAGCAGGGCTTTAGCAGACTCTAAATCACAATCTTTTACCAGAGCCTGTGGTTAAATAGTGTTGGGAGGGAGAGGCAGGGCTGGGCTCACTAGCCTGCGGCCCATTCTCCCACTTCACACCGTTCAATTATTTATTACACAAATGCACCTCTAAATATCTTCAATCAGCAAAATGTTCGCCGCGTACAGCTGAATCAAAACCCGGTCTTTTCAGGCTTTCGTTAAAGTGCCATTACGTTAAATACTTTTAGGTCGTAATTTTTCATTTGCAAATGTATAATCTTTCAAAATGAACGGTGTATAGATTTGTTACACAGTGACTGGGAGTCTAAACAAAATAGACAAAACAATAATGATTTGAGAATGGAAGCTGTTGCTATCTTTGGGTTAACTTTTAAATCAATTGTTGCAAATAGTATGCATTGAAGAGTAAGATAGTTTGATTAAACACATCTACTCTCTTTCCAGACAAATTAAAAAAACTAGAAATCTACATAAAAGAAAAAAATCATGTATTTACTCTACCACAGGGTTTCCAAACTTTTCAGACAAAGACCCTATAAAATTGCCATCTAACCAACTCATGACCCCACATCAAAATAATCTAAAATATGGTTAAAGGCATTAATAGCAGTAGTTTAATGCTTCTAGTTAAAAGAAAAACAGATTTAATACCAAATCATATTGTAAAATTACATATTGAAATCATCTCGCATCCCCATATTTTGCTTCGCTAAATGCAGCAAATTGCAATTTCTCAAAATTTTCCGAGGAGAACAATCTGACCATGGTTACCCACTTTTATTTACTTATTGAAACTTTTAATCACATGGACTATATAAAGAAAATAAATAATTGGAAGGGAACATTATATGTTATGTTCGACTTTACAGAGCCGTATCACCTTTTTATAGAATATAACATTGTCAGGGCTTTTTTAAACATAGTGAGGCCTATATTAAAATGCAGTCGACCAACTTTGACTATTTTTATTTGAGCTTCTAGCTACTATTGAGTTTGAAACCCCTGCTCTAGAGTGTACCACCAGCAGCAGTTATCTTCAAGTTGAAAGCAGAAAGTGGGATTAATTTGGCACTGTAGTTCAGTGCGTCACTTGGGAACTCAGCGCTGTTTGCTGGACAAGTGCATGTGGTGCCACTTTCCACAGTTAAGTTATTCCTTCACTCTTCATTTTCTGCATCCAATTTCAATTTAGGTGACACTGTTAAATGGCAAGTGTGGCAATAAAAATGTACAGTGTCACATTTGACAATCCAGACGATTTTGGTTCAAACTCACCCACTGGGAATCCATAATATTTGACAGAGTAATGCTGGTTAAGTCCTAAGGTCTATTCTCTTTGAAAATGCCAGTCCTGTCACAAAGTCTGTTGAATATAGTCTCTCTACATTTGCATGACACAGTGGCTCTTGATCCCTGTTGTAGCTCACAAAGAAGTACAAGTTCTTTAGAGAAGCGCATTCATTTCTCTTTTGGTGCTGTTTTGTTCAAACCATTTTAGAAGGCTTTTTCTGTCGCGTTTGAGTCAATCAAATCCACATTTCCTTTCGGCTGAATTCATTTTTTTACGTGTCAAACGAACCCAAACTTTTTCATGAAATACAATAAGTCTTTGACATGCACGCCTTGAGCGGCTCAAAGACACTACTTTCCATATCAGCAGTGAAAAGGCTGTGGGTTTGTTCTTGCATGGGCTGTATTTTGCATGAACTCTTGCCTCAAGGTTCAACTAATGCTGAATAGCTGAGCTTGAGCTTCTAAAAAGAAATATTGATTCAGTTTTGAAAAGTGGAGATAGATATTACAAACATGTACTACAAATGTCCATGGGGTATGATCATTTTCATAAATAGGTGCAGTTAGGTCTTTGTGTGGGAAAAGGTATGTGTAGTGACTTTTCTGTCCTGACTGCATTCATCTCATATTCTCCTATATATGTCAAATCGGCTCATTTTCTCATGAACATATTGACACTTATCCAAAATGTATATAACAATGCATTTACCTCTGTTTCTGTCACAAAGTATTGTACTTTTCATTTCATCTTTGCGTTTCTGAACCAATTTGTTTATAAAGTGTTCAGATTGGATTATATAAGCTGAGGCCAGAAGAAGAGAAGTAGCTGGTAGATACTGTACAAGATTCACTAGGCACCTTTCTAGAGGAAAATCTGCCACATTCTTGTCTTAGTTGTCATTTCTTTGCGCTGAAATATAGTATAGTGAAGCTATAGTTCAGCTCTAAAGAGAAGCATTCCACTAGCAGTAAGAATGCATGTTTTTTCAAAGTAATTTAACAGATAACTTAATAAATGCAAGATAGATATGTGTAATTCCATATGTTTAAGCCTCATAGTGAACCCTACATCCAATATATTACATAGCACATTTCTGAATCAATCTTTTCACCTTTCCACGCTGCGGCAAGGCTAGTTCCAGTCTGAAAATACATGTGGATAGTCCCTTTTCGTCCCATTCATTCAATAAGAACATTAGCTGAAAAGCTGTGAAATAATTAATGTTTACAAGAAGCGGACAACAAACTACCATCAGATAACCATATAAGGTAAACAATTCACCAGGGAAAATCTATGTGTTTATAAAATGTGCCGTTTTTGCCTTGAAGCTAATGCTAACCTATTCATAACGTTAATAAACCTGTGCACACTGAACTAGCTTTACCACTTTGTTTTTCTTTTGAAGACAATGTTTTGAGATGTATTTACCTTCTTCCATCTTCGGGACAGTCACCGGTCTAGGTACTTCTGAAAGCGTGATCAGATTGACACGCCTCCTGTCTCGGTGGTCTCTGGAGGAGGATGTCCCAGGTGTGGGAAAGGAGGAACGCTCCGTCGTCGCGGTTGATGCTGTTGGTGCCCCCTGACCTGTCTGATCTCAAATGGCTCCTTAATCCAGGAAATACATCTCAGAACATTGTCTTAAAAAAGAAGACAGTTTTAAGTAATGAAAACAAAATTAACGTCGTTGGAGTGAACTAGCTAAGACAATCGTCCTCGCATTGAATGTATTTTTAGCAAATTGTCTACTTTATTTAGATGAATTTATTTGATAACATTTAGCACTGCGCCACACTTTTATAAACTAATAGATGAAGTTACGCATTTACCGCATATGTGAAGGTTTGAACTCGCTGCCAGTGATTATTTAGTTTCAATCCACTTTCTACTTTGAGATTTTTAAATAATAATTCATTTTAGCTTATCTCGCAAAGGACTGAATGGAACAAAAAGGAACTGTACACAGATATTGCTCAAACTAGAACCAGCCTAGCCGCACTGTGAAAAAGGCCCATGGTATACTTGTGTCTTGTTCTAATGCTATTTTTCAATGTTTGACACAACACCTTGAACAGCTGCGGATCAGTGAGTCACGCTGGAAAAAAATACAGTATCAGTTATCAGATGAATTTGGTTAGGGTTCATAAAAAACTGTTGTACAGTGGTCCTCGTTTTTCGCGGGGGTTAGGTTCCAAAAATAACCCGTGAAAGGCGAAACCCGCGAAGTAGTGATCTTCATTGTTTACCAGTAATTTCCGTTGATAAGCTGCCTGGTTCTGATGTTTAGTGTCTTTTGTACATGTAATAATGCGCTGAACACATGATTCACCGCCAGATACAACAGCGTGAGTCTTTTTTGCGACCTTAAAGAGGGACGGTGCTGCACGCGTTCGCCTGCTCTGCTTTTGGCACGTTGCCACGCAGTGCCGCCGCCTCCAATACGCACATAACGCAGAGCGCGTAGGGCATCACCTGCTCTGGGGGCACCAAGCCGAGCCGTGCTGTCCCGCTGTCCCGCGTGCTGAACTCATGAGTGATAGAAAAGTCTGGTCCAGACGCATGTGCCTGATGATTCTTAACACACAGCGCAAAATCAAAGACTCTAGAAACCGTTTCGAAAACAGAAACGTGTTCTACGTCTCGTAAACTCTTAGACAATCTTTATTTTTCGTCAATAGGACACATATTGGGCAAGTTACGAGGAGAAAGAGCAGCTGAATTAAGACGGCTTCACATTTAATCACGCAAATAACCGCGGTGAAAGACGGCGGATTTTGACACATTTGTGCTCAGCCACGGATCACACGGGCTCCAGAGCCGACAGCCACGAAACACAGACTCTAGTGAAGTCACAACACGCTCCTCAAACACAATTGAACTACACAAATGACGTTCCAGCGTGAACAAACTTATCATCGTAACTACGAGCTCAAAGAGCCAAATCCTCACCTGGAGAAACGTCCGAGCGTCAGGTCAGCTTCCCCTGCATGATCCAAACTGTCTAAAGTTTATAAAGAGCTTCTCTGCTGTTGCCTGTGAATGCTGCGATGTGATATGGTCCACAAACAGTGAGTTTGAGAGAAGAGCACGCTTACAGCGCACGTCTATAGGACCAAAGCACTGTAAAAAAATAATGCAAAATTGCACTAAAAAAATCCGCGAAACAGCGAAGCCGCGAATAGTGAACCGCGATAGAGCGAGGACCACTGTATTACCACACCAGTGTCAGTACAATCTGCTTATGCCCAGAAACTGTACTTTACACTTGATAGAAACAGAGCATTAAACATTCATTCGTCTCGTTTTCCATTCTGTTTCCTGTTGTAACTTTTTACCTTGTTTTGCCGTCCACCTCCTCATTGGACCAGAAAATTCCCTCGGAGCTATAATGATGTGTCTGCCTCGCGCACTCTCTTCCCTCCTATCGTTTTTTGATACTAGCATTGCATTGTGCTTTATTTTCATTCCAGTCACCCTCACCCATCTTTTCTTTTCATCATGTCTATTCCAGGAGTTTCCAGAGAACCCAACCAGCCCTGGTGTCACGCCTAATCATGCCCCCAGGTAGCACACCCCATTGATAATGGATGCTCCCTCCCTCCACGCTGTCCCTCTCTGTCATACATTCTTAAAACCATCTCATACACCATGTCTAAACCAAAAAAGAGGGCGGATATTCTTGCAGCACTGTGCTCTTAAAATCTCGGTCAGGATAGATTAGAGCGGTGTGTGTCGGCATTTAGTGGCCTTGAGTTGGTTGGATTCTTGGAATTAGGATTAAGAGTATACAAAGTTAAACATTGCTGCAATATTTTTGAAGCTGCAAATTGGCTAACACTGCATGCACTAATCACAGACAGTGGAAGATTATAAGACTGAATATCACAGTAACTGTGTGACTTCAAGGGTTAGATGTTGCCTCAACATTCAGAAATGAATAACCAACATGAACCGGTGCCTGTTTTTAGACCAAATTTCAATGTTTTGCTTCAATCTTGTTTAGACAAATGTATTGTAACATTAGATTGCATTGAACCAAACACCAAAGTTAAAACTGTTTACAATATTATTCTGGCAGAGAATATGTCACCATGTCTATGAAGATGGCACTGTAATACTTGGAATATTTTATTTATTTGACCTTTATTTTGCCAGGCAAGACATTAAAGGTTGTATGGAGGATTTTCAAAAAATATTTGTTATCAGTCTTGGTCAAAAACAGTTGCATAGATTTGTAACAGCCTTGTACTTATGCTAAACAAAAAAAGAATTATAAAAATATATAAAGTGTGGACATGATGAGGCCAGTAAAACGTTGACCAATAGATAACGAGGTACCTCGTTATCTATTGGCCTGTTAACTTGTCAAGCAAACCCTCAGTGTTCCTAAGTAACTCATTGGCCCAGTTGCAGTGAAGGCGTGGCCCTGGGAGGAGAAACACATGTGCATCATTTGAAAAACATGAAAGCAGTTGTTGGATTTGCAAAATCCTCCATTCAACCTTTAAGAAAAAATGTTTTTTTTTACAAAAGTTGGCCTGCTTTGACAGCATAGCATTAAATATCTATCTTGCATTCATAAGAGTAGAGTAAAATTACAACAAGCAGGCAATAAAATCATTATGTAAACAGAAAAAAATTTGTGCAGGTAAAGTTTTGGCACCAGCAGGAAGCTGCTTTGTAAGCTCCGTGTTTAGTCTTGAATATGGCACCAGCAGTTTCTCAGAGTCCAAGATGGTTCATAAGGCATGTCACATATCAGATGTATTTTGGTGCAAGGCCATGGAGAGACTTGTACTGACTTGTACTGCTTCAAATTCTATTTGTACACATTGTGGACTTATAAGATGATCAGAATCCAGTCCAACTTTATTTTTATAAAGCACAAAACGATAAGCTAAGTGACATCTGAACATGTACTGGGCTTCCTGAGGAACAGTGTGACCTAAACAGTGGGAGAGTTGGTGCGTTTGTTTATACAAAGGTCTTATTTTTTTTAGGTTATTCCACCACTTTATCTTGTGCATTCTACGCTACAATAGCTCACTGCCGACTATTCTTCTACTGTCTGTGGTCGTAGCTTTTGACACACTACAAAAACAAACACTAGCTCCAAATATGACTCAGAGAACTAAAATCTGCTGTTTCTTCTCTCCCCTCTGCCTCCTCCCTCTCATCTCTCCCTGTTTTTTTTTATCTCTGTGTGACACCACATATGTTTCTGTCATGTGTTGCTATCATTGTTTTTGTTCCCACCACCTTGTCCACCTGTCGCCTCCACTCCTCTCCTCCTCCATGCTTTCTTCCTAAATCCGGCTGACCTCTTCTCCCTCCTCCCTTCCTGCTCTTTGTCCCGCTCCTTATCTGTTTTTTCCAGAGCACCTGCGACACACTCCGGAGTCACTCGGACAGTCTCGGATTCACGCCGAACATGTTACCTCGTCACCCGACTCTAGGCAACTTCGAGGAGTTCGCCTGTTGACGTCGCAATGCGCAGCGCGGGCCGGGGAGGGGGCTAAAGACAGCAAACTGTGAAATCATCTATGTGTTAATACCACAAAAGAGCATACAATTTAAAAAGGGTAAAATAAAAAGTTGCGCTCCTCAATGCCTGAAGAGAAATGGAATACTATCATCAGAGAAAAGAAACCACTTTCAGAGCAGATCTCAGGTTTACAGCCATGTGCAGGCATCACTGTTTATTTGTCTCAGTTTGTAAGGCTATGATTCTTCTATAGTGGCTGAACTATAGATCCTTCCAGAACTCTCGCATTCTAAAGCTTACATTAAGGTAGATTCAATGCATAAAGAGAGTTAGTGTTAGCCTCCAAACATCACAAACTATGAAAAAGCTGGATTCGTAACCATTCAATCAAAAGATTAACTCCAGATTCTCATTAGAAAACTTGTAACAATATTATCATGGTGGTATTTTTTTTTCACTGCTCAGTTCTGCCGATCATCAAACCTATTCCAAAACTCTGAATCTAATCCTAAACTCTAACTTTAAAGTGACACTGTGTAACTCTCTGGAACATTCTTAATTAGGATGGAAAGTTAATGCCATGGAATAGTAGTATAGTATAGTTTTAAAAATGATACGGACATATAAAACTGATTAATCGACTAAAAAGCCAAAAGATTGCAAGACAATGCTAAAACTGGTGTCAAAATATATTCAAACAAATACTGAGAACGTAAACAGGACACAAATTTTGAGCAAATTTGATATTTTCTGAAAATAAATCTATATTTCTTTCAATTTCTCTGAAGTTGTGTATCGAGAATCAAAATCATGTTTGAAATGTAAGTATTGTGACATGACAACTCTATAAAAGTCCAATATTAATATGTAGTTCATTCAAAAACTAGTTTTTACAGAAAAAAGAATTGTATAAAAAAGGCAGATCAGACTATTCTGTTGCTGTTTATTACAAATTCTTATAATCTAAATAAAAGAATTAGTCAACTAACAAAAATTGAAAATTGACCAGTATTCGACTAAACGACTAAAGAACTACAGCACTAATTGTTTTAAACGTTATAACATACCAAGAAATACAATTCTGGCTAAATTCAGTTGGTGGCTAAGTCCAGTTTTTGTCGTTACATCTGACTTCCACCCAAACCACAATGCTGCACTCTGATTGGTCCGAATCACTGGTGGTGTGAAGTGTCCAAATGCAAATGCAGAACGAGGCCCAGTTGGATTCTCAAGAGTATCACAAAAATCTATCTCACTGGCCAGGTTAATGTGATGGATCTTAAGTCTGGCTGGTAGAGAAACAATTTTGAGTTAAAAACACCATTTGCTATTACTGCACACAATAAAAAATGGTAGTTGTGTGGAAAAATTGGGCAGTGAAAAAAAGCCACATGCTTATAATAGTTAATTATGTTTTGCCTATTATAATCAATCAATAGTCTTTAAATGTCTTAAATCTTACATTGAACATGAATGCATAAATGATAACAATACAATGTTTGTTTTATTTCATCAAACATGAACTTCATTAAATGGAGCTGGAAGTTAGACACAGAGTTGTATTACTTGATGCCAAATGTAACACAAAAACTAAAATTTTTCTGCTGCATACTGTTAACAAACATCAAAATTAAATGTTGCTGCTTCACTAAAGTGAGTAGAATAGAATGTTTGCCAGGCTGCCTGTGCCTAACTCCTGGAGGGATCTATACAATCAGTTGTGCGTATTTGTTTTTATGATTGGATGTATGTAAAGCGACTTGTCACGTTCGATGAATGTAAATACTTGGTGATGCTAGATAGATACAGTACTCACAGGATTGCCTCATTTGCATTAGTCTCAACATTGAATGTGCTTCTCCTAAATCAGTTTAGACTTGTGTATACAGTATAAGTAAGGGAGGGTGTACAGGTTGGGTATTTTTGATCTTTATAGGGAGGCAACTTTTGGGGTAAGTGCAAAATGTAATTGAAACTTCACTAAACAGCCATGTAATTTAGAAAAGCCTTTGAACTTGATAAAAGTATTTTTCATTTTTTTCCCTTTATTTTTTAAGATTATGTCAATTGTAAATAGAAATGAGAGTTTTTCTTCAATTAAGTAAAAAAGTGTTCAAAGTGCAGTAGAATTTTGAAGCACATTGATCATCACGCAAAAGTTTGAACATTAGTTTTTAAAGCAGACAATTTTCTGCAGGACAAAAAGATTTGAAACAAATGAAGGGCAGCTATAAAATTTTTTGTTTAAATACAATTTTTGTTATACTTCAAAAAGTGAATATGGAAGACTGAAAATGTGTGAAACAATCTTTGAGTTATTTCAGAGCAAAGTACAATGACACAAGCATGTTCTAAAATGTGACCTATTCAGTAGATTAGAAGGGGTTTGCCTCATGGACAATAACATGAATTATGAGCCCTAACCCAATTAAAACAGGGATTTTAAATCGTGCTAAAATAATAGTTTGTATCATTAGTTACAAATCTAGCTTGTTTATTTGCAGGCCTGTTTTTGTGCTTGTTCTATTGGGATACAGATGAATCAGTGGTGTCCTGTGGGACACAAGCACATCTCTAAAAGCGTTATGAAACAAACAGAACCAGTATTGACAGAAGGAAGATGTTGTAACACATTTCAGCGTATTATTCTTTCATAACAACATTTATCATGAATAAACCTGCACTTGCTGCTTGTAGTTTTATGGCTCTAAACAAACATGGCTGATCCAGTCTTGCATTAACTATAAGATTGTAGACGCAGCGTTGCTATCTCTTCCATTCATGTTACATCTGTGATTCTTTGTATTCCAAATGCTGCTCCGCTGTAGTTTAAACAGGAGAGGCTTTCTAAACATCTGAATGTGACACTGTGCTGGTGTTTTGTTGCCTTCTGCTTCTCAACGGGCCTGCCCAATGGGAAATCTGTTGATTGTTGTAAATGTAATATCTGAGAGTGTGCGTATAGATTCTTGGAGAACAGACTGTTTTGAGTAATTTTTAATGTAATTTACAAGAATCTAAAACAAATCATTAGTTGTATCTTATGTATGAAGTCAAATATATCTTTGTGGTTCATATTTTGGATTATATAGCCTTAAAAAACTTCACAACGTGGTTCGCATAAGTCATGTGTTCATCAGCAGCACAAAACTCTGTGATAGTATTCTGCTCTCAGACATAAAAGACTTGTGGAGACCCTCTTAAACTTGACAGAAACGTGTAAATAATCACAATCAAATGCCATTCAGAAACCGCTCATGTGATTTGTCAAAACAC
The DNA here is from genome assembly GCA_038363315.1 of Mugilogobius chulae. Taxonomy (NCBI): domain Eukaryota; kingdom Metazoa; phylum Chordata; class Actinopteri; order Gobiiformes; family Gobiidae; genus Mugilogobius; species Mugilogobius chulae. Next base: position 36,713,694 of record CM076395.1, on the reverse strand, counting down.
AATATATAAATAGATATATATAGAATATTTATTAGAAGTACCGTATTTACATATAGATAAACTGTTGTTCATCTGTTAGGAGAGCAGATCGCGATGGCGTTTTTATGAATGGACCGCAAGTGTCTTTGAGTTCATGACATAATAACATGGCGGTGATTGAATTGCCTCAAACCTCAGTCTTCGTCGCTTCATTTGAAACGCATTGTACAAATTTACCGTTGTATTCTGTTCCTACTATTGCTACTATACCTAAACATGTAAGTCACAAATAAAGGGTTTGTGATGTATAAATGATCAAATATAATAAACTCTATTTACCCATCTTATTCACGGGCATAACTCTTACCTCTGTGTGCTCTGTCCATCTTCTTCTAAGGGAGTCTGCTTTAGATATTCTCAGTGACAAAAAAAAACGATAAAGGAAGATTTTTCATAAGGATTTTGTTCCAATATTTTACATATGGTCTGAGGCTCAATCCCCTGACTTATGTTTTCCATCACTGCAGTGTTAGTTTTACAATAATGATGCTATTACCAAGCCACATATTTAAAGGAGACACATTGTGCTTTTTCAGGCAGGTAATATTGAACTACATTTACATTAGTGCTATTACATGTTTTATGTGTAAATGATTTTATGCGGTTGTCTGCTTGATGCAGAAGCATTGTGTTTTGTCTTTAATAAGACAAAACACTAACATTTACTACTAGTAAGTTATTAGTTTACATTTTATTCATTGTAATTAGCTTAATGATTGATCTAAGCCCATTAACTTCCTGTTGAAAACTGCAGAACTGAGAAATCCAACCACTGACAAGAGAGAATGTAGATGCGACTTCCGTGTCAGTTGTGGCGGCCATCTTGTGACTGGAAATGCAACGAAATTGTAACTGCAACATGTAAAAACAAATTCATAGAAGAAAAAGACTAATGTAAGATGTAAATTATATACAGTATTGGTGGTTTTCAGAGTTTTTCAGCTGTAATTGTGACCTGCAAATATGTAGAGCGCTGCACTGGGTGGTATTCATTTAAAACTGAGAGAAAATTGTAAAGAAAATTTTGCCTGCAAAAGGCACAGTGAGCGATTTTTTACAAAATTACGATTACAATGGAAATAATGGCAATCCGCATGTTTCTTGTGAGGTTGGCAGAACTTCCATAAAAGAATCAGTCAGAATATGCTTTAATAAAGCGATTATGTTTTTTATCTATTTAAAATCTCTATTGGTTTAACATTAGGCCAACTGAAGATTCTATTGATGTGTGATGTGACGATCCAGTTCCAGAAGTAGTCAGATCTTGGATCTTCTGACCTCCGACTTCCCACTGAAACACCCTCCAACTCGGAGTTCCCACTCACATACTTGGACAAAGTTTCAGAGCCTTATGTTGAAAATTGTGTTTTGAGAAAGATAAACTTCCTATGGCTTTATTAGTGATTGTACTTGTGTGATTTTCGTTTTAGTTCCTCTCTACAGTCCATTTGCCTTTGTGAACCGGTATTCTGTCGAGATGTCACTCCCCATCGAGATTGGACCCCCCTTGTTTAAAGTTAGTGCTAGAAAATAAATAATTTTTTTAAATTTTCAAATTACTTTTGCTAACCCTCACCCAAGCCCCAATCCTAAACTCAACCTTCGAATTATGCCTAAACTTAGCCGAATTAATTGTAAACTATTTACCGCGGGAAGCTTGCTACGTCACTCACAGTCATAAAAGCTAGTGAGGGGGTCCAATCTCGATGGGAGTCCAATATCAACAGGACACCGGCTCCTGCACAATTATAAATGTGCTGTTTAGTGCTGTCATGCTAACGTTGCTAATGACTACTAAATTCACTTCCTTGAGATGTTTTACAAAATGTAAACATAACAACAATGTTCGAGTTGATAAATTGACATAAAGAGATCTGTATTTGACTGATTTGAGCAATTTTGTAGCTATTTATTACTTGATTGTTTCATTACTTCAAAAGTAATCGGATTGTTACCACCGAGGAAGAAACTGTTTTATTTTGTATGAACTCTAGTAGATTTTTCCAACACAACATGGCTGCTAGAACTGGACGTTTGTTATTGTAGGTTACTATTGCAGTATTCTCTCTGGTCATTAATATAACTCACTCAGCTCCACCTTGAGTGACATTTCATCTTAGCAAACAGCAAAATGTCATTTACAAGTTGCCTCAGTAATATTTCTAATGTATTACTCAGAGTCAGGCATTTGAGCAGTAGAGCTTTTGTTTCCAGACATTACTGGATTAAACGCAAATGAATCAATCAAAATACAACTTTGAGAAAACTGCTGATAAAGGCGAAAAGTCATAATAAGGTTAACTGCTCATTCAATTTGGTTTTGTATATGTCTCCTTTAAATATGAAAAACGGCAGAGAACGCACTGCACCAATAATGCATAACACTGATACATTTATTTCTTTTTCTTTCTTTTTTTTTTTTTTACCCCAGGCAGTCTAAAATCTTTTGGTTAATGCTACAATGAGCATCGTGCATTCTTCTCTTCACTACTAAACCAACTTTAAACAGTTTTATTGCATCATTAAAGTAATCATCCACTCACACCAGCGTAGCTTTATTACTGTTGTCTGTAAACGACTGTTGACGTGAAGCACAAACAATCGGAGATCAGCCATCACTTTGAAAGCCTCTGAGCAGATACGTATGTGGAGTTGTTATTGTAAACACCTTCAAGTTTCTTGTTTACGGAGACAAGGACTATCAGTGCCAGACAGACTTTGCAGATCCTAGAATCTTAAAATGGCTCTAATGCAGTTTTTAAAGGGGATGTAACAACAACCAAAATATGATATTGTATTGTCAAATTACAGTGTCTTTGGTAGTCTTGATAGAATATTAAACAAGCAAATATTGTTTAATTCCATATTTTTAATGTGTCACTGCAACTTAATTTAGAATTTTAAATCAGTGGTTCCCAATGTGTTTTGATCCTGGAAACACGTCTCTCTCCTAGTACTCCCAAGCTTGATCATTGGGTAAAAAGTCAAAGTCACAATTTCACCTTGTTTTATAATCTTAAAATAAGTATTCAAGTAAGTCTGGTTGGGAAACACTGCTTATTAACACCTAAAATCAGCCTACAACCACATTCCAAACAGAGTTGACAAACTGGGCAGTGTTGGAAGAGAGGAAGGGGCAGAGTCTGGAGGCATAAGGAGCAGTGTGATTGGTCAGAGCAGATATATGTAGCAGGAGTTTGTGATCAGAGACATGTGGCAGTAATCATTGCCGTCCATTATGATGCTAAATAACTACAGGAGTATCTTTTCAACACTGCAATGAGCACACACTGCAAAAAATGTCTGTTTAAACACCGCTTACTTTAGGGTCTGCAACCTTTTACAGCAGAAGAGCCGCATTGGCATGATTTAAAGCAAATTAACTGCATTCAGTGCATAATGTTACATTTTTTTAAACGCTGTAGGCCTAAATGGTTTTGGCAGTTTTTCTTCAGCTCTTCAGTTTCATTATGTGAGTGCTGTTGTGATATTATCACATTCTACAGGCCTAAAGTAATTACTGTTTAAATGCAGCTTATTTGGTAATTCAAAGGGTTATTGAGTTTACTCACTTAAAAAAATCACAAATTTTAAATTAGTAAAATATTTTAAAACCAACATATAGAGAAATATTTGCATTTATTAAGACCTGACGGCGCGTCCATACAAGAAAATGCAAAGGGATTTCAGGAAGTCACAGGTTGCAGACACCTGGTTTAGTAGCAAAAAATCAGATCTGCCTCATATTAAGATGTTTTATTATATAGGTATTAAAGTTATAATGGCAGATAGTATACAATGCAAAAAGAATTTCAAGACCAGTTAAAGATGGGGTAGCTGATTTTCATACTGCAAACACGATTTAGGTTTCAAATCTGACAACTTCCTCATAAATCTTTCGACACATGGTTAATATCGACATGTATTAATTTTCGTTGCAGTTACGGTCCATAAACTTCTTTTTATCATCATTAAAGTGAAAAAGGAGAGGACCTCCTTAGCACAGCCAATCAGAGCGCAGCATTTGGCTTTTGATTAGAACTAAAATTCTCAATTCAGTTCAGACAGTATAGTATTTCTAATCTAAATAATGTGGGTCAATTCAAAATCAACCTTCAGGGCTGAGACAATAGTTTTAGGGCTACAGATCATAGTTTGAACACCTAAACAACATGAATTAGCAAAATACTGCAGTAGACCTTTTTGGTTATTGTTACATTCTACTTTCCAACTATTTCAACACTAACTTTAAAGCAGAATGTTTCTGGCATCAACACAAGAGCCACCATCTTGGCAAAACACATATATTAGAAAAAAAAACTACTTAAAATGAGGCGCTGTGTTTTGAGCAATAAATGCACCGGGTCCGATACCACTGTTGAAAATCTCATTCTGATTTCATAACATCGTCTTAAACTAGTTCATGTCACACAATGATGCTATTCTGACGTAACTGGGTTTGTGCATTCATTATTAAAACACGAAATGATAAAATTTACCTCTAGTCTTGCCTTCTATCCAGTCCCAGAACAGCAGAGTGTATTTGAACTTCCATTTGATCATTTCTCCAACTCTATAAATGTAGATTCTGTTTGAACTCTTTCTCAATCTTACTTGACAATTTTCCTCACATAAGTTGCTTCTCTCTTGCATGACCATTATGTAACCCGAAAACAGTATTATCTCCGCTCTCAGACGTAGTATCATCCTTCATTTTGTATTGTTGGAAATTATGCTTTTTTTAGAACCAGATGAAGCAAACTAGATCATTCTCCAAATCATTTTCTTACAAATACTAATTCTCTATCACGAGTAAATCTGAAATGCACTGACACGTCGCTGGATTCACGGTTTTGTGCCTTTTAAAACCGGCTCTTACAGGTAGATGCTAATGTGTGGGGGTTTAGATTTGCTTCATCTGGTTCAACACAATCTTAAGTGCATTCTGTTCTATTGTAGATATGTGATTTTAACTCTGAACTGTACATTAAATACTTATTATACTACACAGCTTTGTGTATTGTAAATCAATAATTAAAGATGAAATACTGATGCGTTTTTGTTTTTTCAATGACATAATCAAACCTCTATTCTAGTGTTTCTCAAACTGTGGTACTCGGGCTGCCTCTGGTGGTGCTTGAAGTCATCTGCAGTTTTTATTTAGACACAAATCTGTTCATGTTTTGGTCCTCTTTTGGGCAAAGGTAAGTTGTTTTTATGCAGGACAATGTACAATTACATTAAACACAATAGCAGAAATGCTTGTACCATATTCTAGCTTTACAGCTACTTCCATCTGTTGTCCTGAGGAGGGACTATGGGTCATGTTTTAGTAGAAGCCAGAGCACCCAGAGGAAGTCTAAGCAGACATGGGAAGAACATGCATTTTCCACATAGAAAGAGCCCGGGCTGCCTGAGAGTCGAACCCAGGACCTATTGCTATGAGGCCAGAGCTTATGGCTGATTATTGACCCATTATTGACCCTATTTTGTCCCGCCTACTTTTCTAGGACGTGCACTTCCTGTTTAGCTGCATTTAGCCTGTAGATTTCAGTTGAAGGGTTTATTTTAACTGTCATTATATTTAATTAAAATTGCCCCACAAGACAGACAAACAAACACGTTAGCTACCTTAACAGAGCTAAACAGGAAGTGCATTTCCAAGCCAAGTGGGCGGGACAAAATAGGGTCAATAAACCATTTTGAAATACTATATATAAAAAATATATATATTAATAAAAATATTAATCTCATCCTTTTTTTGTTGTTTCTCAATTCCACTATGTGTGGAGTTTGCATGTTCCTTCCTGTGTCTTGAGTGGTTTCCTCAGGGCACTCCAACTTCTCCATCAACCAATAACATGCAGGTTAGGGAATGCTTTGTGGTGGTCGGAGGTTGAGGCACCAGGTGACTGAGGTCGCTGCTTGCTACCACTGAGTGGGGAAAGGGGGTAGCTGTGTGAAAATTCAGTCATTCATTCATTTTCTACCGCTTAATCCCGTTAGGGGTCGCGGGTGACTGGAGCCTATCCCAGTAACTGTGGGCCTTAGGGTTAGACAGACAACCATTCACTCTCTCATTCACTCACTAAGGGAAATTTACAGTGATGCCCAATGAACCTAAACATGAATGTTTTTGGAGGTGAAAGGAAACCGGAGTACCCGGAGAAAACCCACTGTGACACGGTGAGAACATGCAAACTCCACCCAGAGAGACCGTGAGATGTTGATATGGTCCGACCCGGGAGTCGAACCCACAACCTCCTTGTTGGGAAGCTCTAACCACTTGGCTACCGTGCACCCCTACTGTGTGAAAATGTGCCATAAAAATAAACTCGTGAATATCAGACAGTACTGGTAGTTGATATCTTAAGTATTGTTTGATATTGAAGAAACTACTAAACCCTTATGAACAATAATTTATGCATAATACTATATCTAAAATTTCTGTCTGGTTATACATGGAGAGCCAAATATATTAAATGTTACTTGGTGTGAAAAGTTTGAAAACCATTTCACTGCATAGCATGTAATCAGGGGACTTGTATGTTAAAATCTGGTTGTTAAAAGTATTAAAAATCTACTAATTGATGATAACACTAGTGTTGCAAGTACAGTATGTGATTCCTTTTGTGAACTTAAAATAATCTTGAACGAGAAAAACAATTATCGGGGAATCTTATGGCGTAGTAAGCAATAAACTGCATGAAATTAAATGCGTCCTAAAAACAGAACGCGCTTTATTTTTATCTTGTCACTAGTAAATTAAAGGAGAAATAAGCTAGATTTGCCGCATTAAAAAGTGTAATAAAATTGTCAATATGTTGCGCATTAAATAAAATAAAAAAAATAAGCTTCTGTTTAACAAGCTGTTTTGAGATTCAGGTCTGTAATGTAATTTTATTATTTATAAATATAGTGTCCAAAAGATGTTCTTTTCAAGCAAATAATCAGAATGTGCAAGAGATTTTGATATCGTTTTTACTGAATACTGAATCTTATTGGCCGATCTGTGCACAAAATACCCATGACAGCATTTGTTCCAAGTTCTACCATCAAAAGCTGAATGTTGTAGCAAAGTGCAAAATCCACAGTCCATTCTTTGTATAAAATCACCTTACAGGATTTTGTCTGAAAGTTAACAAAACAGTTAAATGACATAATGCTACGTAAATGTACAAAGCAATCATTCCTTCATGAATAAATACATGCATCTACTACTTGGCATCAGCGCTAAAAAGTCTTCTTAAAGGAGACATATTATGCAGTTTTTCAGGTACTTAGAAATGAACAAAAACATATGTAGATGATCATTTTACTTTTGTTTTCATCGCAAAACACATTATTGATCTAAAACAATTAACAGAAGCAGGTCTTGTGACTTCCTGTTCAAAACTGCAGAACTGATATGGTTTGAGCGACACGGTGGCGCAGTGGTTAGTATGTGGAGTTTGCATGTTCTCCCTGTGTCTGCGTTGGTTTCCTCCGGGTACTCCGGTTTCCCCCACATGTCCATTAATGGCCAATAAAGTTAAAATATGCTCCGACTCTTTATTCACCTTATTGTGCACTGCCTCTGCCAAAGTGTCCTGTCTTAAAAGTAGATGTGTTAAGCCTGCAGAATAAAGTTAATTTAACTGTCAAATCTATTGGAGATTGCCCCGCAAGACAGACAAGCTAACATGTTATTTATTTTAACTCAGCTAAATAGAAAGTGTGCTGCCAAGAAAAGGAAAAGTAGGCAAGGCAGAATAAGGTGAATAGTGACATAGATGCAGTTAGCATCTGAGGGTACGCCCACTCTGAACCTCCATGAAGGAAACTGTCAATTAATTTAAATAGACAACAGCCATACCATCCACTGTTCAACAACCATCAAGAGCCAATGCAGACTTTATGAGAGACTTGTCTAATGCAAATCCAAAGACAGAGGTGAATAAAGTGATCCAAGGGGCCTACATTTTGCTACATATCTACGAATGCTAACGGCAGCTGCAGGCTAAATTCTAGCACAATGTTATCTACAAAACAATCAGTTTACTTTTCTTACATAATGCCTTATTGAATCTTCATTAAGACTCAGTTGTGACTCGATTTGAGTTAGTCAAATCATTTCAGAAGACAAAATATGGTTTCTGTTTTACAGTAACAGGCGGAATTGTCATTACACGTTTATTTCTGAAAAGTGGCTACATGACACCTCAGAAACATCCTTGTGTCACCTGGGGTCTTAGTTTTTCAAATAATTCCAAACAACTTGGAATTATAGTTGAGTTTGGAGCTTTCAATGCAGGATTAGTTGGACATGAATGAATTTGTCAGAATAACTAAACTACCAATAAGGAAGTACTGTTGTAACAAGACTTGAAGCTCATTAAAATTTACTTTGCATAATATGTTCCCTTTAAACTCAAAATGCAGGCGATGGGCGATTAAGTAGCAACACATTTGGGTTTAGTTTCACAAAGGCATGTCAACAGATTTTCAAAAATTGTAAATGCCTTTCCTTTCTTGAATGAAGTTCTGCGTGTAATGTTTGAACTTAATCTTCGGTACCATTCTGATGGCAATTTTTACTTTTAAAACCTTGTAAATAAATACTACATAGTGGTACTTCCAGTTACTACTAAAGAGAACAGCATAAATTTCACCAATCCTTTTTATGCTAGCAGTGGGACTAGCATAACATTTAAATGGTCCGCAGTTTGAGCAACTTTGTGAAACTAGACCCTGAAGCCAAATTACATTTCAACAAGCCAACTATGCAAAACCCCAATCTAAAAAAAAATCTGATTTCTACCATAAACGATCTCCAAAATTTCAAATTCAAAGCAATGTCATTACTGGTCCACATCTAATTTTGATATTGGCCCATTTATTCATCATAACAAAGTAATCGCTGACTGTCAATGTTTTATATACATAATAAAAACTAAATCAAAGTGCACAAAAACACAAATTAGCCTGAGAAAATGATATTTTTCCATGCCATCTGACAATAATTGCAGTAGGTAGTGTAATGTAACTACTTAAGCTGCTATTTACGAATCATGTTGCTTAATTATAATACCACATTTTTGTTCTAAACTCATTTCATTATTGCCAAATGATAACGATCTGTAGCTGCCCAGGCATCTGTGACATAAACAAGTGTAATCAATAAAATGTTTGTGGTTCCTACAGACTTTCTTCATTTTAAAAACACAAGTCACTGAAACAAAATTGTACGACCCTATTACAAAAAAAAAAAGAATAGTAATGTAGTTTAAGATACACAAAAGTGGTTTCTTGTAACACTTAACCTCCTGTTTGTTGAAGGGGAGAAGTTTGTATCGGCATAAATAAGTTAAAAGCTTTTCCGAGTAGTTTTTTGTTCCACGCTGAGGCACGACAGAATGAGCGATTATGGGAGTGTCCGTTGAAGCTGTTGAAGACTAAACAGAGGAAGGTGATTGGTCGATGTAGAAAGCGGTAGAGTTTTGCTTTACGGGGGGCAGAAGTCGGCAAAGTATGGATGCTGCAAGGCCTCCTCCGCCGAGATGCGCTGCACTGGGTTACATTTCAACAGGTTCTGGGAAACAAAGGCGGTATCAAGTTAGTTTCAGGTGGGGAAAAATGTGATTGATCTTTTTTGAAAAGTTAGTTTAAACAAAACAATAATCAAAACTTAGTCATCCGTCTTGTTCACCATCTCTACTTATAATTGCTTTGAATTTTAAAACATGAACAGAACCTAATATTCCAGTTAAATGATTACAAAAAAAATAATTTATTTGACAGGGACAATGCAATCAAACATAATTATAATATATTGATTAATCATGATTTTTATGAAAAAAAAAAATGTCTTCGTCTTCTCTGTATCTTATGTTGCTACACGCAAATTTTCACCCATAATTCTCTTTTGAAAAGTTACTAAATTCGTAGAAAAAATAATCTGAAAACTTCGAACGTAACTATTGCTGTACTCAATGTATCGATATCGAGATATATCGTGACAAGCTTGTTGGCAATACGTGTATCGATACAGGGAGGAATATTGGGATAGTTATCAGGATATTTAAACTCAGAAATTGTACTCTTCTGAACCTGAGCTGCTGCTTTAAGACTGAAACTACTGAGCTGAAAAATTACTTTTCCTAGGGCACTTCTTTACATAATCAAAGTTACATTCTTATAGTTCATTTTAAGGAGTCAATTTTTACACGTAGCATACAAAACTATTCTATCGTTTTTTTTTTCTAATTTTTCATCATTAAAATATGTCTTGATGCTTAATATCCTATTGAGAGAACGGTATTGGGATAAACATGTATCAGGATACGTATCGTATCATGACCACTGTATCAGGATACATATCGTATCGAAAGGCTCTTGTCAATACCCAGCCCTAAAAATAACAGTATTTCCAACTAGATTATGCTGAAACTATGATGGCATAAAAGATCTATATAATACATTCTATTTTGTTCATTTTGGGGTGTAAATGTCATCTATAAAATGCCACTAGTACTACTGCCACTGAATAGAGTAAAGTACTCTATAAAGAATAAAGATGCTTGCACATGTGTGACAAAAAGACATCCATAAAGTTATTTATCTTGTTTTTAGAGGCAACATTTTTATTATGGGAGGCCACTATGATTTCCTATGAGAGAGAAAAACTGAAATAAGTATTGCTATGTAAATTTGGAGACATTGTTATAATATAATCCAGTCTTAGTCGCTACATAAAATTTTATTACCATAAGAACTGCTGATATTGCAGTTAAAAAAAGCATTAAATGACCACATTGAGAAGGCTATTGTGGTGCAGATTAACTAAACTCGCAGAAAATGAATGGAAAAAATAAGCGGCAACACTGAAACCTGCCTGAATGGAGAAAATATTACTGCAAGGTTGCAACACAATAAGGGCAAGTTGATCTAATTTAAGACATCAGTATTACCTGGAGTAAATCCCGCCCTGTGCTACTTAGTTTTGGTACCACGTTGACCAGTGAGGTGGTGGCTGGATACATTGGATATGGCTGTAGGGGAAAAATAGTTTCAGTTCAAGCGTGTCAGTGAAAAAGTTTGTCCTAACTGACATATAATCAATAACTCGCCTTGTAGTCTGGGAGCTTGGTCATTGTGGGCCACTGCTCTTCAGTCGGTGTTCCCAACAACGTGCGCAGAGTTAAAGATAGACTAACAGAAGCACGTTCCACTATAGTTAATCATTCAATAGTGAGAGATCAATTCAAAACCACACTATAACTTGGGCTGTTGGCTCACAAAGCAGAAATAACAGCGCTATACAGTATGTGCCAATACCACAAATAATTTAAAAGGATATCTGAAGATTCTCTTGAGTTGGTCGTCCACATCGTTGCCAGGGAAGAGCGGGCGCCCAGCGTTAGCCAGCTCTGAACACAGAACCAGAATGTATTATTAACAAGCAGGATTTGTAAGAGTGGCTTTCAAAGTCTTCTAAACAGCCAGTGTGTTTCAGTGAATGTTCAACCTGAATGTTTTATATAAGTGTAGCATGTGCTGAGCCTGAGCTTTCAATCATGTCCATAGGAGTCATACAGGCCCTAATTAGGCCTGTGGGATGAGCTCACATTCAGCACCCACAGGCAAAGATTTGACTACAACTGGTGATGTATACTGCAACAGAAATCAAACTAACTGAAATCTTTGTTACTGATGTGTGTTTCTGACAATCTGTAGCTTGGATAAGCCAGACAAGGGTCCTCTATATTTTTTAGAGCATAAAGTCCAAAACTGGCTTTACAACTCGTCCAGAGGTGACCAAATTATGACCAAAGGGTCTAATTCTGCCCTCAGGCAAAATTTGGATTGACCCAGGACTTGCTGCTGAACAGGCACAATTTTCACACTTGAAAGTACCAAAAACCAGGCACCAAGAACACTTCTACTCTCTTTTCTTCATGGAGTTGTTTCTCCCTCTGGAACACTTGAGCGCATGCATTTCCACTTCCTAAACCAAGGCTCATCTGGAAATTTGGTGACGTCAGCAGCATCAGCATGGTGTTGTTTTTTATGGTACTGCTTCACTGTGTGAGAAATGTCAACTTGCACCAGCTCATAAACTGGTTTCCTCAACTGTGTTTGGGCAACTCCAGAACATGCCTACAAACCCACCGATGTCAATGTACATCTTGCGTCATTGACGTCACGAACAAAATTTTTATGTCATTAAAAAGTTCTGGGTCTAGGAGAAAAGTACCGCAGAGTAGGAATAAGTTAAAGTTCCTACAGTGCAAAAAACCTATAGTTGATGCGCAGCCACTAGACGTTGCTAAAAGATAAACTAGCATAGCAAGGCTTGGTAGGGACACAGTTAAACTTTTGCTAAATGCCTATATGAATGATTCACAGCACTGACAGCAAAGTGTTTTCTTAAGAGACAACGCAACAACTCCAGTCTGTAGCCCTTTTGTTCTGGTGCATTTCAATAAAATGAGTCTGCAAACTCCACACTGCGTCTAATTAGTAAAAATCTCACCTGCAAATATACAGCCGGCGGACCACATGTCGATTGAGGTAGAGTACAGCTTAGCACCAAAGAGCACATCAGGCGGCCGGTACCACAAAGTCACCACCTACAATGACACAAAGCGCAGTACATCATCACACACACTGATGACAAATGTGCAGCCATTATGAGCCTGATTCGGAGCGGCTGGACATTTTTAAACTGACAGGACTTTGACAGATACAGCTCGGGCGACTTGGCAGCGCTGTCACTACTCGCCATCTGCTCCTCGCACTGTTTCTTGACATTTTTAACAAAGTCCTGCAGCGCCAGTCTAACAGAGATACTCATTTTTTTCTTTTAGTTACCAGAAAAAGTCTGTAATGAAGTGCACATTCAGGCAGAGCTCAGAAATAAATGATGAAAAGTGAAAATTGGTGTGAGTGGGCGGGCTGAATGTATTACTGAGAGTGCTTCAATTTTGTACGAATGCGACAACTCACCCTTGCTGACCCTCAAAAAGTTTTACCTTCAAATTGGGAAAATAACAATAACAGCGTCATTTGGGAAAGTGGTGTAAAAGTCTTGCAAAGTCATGTGTAATATGACTGAAGCACTTTCTCCAAACTAAAATAAAAATACAATAGTGTTGTATTTTCTTGTTTTTGATCTATTCCATTCCATTCATCCATAAAATATATCGTGAATACTTTGGTAAGTTTTCGACTCAATCAAAGCAAACTTAATCTTTTATCTGAACTTCTAATGGGCATGGAGACAAAAAAGAGCGTTTTACTTTGCAAAATGAACTATAGGTTACAGTGTTATTGTGTACATAGTGATTTCATATCAGTCAGGAGTTTCTATTCCAGGGATTTAGTAAGACTCTACTGCAGGGGTGGGCAATTATTTTTCTCCAAGGGCCATATTCGAAGTGACAAAGGGCCAGACTGTAATTATTGAAATATTTTGTTATTATTGCAAGCACATTTTGTATAAAAATAGGCTACTTAGCTATTATTATTGCACTTAATAATCACAGGTGCAAACACATTGCCAAGTCAATCAAATAAAAGAAACATACACTGCAAAAAATGTAATTCTAGATTTGCTACAACGCCTTGACATCTGGATTTTAATCTTTATTTTTTTCTGTTTTTTATGTTGATGGATTTAAGATTATTTAACTTGCCTCAAGGTGTTTGTCTTGTATAAATAGATCTGTGAACTTGATTCAAGCTAAAATATCTAGGAAAGAATCAGAAATGTCTTCAAACAAGTGAAATATGCAACGAGATATTAAAAAAATCTAATTTGACTAAAAAAAAACAAAAATTGAATGAATATTCTGAATTCTAGAAGTTTTATCCTAGACTAGATAATATAGATAATAACACTTTGCAGGATAAGAGTAATGCTTATTCTCAAAAACATGCTGGCCCCCGGGCCGCAGTTTTCCCAGGTCTGCTCTACTGGGTTGAGTGAGAGTTACAAAGGCATGATAATTTAAAAAAAAAAGCTTTCCCATAATAGGCTTCTGGGGGCCAGGCATGCAGTTGTAATAAACGCAATATGACGACAGAAGCTCAAAAAGTTTGTATGTGTTTGTGTTCTTACCAGGTAAGCACCAAGTCAAATAGAATGTAATAAAATTAAGTAAACTAAATTTACATACAGTACATCAGGATTTACATCTACTTTCACCAAGCCTACAACTTGTTTCTGAGTAGGCTATGCACACCTGAAGGGCGACAGGTGCATAAGAGAAGTGATGTAGATAAAACTTGTTTAAGAAAACACCTTCTCACTCACATTTAATTCCATAATATTTTGGTCCTTCCTTAGATACTTAGAAATACATTCTAGAAGATTGAGACTGTGTGCAAAAGTTGTCTTAAAAAGGTTTAGCAAATCACAAAAAAGCAAGACATTTAATTTGCCAACAGCGAATTTGTGAGTGAACGTACCTCCGCAGAGTAACACCTCACAGGAATGCCAAAAGCTCGGGCCAAGCCAAAGTCTGCCAGTTTCAGCTCTCCATTCTTAGAAAAGAAAGAAAACCAAACTAGGGTTTACACAAAATACATTACATTAGAACTCTAGAATAACCTCGTCCTTACTCTGTTAATGAGCAGATTCTGTGGCTTCAAGTCTCGATGCAGCACATTTCGACTGTGACAGAACGCGAGGCCCTTCAACAACTGATACATGAATGACTGCAAAACACACAAATACAACATTATAAAATTTGGAGTCAATGTGGTCAGAAAAATTACAAAATCTTTTACCTTCACAGTTTCAGGATCTAGATCTCCATTGCAACTGTCAAAATACTTCTTCAAATCCTTCAATAATAAAATGGTATAAGTTAGTACTTGAATTTCGTATTTAAACTAGGCTAGAAAAAGTTAATAGATTAGTAATAACCATAATCAGTTAACTGACTTTGTCATTTCAATAGTCAGATTGTTATGATTAATCAATTAACTTGTTTCAGGCTAAACCAAATGAGTTCATTAATAACAGCTTATGTGAACTCACCTGGTCACAATATTCAAAAACCAAAGTTAACTTTTTGTCACTGTGCAAAACATCATGTAGCCTTTAAGAGAAAGGGGAAAAACATTACATTTATAATATAAATTTGCCAAATACACAAGGATACTAGGCTAGGAAAATAGTAGATTTACCTAACAATGTTTTTATGTTTTAATTCTTTCAAGAGGCAGATCTCCCTGAGCGCAGAGCTGGGCACCCCCTGAGACAACACAGATTGGACATTGCTACTGTCATGTTATGAATGAAAAATATACCAAATCAATACGCTTCTAAGATAAAACCATACCTCATCATCGTCGTCTAGCCGGACTCGTTTCAGAGCCACGATTTCATGAGTTTCTCTATTTTTAGCCTTGAACACTGTTCCATAAGTACCTGTCAAAACAAACATCCTTAGCTTAGCTTCAAGCCAATGATTTAAGCTAGTTAAGCTTTTAGCAGAACATCTTTAACCGCATTTTACTCCGGACACATATAAACAGAATATTTAAAGAAAAAAGGGCACAATCGATAAAATAGGGGATATAATTTTTATTTCTAAAGCCCGTATCAATGAATGCTAATATTAGCTGTGTTTAGCTGTGGATGCTACTTAGCACATCAAGCTTTTATTTGTATAAAAGAACAGTCAAATCTTACCCTCTCCGATCTTTTCAAGCTTTTCATATTTCTGCATGTTTGGCCCGTTAAGCCAGCCTCGTTCACTGACGTTAAACTAAACAAAAGTGCAGAAGTTTGTGGGTAATTTGGATGTAGCTGAAAGCAGGCTACACTTGCTGCTTGTGTCGGTCTGCAGCAGCTGAGCAGAGGCTGGTGCGCCTCTGTGGACCCCTCCAGGCCGAGCGACAAACTGCACTACTGGTTCTGGATATGTTACTTTCAGTCCGTTATTTCATGCTTGAATAAACATGGTGTATTTAACTATGCTGCTGTTTAGACTTGAGAAGCTAGATTATATTACACTGCAGCTTGATGCAAATTAAGTGTGGTAATTCTAGACTTGATTTCCATGGGGAATTCAGTCTTTACATTGTACCCATGCCTCATTGTGCTGGGTCAACCTGTCACCTGTAATACTGGTGGTTACCTACTGGAGTAAATAGTGTAAAAGTGAATATATATCTCAAAATGTCCTGTGGGAATTGAACCCTATTTTTTTTAACAGTGCCATCAATCAATAAAACCCTCAATTGCCTTGACATGGATAAATTTGCCAAATTTATCTATCCAAATTGATTTCGTTTTTAAAAAATTCCAGAATACAGCTATTTATAAACTTGCATAAAACATAAACCAAAATAAATGGTTAAAATATTGTAAATACATATGTTAAAACGTGCAATTTTAATAAAGTATCTTTATTACACAATTTTCTTTAACAATATTATTACTTTAATCAAATGTTTATCTATAAGCCTGTACATTAGTGCCGACTCCTTGGTCCATTCTATACATCTCACAGGACACATACATGAAGCCACTTTCCTAAGCTAACACTTTCTTAATTAATCTCAGTCTCGCTATCCACACACTTCAACGCAGCTGATTTCACGTGTCTCTCATAGATTAGTTCTATAAAGTCATTAGTGTGTTCATTTCTGCTCTCTGCTCTTTGCCTGCGGATGAGGTCGGCGTAGAGTCCTCCTTTGCTCAGTAGTTCCACATGAGTCCCAGCCTGAAAAGAGACAAGATGTTTGAGAGGGTAATTAAAGTCTACAGTTCATTTAGAGAGAAGTGTCCAATAGAAGCACGCGAATGAATGTTGAGTGAAGGGCATGCTTGAGTGCTCCAATCAAGCTGTCCAATAGCACAGAAAATGTTAAACAGCAACAGCCAATATCACACCATCCAATTCAATCTTCTAATAGCTGTAGCTGTAATGGGAACTGTCTTGGGGGAAATATGATCATACAGTTTCTGTTTTAGTTTTCCAGTACCAGCAACTACTAACCCATGGCACTATATTAATATCAACAACACACAAAACTTGTGTTTCACCGTAGCAGCATATTCTGGTTTATTGTAAATAGTGTGTTGGCATTGCATCAAAAAAGGTTAGCAGAATCCATGTTGCTTAAAGTGAACTGTAAACATGAGTTACTTATTAATTGTGTATACTGTGTATATATTAAACATTATTTCTGATCTCTCAAATAGTCACAACTCAATGCAATTTAAGTAGATCTCTTACACAAGGGAATCTGGCATTTGAAACCTAAAACATCACTTATGAAATAACTTAAACTATGAAGTGACTATGACTTAGACTAGTCAATTCATAAAATTAAATTAGAACATTATATTTAAGATTTCACTAAACATTTTACAAAATAATCAAAGTTATGCATTTTTTTTTCAAGATTAAAAATGTACTTTCTGTTCATAAATGGTAAATGGTCTTAAACAGCACCTTTCCACCTTTCAAGATAGAACTGGGCGATATGGCAAAAAAAATTATATCACTATTTTCTTGGAGCCAGAACACAATTTTATTTTATCACAATTCATGTCCATTTTAATTTTTTGTTTTTGTTTTTATTTTATGTTTTTTAGGCAAGAACAAGTATCTGAGTTTTCAGAAATGTACTTGTAAATAGCTAAATTTGGCTGTCAAAGGCTGTCTTGTTGCCAGGTTTTCAGAGTGAAACAAGTGACCAAGACTTTGAAAATGAATCCCAAAACAAGAAACCTCAGCCCCGTTTTAAAAAATCGATTAATTTGAACATAGTGTGGTTTCACCAAACAAGGATGAATGATTTTGTAATATTTTAATAGTTTTTCCAACATTAACATAAACTTTAGCATGAAAATATGCTACAATCCATATTTCAGCCATAATGGATATATTCTTGAAAAGTGGCTAAAATTCAGGACTTGCAGCCCAAAAACAAACTTTCAAATTTATAACAGACTTTAAAAAAGATTGTGGGAAATTTGATATGATGATTTCTTGAAAAAAGCTTACGATTCGATTTTTATCACGATATTTCCCAGCCCTATTTCAAGGCATAAATGATGATATCACACTACTTACCAGCAACCATGCAAATAAATTGGACCAAAACTCCTTTAATGTAACAGTGTTTTGTTTGTTTTTTTCTTGAGACTAGGGCTGGGCGATTGGAAAAAACTATAATCACTTTTTTTTTTTCTCACATCGATCAATCTCAATTTTCAGTTCGATTTCGTTTAATCTTTTCAAAACCAAATGAAAAATGCCATTCATGAACATAAACAAAACAAAAATAATAGTCCAATTTTGAAACTGTATGTTCATTTTTAAAAAGTTGACTTTGCAAACTAACAATCTAACAAAAGATAGTGATCTTTCATTCAAAAGGACTACATAATGACAATCGGCGATATCTGATTTTCGATAATGGGTCTACTAGAAAAAATACATAGACACATTTGATACATATTATAAAAAAATGGTGGAAAATGAAATTTTAAGTAAAATTTACATAGTTTGAGTTTTTCACATTGTTTTGTCATGATTCATTATATGTAAAAAATACATTTTTTTTCAAACCAAACATTACAGAAGTGAAGCTCAGTATACCACATGCATTCCTACCTCCACATCTTCCCATTGCTCATCACACATATGAGGTCTGCTCCTTGAATAGTGCTGAGCCTGTGTGCGATGATAAGCACAGTACGCCCTCTTGTGGCCCGATCCAGCGCCTCCTGGACCACTCTTTCTGACTCTGCGTCCAAAGCACTGGTGGCTTCGTCCAGCACCAGGATACTGGGGTTTTTAATGAGCGCTCTGGCTATGGCTATGCGCTGTTCTGTCCTCCGGATAGTGTCACACCTCGCTCCCCTGGATTCAAAAATTAAAATTGTTATTTCAAGCGAAATCTAAAGGCTCTAATGAGACAAAAGAAGGAAAAGATTGACAGGGTTTTTCTTAGCCTAATTAGTTCAAGAAGAGAAATGTGTATATTGTTAGTCATCTTTACTTTGTACAATTTAAATCAAGAGGCCCAGGTGTTACTGCACAACAAGATTCTTTTTATTTTGCATAAATTAATTAGTATTAAATTAAGAGGCTTCAATATTGCAACTTTGAAGGCTTTCTACTATGGATTACTCTTGGAAAATGAGGGATTACACAGACTATATATTAAAGTTGGGGTGAGTAACTTCTTTAATTGTAAACTAGTAATTTTGTGTTTTCCACAAAATATATATGATAAAAGCACCTTTGCAAAAAAAAATCTGTGTACTGTCACAGAGGTCTAACTAAAATTCATCAGAAGCTCTCTGATTAGCTGAGCTTTGGTGGTCCTCTCCAGTGTCACTTTGTTGTTTGTAAAATGTTTTTTTTTTTTTTTTTTATGTTTTTTGACCGTAATTGCAACCAAAGTGAATAAATGTCAATATTAACCATGTGTCGAAGGATTTATGAGAGAAAGCTGTCAGATTTAAAACCAAATTTGCTGTGTGAAAATCAGCTACCACACCTTTAAGATAGAATTCCTCAGTTCAAGGGTCATTCAAAGATGACTCAATGTAGGACAACCTTCGCTAACATAAGATTATCTTACACTTTTTGGCATAAGTAATCTAATTGGCTAATTGTTGACTTCAAAATAATAGCCATACATATGATGTATTTTGAACATCCATCGATCTTCAGAATTATACGGTCTATTATAAAATAAAATGTTATTTATATTATAGAATTTGGTCAGCTGATTCCACATATTTGAATAAAAATGTATTTAAAAAATCTCAATGTGCAATAGAAAAAATCATGTGACTACTCAAAAAATATAGAGGGATTTACGGTCTATGTCACTTTCCGCCCAACTGCACATGCGTTATGCAGAGAGCGCTCCTCTACGTCTGTTTACATGGGGAAACTAAACAACGAAACGGGACGACAGCTAGCTGTTTTAATCCGGTATAAACCAGTCTGACAGACGCTGTCTCCTGAAGCTTGAGACAGTGTTTTTGTCGCTGTTTTTTCACCTACCTGAATGTAACTTTTACAGGTCGTAGAATCAAATTTCATTCACAAATGTTGATTAGCAGCATAACTTTTGTTTTTGCACAGTGATTGTCAACTAATCACACAGTGATTGTCAACTAAACTGTAGTTAGTTGACAAGAGAGCTTTTTCGACTTGTTTCCACTGTTCTATATATACATAAAACAACAGCAATAGCTTCTAAAAAAGGGATACTAATAACTAATACAGTTAAATCAATTCAGCTCAAAGTGTTACTTATTAATGTTTGTTTTGTAACCTCCATTATTTTGTTATATAAGTGGGTGACAAGTGTTAATTAGTGCTACAAAACACACATACCAACCACTGTGTTATAGCCGTCTGGGAAGCTCATTACAAAGCCATGTGCATTGGCCTGCTTGGCTGCATTAACCACTTCTGCATCTGAGGCCTCGGGCTTCCCAAAGCGGATGTTCTCCATGATAGATGATCCGAACAACACCGGCTCCTGCACACAGAGAGCAGAGGAATAAGAACTAACTTTTTAATCACACAAAGAGGATAGAAATAATTTTCAATCCAATAAGAATTCATTCACCTGATTAATGAATCCAATAACTTGTCCCCTAAGCCAGGACAGGTCCAGTGTTCGTATATCCAGTCCGTCCAACATGACCACTCCGTTGTTTGGGTCGTAGAAACGCTCCAGTAAGGCAGCCACAGTGGACTTACCTTTAGAAACAGTGAAATAACATACAGTAGATCGAGCTTGAGAGAATGTCAATTATTCATTATTACCTCCGCCCGATTCTCCAACAATGGCAACAGTTTTACATGGCGGCAGCGTTAAGTTAAGCTTCTTCAAAACTTGATGACCAGGTCTAGTTGGGTAACTGTAATTACATTACTAATTTTTAATGATTATTCAGATTTATTGGCTGAACATAAATATAGCTGTACAGTAATGGAATAAAGATCTTAGTATGGAGATTCTATTTTGACTGCATGTTTTAGAAATCTTGTAATTATTGTACTGGAACTGAGGCACATCAAATCATAAACTATGTTTTCACTTATCACCTATCCATTTCCTCATTTATATATTTATATATATTAAGACTTTAAGTAACTTTTTTACATGTATCTGACAATCTACTATTTACCGGCGTGTCATAAGTGTGATTTTGAACAGGAAGTCATTAAACCTGTTACTATTATTAAGTCACAGGTCTCAAGCTTAGACATCATTTGACCCACGGGATGATTTGTGATTATTATTGATAGTGGCCCACTGATCAACTATATTGTTGAGATATGTATATAGAATGTCTAAAATGGACTAGAATACAGCCAAATAAATACAATTTGTTCCTTGGGAAAACAGTTTGGCTCTGGTTGTCCACTTTTATTCACCACTTGTATGTGCATGATGTAAAAAGTACATAAAACCTAAATATTATAATGCATGTTATATTAGGAATGATATACCCCAATAGCCTTATTTATATTCAATATCAACAAGGCTCTTGACCAACTCTGTCTTTAATCATTTTGACCCCAGCTCCAATAGAGTTTGACATCCCTGCTTTAGATCAATATAATGGTGTAGTTAAATACTTAATATCTGAATAAAGAATGTCTCTCGATGAACTATAAAACTGCATCACAACAGTTAAACAAACCTAAACGAGACATCCATGAAGTCCACTCTTCCGATGAGTGAATGATATGGGATGCGACCTCCGACACTGATTGGAATAGTGGGCGCCAAAGCAAGGTACTCAAAAACCCGGGCCCCAGAACTCATTCCTCTTACCACCTATAAACAAAACAAAGTATAAGGGGTTAAATCATGCTAACCTATGTCACAACAATCATATCACCAATTGTTACCTGACCAAACAAGATAGAAATACTAGCCAGTGACCTGAAATACAAAGCATTTCTATTAGCATTAGTAAGAGTAAGCTAAGTATAATGGTGTGATACGTACCTCTGTACCGTCTGGGAAGCCACCAGGAATGACATGAGGTCTCCAGGGGACATTTCATTGCTAGATATTAACGTGCCTCCAGCAAAAATAGTTCCTAGTACAATGCCTATGTCAAAAACACCCGGAGAAATGAGCATTTTCCACACAATATTTAATTCAATATCTATTTATACTCACAATTCAGTGCTATGTTGGACAGTCCTTGGAAAATAGCGATTCCATTACCAAGACTTTCATTCATTTCACAGGATTTGTCAACTTCAAAGCCATACAATCTATACCAAAGATAGTGGAGCATGAGTAAATGTGTAGTCAGTTATAAACTTGTTGTTAAAAAGGGACTTACTGAAGTTCCCGGTCTTCCATGGCAAAAGCTTTGACTGTGCGTACATTGCCAAGTGCCTCGTCTGCTACACCTGTAGCTTTGGCAACCTTTGGAACAACACAGATATAATATTCATACAAAAGCATTTGACTTTCTGTTAGAGGTGGGAGGTTTTTTGGAAAATTAATACTATTGTTTTGGAGCTAGGCCTGGGCAAATTGGCAAAAAAATGTATACAGTATCAAAATATTGTTGGAGCTAAATCACAAATCATTTCGTTCTCTTGTTTGTGAGATAAATAACATGATTTCCTTCTTCAGAAAGTTCATGCTTCACTGTGATTGGTTCAATCCGGCTCAAAAGCATTGAAAAGGGGAAAAAGTATTGTGTATTTGAACAAACAGATGTAAATCACAATATGACTTTTAACAAAAAAAAAAATGTTGTCACAGAGATGAGCTCACAATTAAATGTTTTCATTTATCTGGAGCCAAGTGAAATCAGAATATCAAGTAGGCCTACATAGACTAATATATGATTTAAAATGACTTTTATAAAAAACAGGGTGTCCAAAATAATCTCTTTCTGTCAAGTTTATGAACTTTTCACGTTTTGCGCAATATTTAAACATGCACTTTACTATTATTTTAGTAACTTAAGAAAAAGTTTATTTCAGTGTTCATTTTGTTTATTAATCTTTTGTAACTTGTGTCCATTGTTTGTTTTTGATAATTTTGCAATTACATTTTCAAACTACAAAAGCCAAATACAAAAGTAAATTTAACAAAGAACGCTTAAATAAACATAAAGTATTTTCACATTGCTGATGCTAAATATAATAATCCTTTGACCATTGTTTTTGAGATATTAAGATGAGTATTGAATAAAGTAAATCTCCTCTAGTTTTACATTTTAATTCCTATATTGTACATTGGATACTTTCTACACTTCAAACAACTAAGTGCTAAAAAATGTATACATCTTCTTCTCGTTTATAGAAGAATAAAATAATTCTTACGCTTTTTTTTTTTTAACTGACCTGTTCTTGAGCTGCTCGGGACAGTTTCCGCAGCAGTGACCCGATCAGAGCTCCTCCTCCTACTAAACAGGGCAGAACCACCACGGTGAGTCCAGTGAGTTTGGGAGAGATGAGGTAGAGAGATATGAAGCACCCGACTGTCTGTGTCACACTCCTCAAGCCCTACAAAGTCAAGAGGTTTCTTATTGTTCTTTTATGTATTCAGTTTAAAAAGAAGTTAAGAGTATTGTTAAACCTACTTGAGATATAACAAGCTTAAAGGACGACTTGAATTCTTGAATGTCAGCGGTTAAGCGATTCACCAGCTGCCCAGTTTTGTTGGCATCAAAGAAAGCCACATCCTGCCTAAGAGAAACAAGTCAGACATTTTTAAGCAAATATCGGTGGACAATATATTAGGGCAACACTAACTAATCGACTATTGAAAAAATCATCAATTTAGTAATTGAATAATCGTTAACTGGTCTTCATTCTAGTGTTGTGACAATTCGAAAATACTAATAGACTATTTCAAACGTGATTCGATACCAAGGAAAGTACTCCATTCTCGATACCAGTATCAATACTACAACTGCTTCAAAAATGCCTTTTGTTAGATCAACATTTTAGACAAAAATGACATTTACAACACAAAGTTATAGTTTTTTGGTTGTTTAAAACTTTTAAAACTAAAAGTTTTGTTCTATGTCAAGGGAATGTTTTATAAGGACAATGTACAATTACATTAAGCACAATGTCAGAGATGCTTGTGCCAGATTCTAGCTTTACATCTAATTTCCATCTGTAGTCCTGGGGAGGGGAGAGGAGAGTTGCTAGGAGGAAACCGGAGCACCTGGTGGAAACCGGAGCACCTGGTGGAAAACCTACGTAGACACGAGGAGAACATGCAAACTCCACATATAAAGGCCCCGGGCCGCCCAGGAGTCGAACTCAGAACCCTCTTGGTATGAGGCCAACTGCTACCGCTGCACCACCGTTGGAGCTAAGAAAAGGTTCATATTGAACAGCAATGATGAAAAGCAATGAAAGTGTAATTTTAGTGTTTTCAATGTAAACACTAGTTTACTTGTAAATTTGTAACACTAGAATGTTCTTAAACGCTGTAATCTCAGCTCCAAAAGTACAAAAGCTTGTATTCAAGTTCTAAACAAGTACCGTCATTTCTGGATTATAAGCCGCTACTTTTTTCATGAGCTTTGAACTATGCGGCTTATAAAACAATGCAGCAAAATTATAGATTCTCATAGACTTACTATTAACAATTGCAGCCTATATATGTACTTTATAATTTTTCTTACTTAAATCTAGTGGGTGCGACTTATATTCAGGTGCGCTCAATAGGGCAGAAATTATAAAACAAATAATTTGATTGAATAGCTTTATTTGTATTGAAGTATAATTTAACCAGTTGTATTTGTACTTTTGCAGTAGTTATGAAACACAGTACATTAAACCAGCCCTGACCTAATACTTTACATTCAGTACCTTATTAAAGATGAGAAGAGAGTCTTTCTCATGTCGGCTGCCACTCTCTCTCCCACACGCGACAGCAGAACGATGTAGCCACTGGTGAGCAAGCCCTGCACACAGACTAAGATTAATGACCAGTGAAAGAAGCCATTTTCCACTAAATAACTCACTGACATTTATGAGTTTGCCTGAGCATTTGTTTATGTCGAGAAGTAGGGAGGAAAACAATTGGGCGAGAGAGGCTAGATCGTTTCTAAGAATGCAGATTTTGCTAAATATATCATTTGTTGAATTGTGTGTTTTATGTATCTGTGCAGCTCTTTGTTTCTGAATGAATAACTGTTAACATACTGGTAGTTAAATAATTAGCTTAAAGTTATGGTAGCTAACTTTTTTAGTTGTAAATTTGTAAACTTTGTGTTTTTAACTAAGAACTATAAAATATATTGTAGCACTTTGGTAAAAAATAAGATCACCGTGTAGTTCTAATAAGGAGCTAAATGCAGCGCTCTGATTGGCTGTGCGTGGGTGGTCGTCTCCAGTTTCACTGTGTTTTTTGCAAAAAGACAATTGCTGACCATAATTTTAACCAAAATTAGTTCATATCAATATTAGCCGTGTGTCAAAGGATTTATGTTGTCAGATTTAAAACCTACATTGTGTTTGTAGTGTGAAAATCAGCTACCAAACCTATTATTGTCAGTTAATCACAACAATTCACATAATTACCCTTAAGTTAAAAAAATATATATTTATATTTAAGTCTATACTGTTATGAAAAGCTTTATACTCTAGTATATGCAACTAAGTGTTCTTTACCAGGCATGTGATACACACTGAGGTGTGAAACTAGCCATTGTTTCTTAGAAGCACCATGGGGTCTTATCTTCCAGAAACTCTTTGTCACTAATCAATTGTAAATAAACTCTCAGTGTAAACCAGGCTGCTGTTGTATAAGTGTTAATAATGTGACTGGCCTTTCAGCTGAGAGAGGGCCTGCTTGAGGAAAAGGGGACACACTCAGAGTTTCCAAGTCTGCTTCTTTATAGCTTATTTTTTTGGAAAGTTGCTTGTGAATTTTGACGGTTGCGGTTATGTTTTTTGGACTTGCTCCTGAGAAGCACTTTAATGTCAGAAACAAAGTGATTTTTCGCTTGTTGCTCTCTGAAAATCTGGCAACCCCGACTGCAGGCGATGGGGGAAAGACGAAAGCGACCCCCAGACTAAACTTTCAATTATGCATAATGGTACTTTAGTAAATAAACTATACTTCTGAGCTCAGATAACTTTCTATGGATCTTTATTTTAACATGGATAAGAAAATTCTACAACAATATTCACTTTTGTAACTTTGCACAGTTATATAAAACAAAAATACAATACATTATGTCACACTATCACAGTATGCACCAAGCAACTCAGCCGTGACAGTGAAGTTGGTTGAGTTGACCACAATTATCAAACACAGTAGAGAGTGAGGATTATCTTTATGCCCTGGGATTTACAAATGATCAAAGAAATTTTTCTTGGTTGGCAAATCTATGTTGTGACAGGAGAAGTCCACTTTGCAGCTAAACTTGAGCCTTACATTAAAGGTACACCGTGTAACTTTCTGGAGGTGAAATGTCAACTTCACAATTCGGTAGAAATAGAAAGATAAAATCATTTTTTAGAACATTCTTATTGAGAATAAACTGCTTTCCCATGGAAATAAACAAAAGGAGGCCCTCCTCTAAGCCAAATAATAGTACATTTTGTGGCCATGCAAGCTTGCTCATAGTAAATTACATGTTTTTATTTTATTTAGTGCCACACCATCTAAACTATATATTCATTTGTTGAATTTTTATATTTCATCTATATAAATAGCGAAAATATCACATTTTGTCGACATATAGACTCTAAAACTATATTTTTGACGCTCTTTTATGGAGTTTTTTTTTATTATATCTCATTTGTCTCTTTTCTCTCAAATAGTCAACTTCTGTTTGTCTCACATGACAACTTCTCGTCAACTGTGTGGATTTGATTTTATTCGCTAACCGACCTTCAATCAACCGAACCAGGACACAACACATGGACCAATAAAGTTATGTAAGAAAAACATAAACAAAACGAGGCCTCCTCTAAGCCAATAAAAGTACATTTTGTGCACGCAAGCTTCTCATAGTAAAATTACATTTTTTTTTATTTATTTAGTGCCACAAACACATCTAAACTAAAAAAAAAATTTCATTTTTTCAAGTTTTTTTTTTGGCCAAAAAGTTACACGGTGCACCTTAAGCTACAAATTTACGTTGGCATTGATTTGTCACACAATTCACAATTTTATCAAGATCACATGTTGTGTACGTCTTATGCTTATGCACAGAGCTTTATAATAGACAATAAGTGAGAAAAGTCATTTCACAATTGGGTAGTACAGATTTCTCTTTCTCATTTCCATTTCCTCCCTTTACTCCATCTTTGCCTTTATCTTGAACACATCTTGGAGTAGCTCTTTGACATACATGAGTTATTCAGAAACATCTCCTTACCTGCAGCCCGTACATAGCCAGCAGTTTCATGGCAGGAATTCTTATCTCGTGGACATAGTTTCCGGCTTGTTCTCTGAGATATCTCGCTACAACATTCACCAAATCCCCGAGCATCAGGGGAATCTGAATGTTGAGAATAGCAGCACCAAATGCAAGCTGGGAAAAAAACACAACAATCTATCAAATTGTGACGCTGTTTTAAATCATTTTAGGATTTGTATGCACTCACCACAACAGCACCAATAAGAGCAACAAGCTGAGTTTCACAAATTCCCAGAGAAGATGCCAGTTAAATTCAGGAGAAGAGTCTTTTGTGTCAGTTTGTGTTACTGTGTTGTTGTTGACATCAGCTTCGCAGTAGGCCACTTTACAAAATGCTCGTCCCGACACGGTGAGGAGAGCCGGAGCCAGGATGAAGCGGAGAGCAGATCGGGAGGGTCTGGGGTTTTGGGGGAACAATACAGGAAAGTTCTCTGGGCCAAGCTCTTGAAGTGACGGACCACATTGCTGGACTGGAGTGAGTAGACTGGAGATGTGTGTGACCTGTGTAGCAAAGAAATGTAAATAGAATTATGGTTTGATTGGGTTTTTTTTAGACATAAATTTAGCAAATGACAAAAGAAGAGCCTCACAGGAAAGCAGTGACAATCTGTATTTATGGGGCTCCTAGATGCCATAAATACAGTCAGTGAGTTGTGTCATATGCCAGTGCCACAAATTGAGTCCGCTGTCACTTGTACAAGGACCATGGGAGTCAGCTTTAGCAATAAAGAAATGTTTTTTTCATCTATTGTTGTCATGTGGGCTCTTTTGTTCCTTTCATTTAGAATACTTGAAGTTGCCTATTACTTTACATGGCACAGCTCTGGCCTCATAGCAAGAAAGTCCATGGATCGACCCTTTTGGAGTTTGCATGTTCTCCCCCTGTCTGCCTAGGTTTCCTCCAGTTTCCCCTATCACTAAAAAACATGACCTTCAGTCCCCTCCCTCAGGATTCTTCTGCGAAAAAAAAAATACTGATCTCAGCGGCAATGTTATATGATTTTAATAGAAGGCAAAAAAAATAAACAGCTAAAAACGTCACGATGACGCGCCTCCGGGAAAAATCAGCAGCCACATTAGCACCAATTTTATACACTCACCGAGAAAACCTGCAGATCTCCACCGACCTACTGCTCCTACGCAGTAATAACGCAGGACCAGTCGTGTTAATACGACAGCAGAGTAGATGAATCATTGTGCTCCCCTTTTTTTCTTTATTAACAAGATAATAAAGTAGTAATAGTCGTTAAGCTCTGTAATCCACTGCAATCCTGCGGGCTGCCATATTGAGTTTGACCCATAGTGCAGTTCTGTCACGAAATAATACATTTTTATTATATTTTTACCATATTATACAATAGAAGCATACACCATTCTCATATGAATCTTTTTCTATATTACTTTTAAGATAAATTAATATGGCTTTATTCAGTTTGAAAAACTACAAGCGCATATAGGAAGTGACGTTATTCCGCACGTGAAGTGACGCTGTTTACGTTTTGTTGACATTCGTTTGTGTAAGACAAAAACAGTGGAGGCGCACAGGAGGATGGTGTATTTTTGGACACAACCTGACCTCGACAGAGCCTGAACAGAGACATACTGCTACGATTTCTAAACAGCTGTGTAAATCTAACCTAATTTGACCAAGCATGACCGAGGGCTAAGCTAAAAGGACATCAAACCGAGCAGATGGACAGAGCGAACAAAACACAAAACCGTGATCAGGCCACTGAAACCTTCAACACTTGACTTGGCCTATGACAGCACGCCACGTTCAATGAGGCTCATCCCTCCTCCTCTTTCTCTACACACAGCAAAAAGAGGGCCGGCACTCGGCCCTTGTGACACAGCTCTCACTGGTCATCTCATGCCCACTGACCACTTTCGCCTGCCAGGCCCACTGGAAACCGGCTTCTCCGTTCTCCGCGTGTGTGGGTGTGTGAAGCCAGGGGACGGCATCTCTCCCTTGTCCTCGATTTTCCGCCCTGATTGGATTGAATGCGACACAGTCCTTTCTTGGCACAGCTGAATCTCATCGGCTTCTATTGCTACTGAGGAGAGCGAAACGTGACGCTGCAATAGACATGACATCATCTCTTGGCACATACTTACATGCCATAGGAAGGGCACATGGCACTTCACTGGAAGAAGAGAAGTTGCTGCTAGACATGCGTACATGCGTTGACAAAGTGGCATAATGTGATATATTAAATGCGGTCACATTACAGTTTTTAGACAAGCTTTTAACTAGTTCTAGCCTCACAACCAACAAAGAAGAATATGTATTGAAGGCCCATCAAACTTTTAGTCAAACATAATAAATAGACTTGAATGGAAGCATGGTATTTCTAATTGGGATGTTCACTAGCAAGACAAAAGAATGAAGTTATGATATTTTTCTGGATCGAGAAACTCAGGATGGGGGCTCTGTCTCAGGTAACCCAGTACAAACGATTCAGGAACCACTTCCAAACCTGTAGATGGATGATGTCTTCAGCAGGAGACGACAACTGAGACATGGGGTGCATGGGAGGGTGGTTGAGAGAACTGAAGCAAACAGTGTTGTCAAAATCAATAATAATTCAGAAACGGTGAGTGATGATCAAGCCATATCAAAGCATGTTTGAGTAAAGAAGCAAATAAATATTGTCCAGAGCATCCCTAACCTCAGACCCTCCTTTTCAGCAAGGAAAAAGTATGTTGTCTGGGTAATAAGAGGCAAACGAGCCATGGCTTGTCAATGAGAAGGTTGGTATGGTCCTGTTCCAAAACCCAAGTTAAGCATTAATACCTCAATTTTTGTAGGATGTATAAAAGGGTGGTTTTTACTCTTAGTGAGATCGCATTTTCCTAAAAATCAACAGTTTTATGACCTAGAGGAGGATCTATCTTCTATTTCAATGAGATTGAGCCTTTACTCCTCTAGAAAGTTTTACAGTGTCTCTTTTATAAGACAGTATTATCATTAGTAGGAAAAGAATGATTTGGTTGCCAACATATAACTTTTTTAGTCCTATCCTGCGTTACACTGACAGAAGCAATTGCACTTGAAACATATAAACTTATTAAAAAAATAAATTTAATTAAAATTAAATGTAACAGTGTTAGGGAACATATTCTCTGCATTAAATTAATTGCATTTGTTTTGTAAGACATTCCTTTTCAAGATCCTGTGTCACTGCCTTTCTGCATTCTGCAAGACTATTGGTTTTTTACAATAGGCATTCACAGTTTGCTTCATCAACGGAACAATATACTAATCTTTCAGCCATTGTTTTGATCAATCCTGGTTAAAGATTTGGAGATGAGTCCTCAGGCACACACTGACTCCTCCAGCAGCTTGCCTCGAGCACTGAAGGATGAATGGAGTGAAACATCTTGTGGCAAACCAAAATAAACTAATCGTGTTTGTTTACAAAACACAAAAGAGGAAGTGGCCTTTTTTCTTCATCAAATCACTGTTCTTGTACCTTAAAGAGAAACGTCTTTATACATGCTGAGTCTTGATAGCGGATCACTTAGCTGCATGAGTGTTTATGCAGCAGACAGTTTACCAATTTCTTCCCTGATTTGTTTTCAGTGTAACAAGGGATCGCTTTTAAATATGCCAGATTTCCACCCAATATCTCCTTAAAATCCTTGTGAAAATTATGACTCAATCATGACTAGAGGTAATAACTGTTTACTGTGTGTTTTAACAATCGTTCTGGATGTGTGTGTGTGTGTGTGTTACGCCCAGATTAGTATCCCTAGCCTCGGGTCCTGCACTAATTTTCTTTTGCAAAGCGAGGATACAGTAATGAGGTAGTGCTAAGTCCTTGGCCTGGAAACAGAGAAGGGGAGGGATACTGTATGGTAAAGCAGTGCTAAAGGTGCAGGGCCAGAGGGAAGGGTTACATGGATTCAGGTACTTCTGGCAGCCACCACATACATCCTCCCACACAAAAGGCCTCATTGTTGCACATACAAACACATCGCTCTAGTTTCAAACAACTACACCGCCGCGCAAGACATTCACTCCAATTTACAAAAGGCTGTACTTACGGGCATCTACTCCAGCCATATTTATTCAATTCATCATCATGAAATTTTTATAAGAGGCTCACAGCCCAAAGTTTAAAAAAAAAAATAAAACGAAAATCTTGTTCCAACACCATGTAACAGTTGCACCAGTGTCTTCACAGTTCAGAGTGATACCATGATAATAATGTTTTCACTGTCATTAAAGGTATGTAACTTTTCTTTATCTCACTTTGTGCTCCATGTCGAAATGTAAATGATTACCGTATTTCTGTTATTACAGCTATCAATCATTTATTTTACCTTTTAAATGGGGAAAAGTCCTCATCTTAAAATGTCATTCAACATTCAAGACAATCTACTCTGGAAACAAGCATTGACTATTGGCGGCACGGTGGCAGAACAGATACAACAGTTTCACAGAAAAAAGGTTGCGTGTTCTGCGTAGAGTTTGCATGTTCTTCCTCGGATCTGACTGGTTTCCTCCAAGCACTCCGGTTTCCCTCCAGTCAAAAAAAAAAAAGCAGGCAATCACTTGGTGGTGGTCGAAGGTTGAGTTGACACGTGTTTAGGGGAGTGGTTGCTGTGTAAAGCACTTTGGAAGACCTTTGTCTGTGAAAATGTATACATAAATAAACCATCATCATCATTGACTAGGAGGACTTTCTTCTTGTTCTAAGGAAAAAATGTTCCCTATATCTGCACTACTTGGACTTAGTAATTTCTGTGGTGGTTTTATTGCTTAATTAGATTTTTCAGGCAGATGTCGTTCTTGATGCAAAAAAGTACACTCTTTGATAAAGTGCACTTGTCATGCTCTGAAATAGGAGTAGGCTTGCGGAAGTTGTAATTGCCTTGTTGTAGAGCTATTTTAAACCACAATTGAACACAATTACTTGGAAGACCTTGTTCTAAGTAGTCTTCCAATGCCACTGCAAGAGGGCCTCTTAAAGAATGAGCACATCTTTGAACAAAATGAACACAAAGTCTTCATAAACAAGCTGCACCATAACCTCTTGAAATCTATAGAGTCTCAGATCACTGTGGATTTGAGTACCCATGACAGAAAAAAACATCCTTATTGGTCAGCATGTAAGTTTGTGGACTTTTGTTTCTTTGAAAAGCCTCTGCGATGTTGAGCATGTTCCTTGAGTGTAAACAACAAGCCTGTTNAACTTAAAAGTGCCTTATCAAATTATTGAAGTTTTATTCTGCGATTGGAATGCTGTAAAGCAAATTTTCAACAACAGCTTCCAGATCAAGTGACATAGCTCTTTCCCTTTCAATACTTAAGACACCCAAGTCACTCAGTCTCTCATATCATTGTAGACCGCAAGAAAGTTTAATAAGTTTTAAGGCTGAAAAACTTCTTTCACAGCTGGCTGTGCTTACAGGAATTGTCAGAGCTATTTTACACAACCTAAATGTATCACAAAAATTCTTTATAGGCTCAATGAATTTGGTCAACTCAATAATATTTGTTGGTGTTTCAAGGCCGTCGAGATGTTTTCTTTCTATTACCCGTTTCAACTGATGCAACTCTGTTTTAACATCATCCATATTGCACCTATAGATAGATGCTAGAGGAGACAACACAACTTCATCACAAAATAAGTCATTTGATGGATTGAGACCTTGAATGCCTCTCATAAGTTGACAGTTTATGTTGGAGAATTTCTGTTCATCTCTGCAAGCATGTGGTCAATGATAGGATAGAATAAATTTGCTCGAAACTGCCCTCCTGTTGTTGCTCAGGCCGGCAACCTATGTGACTCATGACAGCATGCCCATCAAGTTTTGTGCTGAGCCTTTTTTTCCTTTTTGCTGGTTCAATCTGAATATTACATTTTTCAGCTAAACTGATAATGTTTCTCCAAAGCACTGAAAAGAGTCTTCTGTTCTAAGTTGCTCAAGAGTTTGCACAAGGGCATAAACCAACGTCCACAGCCAAACGAATCTAGGCTAGGAGCCTGCAGGCACAGAACGGCCCTCTTGTGGCCCGATCCAAGCCTCCTGGACCACTCTTTCTGACTCTGCGTCCAAAGCACTGGTGGCTTCGTCCAGCACCAGGATACTGGGGTTTTTAATGAGCGCTCTGGCTATGGCTATGCGCTGTTTCTGTCCTCCGGATAGTGTCACACCTCGCTCCCTGGATTCAAAAATTAAAATTGTTATTTCAAGCAAAATCTAAAGGCTCTAATGAGACAAAAGAAGGAAAAGATTGACAGGGGTTTTTCTTAGCCTAATAGTTCAAGAAGAGAAATGTGATATTGTTAGTCATCTTTACTTTGTACAATTTAATCAAGAGGCCCAGGTGTTACTGCACAAAGATTCTTTTTATTTTGCATAAATTAATTAGTATTAAATTAAGAGGCTTCAATATTGCAACTTTGAAGGCTTTCTACTATGGATTACTCTTGGATAAATGAGGGATTACACAGACTATATAATTAAAGTTGGGGTGAGTAACTTCTTTAATTGTAAACTAGTACATTTTGTGTTTTCCACAAAATATATATGATAAAAGCACCAGCTTTGCAAAAAAAAATCTGTGTACTGTCACAGAGGTCTAACTAAAATTCATCAGAAGCCTCTGATTAGCTGAGCTTTGGTGGTCCTCTCCAGTGTCACTTTGTTGTTTGTAAAAGTTTTTTTTTTTTTTTTTTATGTTTTTTGACCGTAATTGCCAACCAAAGTGAATAAATGTCATATTAACCATGTGTCGAAGGATTTATGAGAGAAAGCTGTCAGATTTAAAACCAAATTTTGCTGTGTGAAAATCAGCTACCACACCTTTAAGATAGAATTCCTCAGTTCAAGGGTCATTCAAAGATGATCAATGTAGAGAACAACCTTCGCTAACATAAGATTATCTTACACTTTTTGGCATAAGGTAATCTAATTGGCTAATTGTTGACTTCAAAATAATAGCCATACATATGATGTATTTTGAACATCCATCGATCTTCAGAATTATACGGTCTATTATAAAATAAAATGTTATTTATATTATAGAATTTGGTCAGCTGATTCCACATATTTGAATAAAAATGTATTTAAAAAATCTCAATGTGCAATAGAAAAAATCATGTGACTACTCAAAAATATAGAGGGATTTACGGTCTATGTCACTTTCCGCCCAACTGCACATGCGTTATGCAGAGAGCGCTCCTCTACGTCTGTTTACATGGGGAAACTAAACAACGAAACGGGACGACAGCTAGCTGTTTTAATCCGGTATAAACCAGTCTGACAGACGCTGTCTCCTGAAGCTTGAGACAGTGTTTTTGTCGCTGTTTTTTCACCTACCTGAATGTAACTTTTACAGGTCGTAGAATCAAATTTCATTCACAAATGTTGATTTAGCAGCATAACTTTTGTTTTTGCACAGTGATTGTCAACTAATCACACAGTGATTGTCAACTAAACTGTAGTTAGTTGACAAGAGAGCTTTTTCGACTTGTTTCCACTGTTCTATATATACATAAAACAACAGCAATAGCTTCTAAAAAAGGGATACTAATAACTAATACAGTTAAATCAATTCAGCTCAAAGTGTTACTTATTAATGTTTGTTTTGTAACCTCCATTATTTTGTTATATAAGTGGGTGACAAGTGTTAATTAGTGCTACAAAACACACATACCAACCACTGTGTTATAGCCGTCTGGGAAGCTCATTACAAAGCCATGTGCATTGGCCTGCTTGGCTGCATTAACCACTTCTGCATCTGAGGCCTCGGGCTTCCCAAAGCGGATGTTCTCCATGATAGATGATCCGAACAACACCGGCTCCTGCACACAGAGAGCAGAGGAATAAGAACTAACTTTTAATCACACAAAGAGGATAGAAATAATTTTCAATCCAATAAGAATTCATTCACCTGATTAATGAATCCAATAACTTGTCCCCTAAGCCAGGACAGGTCCAGTGTTCGTATATCCAGTCCGTCCAACATGACCACTCCGTTGTTTGGGTCGTAGAAACGCTCCAGTAAGGCAGCCACAGTGGACTTACCTTTAGAAACAGTGAAATAACATACAGTAGATCGAGCTTGAGAGAATGTCAATTATTCATTATTACCTCCGCCCGATTCTCCAACAATGGCAACAGTTTTACATGGCGGCAGCGTTAAGTTAAGCTTCTTCAAAACTTGATGACCAGGTCTAGTTGGGTAACTGTAATTACATTACTAATTTTTAATGATTATTCAGATTTATTGGCTGAACATAAATATAGCTGTACAGTAATGGAATAAAGATCTTAGTATGGAGATTCTATTTTGACTGCATGTTTTAGAAATCTTGTAATTATTGTACTGGAACTGAGGCACATCAAATCATAAACTATGTTTTCACTTATCACCTATCCATTTCCTCATTTATATATTTATATATATTAAGACTTTAAGTAACTTTTTTACATGTATCTGACAATCTACTATTTACCGGCGTGTCATAAGTGTGATTTTGAACAGGAAGTCATTAAACCTGTTACTATTATTAAGTCACAGGTCTCAAGCTTAGACATCATTTGACCCACGGGATGATTTGTGATTATTATTGATAGTGGCCCACTGATCAACTATATTGTTGAGATATGTATATAGAATGTCTAAAATGGACTAGAATACAGCCAAATAAATACAATTTGTTCCTTGGGAAAACAGTTTGGCTCTGGTTGTCCACTTTTATTCACCACTTGTATGTGCATGATGTAAAAAGTACATAAAACCTAAATATTATAATGCATGTTATATTAGGAATGATATACCCCAATAGCCTTATTTATATTCAATATCAACAAGGCTCTTGACCAACTCTGTCTTTAATCATTTTGACCCCAGCTCCAATAGAGTTTGACATCCCTGCTTTAGATCAATATAATGGTGTAGTTAAATACTTAATATCTGAATAAAGAATGTCTCTCGATGAACTATAAAACTGCATCACAACAGTTAAACAAACCTAAACGAGACATCCATGAAGTCCACTCTTCCGATGAGTGAATGATATGGGATGCGACCTCCGACACTGATTGGAATAGTGGGCGCCAAAGCAAGGTACTCAAAAACCCGGGCCCCAGAACTCATTCCTCTTACCACCTATAAACAAAACAAAGTATAAGGGGTTAAATCATGCTAACCTATGTCACAACAATCATATCACCAATTGTTACCTGACCAAACAAGATAGAAATACTAGCCAGTGACCTGAAATACAAAGCATTTCTATTAGCATTAGTAAGAGTAAGCTAAGTATAATGGTGTGATACGTACCTCTGTACCGTCTGGGAAGCCACCAGGAATGACATGAGGTCTCCAGGGGACATTTCATTGCTAGATATTAACGTGCCTCCAGCAAAAATAGTTCCTAGTACAATGCCTATGTCAAAAACACCCGGAGAAATGAGCATTTCCACACAATATTTAATTCAATATCTATTTATACTCACAATTCAGTGCTATGTTGGACAGTCCTTGGAAAATAGCGATTCCATTACCAAGACTTTCATTCATTTCACAGGATTTGTCAACTTCAAAGCCATACAATCTATACCAAAGATAGTGGAGCATGAGTAAATGTGTAGTCAGTTATAAACTTGTTGTTAAAAGGGACTTACTGAAGTTCCCGGTCTTCCATGGCAAAAGCTTTGACTGTGCGTACATTGCCAAGTGCCTCGTCTGCTACACCTGTAGCTTTGGCAACCTTTGGAACAACACAGATATAATATTCATACAAAAGCATTTGACTTTCTGTTAGAGGTGGGAGGTTTTTGGAAAATTAATACTATTGTTTTGGAGCTAGGCCTGGGCAAATTGGCAAAAAAATGTATACAGTATCAAATATTGTTGGAGCTAAATCACAAATCATTTCGTTCTCTTGTTTGTGAGATAAATAACATGATTTCCTTCTTCAGAAAGTTCATGCTTCACTGTGATTGGTTCAATCCGGCTCAAAAGCATTGAAAAGGGGAAAAAGTATTGTGTATTTGAACAAACAGATGTAAATCACAATATGACTTTTAACAAAAAAAAATATGTTGTCACAGAGATGAGCTCACAATTAAATGTTTTCATTTATCTGGAGCCAAGTGAAATCAGAATATCAAGTAGGCCTACATAGACTAATATATGATTTAAAATGACTTTTATAAAAAACAGGGTGTCCAAAATAATCTCTTTCTGTCAAGTTTATGAACTTTTCACGTTTTGCGCAATATTTAAACATGCACTTTACTATTATTTTAGTAACTTAAGAAAAAGTTTATTTCAGTGTTCATTTTGTTTATTAATCTTTGTAACTTGTGTCCATTGTTTGTTTTCGATTATTTTGCAATTACATTTTCAAACTACAAAAGCCAAATACAAAAGTAAATTTAACAAAGAACGCTTAAATAAACATAAAGTATTTTCACATTCCTGATGCTAAATATAATAATCCTTTGAACATTGTTATTGAGATATTAAGATGAGTATTGAATAAAGTAAATCTCCTCTAGTTTTACATTTTAATTCCTATATTGTACTTTGGATACTTTCTACACTTCAAATAACTAAGTGCTAAAAAATGTATACATCTTCTTCTCGTTTATAGAAGAATAAAATAATTCTTACGCTTTTTTTTTTTAAACTGACCTGTTCTTGAGCTGCTCGGGACAGTTTCCGCAGCAGTGACCCGA
The DNA here is from genome assembly GCA_038363315.1 of Mugilogobius chulae. Taxonomy (NCBI): domain Eukaryota; kingdom Metazoa; phylum Chordata; class Actinopteri; order Gobiiformes; family Gobiidae; genus Mugilogobius; species Mugilogobius chulae. The sequence continues at coordinate 36,675,542 of CM076395.1, read as the reverse complement.
TCAGAGCTCCTCCTCCTACTAAACAGGGCAGAACCACCACGGTGAGTCCAGTGAGTTTGGGAGAGATGAGGTAGAGAGATATGAAGCACCCGACTGTCTGTGTCACACTCCTCAAGCCCTACAAAGTCAAGAGGTTTCTTATTGTTCTTTTATGTATTCAGTTTAAAAAGAAGTTAAGAGTATTGTTAAACCTACTTGAGATATAACAAGCTTAAAGGACGACTTGAATTCTTGAATGTCAGCGGTTAAGCGATTCACCAGCTGCCCAGTTTTGTTGGCATCAAAGAAAGCCACATCCTGCCTAAGAGAAACAAGTCAGACATTTTTAAGCAAATATCGGTGGACAATATATTAGGGCAACACTAACTAATCGACTATTGAAAAAATCATCAATTTAGTAATTGAATAATCGTTAACTGGTCTTCATTCTAGTGTTGTGACAATTCGAAAATACTAATAGACTATTTCAAACGTGATTCGATACCAAGGAAAGTACTCCATTCTCGATACCAGTATCAATACTATAACTGCTTCAAAAATGCCTTTTGTTAGATCAACATTTTAGACAAAAATGACATTTACAACACAAAGTTATAGTTTTTTGGTTGTTTAAAACTTTTAAAACTAAAAGTTTTGTTCTATGTCAAGGGAATGTTTTATAAGGACAATGTACAATTACATTAAGCACAATGTCAGAGATGCTTGTGCCAGATTCTAGCTTTACATCTAATTTCCATCTGTAGTCCTGGGGAGGGGAGAGGAGAGTTGCTAGGAGGAAACCGGAGCACCTGGTGGAAACCGGAGCACCTGGTGGAAACCTACGTAGACACGAGGAGAACATGCAAACTCCACATATAAAGGCCCCGGGCCGCCCAGGAGTCGAACTCAGAACCCTCTTGGTATGAGGCCAACTGCTAACCGCTGCACCACCGTTGGAGCTAAGAAAAGGTTCATATTGAACAGCAATGATGAAAAGCAATGAAAGTGTAATTTTAGTGTTTTCAATGTAAACACTAGTTTACTTGTAAATTTGTAACACTAGAATGTTCTTAAACGCTGTAATCTCAGCTCCAAAAGTACAAAAAGCTTGTATTCAAGTTCTAAACAAGTACCGTAATTTCTGGATTATAAGCCGCTACTTTTTTCATGAGCTTTGAACTATGCGGCTTATAAAACAATGCAGCAAAATTATAGATTCTCATAGACTTACTATTAACAATTGCAGCCTATATATGTACTTTATAATTTTTCTTACTTAAATCTAGTGGGTGCGACTTATATTCAGGTGCGCTCAATAGGGCAGAAATTATAAAACAAATAATTTGATTGAATAGCTTTATTTGTATTGAAGTATAATTTAACCAGTTGTATTTGTACTTTTGCAGTAGTTATGAAACACAGTACATTAAACCAGCCCTGACCTAATACTTTACATTCAGTACCTTATTAAAGATGAGAAGAGAGTCTTTCTCATGTCGGCTGCCACTCTCTCTCCCACACGCGACAGCAGAACGATGTAGCCACTGGTGAGCAAGCCCTGCACACAGACTAAGATTAATGACCAGTGAAAGAAGCCATTTTCCACTAAATAACTCACTGACATTTATGAGTTTGCCTGAGCATTTGTTTATGTCGAGAAGTAGGGAGGAAAACAATTGGGCGAGAGAGGCTAGATCGTTTCTAAGAATGCAGATTTTGCTAAATATATCATTTGTTGAATTGTGTATTTTATGTATTTGTGCAGCTCTTTGTTTCTGAATGAATAACTGTTAACATACTGGTAGTTAAATAATTAGCTTAAAGTTATGGTAGCTAACTTTTTTAGTTGTAAATTTGTAAACTTTGTGTTTTTAACTAAGAACTATAAAATATATTGCAGCACTTTGTAAAAAAATAAGACCACCGTGTAGTTCTAATCAGGAGCTAAATGCAGCGCTCTGATTGGCTGTGTGTGGGTGGTCATCTCCAGTTTCACTTTGTTTTTTGCAAAAAGACAATTGCTGACCATAATTTTAACCAAAATTAATTCATATCAATATTAGCCGTGTGTCAAAGGATTTATGAGAGGAAGTAGTCAGATTTAAAACCCACATTGTGTTTGTAGTGTGAAAATCAGCTACCAAACCTGTTATTGTCAGTTAATCACAACAATTCACATTAATTACCCTTAAAATAAAAAATATATTTATATTTAAGTCTATACTGTTATGAAAAGCTTTATACTCTAGTATTTGCATCTAAGTGTTCTTTACCAGACATGTGATACACACTGAGGTGTGAAACTAGTCATTGTTTCTTAGAAGCACCATGGGGGTCTTATCTTCCAGAAACTCTTTGTCAATAATCAATTGTAAATGAAACTCTCAGTGTAAACCAGGCTGCTGTTGTATAAGTGTTAATAATGAGACTGGCCTTTCAACTGACAGAGGGCCTGCTTGAGGAAAAGGGGGACACACTCAGAGTTTCCAAGTCTGCTTCTTTATAGCCACGTTGAGCTTATTTTTTTGGAAAGTTGCTGTGAATTTTGACGGTTGCGGTTATGTTTTTTGGACTTGCTCCTGAGAAGCACTTTAATGTCATAAACAAAGTGATTTTTCGCTTGTTGCTCTCTGAAAATCTGGCAACCCTGACTGCAGGCGATGGGTGGAAGGACGACCCCCAGACTAAACTTTCAATTATGCATAATGGTACTTTTGTAAATAAACTATACTTCTGAGCTCAGATAACTTTCTATGGATCTTGATTTTTAACATGGATAAGAAAATTCTACAACAATTTTCACTTTTGTAACTTTGCATAGTTATATAAAACAATAATACAATACATTATGTCACACTATCACAGTATGCACCAAGCAACTCAGCCGTGACAGTGAAGTTGGTTGAGTTGACCACAATTATCAAACACAGTAGAGAGTGAGGATTGTCTTTATGCCCTGGGATTTACAAATGATCAAAGATTTTTTCTAGGTTGGCAAATCTATGTTGTGACAGGAGAAGTCCACTTTTGCAGCTAAACTTGAGCCTTACATTAAAGGTACACCGTGTAACTTTCTGGAGGTGAAATGTCAACTTCACAATTCGGTAGAAACAGAAAGATAAAATCATTTTTTAGAACATTCTTATTGAGAATAAACTGCTTTCTAATGGAAATAAACAAAAGCCAAATAATAGTACATTTTGTGGCCATGCAAGCTTGCTCATACTAAAATTACATGTTTTTATTATTTATTTAGTGCCACAAACACATCTAAACTAAAAAAAAAAATTTTTTCAAGTTTATTTTTTGGCCAAAAAGTTACACGGTGCACCTTAAGCTACAAATTTACGTTGGCATTGATTTGTCACACAATTCACAATTTTATCAAGATCACATGTTGTTATAACGTCTTATGCACAGAGCTTTATAATAGACAATATTTCACACATCACCTGGAGCTCATCTGTAGATTGAGTCTTAAAATCATTGAAAAAAGTGAGAAAAGTCATTTCACAATTGGGTAGTACAGATTTCTCTTTCTCATTTCCATTTCCTCCCTTTACTCCATCTTTGCCTTTATCTTGAACACATCTTGGAGTAGCTCTTTGACATACATGAGTTATTCAGAAACATCTCCTTACCTGCAGCCCGTACATAGCCAGCAGTTTCATGGCAGGAATTCTTATCTCGTGGACATAGTTTCCGGCTTGTTCTCTGAGATATCTCGCTACAACATTCACCAAATCCCCGAGCATCAGGGGAATCTGAATGTTGAGAATAGCAGCACCAAATGCAAGCTGGGAAAAAAACACAACAATCTATCAAATTGTGACGCTGTTTTAAATCATTTTAGGATTTGTATGCACTCACCACAACAGCACCAATAAGAGCAACAAGCTGAGGTTTCACAAATTCCCAGAGAAGATGCCAGTTAAATTCAGGAGAAGAGTCTTTTGTGTCAGTTTGTGTTACTGTGTTGTTGTTGACATCAGCTTCGCAGTAGGCCACTTTACAAAATGCTCGTCCCGACACGGTGAGGAGAGCCGGAGCCAGGATGAAGCGGAGAGCAGATCGGGAGGGTCTGGGGGTTTTGGGGGAACAATACAGGAAAGTTCTCTGGGCCAAGCTCTTGAAGTGACGGACCACATTGCTGGACTGGAGTGAGTAGACTGGAGATGTGTGTGACCTGTGTAGCAAAGAAATGTAAATAGAATTATGGTTTGATTGGGTTTTTTTTAGACATAAATTTAGCAAATGACAAAAGAAGAGCCTCACAGGAAAGCAGTGACAATCTGTATTTATGGGGCTCCTAGATGCCATAAATACAGTCAGTGAGTTGTGTCATATGCCAGTGCCACAAATTGAGTCCGCTGTCACTTGTACAAGGACCATGGGAGTCAGCTTTAGCAATAAAGAAATGTTTTTTCATCTATTGTTGTCATGTGGGCTCTTTTGTTCTTTCATTTAGAATACTTGAAGTTGCCTATTACTTTACATGGCACAGCTCTGGCCTCATAGCAAGAAAGTCCATGGATCGACCCTTTTGGAGTTTGCATGTTCTCCCCCTGTCTGCCTAGGTTTCCTCCAGTTTCCCCTATCACTAAAAAACATGACCTTCAGTCCCCTCCCTCAGGATTCTTCTGCGAAAAAAAAAATACTGATCTCAGCGGCAATGTTATGATTTTAATAGAAGGCAAAAAAAATAAACAGCTAAAAACGTCACGATGACGCGCCTCCGGGAAAAATCAGCAGCCACATTAGCACCAATTTTATACACTCACCGAGAAAACCTGCAGATCTCCACCGACCTACTGCTCCTACGCAGTAATAACGCAGGACCAGTCGTGTTAATACGACAGCAGAGTAGATGAATCATTGTGCTCCCCTTTTTTTCTTTATTAACAAGATAATAAAGTAGTAATAGTCGTTAAGCTCTGTAATCCACTGCAATCCTGCGGGCTGCCATATTGAGTTTGACCCATAGTGCAGTTCTGTCACGAAATAATACATTTTTATTATATTTTTACCATATTATACAATAGAAGCATACACCATTCTCATATGAATCTTTTTCTTATATTACTTTTAAGATAAATTAATATGGCTTTATTCAGTTTGAAAAACTACAAGCGCATATAGGAAGTGACGTTATTCCGCACGTGAAGTGACGCTGTTTACGTTTTGTTGACATTCGTTTGTGTAAGACAAAAACAGTGGAGGCGCACAGGAGGATGGTGTATTTTTGGACACAACCTGACCTCGACAGAGCCTGAACAGAGACATACTGCTACGATTTCTAAACAGCTGTGTAAATCTAACCTAATTTGACCAAGCATGACCGAGGGCTAAGCTAAAAGGACATCAAACCGAGCAGATGGACAGAGCGAACAAAACAAAACCGTGTCAGCCTGAGTAACATTACGCGAGAGGCTGAATCATCCTCCAGCATCCCAGATTAACGTGGGTCGACTGTTTTAATACGTAGACGTGAATCAGCTGCTATAATCGCGCCGTTTGCTTTGTACCAGGAGCAAGGCGTCCTGTGTTATTACGCTGTTGTTGTTTTGTAACTCCACCAGGCTAGCATGCTAACAGCTAGCTAACGATAGCCCTAGCTGCTCTATCATGAACTACTACAATTACATGGCACTCTGCGACAAAAATGTGGCAGATCTTTTCAAATAGCACAAGAGAGTGTTAATCAAAACTAGATCTTTAAAGCATTAGCCCCGAGAATGTAAGGAAAATGGCAAACTTTGAAGAGTACCAGGAGTATCAGAGAATAGAGGATTTTGAGGAAGACTCCCCACCAGGAGAGGAAGATCTGCTGCTACACGTGCCCGAAGGCCTCAAAGGTAACTGACCTATTGTATAGTAGCATTGTATTCAACCCATCAGTATATATGCTTTTATGTTTGAGATATAATCCGTGTAAGATATCTGCTGTCTCATTGTGCTAATTGTACATTTTACAGACTCATGGCATCACATCAAGAACTTGGACAACTTCTTTACAAGAATATCCTTTACAGTTTTGCTTTTCTCAACAACTGATTTTATTCTAATTAAGAATGTCAGACATAGTTTGACTTATTCAGGGCAAACAAAAAATAATCACATTGTAGAAGCAACAACAATACAATAATATTGAATGTCTTATACATACATTGTTGGTTTCAAGTGTTACCTGGTGGATGTTTTCCTTGACTAATTAATTTACATCTATCATTTCCATCAAAAGAATGGATTTGCTTGTATGATGCTGACCGAGTGTTTTGAGCTTGTGTAAGTATACTGTTGTATTTTTTTTACAATTGTTTTTTTATTTGTTCACTGCCTAGTTTGTAGCTCCCAAATGCTTGTTTACAACTTCATTTCTGACAAGAGAATGTGCCTCTAGATATAGACAAAATTGCTCCGGGCATTCAAGTAAACCAGCTCAACTAGATGATTTGGATTGTCCGTGTGTTTGAAAGACCCCAGTCCTTTTTTTCTCTTCTCCATTATGACAAATCTTTAAATAAATATTGTGGGATGTTTTAATATACTTCTGATAAGCAATCTACTAATGTAAAGACCTCTTCTAGCTGTAATTTCTTTTTTAGAGAAGCAATTAATGTATATGATAATATATTATTAATAGTATATTAATAATTATGTATTGTAGTGTATTGTTTTAGATTAAGAATATTCGTCTGTTAGAATGGTTTATCATTTCATCTATATCAAACAATAGGCAGAAAATATCATACCTTTGTTGACATAAATAGAACTCTAAAACTATATTTTTGACGTTCATTATGTAATGGCAAGTTTCAAAGTGTTCCATTTTGTGTTATTATTAATAAATCCTCAATTCTGTCTCTTTTCTGCTCCAAATAGTCAACTTCTGTTCGTTGTCACATTCACAACTTTCCTCGTCAACTGTGTGGATTATGATGTCCTATTCGCTAACCGACCTGTCAATCACACCGAACCAGGACACAACCCCATGGACCGGAATAAAGTTACTGTCACTGATGCCATCCTACCCAGCCAGCAGTGCACCCAGAGGTAGAAGATATTCCTATTAACCGCATTCATTTTTTGGAGCTTTGTGTTCTTAATGAGACTTTTGAGCCAATTCAAAGCTTTGTTATCATTCCATGCTATTAAATGAGATTTTTTTGGTTGAGTCTGTTGTAGCTGGCTTAATACGCTGTAATCACCAGTCTGGAAGTCCTGTGTGATATTTTTCAGACTGCAGGATAACACTAGCATTCTCAGGCTGAGAAAATGGGACAGTGACCTATTAATAGTATAGCCGTGAGCAATTTCGTTCAGCCTATAAAATAAAAAGACAAGTTAGATACTATCAATGGTTCAAATGAAAATGGCTCTTGTCTCAGTAATGCAGGCATAGCTGGTAATTTGTAAAAAATACTGAACTGTGTTTTATCTACTAAGAAACTGGACAGAAGCGTTTAATTGGAAGGGGCATGTGATGATGTTTGGTAAATTAGAAGCATCATAAACAGGCAAAGAAAGAAATTGATGTAATTCTTGTTTCTTTATAAGGTGTTCAAACTTCTCTCTTTAAACGTAAAGCTTATGTTACTGTTTGAACACAATGTATATTTAATAGCATTGGAATTAATAAATACTAAATATCTTTATAGTATCTTGAAGAGGTAGGCGGTGGCTTTGTGATTGGTTAAATTCATCAATCATTCACACAGAAAAGCCTAGCACTAAAAGTATAGATTAGGGAGAAAGTGAGTGCGTTAGAAATTTAGAATTACTCAATCAGAATATAACAAAATTTTGACTTTGCTCAGTTCCTGGAATACATTTACGTGCATTTTAGTATTGTAGGATTTGAACTTTATGTGCTATTGAATGACAATGGTTGTGTGATGGTCTGCACTCTCTGTTCCCTGTTGGTTTCATTTTAGATGGGTTGTTTATGTCACATTTACAGTTGTTGCTCTTGATTGCAACATTCCGACAACTTATAGTTATCCACTGGGAGGAATTTAAGTGCTATGTGTCCGGGCTTACTTCAGGGAACAGAGACGTGTAATTGATAGCTCTGCTGAGGTAAAACTGTCATGCCGGTACACTTGTGATGACCGCACTGGGCCAGCAAGCTGACACTTCACCAGTGGAAAGAACATATTCTGCTTGTCCTTGGCTTATCAATACATTTTTTTCTGCAATACACACACTTTATATCTTTATTTTAAAGATTTGCTCATAATCGGATAAGTCTACAACCTCTTTTTCTGTTAGTTCAGTTGTACATTTTATCTGCTAGCTAAATTATTATTATTATGATCATATGATTTACTAGTGTGGATTACATGCTCAGTTAGGTCAGTGTTGTGACAGAGTACTTGGAAACTTTTTAATTATAGAATCAAAAGAAGCAAGCAAGCTAGATTGCGCAATAACAAGTGTTTTTAAAATGTGTAACACAAGGGTAGAGATAAAATCGTGTGTGTCATATGCATTAGTGGGCTTAGTGACACTTTGCTTACATTATATACACAAACACTCACCCACATGTTGAACTGCATCACTGTTAATTTGAAATTATAATCACAAGTTAGACTATTTACTAGTTTCATTAACTGTTATTAGTAATAATATGAACAAGGGCCAAACTCATTCATTAAAATCCTCAAATTATTTGACAGTTAAAACAACAACAATAAAACACAGTTCTCTCCTTAGATAGATGTTAAACCATGTGCCTAATTTTTCCTGCATTTTGGATGGAATTACCCTGTGCATTAAAACAATAGATAGAGAGCAAAACTCCTTTAAATTACCTTTTCTTCAAAAGTTGTTAAGATAAATAGATAAACATGTACTACTCCACCAAGCAAGTCACATATAGAAAAGCATACATTTGTCATATGCACATCTGTTCTCTCATGATAAAGCCACTGTGAGGTTGTGTGTGGTAATATTATGTCACATTCTGACCAACACGTTACTTGTCACTCGATTGTGTTATTTTTAGCCTCCACAAACCACATTCTTCTGTTTGTCTCCAGGATTCAAGAAAATAGCTGGTTAATATTTCTTCTCATCATGGCGGCCATATTCTGGATTTATCGACTCATCAAAGTATTTTGTAATATCCTGAGCTACTGGGAGATAAGGCAGTTCTATATCAAGGCACTGAAAATCAGGATGGTAAGAAAAACCTTTTTAATATCTCATTTATTGTTGCTTCGGAAAATCATTTCATCATCAAAATATTTCTTTGTAAGTTTTAATATAATTTCAACCAAATGTTTAAATGTGTCACCAAAACTATATGATTACATTAAGAACATATGGTTAAACTATACGAAGATCTTGTCCCACAATTTGGAATTTCTGATGTTGCTATGCACAGCTCAAAAACATCAAGACCTTATCACCATGCACTCAAAATAATCAAGATAAAAACATGAAATAATAAACTCAATTGTACTGTGCAAGGAGAGTAAAATAAGACTAAAATAAAAAAGTGGCTTTGAGCACTGTTTTGAACATGTCTCTGACTACAGTTATGATGTTTTCAGTTGTTATTTGTAGTTACAAACTACAGGTTATGCATGGACATCTTAGTTTAAAAAATGGTCCTCAACATTCTGGCTGAGTGGCATAATTATGGGCATCACAATAGAGTAAATGTACTTATTTTCCTTTTGTGGTTTAATCTTTTTGTTTTGTTTTGCACATATTAACTTGATGTGGTATCTGACACTAGTTTTTCTGTTGTCACGGCAGATTTGAAGATATTTAACATCAGCAAAAAGACTCAGAAACATAAGAAAAAAAGGTTATTGGTTCGACTAAGCGTCATCCCAATGTCTGTGACAAATGAGAGAGAAGCTAAAGTCTCCCTGTTAATGTGCTTTTCTACCATTATTTACCTGATTTTCTCTTTTTGTATGTCAGTTACAAACCCAGTACTCAGCAGAGTTGTGGAGAGTTGAATTTGTTCTCACACTGTAGTGTCTTTATCCTATTTTTGCTGTATTTTGAGGTGTACATTCGTGCCACTCAGTGTTAACATTTAGAATGCTGTGATGCCATCTGCATAACCTCTATTGCGCCAGACTGCAGTTGTTTTTTTGTGGTGAAAATACTGTTTAAAAATCCTTGCATAAATGTATCCCCGTGAGCCTTTTAGGTTAACTTGTGTCACGACTCATAGGGTGTGTTGTAATGTTTTTGGCTCTGTTCTCATCTCTCCAGGATGAACTATGCAACTTCACCTGGCAGGAGGTTCAGGACCGCCTCATCAGCCTGCAGCGAGAACACCAGATGTGCATCCACAAGAAGGAGCTGACTGAACTCGACATCTATCACCGAATCCTCCGCTTTAAGAACTACATGGTGGCTATGATCAACAAGTCTCTGCTACCAGTGCAGTTACAGCTCCCCCTGCTGGGAAATGTCGTGTTCCTCACCCAGGGCCTCAAATATAACTTCGAACTCATCCTCTTCTGGGGCCCTGGCTCGCTTTTCCAAAACAAATGGAACCTGCATCAGAAATACAAGCGCAGCGGAAACAGGCTAGAACTGGCGCAGCAGCTAAGTCGTGTCATTCTTCTGATCGGTTTGGCTAATTTGCTCCTCTGTCCGTTTATTTTGGTTTGGCAAGTCCTTTACGCGTTCTTTAGCTACACGGAAATCATCAGAAGAGAACCGGGAAGTCTGGGAGCGAGGCGCTGGTCGCTGTTCGGCCGTTTGTATCTCAGACATTTTAATGAACTGGACCACGAGCTGCACGGGAGATTGGGCCGAGGGTACAAAGCCACGTCCAAATATATGAACTCATTCACCTCACCTCTGCTGACTGTCATGGCCAAAAATGTAGCCTTCTTCTCCGGCTCGGTTTTGGCCGTACTCATCGCGCTGACGGTCTACGATGAGGACGTACTGACAGTGCAACACATTCTGACCGCTATCACTGTGCTGGGGGTGGTTATTACAGTAACCAGGTAAGAGTGACAACAAGTAGATTGGTTTATACTCCCTGTCCAATGGAATACTTGTTGTTTTTTTTATCTTAACACAATAATTCTGATATTGTTTCCCCCAAAAAAGGGATAGAATTAGGCTTATGAAATTGAACAAATAAAAAAAAAAAATAATAAAATGTCTCAACAAGTTTAAACTGAAAGCCCAATTCTAGAGACAAATGAATGTGAATAAACAAAAAACCTCCAAAAAATAACCTCCAAAAATACTGTAGTTCCTGAGTCACTGAATTTATGGTACTCTACAGCTCAAGTGCAAAGGGTTGGTGGACACACAATAAATATGGAGCCAAAAAAAATAATGTTTCCTCTTTTTCTTTTCAACAATATGACAGTATGTTGAATATGACAAGCCTAGGCTTTGATGGAAAAGAAAAGGCAAAGCATGGCTTTTTTTTTAACACTTGTAACCCTCAAACAGCCCCTATTTGCTGCCCGCACCTGCTCTTGAAAGTGTTCAATGTCATCTCTATTTTGTCCCTGTCTGGTGCCAGGTCCTTCATCCCAGATGAGCATATGGTGTGGTGCCCTGAGCAGCTGCTGCAGTGTGTGCTGGCACACATTCACTACATGCCCGACCACTGGAGAGGCAACGCTAACAAGAGCGAGACCCGGGACGAGGTGGCACAGCTGTTCCAATACAAAGCGGTAAGCACAGCACTGATTGGCAATGCGAATTACACCTGAGACGTGGCAACAGACTGAAAAGAGCTAAATTACTGGTGGATTTGGGAAAACAGAGTCATTCTTTTTCATTACAACGTTTATTGCAGAATTACTGTGTCTTTAGTGAAAATGTTTTGCTCATAGCTACAATCTATCTTTCCTGCTGCAATATAAACTTTCCAATAAACCAGCCACCGGTAATTAGACTTTCACAGGCTGACAATAAATGTTTACCACAATAGAAGCGCTTTATTAAAATGTCTGTTTACTTAAGGTGTTCATCCTGGAGGAGCTGCTCAGTCCCATCGTCACACCTTTCATTCTGATTTTCCACCTGAGAAACAAGTCTCTGGAGATCATCGACTTCTTCAGAAACTTCACGGTGGAGGTGGTGGGAGTCGGAGACATTTGCTCCTTTGCACAGATGGATATTCGGCGCCATGGAAACCCAACGGTAAGTATAGACCTCTTTATGTGGTGCTCAACTGTTATTGAGACTACTATTTTTAGTTTGATATGTTTTGCTGTATAGATTCTATATATATGTATTATATGTCGTATTCTTCTGTTTGATTGTACATGAATTCATTATATTGGTTTCCTGTGTGTCATAAATGTTTCAGGAATTCTAATTATTAATTATACATGTTTATAAATAATGCAGTTGCTTACAATTGTGTGAATCTTGCATGCTATAACACTTGTATCCAGCATTACTTAGTATTAAACACTACGTGAATAAAAAACAGGCATTCACATTTAGTTACAATTATTGTAAGAAGATTACAACATCACCTCTTTATTATGATTATCCACAGTTATGGTAACTGAGATTATTGCATGCAATTAGCTTAATTGATCAGCTTACTTCAAGTCAAAAATGTTAAATTTAAGCAAAAATATTCGCTTTTTACATCAGTGACAATGTGACAAATTATTATAACTTGTAACACTTTAATGTGGTAAATAACTTTTTCAATTTGACCCTTTTTGGTGGAGGGATTCTGTTTTAGAACTTAAAATACTTTTGTAATTTTCTACTTTTATTTGACAATTTCTTCATAAATTGCAACTTAACTGCTGTAAAACTATAATAAATATTTACCACAAAGACTATCACACCAAACTAAGTAAAAATTAGAAAACTGTTATGGCTTTAATACTATTAACTGACACAACCATCCAACAGGAATTTTATTTCATTCACACTATCTCACTGTTCATTACATTGCTCAAGTATGAAATTAAGCTTTCTGAAAGATAAAGTGTTTTGAATTTTCTAACTAAAACACTTGCTTTATTAGGTTTTTGTTTATGATTCTGTTGTGACTTGAATGATCACTTTTAATCAATAATCTGTGTCTATTCCTGTTTATTACATGTGCATTATTTGCTTGCAGTGGATGTCGGAGGGTCAGACTGAGCCTCCATTTACCAGCAGGCAGAGAACGGTAAAACAGAGCTGTCCCTGATGCATTTCACCATAAAGAACCCGCGCTGGCAGCCCCCTCAGGAGAGCTCCGTGTTCATCAGCCACCTGAAGGAGAAGGTCCACCACGACGCTCTGACCGGCCCCAGCACACAGCAGCTTCTGTCAGAGGCTCCGCTCTGCACCTCACTGCAGTCCAACGAATCCGGAGTCACTGGGGTGAGAAGCTTTTTTGTAAGCAGCTGGAAATTCAGTGCCTAATTAGAAGCATGTTTGGCCCAATCCAGTGACAGTACGCTTAGAGTTCTCTTGCTAACAGACAGATCATTAAAGAGCATTACAGAAGTGGGGTGAAGTGAATATTTGTAAAAAGTATTTCTCTTTGCTGCTGTTTTGATTACAATGAAAGTGTTTTAAATGGTCTAAACATGCTTATAAAAGTCCCTAAACTCTTTTGGGAGATTACTGTACAAGTTTATTTATGTTACTGCAAATTCACTAGCTCATATTTTAACTTTTTGAAATAATGGATCATTAAAAAATAGCCGGGTTGTCTAATACTGGATGACAAATAACAGAACAACACAAAATAGTATATATTAAAATTAAATAATCAATATTCTGTCATATTGCCTTCTTAAAAACAATTGTTTATTTTGATGATCGGCAACTGATTTTAGTAATCAAAAATTGTTTACCTAACTACACACAAACGCAAAAGCATGCCATATGCTGACAGAAGAGGTTTTACTTAAAAAAATCACATACTGAATCTCCATTTCTTGGCTTAATTTTTGTCAAATTTAGCAAAAATGCCTAATTCATTGGCCTTTTGCTATTCAAACAGCTTACTGATTATTCCAAAGATAAATCTACAGATTAGTCGATTATCAAACACATTTTTATGTGTAGAGAAAAGAAAGACTTTACAATGACCGTGTTTGCTAGAAGGAACTTCTTTCTGTTACATTTGTTCAATGAAAATAAAAGAAGGTATTAGTGCTATTACAACTTCAAAAATAAACTTAATTGATTAAATAGATTACAACTCAATAACTCATTCACCTCTGTATTAAACTATTCTGTTTTCCTCTAGCCTGATAACCTTCTGGCCAGTGTGTTGGCTCACCCCATGCTGACGGCATCTGGACTGCAGGGTCGTGAGCACCGCTTCATCCCTCCCAGCACTGCTGCCTCTGCTGCAGCCAGCGTCCTAGCGTCTCTGTCCACCTCACAGCTCCATGGACACAGCAGCAGAGGACGCTCCCACGGCCTATGCCCACCTCCATCCACCCAGAGAGCACCGTGTACCACAGCGCCCACACCAACAACGATAGGTACGCAAACTACTCTTCTGGTAGTGTGTTAATAGAGTAGAAATGAGCGATATATTGGTATTGATATTGAATGATTTTTACAATATCAGTATCGCCAATATTGTGAAAACGTATGGTGCCGATATTTTTGGAGAAGGTTCATGGTTTTATATTTGCACGTGTCACACCCGGGTTTGTCCTCAAAGCATCAAACTTGCAATTTTGAACAAACCAAAGAGTAAAAATTGGAAATAAAGAAACAGTTAAGGTAAAGTGTGGCTGCATGTTTACATAATAAAGCTGTAGAATATATATGATATTTTTTTTTTTCTTTATAAATACTGCAGCTAACTAAGCTAATTTTTTCATTTTCTTATTTTTTTTCGATTTCTATTATTTTTTTTTTTATTATTTTTTTTTTTTTACGCTTTATATATATATTCATTTGAGTTTAATATATATTTTGACTTGACATTTGACTTTCTCAAGTCTAATTAATACTGCAAAAATATTTGATATGAATGAAATATATTTAAATATTGAATAAATATAATACACAGAAGTATTAAATGCAAACTTAAATCAATATTATAAGATTGATGTTTCTAAGATGTGCATTAAATTAACTATTGTTTTAGGTTTTATAAACAGTTTAGAACAGACACAGCTCAGTGCAACAGGCTGTAATATGCACCATCGTCACATATACAACTCCTGTTTGATCATGTGTTTGATGGACAGCTGATAGAGGGCCGTGTGTGTATTTACGAGTGCGTGTACAGTCCATTGCACCGTGCGCGTGGGCGTCCAAAGGAAATGTGACGAGCGCGTATAGCCTACAGTCCAACCGTGGCACCGAGTGCCTGTACAATCCGTGGCAACGAACGCATGGACGGTCTGAGTTGAGGAGCGCGTGTGTGTACAAACAAAACATGCAGATGTTGCTTTGCGGAGAAATAAAGCTGCCTGATGCCGAGACCGCGCCGTCACAGCGGCTTTTAAAACACGATGTGTGCGTTCTGGTTTCACTTTCTGTTCAGCCGCGTTCACATCGGTCGCTCCTGCAAACTTATCTGATGCGTATAGAGCGTTTTCCCGTTATGATGCTTGTTGAATACTGCTGTTTCATAGCCGCATATTAAAGCTGGACATTTAGAGGCTCATAAGCCGAATCGTACGCGTCACGTCCTTGTGTAATCGACTATCGATTACTCAAATGTGAGCTAACTAAAAAGTGCTCAGTTTAGGTTCTTGTATAAATCATTAATAAACTCAGTTTATTTGTATAATATTTATTTTTGCATTTAAAAAATTAAAATAATGCAATAAATACGCATTTAAAACATTTTACACTGCCAAATCTAAAAATCCAAAAGGCAAGGTGTCTCAGGAGAGCTGTTATTGGTACACAGAAATGGCAACATGCTTCAAATACCTCCAAAATACATGTAACCAAAGATGCACACTTTTAGCAAGGTCAAATTGTTACTTAGTTCTGCTTTAAAAAGCAAATATTGGTTTCAGCAAATATTGGTCATTGGCCTCATCTTAAGGCCAATTATCACATATTTGTATCAGCATAAAAAAACATTTAGGCATATCCCTAATTGTGGCCAAAAACTGATTATGCAAGCATCTTATTGGAGAATGCTAAAATAATTATGCACATTTTCTTTCAGTATGATCACCAGTGACTACCGCGTGAGAAGCAATGCACTGCAGTCGGAGTTTGCCTCAGCGGAGATGAGCCTCCACGCCATATACATGCATGAGGTGATTTTTCCCTTTAGAGTTCTGCTTTAATTAAAAACATTCAAACTTGTCAACCACTTGCCTTCTGTCCTTCCAGCTCCACCAGCAGACCTCTCATTCTCAGAGAGTTTCAGGACATTGGCAGAACCCAGTGCCAATGAGAGATCTTCATCCTCAGCATCGCTCTGGTATTTCTTTGTTAACTTTTCCCCTCAATACCAGTGGTTTTCAAACTCAATTAAGATAGTATTTGGCAACGCAAGTGTCTTTAAATTTAAGACTGGATTTCATCATGTCTAAATTTCAGCTCAGCATGCTCCAACATGAGACTAAACCAGTTCTAAAATGACAATAAACTGTGGGGAAGTTAGTTCTTAATAACAGTTTATCCAAAAATTACAAAGATAATAATTGATTCCAGCATTTTTTTGTCTAATTTTAACTATAACTAATTATTATATTATGAGAAAATAACTCACTCCTCTACTCCAAAAATGGCATCAAAAACCTTATGCCATCATAGTCTCTGCATAACCTATGGGCAACGCTGGTTTGATTACAGAATAATATCCAAATACCAGCATGTACGAGTGAAACGTGAGCTCCCAAATGTACTGAGAACTAGAACATTCGCAATGAGTCAAATAACAAGTCCTGTTCCATTGTGACACCAGCTAAAATGGCATAACCACAAAGGAGGGAGTGAATCATTAGTTTACACATAAAACATTTACAGTTTCATTGTTTTGTAGGGCTTAATTTTCCAGAGGGACGAGTTTTTCAAAGAGCAATTTTGTCAATAATAATGATTAAATAAAAGTGATTGTGCAAAATATCCACAAGGACAAACAAGGACCACTTGACCAAAACTAGCCAGGTCAGACCCAAGAGTAACCATCTTTAGGCCAATACTAGGTCACGTCCAAACCCTACTGCAACAAGAAAAGTATATTTGTTTTCTAATATTTGGAAGATGGCTTGAGGGCAGAGTAAGAGCTTTTGAGGGCCAATTCAGACCTCGGGCCAAAAGTTGAAAAGGCTTGTAAGAATTATTGCATCAAAAATTAGTTTTTCAGCAATTCAGTTTCTATAATTCTGTGCTAAATGTGTAACAGAGACCAGACCAGGAGTGTGTCATATCCCATGTTACCTAATTTAAAGTTGTGTGTTTTTTTCATTTCACAGGTAATCTGAGCACCAGCCTCTCCATGCCCACTCCTGTGCACCTCGGAGGATGGAGAGAAGAAGACGAAGAAGAAAATGAAGATGATCAAGAGATTAACAGTGGGTCTACTCCTAAACAAGGCACTGAGGGTAGCTGCTGATGCCTTATGTCATAAGGTAGGTCAACTTCTAACAAATATATCCAGAAATGTAAAGGTGCTATACCCGATTCTTGCTTCCTTATAAAACTGTAAGCAGACAGAAATAATTCATTTTAAACTTTCTAAATCAGTCCCTATTTTTTGCTTACTTACCAGATTATTGTCATTAGTGTAAAAGTACAGTACAGTACAACGAAATTTCACTTTTTTTCACCTTTTTTTTTTTTTTTTACAAATGTTAGGAATGAGGCACGTTGGTATGCTAGCGGCAGTTAGCTACAATTGAACTAAAGTTAGCTAACTTTTTTTATGTCTAAAAATCTATAAAAACTTTGTTTTTGGTCCTAATCAGTTAACAAAAGGAAAGTCTGTATGAACCCCGTGTTAGGTTAAGATATTCTGACCATTCATGCATCAGCTGCAGGACAATACAAGATAACTCAAACACGCAAGAATCAATCCAAATACAACTTTGAGTAAACTAACAATGAGAGAACACTGTTATAACACGCTTAAAAACTTTTCACGTAATAAACTTGTTTAATCCTTTTCTCTTTTTTCCCCCCAGTGTTTACATTGTACTTTCTTCAGTGAACATCGTGGCCTTAGAAGATCTTGATTTTTGGGATTAAGCATGGACCTTTTCGGACATCCATCTGAAGCTTGCATCAGGGCGGGGCCAGTAACATACATAACCACTGTCTCACTGCACCTTCATGCCCCGTCCTGCCTCACTGACGGCAGACGGCGGCATCAGGAAAATCATTTTTGTCTTCCGTCCGCTGCATTCAAACAGATGCCATATTCTTGTACAGACAAAGCGCTTGACATTTGAAGCAAGTCTTGTGAATGTTTGAAAAATAGGAATGGCAAGACGTGTCGTTTTGGGCTAGTTTTTAAACTAACCGCCATCTTGATAGACAAAAAAACACCCTATTTTTACATCTTGTTCGACCCTCATCATTTGTAAATACACTACCACGTCTTACTTCACCTTTTAATTTCAAGTTGTGATTAAAAAAAAGCATCACGCAAGGGTTATTCTGCTCAACAAACAAAGCTATTTGCTGCTAGCGCAATCGGATTACACTTATGTTCGACAGTATTTGCTAAACTGACAACTAATGCAAGATTTATTTAAGATGAAACAAAAAAAATGGCCAGCTTCTTGCCTTAACACCAGGACATTGACCTCCTTTGATACCTCATTGGTGATGGAAAAAAAATCTCTGTACCTCTAATTATTTGTGTAAATATAAGGATAAATTTTTTTTTAGTGTACAGATTGACAAGAAGCATCAATGACCATGTTTTTAATGCTCGTTGTACATTTGTATCGATAATTGTTTTTTCTGGAGCCACGCATCAGAGCTCCTTGTTTTGAAAAAATAAGAAAAGAAAATAACGTGAGAATGATCAATATCTGAAAACAGGGTGAGATTGCTTCACAAATCCATTTATTGTTTTTCCCCCAAATATGTTTGTTTGTGTGTGCTTTAGTTTGGAGTTTGGAAGTGTTTACGACTATCTTTCAGTATTGGCTATTATTAACTGTACACACACACACAAAAAAAAACACACATTCTTGCTTCTCGTTAGCTTTTATTTATTATCGACCCTTATTTAATTAGACAAGCAGACTATTTATTGGCAAAGTATTTAAAGTATATAAATGAAAATATTTACCTCTAAACTTCACCACCCTCTTAAAGAAATTATGTTTTCAATCAGAATTATTAAAATTTAGTTACTAATAGATAAGACTTCAACTTCATATCACTGCATGTTTGATTAATCCGTAGTGCAATACAGTTTTATCAAAAGTACCTGTTTATTAGAAAGAACTATATATTATTTGAATGTTAAATTGAAAGCTCCAAATCTATAGAAAGTCTTTTGTTACTTCTGTACTGATCCCTTGTTGCAGTAATAGAAATGTTTATGTATCGAGCAATGTTTTTTTTTGTGCACAACAGCATCCGGCTAGCTCAGTGTCAGAACAACTGCCTAATTTGATCTCTATGGGAATTTGTTGTAGTTGTGCACTACTATTACCAGAGGATTTCAGGTCTTTAAGTTATTTTTCAGTATAGAGTATAATTCCTTTAAATTCGACTCTGTTACAAGCATTTGTCAGATTGTAAGGTTCCCATGTTTTATGTGGCACTTTAACACAGCCAATCAGAGCAGCCAGACAGTGCCAGGCTCCACTGCCTTGTTGACTAAAGCTGACTAAAACCGAGAGCTTACAAGCAGATGTAATAATATAATATAATAATCCTTGCGACTGTGAGACAAATAATTGATGAAAAATCTCCTAATGGCTTGATCGTTTGACACATGTTAAAATTGCCAAAGTTTTTTAAAAACTAAGGCTCTGGAAGGTGACATAACACAACAGTAGAAAGTAATGGTAGTTTAAATAGCTAAAACTGGAAAATAGCAATAATTAAAGCATATTCTGACGATAGAGTGAAAAAAAAAATTCCAGTATTAATCCAGCAGTTTATTGAGTTCCTCTAAGGCTGTTTTCTTTACTTTTTTAGATTGTTTTGGCTAATGTATTCCTATGGAAGTTCTGCAAGCATCTTTAGCTTCTCCAACGCACTTATGCTGCTACCTGGTTTGCATACCTTTCCCAAATCCTTAAACTTAACCAAATAAACTTAACCTAAGCCTAACCCTAACCTTACCCAAATATATAAAGTAAATATTTTAAATGATAAACTTTTGCAAGCATAGCCACCAAATGTGGCAAAGTGATGGTGTATGGCATAACTGGGTTGGAGGAAAAAACAGGCGTTCTGCAAACCTGCAAATCATGGCGGATTTGCTATTATTTCCATAATAATTTTTGTTGCTTCCTGAGCCTTCTAGTGTACAACGAGCTTTGTTTGTTCCATTTTTCTTTGCAAATAGAATGACAGTTTCTAAACATTGCATCTTCCGTACCTATTTAACTTTAATACTTTATTGTACTTAAATTGGATGTTCATGTATATTTTTACATTTTAATATTAGCTAGTATTAGCATTAAAACCCACAATTAACTAGCCTGTTTGCTGTTGTGCACTGATACCATATATTTAATAATTTGAATGTCTATCCAACAAACTAACAACAAAACAATATAATTTTGCATAAAGGGACTGTTGTTTTAATCCCTTTCATTATTGTACGGCTTAACGACAACTTTTACTTTGTCATTGTGTACACAGAGTAGCACTCGACTGTCAAATGTACATTCTGTCAGTGTTGTGTGATGGCTGCTTGTTCGTAAGTTACACATATTACAAACGCAGTGAGTTTTAACTACGTGACACTGGCTGTACACCTCAAAGTGACGTTTTATTTAAGCAGTGCCTTAGTATTAATCATTTGCTCACTATAAAAAAAAAAGCCATTTCTCTGCGATTTATTTCACGACGAGAGCAGCAGATAATGTTGTTGGAAGATTTAGAACTCTTTTGTTTTACGATGACACTATCAACGTTTTGCCAGTCGAAGCATCGTGACTGGAAAAAGGTGCTACATTTTCAAGTTTTGTTGTCGTTTTTGTTACCTTGTTTGTTTGTTTGTTTGTTTGTCGTAGGTTCCACAAGAAAACACTAGAAAAAACAAGTCAGACAGGCCAAAATACATATGTAGTTTTGGGCACAGCTTTATGACGTGTGTGAGTAGAGAGCCAAACCTATCTTCTTTGGAGTGTATTTAATCATTTTATGAGTGGCTGAAATGATGTGATGTTTACTTGAGAGAATAAAAAAAAAATCTAATGGAATTTAATGTGGATTTGTAATGATTTTCTGCCCTCTACTGGTGTTTCTTGATAACACATTTGGCTTGAGGTGTGTGAAAAGGGTACAGGCTTAGTTTTAAATTACAATGGTGAGGTTCATCTAAATGCTGCGTAAGCCAAGTATCTCTTGTTTATAGTTGGGAAATGTTCCGTCTCTGTTAAAAGTGCAGGAGCAGTGGAAGGTATCTTAAGCCCCTGCTTATGTGTTCCAGAAGTGAAAATAGACTCTAATATACAGTAATATGGACGTCTGCTGGATTCGCTGTTTTGTATGAACTGCACGCACACAAAGATTTTAGACAATTGAATTACCAAAGACAAGATTTAAGAGTACTTACCAGATTTCACTAAACCATAATTAGAGTTTAGACAAAAATCTTCTTGTTTTTAAATGTTGGAAATTATATTGGTGCACTAAGGCTATATTCATGGAGCTAAATTAGAAGTAGAAATGGAAGAAAATAAAAACAACAAATAAACTACCACATATTTAGCTTTTTTTGGTATGTGAATGAGTCACAGAACTATAAAAAACAGGCCACAGAGATTCTTTTGCTGCCTGGCTGTCAGAACTTTGGAGAAGATTTTCAATAATTTTGAGAAATGAATAATAAATAAAATGTTAATAAAAAGAATAAGATTGCCATACATTATCTGCAAAATGAGCACTGACATGTTCATGCAAAATCATTTAACCTATAGTTAGTACAAACATTTGTTCAAGAGCAAAACAGATTAAGGGGAGCAAAAACCTGACACATATGACATTTATGCCTCACACAGTCACAAATGTCATTCGAACTGGTGTTAGCATTCTTGGCAGTAGATGGACTTCCCATAGGGCAGTAACTTCTCAACCTTCTTCTCTCACAATCTTAGGCATTTGCAACCCCCACACACAAAATGTAGACTACTACAAAGTGAGTATGTCAAAATAAACTCTTACGTTTAATGTGAAGACATGAGACTAGATCAATTCATCTACAAGCCAGCAAAAGCACTCCATTTGAAAGCTGTCAAGTCCTGTTTTTATATCAAAGTTTTCACACATCATCAGGGAACTCATTTTGTGACCCTCAGGGTTGATAACTACTGCCATAATGTATTAAACAAAAGCTAGCTTTCCTCTGACATGCTAATATAACCATATTGTAATGAACACAATCTGACCGTAGCAAAGCTCAGAACATACTGAGCAATATTTAAAACAGCACAGGATCCAAACGTATGATGCCACAAAACTGGGATGTGCGTGATGTGTTCTTTTTGAAGCTCTGGAGAAAAAGAATAAAAACTAGAATAAAGAAACAAATGCATATAAATCAAACTTTTGTAGGTTTTTAATGAAGTAACACTGCTGCTATGGTTAATAGTTCAAAAGTCATTTTTGCATAATGGGTGTAAATTATGTCACTAAATGTCAGACAGCTAGACTTATGGCTATCAATTGAATTTGTTGAAATGTTCCGTTTGTCACGTATATTCACAATGATGGAAAGCCGGCACAGGAGCCAGCAGCAGAAGAGTATGGAACAGTAACAGTGGATTACTGTGTGCTAGAGTTTCTTTCTGCAGTTTAAATCCGGGCTGAGCGACCTGCTGCTGTCACTCATGTGCTCTGGGGGAAAGCCCACTGCAGTGATACTCACAAAACACCCTCATCATGATCCACCAGAGGAAGGCTGGCGTCAAGAGGAAAGGTCCTGGCTGCAAGATATAGGCCTGTTAGTCAAATAATACAACTGCACTGAAGAGTACTGAACAGCTGCAGGAACCTGAAGATATAATTAACTTATTGTATAAATGATAAGGCCTGTTCACATGTGATGTCATATTGTAATCATGGTGCAGAACAGCTGATTCAAACAGCTGAGCTAAGCCACAGTGTGAAAGCTTTTTCCCTCTGTATGAGTATGAGTATGTATGTTGCACACATACACATACTATTCGTGCTAAATTAACCTAATCACAAGAGCTTATTTTTATTTTTTTTTTTTTTGTTTGTTTGTTTTGACAATTAGTAGTTTCTGTAAATGTAAATTTGCTGTAAAAGCTAGAATCTGGCACAAGCATTCGTGTCATTGTGGCTAATGTAACTGTACATTTTTCTCAAAAATCAACTTTAACCTTACTCTTAAATTTGTGGACATACCACATACTGAACGCTTCTCTCACACACTCACTCGCTTACTGCTACTTTCCCAAAATCATAGTTTTGTGCCCAAAGACACAATGACAGTGTGTCTTGGACACAAAATAAACTACAACATTCTACAGGCCAATAATATAATATTGATACAGGGCAGCTAAAATGAATATTGTTTGAATATTGTATTTTAATACAAACAGGGTCTACTCACTAATATAAACTATCAGATTGAAAACATGTAGGAAATACCTTTTTGTTTTGTTTACATGAACAAAAGCTATAAAAAGTAGTACACAGACGTTTAGTGTCAGGGATCATCACTTAGAAAAAAAATAAACAAATTTTCTTGTTTGAAAAAAAAAAAAAAAAAAAAAAAAAAAAAAAAAAAAAAAAAAAAAAAAAAAAAAAAAAAAATATAATTATATAATAAAAAAGTTGAATTAGGCTTTATTGTTAGTAGGCTAAAATTAAACCAAATAGCATAGGCCTACACCATGAACGCCAGGTAGACCAAGTGTGAGCAGTGTAGACCTGTAGAAGGCTTAGGCCCAGGTCTCAGTAGAGTGAACTCCTATCTCATCGGGCGGTAAATGACAAGTCTATTTTGGAAAAGAGGCTGCGCCAAACTGGGCACGTCAGCTATTGGCATCAGAAGCTCTGGAAAAGAAAAGAAAAAAATAAGTCTGGTCAGCCGCCCACTGTAGGAGACTGGGGGATGTTCACCTATCCTGGATTTACTACCATTTTACGGATATTTCGGCAGAAACAGCATATTTTCGGTGGAACTATAACATCTGAAGCGGATAAGTGAACAAAGTGCAACCTAACTGAAGAGTAACCCACGTGATTTGCCTGCGGCTGAAGAAGACGCAAGGTGAAAATAATTAAGCATAATATTGGATTCATATTTCATGTTTTGACCTTGTAGACTTATGATGATGTACTTTATAATGCTGGCCTGGCCAGCTCTTTATTGTGTCAGTTTTGGAACTAAACTTGGGCACTTTTACGCGCGCCTTTATGTCGACAAATCGGCTTTATTATGATTAGCTTTGCCGTGTATTCTCGAGCTGTATCTAAGCTAACAGCTAATTGGGCTATTTTAATGCGTCCCAATGATTTCCTCCAAACAATAAACAATTTGAGTGAGTTTTAGACTAGAGTTTGATTGAAAGATACAAAAGTAGTTGCGTGTTTAAAGTGCTTTATTATCTGATATCTCTGCTGGCTCTCCAAATGGCCATGGGCAGAGACGCGCCCTGACAGCTGAGGTTATTTTTGGGCCTGCAGTTCCAGCTTCAGAGGTGACAAAGCTGGCAAATGTCACTCTGTCAAAGGCACATATCTGCACAGCATGACCTTGTTATGCACAATGGTGTCAGATGGTGTAATTAATGTTTCTAATCATGCTTAATGAGCAGGCAGCATTGTTTTACTGTTAAAGTGAACCCATGTAAGCCTCCAAAGCCTGAGCCACTCAGAAAGGCCTATAGGCCTATGACTCTGACATCCTGCTGTAAATGTCAAACTGAGCAGGATTTATGTTTATTTTCATAACATAATATAGGTTCACAGTTCACCCATAACCTACTTCATCCAGTCACTCTGAACTATAGTAGACTTTTGCTGACCTACTTTTATCTTCTTTCAACATTTAGCCTTATTATATAAGAAAAACAATGTTCAACACTGACAAATTTGAGAATAATTCTGCACAAATGTAGAACTCAGTGCTATTCTTGTGTAACAAGCAAACCAACAAATAAACAAAACTTTACGCCCAAATAATGTTTTTTTACCTAATAAATGAATATGTTATTTATTATTATAAATAAAAAATGACTGGTCAAATCTAATCTGTTAGTATCTGTCAGTAATTCACAACTTGGGGTCGAGACCACAGGTTGTAATTTCTGCGAGGTCCCCAGATGATGTGTGAAATCTTTCAAATTCAGTGATAAAGGTAGATTACTATTTGCTGGTCTATAAATGATCTGCGATGTACTACTTCATCATTTCGCAAGTATCCTGCATTTTGTGTTTGAGGGTCGCGAATGCCTACTTTTAAAACAAAAATGTTTTGCGGGTTGTGAGTGAAAAGGGTTGAGAGGTGGGGAATGGGGGGCACTTTGTGAAGCACTTTGGCGCTATATAAATAAATCATTCATTCATTTTCAATTTTATTACAGACGTCTACTTCTTTTTGCTGTTGGGGCTGGGAGTTGGTTGCATGGCTATTTTACAGGTCCCAATCTGAAAGGTTTGGGAACCTCTTTCATTGCAACACTGTATGCAATGAAAACAAAAATTGGGTACTTCAGCTTTAATTGTGTGTTTTTTTTGTTTGGTTTCAGGAACATAATGGATCCCAACCTGTTTGGTGGCGTCCCCAGGTTTCTGACCAGGCCCAAAGCTTTCTCCATGTGCACTGGGAAAGATGCCACTCTCAGTTGCACTATAGTGGGCAGTCCTACTCCCCTCATCACCTGGGAGAAGGACAAACTCCGACTCAAATCCGGAGGTCGCTTCAAAACTGTGGAAGATGGAAACGTCTACCGTCTCACCATCTACGAGCTCACACTGGAGGACAGCGGACAGTACATGTGTCGGGCCAAGAACACCGTGGGAGAGGCGTATGCCGCTGTCACACTCAAAGTAGCTTTACCTACAGAGATGGCACAAAGAGCACCCGCGTTCCTGGAAAAGCCTACATCTGCTCGAGTATGTCTGGGCGGAGATGTTATCTTCCACTGCAGAGTCGCCGCGCATCCGGATGCCAACTTTGAGTGGGAAAAAGACGGCCGCTACCTGGGAGAAAGCAACCGCGTCAAGATTATCAGCGAGAACGATGGCAGCACCTTAAAAATCCAATGTGTGCGTAACTTAGACGGCGGCACATATACTTGCAGAGCCCAGAATCCAGCCGGACGGGCCCACGCTTCTGCCGCTTTAGTGGTCGACTCCCAAGATTCTCGCCAGCTCACCACGGAAAAATCTACCTCGCTCCTGTCTCATCTTCAGAAACGCAAAGAAGAAATGAAGAAGGATATCGCAGTGTATCGTACAGAAGAGAAAAGCTCGACCATCACTGATAGTTTGGAGCTGGAGCTGAGGGCGTCCATGTTGGCCAAGCTGCCCAAAGGTGTGTTCACTCGCACCTGCACCGTGACGGAGGGTAAGCATGCCAAACTGAGCTGCTTTGTGACCGGTCATCCCAAACCTCACATCATCTGGAGGAAGGATGGTAGCAACATCAGCGAAGGGCGCAGACATGTCATCTATGAAGACCAGGCCGAGAACTTCATCCTCAAGATCCTCTACTGTAAACAAAGTGATAACGGCCTCTACACCTGCAATGCAACCAACATGGCGGGACAAACCTACAGCGCCGTGTTGGTCACTGTCAAAGGTAAGGATTAAGAAAATGTTTAAAATGAGTTTAGAAGTATTGCTGGATTTTGGATGAAATTACAAGGTTTAGTTCAGTCACAGGGTTTATTTTAACTGTTACCCTAATCTGTTTGAGATGAACCCACAAGACAGACAAGCAAACAAACATGTTAGCTTCTTTAACAAAGCTAAACAGGAAGTGTGCTGCCAAGAAAAGTGGGCAGGGCAGAATTGTGTCAATAATTTTGAATTCAGTGTAAAGAATAAGTTTTATTTTGTCACAATACGAGAAATTAGTGAGTTTAGCCACTGGGATAAATTATTAGGGTTGCACATTTGTAAATTTGCTGCTGGTGGTTATTATTCCAATGATTAAATAGATTGGTGGAAAGATGTATGCTTTACGATATACAAAATGTATTATTGTTAGTTCTATTCACACAGACAGTGTGGTGCATCAGTGACTCATAGAATAACTGATGATGTGTTTAGGACATATGAGAATACGTTCATGTTATAAGCATATTCTACCAGTGTGTGTGCATAGACCAAATTCCAGTTAGTTAGGCTATAACAGTGATGCATCACTCCCGCTTTTTCTATTCCGATACTTTTGTCTAGGTATCTGTCGATACCTGATATCAATCAATACTAGTGTGAAGACTGAAATACCCTATTTTTCTTATCAAAACACAAGGGTCATATAGTGAGGTTTAACTATTATTTATAGTGCAAGTCACAACTTAACAACTTAATCTGAATAAAATGTCAAACATTATGAGATGTTCTGGATCAACATCAGCCAGTGAATTTGTCTCATTATGTCCAACTAAAGGCACAACAATGGTATCGGGTAAACCAATATCATGGAGCCAATACCCAAGACAAAATTTCTTGGATTGGCATCCCAGTATCGGATCAGTGCATCCCTAGTATATAAATAATTAATAATGTTTTTATAGTTTAAGTATTTTTTGTTAAGACTGGATATAACAGTATTGATTACTCAATGAAAAAGTTTAATCACTCAATCTTAGAAGATTCATTAAGATAAAGATTGTCTGACAGTTTTAGATTTTTTTATCGAGGCACCAACTATTATATTTTTACAATTAACATTATTTTAAATTGACTTAAATTTTAAGTGAATTTCTGTTTCTTGTCATTGTTGATGTAAATCTGTCACTGGTTAAATCTTTCAGAGCCATTTTGTCAGATTTGGCGACATATTGATGTCATTTTAATACAGTTAACAAAATGTTCCAAAATCATTCAGCACTAATGGAAACTTCAAAAAAGAACAGTACAAAGCTTAAATGGTTGTACAATACATGACACATTGTACTTCATAAAATGTAAAGTTTGCCTAAAATGTTAGGTTAAGTGTCTTCGCAGGATTGAAATTGAAACATGAAGGTTTTATAAGCTCTTAAATTTGATTTCAATATTGGTGCAGTTTTAACCTTTTAGGGCTGCAGCAAGTTAAATGATTATTGGCAACTAATCGTTTACTGAAACTTGCCTTCCAACTTAATAATTGATTCACTAAGTACCAGAATTTCCATGCACGGCTTCACTCAGCTTTGTCAGATGTTTAAGGGATTCTGAAAATCTATTATTATAATCTGAACAAGTCATTGAGTAATCAGAAGAATCTTTTACTGAATGAATTGATTGCATAATTGTTATTTGTTGTGAAAGTTTAGAAATCTGTAGAAAAACACTTCACTTTAAAAAAAAAAAAAAAAAAAAGATTTATTCAGAAAAGTGAATAAATGAAGAGCTCACTATATTTGTGGTCCAATCCTAAAGCTACCATGTCCACATTTAACCTAACAGTCTTAATGCCTAAATCATTTTTAGCCCACGACTCATGACCCACATCTGCTCCCACCCACCAGCTCCACTTATAGATTTAATAGACACAATTATTTCTATCCCTAATATCAACATGCTATTTAAAGTCTGGGTCTAGTGCTTCCTAAAGGCTCTAACTCAGTATACAGAAGATGATTGTTGTAAGTAAATGTAATTATGGAGTAATCCCAGTGTCACTGCTAATAATCAGTGTCCCTCTCCATGTTGAAGCTTTTAAACCCTGTGTGCCTTTTTCACAACACTGGCCCTGGCTCTGTGTGTAGAGGGGGGTGGGGTGGGGGGGGTGTTGCAGTTATTTTTTGCTGGTGATGAGTCGTTCACAAAGTCTAAGATGGCCACTCACTTATAGAGCACTTTGGCGCTGTGACTTCCCGGGGCAAGAACAAGACTTTAAACCAAATGAATCGATACTATTTAATGTAAGCGGTAGTACAGATGTTTACTCAGATTTATTAACTCTGATGATTGTACTTTGTTTGTTTTTTTGTTTTGCTTTACCTTGCTCAAACAGCGAATTTGTACATTCATTTGAATTTAACTGAGTGCTAGTACTAGTCCATATACTAGGGATACTAGGTCTTCAGTAAATAACTGTTTTTGCATTGACTTACATTGACTTCAGTGCATTCGTAGACTTGTCAAGCAGGTTCTTTCGATAAGTGTGCTGATAGATAAATATATCCGTACCCATATTTGTTTGGCAGCTTAAGAAGTCTCTGTTTTGTTGACTTATGGGCTACGGCCCTTGTTTTTTCTGTTTTTTGTAAAAATAAATGTTTTTGCATTGACTTCAGTGCATTCGTAGAATGTTCAAGCAGTTTCTTTCGATAAATATCCATATGTGCACATATTTGTTTGGCAGCTTAAGATGTCATTTTTTAGTTGACTAATAAATTGACAGATCAAAGTTACGGACCTTGTTTTTAGAATAGAATAGAATATCTTTATTGTCATTGTACAACCTGCACAACGAAATTTAAAAAGCCCACCCACAATGGAAAAAAAACAAACAAACAAAAACATGTGTACTGTAGCGTTGTGCTATTTTGTATGAAGCTAAAACTAATAATTCCACTTCTGCCTGTTGTTTTGGTTTCTTTATGATGCTTCGTCTCTAAAAAAGAACTTAGGTCAAAATACCCACTTGAACTTCAAGCTTAATAGTTGACAATCTTTGCCCTAATAATCAGATAATTCAGCAGGAATGCAAAAGCTTAATCTTGATGTGATCTGAATTTCTTATTCACATCTGTGGAAACATATATACACAAAAGAAAACCTTCAATGTCAAAAATAAATAACAAAGCAAAAACAGAAGTTTTATTTTAAAATGTTTTCTACATGTCTCCCTAAAACACAATTGTACAAAAAACACCATTAATTAACATATGCCACCACATGTTAAGATTTCAGATGTACATGAAAGCACACACTGCTAATCACATCAGATTATTCAGATGTGATTTGAACATATAAATGTACATGTTTTTGACAGTCCACGCCAAACAGAAGTTGTACTTGTACAGATACATATTTGTACTGGATGTTTTCAGTGACATAGCATTCACATTTCAACAGTGAGTGTAATAAACAGATAATGTAGTATTTAGGGTAAGGAGAGGGCTCTGGTGAGACTGAATGTTTGAGCTGTGTGTTAATGTGGGATGGTGTCGGATCAACAGCTGACTGGATGTACTAAAATAGTGAGCACAACTTGACTCTGGAAGCACGGAAGAGAACGTCTCATTAAAAGAGCAGGATAGCCTTATCAAATGGTCAATGTTGTTCCTCTTCAAAGATGATAATGGAGTAGTGCGTCACTACACTACACTTACTTGTACTACTAGAGCTGGCAGCCTTCCAAACTGTAAATCTGAAATGTCATCCAGTACTGCAGCAGTCCACATAAAGGTAGTAGACACACTGCCAGGACAAATTAGAATGACTCTCCATAATCTTGTTTTCAAAAGTACACATGTTTTTTTTTTTATTATTACTTCTTCAGGAGAATTGACAATGATAAAGGAATATTAAAACATAAGAAAGAAGAAAAGAAAGAATAAAAAAATATATATATATATATAAACACACATAACAATAAATAAAACAATAAGAATAAGAAGCAATAATAAGAGTAAGAGAAAGTAAATGAAGAATAAGTAGAAAAAAATAAAAGGAGAAAAAAGAATAATAAGATAAGTTAGAAATAAAGAAAAAAAAGAAGAGTAAGATAATAAGAAAAGGTCAGAGTAAAAGAATAAGGCAAGAAAAAGATAAAATATATATAAATAGTAGAAGAACAGAAGAAGATTAAGTGAAGAAGATAAATAAGTAAATTAAAATGTATAATAGACAGATTAAAAAAGAAAAACAATAAAAGGAATAATAAGAGTAAAGTAAAGAAAGGACAAAAGAAAAAGTTGATAAAAAATAAAAATAGTTGTTGCTTAAAAAAAAGAACAGTATAGTTTACAAATAAGAGACAAAAAACATGAATAATTACATTAAAAATGAGGAAAAAAGTAATTGATAAAAGTGATAAATAACATAATAAATTGAAGTGAATTCATACGAATAGTAGCAACAATGACAATAACAACAATGACATCAGTACACATGTTTAAAGTTGTGCCATACATTCTTTACGTGAGATGTTTCAGACTACACAATCACAAATATTTTCTTGCTCTTGTTTACAGAGCCAAAGGTCCCATTCAAGAGGAAGCTGCAGGATGTGGAAGTCCAGGAGAAGTCTTCGGCCACCATGTTGTGTGAGGTTCCTGTGGCCATCACTAATGCCAGCTGGTTCATGGAGGAGACTAAGCTGGAGCAGAACACCAAGTACCGCATGGAGCAGGAGGGAACTCTGCGTCGCCTCACCATCCACAACGTGACGACCAACGACGACGGAGTCTACATCTGTGAGACCCAGGAGGGCAGCCGCACTGTGGCCGAGCTCACTGTGCTGGGTACGGAACACTGTTACTATACACTGTTACTACACTTACTATTTACTACACTTAAACGTTTGTCTGCGCAGAATCACTGGCTGTTCAAGTGCAAACGTGACAGAGGGTTGGGATGTTCAGAGCAAGATTTTGTACTTACCAACAAAATACAACTAATCAAATAACTCCAAACACCTCATGTTGTTTTTGCTTGGTTTATCAGCTCATTAAGTGAGAATTAATGCATTTGTAAAAAAAAAAAAAAAATAGAGAATAGAGGCACAAATCAAGTGGAACATTATAAGGATCTATGGAGATTGAAAATGATATTTTACATGTTTTGGTTGTTTAATTGGAGATTAGATTTTTTTTTTAGGCAAAACTGATTTTCTACTCTTTACTAGACAAATTCTTACAATGACTCCACATTAGTTTTTCCATTTGATTTACAAAATATAAATTATTTTACAAATTTTAATCACATAATGTCACTTTTTGTAAAGACAAGATTATAATAGAATAATAGAAATTAAACTTTCTACGCTGGAAATGCAAAAGAATTTAGTCAGATAAAATTTGTATTAAATATGTTACAACTGACAAACACTATTTGCTTTCATTGCGTAATTTTTAACAATCTGATACACACATAATTCTGTTATTATTTGAGGTTGAACAAAAAGAAGAATTAGAAGTGTTTACACTGCAAAAACTACATACCTAGACTTGCTTAAAAAACCTTGAATCTGAATTTTAATCCAGATTTGAGCTGCTTTAACTGGATAAGATTTAATTGCCTATGTAATGTAGAATATTTTACTAGGCATTTACATTTACAAGACATGTTTAACTGGTTATTAGAGAACTTGGCTTTCAATAAAAAAAACTTGAACTTTAACTTGAAATTCATTTTTTCAGTGTACCACAGGAATCATAGTGCAAGCTACCGCTACAACGTAACCACTGTCTTACTTCTCTTTACTCTTTTAGGAAACATCACCAAGAAGCTCCCTCGCAGGACAGTGGTGCCGGTCAGTGACACAGTTATCTTCTGTGTGGAGCTGGAGGAACCCTGTCCCGACGCATACTGGACCCGAAATGGAGAGAAGCTCAAAGAGGACTCTCGCATCTCCATCGCCTGTGTTCTCCGACAGTACACGCTCACCATCAGGGACTGCCAGGCCCAGGACTCCGGAGAGGTGGCCTTTGTGGCTGGAGACTGCAAAACCTCCACACGATTCACTGTCACTGGTTAGTTTATGTCATGAAGATAATTATTTATTGCATAGCACTTTTTGTTGCTCATTTGAACAAAAACAACAAAAACTAACACAGACTTCTTCTCAGGTGAAAACTAACAATGACAATCTGTTTTAGCAGGAATAACCAAAGTTTTAAAGCCATAATTTTTAGGTCTGTATGGAAACGTCTAGGTTTAAACTGACTTTGATGCAAAACTACACTCACTAGCACTAGAGAGACAATAATCATAAAGCAAACATAACATCAAATTTATGTAGCTGAAGAAAACAATAATCAGTTGTTTCAGGGTATATCAGGGCTGGTATGAACTGGATCTACTGAAGTGATTCTAAACACTAAATCAACTACTTTTTCTGCAATTTTATGTAAACGGTGTTTGCACAGCAGCATAGAAGCTACTCCAAGTGAGAGAGTGAGTGCAATCTAAAGATAAAAGATATACTGTAGAAGGCAGTGTTTCCTCTAGACTTATTGCTTGGATCACATTCATACATGTCTAATAAATATAGGCCAATAAACACAATAATTGCCTATGCAAGCAGTTAAACTGCTATAAATGATCTTCTAATGATAATATAGGACATACATATAAAGCTCTCAAATTAAGAAAATCCTGTCCAAATACTAGCTATGTTTCAGTTGTTTCTATGATTTCTTTGTGCCTTATTCCATTAGATCTATATACGAATAATGCTTAACTTGCCTCAAAGCCACATCAAATAAAAATAAAAAAATGTCAGAGCCACTAGGAGAATGTGAACTATTCTCATGCTTGATCAGTTTTTGCACATTTGGATTTTTCATTTCTTTACATTAGTACAGAAACATTGCTATAACCTGGCAAATACATTCATAGCTCTGTATTAATAGGTTTTATTATTGTCTTATTTTCAATAAACCAAGTCAGACAAACTTATCCTACAAATTATTGACTTGACAGTTGTTTACTTTGATTCATGGTCACTTTATTGTACATAAAGAGAAAGTATGACACATTGCTTCTACCAACCACAAATCAGGTCACAAATTGTGAACAAATGTAAAATGAAAAAGTTGCCAATATGTGTAGTAAAGCTCACTCCATATATTTTTTATACTAGCTGCGAGAAAGCACCCCCCGATCCCCAGTCGATGCTGTGGTGCAGAACAAGACTGAGTCGTCCATCACCTTCCAGTGGTCTCCTCCTGAGAGCGATCGGCCTGTTCCCATCAAGGGCTACATCGTGGAGAAGAGAAAGATTGGAGCCCAGCAGTGGCAGCGCTGTAATCCTGGAGAGTTAGTCAATATCACCCAGTTTACCATCTCCAACTTCACCGAGGAGGCCACCTACCAGTTTAGAATCTCTGCTGTCAATGACTTTGGCCAGAGTCCTTACATGGAGGTGCCAGGAAGCTTCTACCTGGGTAGTTTGTTTGCTAAAATGTTTGATGAATTAATATTGTCTAATTGGTCAATGTCATTGTCCATTGTGCAAGAATAATAGGACACATTTAATAACACACATGCCAAAACGTCCCACATAATAAATAGTAAAAGTACAAAAGGTTCAAAACACACACAACAGAATATCAAAGCTAGTAAAATACAACAGAAATAAATGTGTGTTTAGACCAAAGTTAAACTGATATGGCTATATATCAGTGGTCCCCAACCTTTTTCTTACAAGGACCGGTACAGTCACAACTTTCTTTCCGGGGACGGTTGAGGTTGGGTAGCGCCAATAACAACAACGCAAAATGCAGACAATGCATATTTTTAACTCTTATTGCTTTAATTTGCAGTTTATTTGTTAAATGGCATTTTCATAGTAAACATTTTCATAGTAAAGCACAGGAAGTAGCGATAAACTATCAAATAAAAAAATAAAAGACATCTTAAAAGATCCTCTGGGGCCCGGTAGCAGATGGCTCGCGGACCGGTTTTGGGCCCCGGACCGGTGGTTGGGGACACCTGCTATATATTATCATCAACACAATTTTCTGAGAGGTTCTCAAACTTTTCAGCACTGGAGCACCACTAAACATACTTGCCCTAAGCCGAGGCACCCCTTACAATTTGAAATAGTGTTTCACTTTAAAGGCTGTGCTTTTTACCCTTTGTATTTAAAACGTGCACAGCTTATTTATATCTTTATATCTATTTATATTTTATCTTATAACAAAGACCTCTAAAACTATTGAGGTTGTAAACACTTTATCTTAAAAATTATGTTTTTATTGACCTAATATTCTTGTGGAATGCAATTTTCTGAGAAATTTACAATTTTTATATATTTTAAATGGATGTAAACCCAGCGTTCAGAAGCTTCAGCGTGACAAGGATCTCCTGTGTGTTCATGACTGTTCCATGTGTTCAGAGCGGAGAAAACGCTGCTGTTCTACAAACTTTTGTCACTTCTGTTTTATGAAACATTCTTGCAATGTAAAAGCTCCAAAGGTCACTTTTTTCCGATTTCCGCTGGATGTGGCAAACGCTTTTTTAAAACACAATCTGTTGCTAGGAACGCAAATGGTTCTGAGTGATGCAAAGACAACTACTGATCTATATGAAAGCCTGCGGCACCCCTGGACTCACGTCATGGCACCCTAATTGAGAACCTCTTGTCTAAATTGTCTGTTTACTAAACACTTTAATAAAGATCTTATACTGTGTGTGTGTTTCAGAGCCCAGAGCTGAGCTAGAGAAAGGCCTGTCAGACAGCGTGGCCTTTGCTGGAGAGGAGTTCTCGATCTCTGTGGAGCTGTCGGCTGTCTGCTCTGGCTTCTGGTCTCTGGGTGGTCGTCTACTACGCAGCGGAGGAGACTATCTCATCACAAGAACTAAGAATGTCCACACCCTCCTCATTCGCACCGTCACCATGGAAATGAACGGGCACGAGGTCAAATTTGTGGGCGGCGGCTCTCAGACCACATGCACTTTGAATGTGAAGGGTATGTCTATAGCCCATTAACACCAGCAGGGATGTAACGTGATCTGTAGCCATGCCTTCTCAAGTCTACTAGCTGTAGTTTTATTTGTGAAAGTGGCTCTAACAGCTTCTAACTCAACCTGTGTATTTTTAGCTCCTCCTGTCAGGTTCACCAACAAGTCAGCCAGCAGCAGGCGGTCACATGCAGCGTCCAGGACACAGCTGAGCTCACAGCTGAAGTGTCTGACTATGATGCTCAGGTATTTCACTTGTTTTCAGGGTCACACATGTAATATTAGAGTTAGCACTGCACTGTGTCATTTTTCAAGTCAAAAATTTGCCCTTTTTTTTGCCGTTTTAGTGCAGTTTGACAGTGTTATCTGTTATTTAGAAGCGTTCGGAGTCGGTATTCCGCTTTTTTTTTTATTTTTAGTCCAGTAGCGATAAATTTTTTTTTAGTCAAACATCCTGTGTTGTCCGACATGAAATATATTAGACCAGATCGTCCAGCTGAAGCACTGTTGCTTTATCAGGGTCAGTTTGGTGAGGTTACACTCAGTCACACGCACACACGTGCACGCGCCTTACTGCACACATGTGGCATGATGCACGCAACATCATGCATTCTCCTCAGTCAGTACCACAGACACCTTCTGGATGGTTAATGTTGGATAGTCGGGTCTGGAGGGATGTAAGTGAGCTGGTTGCCATGGTATTGAGTTTATTTCTGTTGGCCTAAACTGTTGTATGTTTTATCTTAACCTTTACCCAAACCCTTTTCCTAAACTAACCCATTCCCCTAAACTTTATCACTGTCCCAGCATCAACCCTTCTGGATCTGCACTCACACAGCCTCTCAGTTCAGCCTCGCAGTTTACCCTATGGGTGGCACTTGCAGTGGCATTGCTGCACGCGTGAAAAGAGAGGGAAGACTCCTTCTCTTTTTGAGGATTTCTCAAACATTACTATAGTTTTCATGTGTAAGCTCGTGCTCTGACTCCTGCCCTCACTCTCTTACGCTAAACCTGTGCACTCATGATCCAGATGACTCGCAGAGCCCCGCACAACGCAGAAAAAACGGTGATGTGGATATCCGTGCGTATGTTTGAGCTGTGTTTGAGTGGTGTGGTCAGGATCTCTGGCAGCGTCCGGGCAGCGTATTATGTGCTGTGGCTGTGTCTGTGTGACGAATTACATGCAACATATCTAAACCTTAAGTTTGTAATAATAAACTAGATAAAGTGCCTCAAAGAAAAACAAAGAGATTGCTGAGAAATTCCACTCAAAAGCAACGTAAATCTAAAAAGAAAAGTGCGTGTTTCTGAAGGAACGCTGGAGTTGCGTCGCGCCTTGATTGGTGTGCATCACACATCACTTCTCTCTCTCTCTTTCTTTCTCTATCAGAATACAGTGGAGAAAGAGAAAGAGCAAAGGCACATATTTACACATGAAGCAGCATCTCTACAACACTGTCAGTCTGTTACAGCACACAGCTTGTCAACAAAAGAAGATTTGTGCTGGAGGATTTTTCTGCTGCTGCTTTGTGTGTGTTAGTAACTTACTCTTGTCTCTGGTGCAGATGGAGACGACCACAGCAGAGCCGATCAGAGCAGCCCAGCCAGCGCCTTCAACACCAAGAACCACCACCAGTCTGAAAACACAGATTTTAACCTGATTTTAACTGCTCTGAATAAGGCTGCTGATGTTTGGTGAGTTAAAACTGCACTGTGGAATTAAGGAGTGAAGCTTCTACAGAGTGAAAATCTCAGTCACACATCACAGTGAAAAAGTTTTGTTTGGGAGAGATTGTGTTCACTTCATAGTCTTATTTTTGAAGCATATTTAGTCATGAAATGTTTAGATTATTTAATTACCTGATTTGTCCTTCAGGTTTTCCTCTGCAGACACCAGAACACTTCCATTCTCCAGGTACTGACAGGTGAAGAGCTGTGGATTCTGGAGCTTCACTCAGGTTGGACTGACAGTTCTGCTGAGTTATACCATCTCCAGACAGGACCAACTCGTTTATGTCCAACCAGCGAAAACTGTCTGGTTCACAAGAAGAAAAAGGGTATTTCCAGAGAGTGCACTGTAAGGTGATGCGTCCAGGAGAGGCTTGACTGAAGCTGGGTTTCAACTAGAAACAGTGACGTAAAAAAGAATCTGTAAATTTATGATTTTTCCCAGTGAAGTCAAGGGCTGTTTGTGTCATATCCCATTTGAGTTTTTCCATATTCTACACACAGGTAAGTGAGTTTTAACTTCTCATAATGAATAAATTGTGTTTCTTTTCAAAGAACATTTATTATGAAAACAGATCTTTCAAGTTTTTCAGAGAATTTCCAATCTAGATTTTAAGTTTTATTAAAGGGATGATGTGTCATTTGCTTCTATAACTAATGAATTCTAATTACCTCAGTGACTTTGGGGCTTAAGCGGGGGAACACCCTGGTCAGTCATTGGAAAAAAATGTGCGCAACTTGACCACTACATGCATGTTTTTGGAGGTGGGGAGGAAACCTGAAGTACCTGGAGAGAACTCAAACTGTAGACATGGGAATGAACATGCAACTCCCTTTAATCTTTAGATGTTCACTGACTCAATCCATGAGTCAAATCCACGATCTCTGTTGGGAAGCCAGAGCTCTAATCACTCTGCTACTGTGGTTAGAGCTCTATTAGCCTTCATCTTTTCATTAATCAGAAAATGAAAAAGCACCTCATGTGCTCAGATAAAACAAAATGTGTTGTTCATCAACTTGAATATGAAATATATCAGCTGCAAAGAGGAAAGGTTTTGGAATTACTTATTTACCACAAAAGTCACAGCTCACCTGAGAGGACATTTAGGTAGATATATGTGTTTTGATTTAGTACTGTTCACTGCTCCACAGAAGTATTCTCCATAATCTTCTTCAATGATGTTCTTAATTGTGACAGAACAGTCTGAGTTCAGAGTCAGTCTGGACGACCAGAGACTGTTCTGGATCTGACCATTCCAAATCAGATCTGTATACTTTAGCAGCTCTCTGCTGTAGAATCCCCAGATCACTGTGGAGCACTTTGGACCAAGTTTTCACATCGTCACAGGTCAGAGTCACATCTGCTCCAGTTCTGTTGTAATAATAGATTCTGTCTGAACAAACTCCTCCTGCAACAACAGAAAAGTCTTGTTTTTACTTTTGCTTCATATTTTCACATCAGTGACATTACTGTTCACAACAATAGTCTACATTTGACAATTACATTCCTCTTCATTATTTCATTTAAAAGTAAATTAAGAATCAGATAACCTAAACAAACAAACAAACAAATACATACATACACACATACTTGTTTTTCTATCTTAGTGAGACCTTCATAGGCATAATGTATTACCCAGCCCCTTACCCTAACCCTAACCATCCAAACTAACCCCCTAGCCCTAGCCCTAACCCTAGCCCTATTCCTAAACTTAACCCAATTCTAACCCTAACTCTAAAACCACATCTTGACCCTCAAACAGGCCAAAACAGGCCCTTCAGAAAGTGAGACCGGCCAAAATGTCCTCACTTCCCAAAAATGTCCTCACTCGGTTGGTTAAAAACTCTCAAAACGGTTCTCACAAAGATGCAAAAACAAGTACATACATACATACATGAGCATTTGCTCATGTGCAAAATCACTAAGTATACTTAAAAGGAGCAAAAACCTGACACAACTTACATTCAAGGCAAGGCATATTTATTTGTATATCACAATTCATACACAAAGCAATTCAAAGTGCTTTACAAGGAAGAAAAGAAATAATAAAAACTATATTAAGTATCATAAAATGTACTTTAAAAGAAGCAAAGAAATAAAGAATGTAGACAAAGTTTTTTCAGTCATATACACAGATAAAAAGAAATTTTTTTCACGATTTACACAAACACAAAAAATGCACATTTTCTAGTAGTGCTTAGTTGCTTTATGGGAGAGTACATCGACATCGACTACAAAATCCCCACAAATGGCACAAGCATTTGATGATTTTATTTCTGAAATGTAACACCTGGTTTGATAAACAAGGCTCTTAATATTGGAAAGTGTGTGTTTCTTGTTTAATTAATTGTGTCAAAGTGTGAAAAATAATATTATTTTGACAACCAAAATGAAAATTTGGTGTCCTAATGTAAGACATGTATTTTTTGCTGCTATAATTACTTACTGATTGATCTGTCTTTAGTTCCATCACATCTACATGAACTGTCTAATAATTTATCTGACAGTGTAATAATAAACATGTTCTTACCTCTGAGCTGAAGCAGACATAAAGAGAAGACGACAAACACATTATTTAACTCCATGTTTGATCTGTGTCTCAGAGAGCTCATGTCTCTGTCTGTCTCTTCCTGTTTGTGGTTCAACTTTACCTTTGCTTTAGTGTTTCTTTCACAGAAGAACTAAAAGGTGTGAAACTATTGGTGTACAGCCACTGCTGATGTCTATATATTTGGTTTGCAGTTACCTCACAGTGGGCACAGTCTAGTGCTGCAATGGTTGAGGTTTGAGGAGACAGTGCAGAGGCAAAGTGCAGAACCTCGGTCAACTATATAAAAAAAAAGTGAGAAAACCACAGTTAAGTAAGAAAAACACAGAATAAAGGCCCAAAGTGCAGCATTGAAGATGAAGTCTGAAAACACAAGGTGAAAAGTCCACTTTTCTTTTCCAGCGTCATCATCAGTGAAGTGGAGCAAA
Source organism: Mugilogobius chulae (assembly GCA_038363315.1). NCBI lineage: Eukaryota > Metazoa > Chordata > Actinopteri > Gobiiformes > Gobiidae > Mugilogobius > Mugilogobius chulae. The sequence continues at coordinate 36,634,996 of CM076395.1, read as the reverse complement.
GACGGCAGCAGCATGTACTGTACTCACAAAGAGGAAGAAAGAGTGGCAACATATCCACTTCCAGTCATCATAATAATAATGCATTAGATTTATTTGGCACTTTTCATGACACCCAAGGATGCATTATTAATTCTGTACTGGTAGGTGGTAAACTACTATTGTAATCACAACTGTCCTGGGGCAGACTGACAGAAGGGAGGCTGCCATTTTGCACCATCAGCTTCTCCGACCACCACCAACCATTCACTCTCACACCAGATCCAGGACTAGCAAAAAAAATAAAAAAATCTATCACGTGACCACGTTATTACTGGAGTTACTTTGTTAGTTAAGGTTTTTAGTATNAATTAAAAGGAGAAAAAAGAATAATAAGATAAGTTAGAATAAAGAAAAAAAGAAGAGTAAGATAATAAGAAAAGGTCAGAGTAAAAGAATAAGGCAAGAAAAAGATAAAATATATATAAATAGTAGAAGAACAGAAGAAGATTAAGTGAAGAAGATAAATAAGATAAAAAAATGTATAATAGACAGATTAAAAAGAAACAATAAAGGAATAATAAGAGTAAAGTAAGAAAGGACAAAAGAAAAAAGTTGATAAAAAATAAAAAATAGTTGTTGCTTAAAAAAAAGAACAGTATAGTTACAAATAAGGAGACAAAAAACATGAATAATTACATTAAAAATGAGGAAAAAGTAATTGATAAAAGTGATAAATACATAATAAATTGAAGTGAATTCATACGAATAGTAGCAACAATGACAATAACAACAATGACATCAGTACACATGTTTAAAGTTGTGTCATACATTCTTTACGTGAGATGTTTCAGACTACACAATCACAAATATTTTCTTGCTCTTGTTTACAGAGCCAAAGGTCCATTCAAGAGGAAGCTGCAGGATGTGGAAGTCCAGGAGAAGTCTTCGGCCACCATGTTGTGTGAGGTTCCTGTGGCCATCACTAATGCCAGCTGGTTCATGGAGGAGACTAAGCTGGAGCAGAACACCAGTACCCGCATGGAGCAGGAGGGAACTCTGCGTCGCCTCACCATCCACAACGTGACGACCAACGACGACGGAGTCTACATCTGTGAGACCCAGGAGGGCAGCCGCACTGTGGCCGAGCTCACTGTGCTGGGTACGGACACTGTTACTATACACTGTTCTACACTTTACTATTTACTACACTTAAACGTTTGTCTGCGCAGAATCACTGGCTGTTCAAGTGCAAACGTGACAGAGGGTTGGGATGTTCAGAGCAAGATTTTGTACTTACCAACAAAATACAACTAATCAAATAACTCCAAAACCTCATGTTGTTTTTGCTTGGTTTATCAGCTCATTAAGTGAGAATTAATGCATTTGTAAAAAAAAAAAAAAAATAGAGAATAGAGGCACAATCAAGTGGAACATTATAAGGATCTATGGGAGATTGAAAATGATATTTTACATGTTTTGGTTGTTTAATTGGAGATTAGATTTTTTTTTTAGGCAAAACTGATTTTCTACTCTTTACTAGACAAATTCTTACATATGACTCACATATTAGTTTTTCCATTTGATTTACAAATATAAATTATTTTACAAATTTTTAATCACATAATGTCACTTTTGTAAGACAGATTATAATAGAATAATAGAAAATAACTTTCTACGCTGGAAATGCAAAAGAATTTAGTCAGATAAAATTTGTATAAATATGTTACAACTGACAACACTATTTGCTTCATTGCTAATTTTACAATCTGATACACCATAATTCTGTTATTATTTGAGGTTGAACAAAAAGAAGAATTAGAATGTTTACACTGCAAAACTACATACCTAGACTTGCTTAAAAAACTTGAATCTGAATTAATCCAGATTTGAGCTGCTTTAACTGGATAAGATTTAATTGCCTATGTAATGTAGAATATTTTACTAGGCATTTACATTTACAAGACATGTTAACTGTATTAGAGAACTTGGCTTTCAATAAAAAAACTTGAACTTTAACTGAAATTCATTTTTTCAGTGTACCACAGGAATCATAGTGCAAGCTACCGCTACAACGTAACCACTGTCTTACTTCTCTTTACTCTTTAGGAAACATCACCAAGAAGCTCCCTCGCAGGACAGTGGTGCCGGTCAGTGACACAGTTATCTTCTGTGTGGAGCTGGAGGAACCCTGTCCGACGCATACTGGACCGAAATGGAGAGAAGCTCAAAGAGGACTCTCGCATCTCCATCGCCTGTTTCTCCGACAGTACACGCTCACCATCAGGGACTGCCAGGCCCAGGACTCCGGAGAGGTGGCCTTTGTGGCTGGAGACTGCAAAACCTCCACACGATTCACTGTCACTGGTTAGTTATGTCATGAAGATAATTATTATTGCATAGCACTTTTTGTTGCTCATTTGAACAAAAAAACAAAAACTAACACAGACTTCTTCTCAGGTGAAAACTAACAATGACAATCTGTTTTAGCAGAATAACCAAAGTTTTAAAGCCATAATTTTTAGGTCTGTATGGAAACGTCTAGGTTTAAACTGACTTTGATGCAAACTACACTCACTAGCACTAGAGAGACAATAATCATAAAGCAAACATAACATCAAATTTATGTAGCTGAAGAAAACAATAATCATTGTTTCAGGGTATATCAGGGCTGGTATGAACTGGATCTACTGAAGTGATTCTAAACACTAAATCAACTACTTTTTCTGCAATTTTATGTAAACGGTGTTTGCACAGCAGCATAGAAGCTACTCCAAGTGAGAGAGTGAGTGCAATCTAAAGATAAAAGATATACTGTAGAAGGCAGTGTTTCCTCTAGACTTATTGCTTGGATCACATTCATACATGTCTAATAAATATAGGCCAATAAACACAATAATTGCCTATGCAAGCAGTTAAACTGCTATAAATGATCTTCTAATGATAATATAGGACATACATATAAAGCTCTCAAATTAAGAAAATCCTGTCCAAATACTAGCTATGTTTCAGTTGTTTCTATGATTTCTTTGTGCCTTATTCCATTAGATCTATATACGAATAATGCTTAACTGCCTCAAAGCCACATCAAATAAAAATAAAAAAATGTCAGAGCCACTAGGAGAATGTGAACTATTCTCATGCTTGATCAGTTTTGCACATTTGGATTTTTCATTTCTTTACATTAGTACAGAAACATTGCTATAACCTGGCAAATACATTCATAGCTCTGTATTAATAGTTTTATTATTGTCTTATTTTCAATAAACAAGTCAGACAAACTTATCCTACAAATTATTGACTTGACAGTTGTTTACTTTGATTCATGGTCACTTTATTGTACATAAAGAGAAAGTATGACACATTGCTTCTACCAACCACAAATCAGGTCACAAATTGTGAAACAAATGTAAAATGAAAAGTTGCAATATGTGTAGTAAAGCTCACTCCATATATTTTTTTTATACTAGCTGCGGAAAGCACCCCCCGATCCCCCAGTCGATGCTGTGGTGCAGACAAGACTGAGTCGTCCATCACCTTCCAGTGGTCTCCTCCTGAGAGCGATCGGCCTGTTCCCATCAAGGGCTACATCGTGGAGAGAGAAAGATTGGAGCCCAGCAGTGGCAGCGCTGTAATCCTGGAGAGTTAGTCAATATCACCCAGTTTACCATCTCCAACTTCACCGAGGAGGCCACCTACCAGTTTAGAATCTCTGCTGTCAATGACTTTGGCCAGAGTCCTTACATGGAGGTGCCAGGAAGCTTCTACCTGGGTAAGTTTGTTTGCTAAAATGTTTGATGAATTTAATATTGTCTAATTGTCAATGTCATTGTCCATTGTGCAAGAATAATAGGACACATTTAATAACACACATGCCAAAACGTCCCACATAATAAATAGTAAAAGTACAAAAAGGTTCAAAAACACACACAACAGAATATCAAGCTAGTAAAATACAACAGAAATAAATGTGTGTTTAGACCAAAGTTAAACTGATATGCTATATATCAGTGGTCCCCAACCTTTTTCTTACAAGGACCGGTACAGTCACAACTTTCTTTCCGGGGACCGGTTGAGGTTGGGTAGCGCCAATAACAACACGCAAAATGCAGACAATGCATATTTTTAACTCTTATTGCTTTAATTTGCAGTTTATTTGGTTAAATGGCATTTTCATAGTAAACATTTTCATAGTAAAGCACAAGGAAGTAGCGATAAACTATCAAATAAAAAATAAAAGACATCTTAAAAGATCCTCTGGGGCCCGGTAGCAGATGGCTCGCGGACCGGTTTTGGGCCCCGGACCGGTGGTTGGGGAACCTGCTATATATTATCATCAACACAATTTTCTGAGAGGTTCTCAAACTTTTCAGCACTGGAGCACCACTAACATACTTGCCCTAAGCCGAGGCACCCCTTACAATTTGAAATAGTGTTTCACTTTAAAGGCTGTGCTTTTTACCCTTTGTATTTAAAACGTGCACAGCTTATTTATATCTTTATATCTATTTATATTTTATCTTATAACAAAGACCTCTAAAACTATTGAGGTTGTAAACACTTTATCTTAAAATTATGTTTTTATTGACCTAATATTCTTGTGGAATGCAATTTCTGAGAAAATTTACAATTTTTATATATTTTAAATGGATGTAAACCCAGCGTTCAGAAGCTTCAGCGTGACAAGGATCTCCTGTGTGTTCATGACTGTTCCATGTGTTCAGAGCGGAGAAAACGCTGCTGTTCTACAAACTTTTGTCACTTCTGTTTTATGAAACATTCTTGCAATGTAAAAGCTCCAAAGGTCACTTTTTTCCGATTTCCGCTGGATGTGGCAAACGCTTTTTTAAAACACAATCTGTTGCTAGGAACGCAAATGGTTCTGAGTGATGCAAAGACAACTACTGATCTATATGAAAGCCTGCGGCACCCCTGGACTCACGTCATGGCACCCTAATTGAGAACCTCTTGTCTAAATTGTCTGTTTACTAAACACTTTAATAAAGATCTTATACTGTGTGTGTGTTTCAGAGCCCAGAGCTGAGCTAGAGAAAGGCCTGTCAGACAGCGTGGCCTTTGCTGGAGAGGAGTTCTCGATCTCTGTGGAGCTGTCGGCTGTCTGCTCTGGCTTCTGGTCTCTGGGTGGTCGTCTACTACGCAGCGGAGGAGACTATCTCATCACAAGAACTAAGAATGTCCACACCCTCCTCATTCGCACCGTCACCATGGAAATGAACGGGCACGAGGTCAAATTTGTGGGCGGCGGCTCTCAGACCACATGCACTTTGAATGTGAAGGGTATGTCTATAGCCCATTAACACCAGCAGGGATGTAACGTGATCTGTAGCCATGCCTTCTCAAGTCTACTAGCTGTAGTTTTATTTGTGAAAGTGGCTCTAACAGCTTCTAACTCAACCTGTGTATTTTTAGCTCCTCCTGTCAGGTTCACCAACAAGTCAGCCCAGCAGCAGGCGGTCACATGCAGCGTCCAGGACACAGCTGAGCTCACAGCTGAAGTGTCTGACTATGATGCTCAGGTATTTCACTTGTTTTCAGGGTCACACATGTAATATTAGAGTTAGCACTGCACTGTGTCATTTTTCAAGTCAAAAATTTGCCCTTTTTTTTGCCGTTTTAGTGCAGGTTTGACAGTGTTATCTGATCGCATAAAGGTTGACAAGTTTTATGCCATTTTGAGGAACATTTTGATCAAAACAACCCTTCACTTTAAAACTTCTTATTTAGTTTCCATATTTTAATTAATTCCATATTTAATACCTATTTACTTCCATATTTACATGGAATAATGCCATTTGCTGAAGATTTTAATAATTCAGAAGCAGCTCACATAGGGTCAAAACAATACTATGGTATGCAGTCTGCATATATTAACACAGTTTTGCCAATCACAAGCCCAGAAGAAAACAATTCCTTAACTTAAAGTATGCTGGATTTGTGTTAGGGAAATGAGAAATACATTTTTTGACAGATAGAATAGTTAAAAATTAACTTGTACATCTAATTAAAACATGAGCACAACATAATCAAAATCAAAACTACCTCATCTCTGATGCAATTCATATTATTTTCAAACATTATAAAAATGCAAAATTCATGATTTAAATGTTTTAATTTGTGTAGGTGATCTGGATAAGGAATGGGCGTGAGATTAAAATGGGAAAGAAGTATGAATGTGTGATCATCGACCGCAAGAGGATCCTGATCGTCAACAATGTCACTGAAGAAGACGTGGGAGTTTACCAGTGTGCTTTAGCTGAGGACAAAATAGAACTGCAGCTTGCACTCAAAGGTATGTCACAGAAAATATACAAATGCAAATGACTTTGGAGTTTTATTAGTGGCACACTGTATGAGTGTAAATACGGTATTAGAGTCAAAAAGTAACATTTATTTTGCACCAGACATTGAAAAAAGTAAACAAATTAGAAAATCAAATTAACTTTGTGTGATTGTAAAATTGTAAAGAGAAAAAAAGCTCATTTAATTAATACTCTTATTTAATAAGTTGAGATCATGGAAGTATAATTAGAGCTGGAAGATGAGTTCTAGATGGTGGACTGTTGTTTCAGTGGAGCTCAACAGTCACTGTCCAATCTGGATCTGAGTCAGCACATAGCTGCTAGCTCGCCATATGTTTTAAAACTCTTACTATTTGAATTTTTCAAAAGTTTATGGCATTTTACAAGTGGGCAATTTTTTTCCCGAACCAGGGTGATCTTCCACTGTTGAGCCCCATGGATTGTGGTCAGTGTTGCACTGACAGCGAAAAACTTCCTGAACACAGGCTAGCTCCTCCCGCGATTGTGACGGCGTGATCAGTTCTGACCAATCAGCGCGATGGTGGCCTAAGCAGAACGGAGGGAGTGTAGATAGCGCAAAAAAGCAGTGAACTAGGCTAAACATTGTTTAAGCGTTTGAACAAAGAAAATGGAAAAGTTTATGTTGTGAAAGTAGAGAAAAATACCTTCAAATGAGACAAGACGGTGTAATCCCTCATTCATCCAGGAGTGATCCATAGTAGAAGTCATCTGGACAGTGTTTGAAATGACTTTCGGATGAGAGTCGAAACGTCTTGATCCTCATAAACACTGTCCAGATGACAACTTTGAAGACTTCTACTATTTTCAAAATGAGAGCTTTGTTAAAGCTGTAGATGCAGTCAGTTTGAAGTCTCCAAAAATGCATTGACGCTCAATAGGGACATATTCTTGCCTCCCCATATAACCCCCTTACTTCTCAACACACTAGCTCTGGGACAGACACACAACACACAGAAGTTGACTGACATAGTTAAAACAAATAGTTTCTGCTCGTAAGTCAAACAGCGCGATCTTGCCCCATCAGCCTTCCTCAGTCTAAGCGGGTAGTCTTAGTTATTCCTCTGTTGGCCTCTCCTAGAGCTCCGTTGTGAGTGCAGCAGGTGTGGTGCCCACCAGATGTGTGGGGTACAATTTCAATTAGTGAACCATTGGCCTATGTGACACGTCTGTGACACGTGAGCATTGCAATAAGATCACAGGCAAAAGTTACTGTAGCAGCAGCTTCAGTTGGAAAAAAAAAACTCTATTAATAAAAATCTATTTGGTAAAAGTCCATTCAAATGACAAACAAATGTGTCTTTTCTTTTACATAAAGCCTGTTGACTTAATATAAAAAAGAATTAGATGCAGAGTGAACATGAGACTGTGTTGATGTGAAACTGTGAATGCAGCTCTCCCCACGACACAGATACATGAGATAAAGCCAGGAGAGAGCGGTGCTACGTGAGCTCTGGTCCCTTTGGTCAGAGCGGGCCGCGGTCACGTGCACCAGGCCGCTGGACGTTTCTGACCAGAGGCTGTCAATTTTACGGCGGTGACCACTATGAGTGAGCACAAGGAAGCTACACGGAACCGTTTGGCACAGTCTGGACCAGAGCCCCGCTTTACCTGGACCACCGCGCGCATCCAGACACCAGACGGATGGACACAACCCCACGCTCGTTTGTTCAGGGCTGCAGACGCGGTCACGCACTAAGGACCCTCCGCACGCATCACACCGGACCGGGAGCCTGGTTACCGTAGTTGTCTCATTCATAAGGATTATGACAAGGACACGCAGCGGCTTTTTAAATAAACTTTCACGCACGGATCAAGATTCTCAGGTAAGTCTTCACACAAGAATCACTGAATTATTATTGCCTAATTCAATAATAATTCTGTTACTGTGTTTGAAAAAGCACGTTAAATGCCGTTATTGAATTAGGCCATATATTTGTAAAATAAAATGAATTCACTTTAGTCAGACTTGGCTTCAATACGTTTATGTTTTTCCTTTAACTATATTTTGTTTTGTTGACCTTAAGTTATAATAAAATGATCTGATGCTTGTGATAAGACTCACCTGAGAATCTTGATTCGTGTGTGAAAAGTTTATTAAAAAGCAGCGGCGTGTCCTCGTTATAATCCTTTTGAATGAGACGATAACTGCCCATAACGAGGCTCCCGGTCCGGTGTGATTCCCGCGGAGGGTCCTTAGTGCGTGACCGCGTCTGTGGCCCCTGTACAGACGAGCGTGGGGTTGTGTCCATCCGTCTGGTGTCTGGATGCGCGCGGTGGTCCAGGTAAAGCGGGGCTCTGGTCCAGACTGTGCCAAACGGTTCCGTGTAGCTTCCACGTGCTCATTCACAGTGGTCACTGTCGTAAAATCAACAGCCTCTGGTCAGAAACGTCCAGCGGCCTGGTGCGCGTGGCCGGGCCCACTCTGACCCAAAAGGACCAGAGCTCACGCAGCACCGCTCTTCCTGACTTTATCTCATGTATCTGTGTCGTGGGGAGAGCTACATTCACACTAACACTGAATGAATGAATGAATGAATTTATTTGAGCAGCATGCCATTATCAAAACAAAACAGTTTCAACAGTTTCAGTAATTTGATCAGTAGAAATTCTCAACCTGTACAAGATCAAACACTGTCTCATGTTCACTCTATAATCTAATTCTTTTTTATATTAAGTCAACAGGCTTATGTAAAAGAAAAGACACATTTTAGACAAGTTGTTAAAGTTTGTCATTTGAATGGACTTTTACCAAATAGATTTTATAATAGAGTTTTTTTTTCCAAACTGAAGCTGCTGCTACAGTAACTTTTGCCTGCGATCTTATTGCAATGCTCACGTGTCACAGACGTGTCACATAGGCCAATGGTTCACTAATTGAAATTGTACCCCACACATCTGGCGAGCACCACACCTGCTGCACTCACAACGGCGCTCTAGGAGAGAGCGCACTAGAGCCAACAGAGGAATAACTAAGACTGCCCGCTTAGACTGAGGAAGGCTGATGGGGCAAGATCGCGCTCAAAGTGTATTTTAGAATACAAACATTGTGTGTGCATTACCTCTCTGATAAAAAACACATCCAGCTACGTCACTGGTCATAAACATTATTCTGACTGTTGCAGACGAACCTGCCAAGTTCCTGAACAAGGCCAAGGGTTCGATGGGAACGGCCTCCACACTCAAGGAGACCTGGAGCTGAAATGCGAGGTGTCTCCGGCCACTGCTGTGGTCGTGTGGAAGAAAGACGAAGTGCAGATCACTGAGGACCAAAGAACCACCTTTGTCTCCAATGGCACCCAAAGAAAACTGGTGATTAAGGGCGCCAAGAAGAGCGACGAAGGGCATTATGCGTGTGAGACAGCCACAGACAAAGTCACATTCCAGGTCAAAATCAAAGGTACGCAAATCCAAAGTATAGTATGTGATAGACCCTTAAAATCCTCAGAATGTTCAAAGCTGTAGAATTTTGAGGTATAATGAAATAGACACTTTCAGTTTTTATTATTTACTTAATTCAATATAACAAAATTAAGCAATATAACAATCATTAGGCTATAATTTATGTTGCTTTTTAAGGATGAAAAAAGGGCTAGAAAAAGGTTAAATACTCAGTGTACTCAATGTAATAACAATGTTAAATAACACAAAGCACTGAGATTGCCTGAATGATTTTATTTGACAAAACAACATAGATTTTTTTATATTGTTATTTTCTGATGTTAACAAAGTTGTTTTTCTCAAGTTTTATTTTCCCTTTGCCTCCTTTTTCCATTTCTTTACCCATTTTTTAAGGTTCTCTGTTGAGTAATACAATGTAATGCTAATGAATGAAACTTTTCTTCAGAAACTCAAACTGCCTTCTCCAGCAAAGAATCGTTGCAGCAGAGAGATGTGAAAGCTGTCCTCTCACAGAAGGCCTCTCTCAGCTGTGAAGTGTCCGACAGTAAAACAGAGGTGAAGTGGTACAAAAATGGGAAGCAGATCATCTCCAGCCGATCCATCTACACAGAAGTCAAAGGCACGACTCGAGTGTTGGTGATTGAGAAGGTGGAGAAGAGCGACGCTGGGGAGTACACGTGTGAAGCTGCAGGGGAAAAACTGCTCTACAAGATCTCTGTCACAGGTGAAGTAAAGTCATTGCATGGTGTTTTGAATATTTTGACTAAGGATGGATAAAATGTTGATATTAGTATTGTAGTGATTTTTGAAGTTTTTATATATTTCTATGGGTAAAATTACACTATGTAGTACGTTGTTTTCCTCAAATTTCTTCTACATTTTGCCATTCTTTATAAGTAAAGACAAACGTTAGTGTATGAACTTGACCACAACATTTCTTTCATTTACTGACCTTCATTTGTAAAATTTTAATATCTATACTGACAAATACTTTTTTAGGCTAACCACTGAATTAGGGATTTGGTGCGTGCGCATGTTAACGATATTTCCAGCCCCCATGTGCTGGAGTTAACGCAGGTCATGTGAACAGGTCCAAAAACATGAATGAAACAACTGCTGCTGCATGCTGTTCGATTTTTCTTTCATAAACAGTCCACAATAGTCCTGGTTCAGAGTCCTGGTTGAGAGTTCGCAGCATGACAGATATGAATCTGAGTTTTTAAATAATCCAAAATGACTATGGAATCAGAAAGAAACACAAATTAGAATTAACAATAGACCAGCAGCAATTATGCACGTTCACTTTGAAAACTCTAAAAAGGGAGATGTTTTTCTTCCCACAATGAGCAGTGAGCTGGATTTCCTCAGGACTCTCATAACTGAACCAAAACAGAAAGACAACCCAGAACTAAAGAAGAATCTTTAGTGAGAAAAACAGTCTGGATTTATAAAACACTGTTGAGCCTAGTCGCTGGCCAGCTTAACTATAAAAACATATTCTGTACATAAATTCTCACATACAGTATATCAAACTATCTATATTTTTTACTGAAATAGATATTACTGTATATTAATACTAACAAAACAGAGCTCAAAGTCTTAAAGTTAAAAATGTGTATTTTATTGACAAGAGTCTAAAAAAAAATGTAAATCAAATCAAAATTTTTGATGAGAAGTTATTAGCTTACAACAATCACTTAGCTGACCACATTTAATTAAAATATGAAAAAATAAATAAATAAACATTTAATCTACTGAATATACATAAGAGCTGTATATGCAAAAGTAAAAAACCATCTTCTCAGTGTTTTAACTTAGATTTAAGGTTGTTAATTTATGAGGAATTGATCTTGAAGCAGTATATACTAACTGTATACATCTATACTTCAGAAGCACAGCCATCTTTCTCAAACAAAGAGTCTGTCCAGAGGGAAGTGAAGACTACTCTCTCTCAGAAGGCTGTTCTGAGCTGTGAGGTGTCTGAGGCCAACACTGAGGTGAAGTGGTACAAAGAAGGCAAACTGGTGACCTCCTCCAAGACTGTCCACACCGAGGCCAAGGGCAAGACTCGTCAGCTAGTGATTGACAGTGTGGAGAAGAACCACGCCGGAGAATACATCTGTGAGGCTGGGACTGAGAAGCTGGCTTTCAAAATACACGTGACAGGTAGGACGCGGTGCTAGTTTTTGTTCTTGGTTAGGCTTGTGTGCCAGGGAACACTAGTGGTTCTTCAAATTTTGTTAGGTGTGCCTTGAAAAAATGGCAGATGTGTGAATTTGTTTACATAGTTTACAATTAAATGCAAAAGAAAAAGAAAACACTATTACTTCATTTAAGGTGCCAGACAGTGATATGGACAAAATTTGCAATATTAAATACAAATGAATGGAGACTTTTTTTGCAATCTCTGAATAAATTGAGAAACCGAATATTCAAAACCAAAATGACAAAAACTCAATCTTATTTACTATAAATCAGTTCAATTAAGGCTAATATGGCTGACTATAAAACTATCACGTAATGACATCACTGAGTTGTGCCAGAGAATATTTTTTAACCAAAAAAGTGTTCTGTGACTCAATGTATAGGCTCACGTTTGAGAGTTTGACATAATAACATGTTGTGGACAAACCTATTATGCAATATTTAACATTGTCTCTACAGAGTCAGCCTTCTCCAACAAAGAATCCATCCAGAGCGAAGTGAAAGCCGTGTTGTCCCAGGTTGCCACTCTGAGCTGTGACGTGGCCGACTCCAAAACAGAGGTGAAGTGGTACAAAGATGGAAAACTGCTGACCTCCACCAAAGCAGTGCACGCAGAATCAAGGGAAAGACACGACAGCTGGTTATCGACAAAGTGGAGAAGAAGGATGCAGGAGAGTACATCTGTGAGGCTGGAGCTGAGAAACTGGCCTTTAAATTCATGTTGAAGGTAAGAGAAGAGATGCAGCTGGCGGCTTTGCTTTTTGTGTTGTGCTAGTCAAATATAGAAATGTAAACTTAAATTAGCTAGAGTGAGATGACAAATCGTGAGTTGTGGAGTCTTGTACTGGTTTGCGATTTGATTCCCAATACTGGAGTAATATAGTAGTTGTTTGGTGAAGCTCATTCAACAAAAAACTTTTATTTTGCGTAGTATTTGCCTTTACCTGATTTTGAATCAATAATCAAGGGCATGTTTTGGTTGCTTGTTCTGCTAGCTCCACCCACTTTGTCCTTGTTATTTTTAAACAAAAATGATGTCACAAAGTTGTTTCCACGTTGTTCTCATCAATATCCACCCACTGTGGCTTTTTTCAATGTTAATGGTACTGCCCTTCATTTTTACATTTCTGCTGGAAAATCATATTTATCCTCACATTCAATTTTTTGCTGCGATGAGATTATGATAAACTTTTCAACTTTCTATACAACCAAGTGCCCTCATGCTTAATAATAACACCACCTGTTCTCCAGCACATGTTTTGCAGAATAAACAGATAGATGGGTTGTTGCTATTACAATGCTATGCTTAGCTATTATAAATTAAGTGCCTCTATTTTTAGTTAAAAAAAAATGCTTCTAATCTTGTTGTGGTGAAAGGTTAGGATGCCCTGAATGCATTAATAAGTGAGCAAGCATGTGAATTATGGTAAAAGTTTAAAAGTTAAGTGCAATTTGTAGTAGGTGAAAAGTCAAATACACAATTCAGTAGAAATCGAAAGCTAAAACCATATTTTGGAACATGTCTATTCAACTTAAGGATCTAAATGGGCCCTCCAAAGATTTTATCTGGCGCAAACAAATATTACAAACATATATTTTTACTTGTTTGCCAATGTAATTCAGGGTTTCTTGGGTCTTATTTTTGTCCTGGTTTATTTCTCTTAGATTTTGTTTGGCCCTGTTTTATTACGACTTTTCACCTTTGCTTAATCCTAGTTTAATACTGGGATGCTTCAAGTTCAGATTTGGTTAGTACTAGTCTAGTTCCTGTTAAATTGTAGTTTGGAGATGTTTTAGAATTTTTGTAGAGCAATGAATATCAAGCATAGAGGATAGCAATATTTATACCATAACAGATCTAGTGTTGTGGATATTTGGTGCAGCCTCAGTTTTGGTCAAAAATGTTGGTATTGTGCCAATGTTGAAGAGCCCTGCATTGGAACAGTGTTAATCGTCATAATTGTGTATTATGTCAGACAAAATGTATGACTAAATGGCCCATTTATACATTATCCAGGCCAAAATAATAGTCTATTCTGTGGCTATGCAAGTAAAAATAGATTTAATTTAATTTAATTTTTGTTTTCTTGCAACAGAAACATCTAAATAGCAAAAACATACTTTTGTTAAAGTTTATTTTCAGTCAGAATGTTACACAGTGCACTTTTAAATAGTTCTTTATTTTTTTTTTCATAAGAAGTAAGAATTGGGTACTACGACTTTAAAGTCAGGTACTGGTCTTGGGAATAGGATTTATTTGTGCTTTGTATTTTTGTCTTCTCAGAGGCCAAATCTTGCTTCCTAAACAAAGAGTCCACCCAGAAGGAAATTAAGACGAGTATATCACAGAAGACAATACTGAGCTGTGAAGTGGCCGACAACAAGACGGAGGTGAAGTGGTACAAAGACGGAAAACTCCTGAGCTCCAGTCGCACCGTCCACATGGAATCTAAGGAGAAGACCAGACGACTTATCATCGACAGTGTGGAGAAGAAAGACGCTGGCGAATACACGTGTGAGGCCGGCAGTGAGAAAATATCATTCAAAATACAAGTGTCGGAGCTGGAGCAGAAATCAGAAAAACAGAAATCAGAGCAGAAACCAGAACAAAAACCTGACCAAAAAGAACAGAAATCAGAACAAAAAGAACAGAAATCAGAACAAAAATTAGCACAAAAATCTGCATTCTCCAACAAGGAATCAGTCCAGAAGGAAGTCAAAGCCACCGCGTCACAGAAAACTACTTTGACCTGCGAGTTGGCCGACAGCAAGACTGAAGTGAAGTGGTACAAAGATGGAAAACTGGTCACCTCCAGCAAAACGGTTCATGCAGAGTCCAAAGGCAAGAGCCGGCAACTTGTTATCGAAAACGTGGAGAAGAAGGACGCAGGAGAGTACACGTGTGAAGCTGGAACGGAGAAGCTGTCCTTTAAGATTCAAGTAGCAGGTATGAGGAGCAATATTATGTGTATATAGAGATAATGAGATGTTGAATTTTGGATAATGTTGCAACATTTTAAAGATATGTAAAAACTAATTGTGGAGTAGGCTATATCAAGTAGTAAAAAAATGCTGAGTGATGTTGAAAACTTTCAAATAGTCAAATCATGTTTATCTGTAGCAGAATATTTAAATAAAACTACAAAGAAAGGGGAAGGAGATTTCTGCATAGATACAGTCGGCATCAGAGGCCACGCCCACTAACAGACCTCTGTGGGGGAAATGTAACATGAACAGTGCATCTGACACCTTTACAACTCACTGCTCCACAACTTCAAATGTGGATTTAAAGAGATATATTCTGTATCAATACATAAAGAAACACAGACATTGCATAAATAAAATGATCCAACAGGCCAAATATGTATTTATATCCAAAATTCTAATGGTAGCTGCAAGCTTAATGCTAACGCGATGCTAGCACCGTCTAAGGTATTTTCACAGCTACAGAACTTTTCTTCTCTTCTAAAAATGCATCTGCCGATACGTGATTTCGACTGATATACTAGTATAGGAACTGAACATCAGGCAATTGATTATATAGCTAGTGTGCTGTTTTTTTGTTGTGCAAGTAACTTAACAACTTGATTTAAATGCAGTTTCAAACGTTATGAGGTGTTCTGGGTCACATTAGTCAGTTATTAGTCTCATCATGTTCAAATAAGGCACAACCAAAATATCGGCTGAACTAATACCCCTGAAGCCGATACAAGCTCCAGAAAAATTGTATTGATAGGCACCAATATCCAATCCTAGTATCCGATCAGTGCATCACTATTAGTTTAATTAGGTGACATTTAACAAAATTTTGGGTTGTTTTTACTGTCCTACACAAATATTTGCCTGTAGAGCAGTATATTTTCTTCACAAGTGTAATGGCCTTTTTCTTCCCAATTTTAAGTTAGAATAGAATTTTAGATATTCATACTTACTTCAAGCACAATTTCTCTTGTTTTCTTATATAATATTATTTTTTCATCCAGTATTTGATTGACAAAATTTTACATTCGTCTGACAATAAATCATTGTAACCCAAAATATTGTTCAATTATTGTTATCAAGATACAGGCAAAAATTATCGAGATATTAGTTTCTTTCAAAATCGCCCAACTCTATATGTATAGTTACTGTTATTTGATTGTCTGCAATGTTTTTTCTGTCATAGAAGCCCCGGCTGGTTTCTCAAACAAAGAAACCGTCCAGAAGGAGGTGAAAGCATCTCTGTCCCAAAAGGCCACTCTGAGCTGCGAAGTTTCCGATTCGAAGACAGAGGTGAAATGGTACAAAGACAGCAAACTGCTCACCTCCAGCAAAGCGGTTCACATGGAGACAAAAGGCAAAAGCAGAGAGCTGGTCATCGAGAAAATGGACAAGAAAGATGCTGGAGAATATACTTGTGAGGCTGGGGCAGAGAAACTGACGTTCAAACTGCAAGTGCAGGGTAAAAGCTATTTTTTAACTCTGTAATTATGAGCAGTATTTGACTTTGGGATTGATTTAGCCCATTTAGTCACAACTGAGTCCAGGATGCAGTTTACTGTCATCTGGAATACAATTTAACCCTAACCCATCCTTTTATCTGAATCATGCAGTTTGTCTTTTTCTTTTTTAAAAAATATTTTTTTATTAAAAAACAACAACAAACCATACATTAACAAATGACAGCATCTTGACAGAGTGGACATTATCGTAACATAGTGGACAAAACATCAATTGAAGTTAGCAGTGGGGACACTAACTGGGTAGACATTTTAAGATGAAATGCATTTTAGTCCAGCTTCAGAAGCATTGTATCTAATAAGATATTGCATTCTTATTAGGAAATCATATTTCCTATCGGCAAACCTTAAAAGAATAATATTATGAATAATATATCTTCTATGTAGCCTTAACAGAGTGAACATTTTATGTTGACCATGCCTAATTTACAACACAAAAACAGCTAAATTTTTGTAAGGTAAAACAAAAAGAAAACTTTCACTGTCAAATGTGTCTCCATCAAGTGGCATCCTGTCTATAGATAAAATACAGTGGGTGCCTTCCATGATCCGTAAAATTAGTTTGATTGCACTACATTGTATTTTAAGCACCACTATGCTTACATAACAAGTTTAAATAAAGCTACAAAGACCAGCTTAAGTTATTGGAGCTGTAATGAGTGGAGGTGGACTTAGACTATACACAACAATACTCTGGAGAGGAAAAATATAATATTTACATAGGTTTATTTAATATTATGATTCAAACAACTAAATGGCTAAAAAAATTATATAAACATGTTAGGAAGCCAAGACATTTTAAGTGAGCAGATACATAAACAGACACAAACTGTTCCTCATTAAAAACAAACAAATAATAAAAAAAAATCATAACTGTAGTGGATTAAACGTGCAGGCAAAAAGACTTTCACGAGAGATCACCAATTACAAAAATAGTTTGAAAACCACTGTTTTAATTGCAAAACCCAAGCACAAAATTGAAACAACAATTTTTCCATACGCACAACGCTAATGTAATTTAGAATCAATTTGTTTATTAATGTATAAACTGACAGAGACAAACATTTTTGTGAAGTAATGAATACAAACCCGACATTCACTAAGCTTTTTCTTTCTCCAGATGCTGCAGTGAAGTTCCAGAAAAGCTTGTCAAGGACACTTCAGTTCAGACCAAAGAAGACATCATCCTGACTGCAGAGCTCACTACAGAAGGCGGCTCAGTCAGATGGTTCAAAGACGGCGTGGAGCTGAAGGAGAGCGCTCAGTTTCAGATGAAAAAGGAGGGTCTGTCTCGAACACTCATTGTAAAATCCAGCGAGGCCAAAGACAGTGGGAAATACACCTGCCAGACTTCTGATGACAAGCTGGAGTTTCAAGTGCAAGTCAAAGGTCAGTCACAAGAAGTTACTAAAACTTTTTGCACATCAAGGTTTTGCGCATCTTTCACTTCTGTTGCCTCCCCACAACTTTGCAAGATGTGGCCCATGTAGGGATTAGTGTAAGGATTATTTTATGTATCTAACGAATATTGCAACTTTGTTAGGACTATTTCTCATTTCCTCAGTAACTTAAATACAGCCAATCAGAAGCTGCAACTAGTATGACTTTAAATGTTGAAATGAAGATGTTGCTTAAAATCTGCATATGATTGACTAGATTATGGTAATATCCTTAAGTCTTCTGTATGAATGACTTATCTGTCAGCATAAATAAACATTTTGTACTGTGGTTTTTAAAAAGTGACGATCTTATTAAAACAGACACTGGTGTTTTTGTCACTTATCAGCAGAAAAAACAATCTGATTAGTGTAAATGTTTGTAGGTATTCTTTTTCATGTCTTCTAACCTTCCTTGTTATAAAGGTTTAAATCACAGCATTCTAAATGTATTCAAAATGCTTGAAATTTTGTAGTGAGAAGTTACATTTTTTTGTAAGGGCTCAAAACACTACTAAAATAGAAAAAAATGGCTACAGATGCTATTTTTTAACGACCACAACTACTGCTAGATGCTGACTTTGTATGTGACATGTAAAATAAGAAAATCAGGTAAACATTATCACAAAAGCAGAAAAAGAACAAAAACACTCACTGACACAAACTTTGGAATCACACACAGTTCAACTCATTACTTTTCAAAGCTGAAAAAGTTTTTTTGTTTTTTTTGTTAATTTGATGAAAACCTCATTTTTCAACTGCAGTTAGCAAAAAAGCACCTTGTAATCTCAGTTTACTTAACTACATATAATATTTGTACTCATTGTTTGCAGTTACATTAAAAAAAACACCAGGCTCTATAAATTTTTTTAATCCAGTTACTAACAAGAGTAAAAATTCTTTCAATAACAGTTGGTTGCTTATTAGACCTGAAACCATGATATTCATTTCTACCAAGTCTTGAACTTAAAAAAATTTGGCCTGTTTACTGATCTTTTTTGTTTTTATCTCATTCAGAACCTAAACAAGTGAGGATTACGACCAAACTGAACAATGTAGCAGCAATGGAAGGCAAAGACGCCATCTTTAAGTGTGCGGTCACTCCAGCCGATGCTAATGTGAAATGGTTCCACAACAACGCACCTGTGACTGTTGGATCAAAGTACAAGACTGAGCATGGAGGCACCAGCTTCTCTCTGACCATCCTGTCTGTCAGTCAGAAAGATGCAGGAGAGATCAGCATCGACGCAGAGGGAAAGACATGTGCAGCCACTCTACAAGTCCAACGTGAGGATGTTTATATACTTCTTCAAATATTTAAGACCTTTTTGATAATGAAAATGCTATGACAAAAATACTAGACCCATCACATAATTTAAATTAAATCTCACTTTTATTTAATTTTATGGAGCTGAAAAGGATGCACGTTGAAGGAGACTCCACCTGGTTGTTTCCATAGTAATGTTGTTCACTTGGCTGTGCTTTTCTACTGTCGGGGAAAAAACTGTATCTATTTCCAAGGAGAACATTCCAAAGTATTTATTTTTTCATGGAATCATGCATATGATGCGCCACTTCCAACTTTACTTTCTGCTTATAATTAATGGTAGGAAGTAAGTAGTTACTATCATTTATCTTATTTTAATATTTTAGGACATTTACAACATGACACTAAAGTTCTCAAAAAAAAAAAAATGAGCATGGTGGTGGATGCTGTTGTCAATGCAGGCCACCCTGCTTGAAGAATAGAAAGGGAAACACTGCGTTGCTTTATTCCAAATCGGAATAAATACATTTGATGCCATAATATGGAAAACATACAGCTAAAGGAACAACTTTTCAACGAAAACATACAGGAGGAGGCCGTCCTTCAGGCTAAATAACTGTCCGCCTAAAGTCAAGGCACCACTTAATATTTATTAGTCAGAAAAAAAAAAAAAAAAAAAAAGTTTATCTAAGTCTATTAGTCTTAATCAATCACAAACCTGAAATAAGAACAATATGATGACTAGTTTCCCTCTAAAAAAGTTATTCTAAGCTGTGCTTGATTCTGACAAAGTTGTGCAGCCAGTTTGAAGAAACCTAAATATACAACAAATGTCAAAAATGTACGATAAGCACGTCTTCACGCCTCTTTTTAAGTCAACATGTACGAAAAGTCAAACGTAAAATCACAACTTAGTCGAAGCCATTAGTGAATTTTTTTGGTTTAACATGTAAATCTTAACCTACCCTACTCAGTCTTAAACTTACCCAT
Source organism: Mugilogobius chulae (assembly GCA_038363315.1). Lineage (NCBI taxonomy): Eukaryota > Metazoa > Chordata > Actinopteri > Gobiiformes > Gobiidae > Mugilogobius > Mugilogobius chulae. The sequence continues at coordinate 36,614,883 of CM076395.1, read as the reverse complement.
TAACTTACCCATAACTCAAAAAATGTCGCACGTGCTTCAACCAAACTTGTTATTTTTTTGCTTTCGTACATATTGGCGTAAAAAGGCATAAAACATGTTTAGTGTACATTTTGACATTTCGTTGTAGATCTACACTTTCTTCTGAGACTGTGTTGGTTTGTGAGACCATGGAATTTACATGTTTATGATTAGAATTTGGATCTTGCTTTAAAGTAATACGGCATTATTTTTGTATTATCTTTTTCTTGCTTTTGCTTCTACTCTGATCACAAACTTTTCGTTAAAAAAAAAGTCTCACCTTGTCTAATTTGCATTTCAGATGAGCCAGTGACGTTTAAAAAGAAGCTGGAAAACTTGACGGTGGAGGAGCAGAGTGACGCCAAGATGGAGGTGGAGCTGAGCAAGGCCTCAGACGACGTGCGCTGGATGAAGAACAGCGTTGTGATTCAGCCGTCCGGAAACATTCAGATACAAGTGAATGGAGCCAAACAGACTCTTTTCATCAAGAGTGTTACAACTGCCGACCGAGGCCAGTACTCCTGCGAAACACTGGATGACAAGACGCAGGCTAAACTCAGCGTGGACAGTAAGATATCAACACAAACATATACATTAATGTTCGAAAATCACAAGCTGAAAAGATGAAGTATAGCAAAGTCCGGTAACACTTTATATTAACTACATGTTGATTAGCCTTAATACACTCTTAATAAAGCATGAATAATGGATTAATTCTTAATGAACAAACGAGAAGTTAATGAACAAAATAGGCTTTTAAGGCTTAGTAACGACTTAATTACTACAAGCTCTACCTCTCAACCCAAAATCCTAATCTTAGCTCCTTTATTGAGCACTTACTAAGCCTTAATAAACACTTCCATTCATTAATTGATGATTTGTCTATTAATTGTTAACTCTTTATTCATGCTTTAATAAGGCTTTAGTAAGGCTAAATAGGTGTAATTAATATAAAGCGATACCCAAAGTCCTAGTGTTGTTACAATGCTAATAATTAAAACTTGATTTTAATAATGATAATAAAGACTCCACAATGATAATAAAATGGTATAAAAGATTGTCAACAGTTTTAAGTCTGTACAATATGAGCAAAATTTGATATGTTTTGACTAAAACGAGATCAATACCAGATTTACTTAAAAAAATTCAAATTTCTGTCAGGCAAAGAATTGTTAAACTCTACTTAAAAAAAAATAATAATAATATTGATGTTTGCAATTGTCAATGGTGCATTATTTATATACTTTATTGAACAATAGGCTTTGTCACCATTCTTCTGATAAAACTCATTCATTCTCAACCTTTTCAGACAAGATCACATTTTGTGCTATTTACGTGATGTTGATGCATATTCAAATGATTATCAGTATTAATTAGAAAGTTTGAATACTTTTGACATTATTAAGTTCTTATTTACGTATGTTTGACACTGGATGCTTTTTACTATTTCTCCACTAAATTTATTATTACAATATTATTTGAAAGAACAGAAAAGGAAGAGGAAGTACATTGTATCGTTTTAGCAATTATAGTTTTAGTACATTCAGACTAAAATTGTGAAAATTGAACAAGCAAAATAATAAAAGCTAAAAGCACTGCAAAATCATCAGTCATAATAATTCTTTAACCAAGATTATTGCATTTAACCTTTATTTGCAAATAGAAAATCTGTGCAGTTTGATTCGTGCTGTTTGATTAGTAATATATTTTTTGATCGTACTTTAAATATATATATTTTTCATATGAGTACATTCTTTGCTTATGTATCTGTGCTTTTACTTTACAAAAATACATAGACAATGAATATATGTGTTTTATCTGTTTAGTGAAGAAAATCCAGTTGGTGAAGGGCTTAAAGGAGACTAAAGCTTGTGAGACTGAAACGGCAACTCTGGAGGTGGAGCTGAGCCAGGCCGATGTGGAAGGCTCTTGGACCAAAGATGGATCCAAACTCAGATCTGGGGCAAACTGCAGCATCACGGTTCTGGGAAAGAAACACGTGCTCACTTTGTCCAAACTGAGGAAGGAAGACGCCGGAATGATCGCATTCCAAGCAGAGGGCGTCCACACGTCTGCCAAGCTTATTGTCACAGGTAAGAAAGATCATTTTAGCTAGAAATGGGTGTTATAATTGGGTTAAATACAAGATTACAGATGTCTAACTAAGGTAATATATCTATTTTATTATGTTTTATTTTACTTAAAAAGCATGTATTGTGCAAAACAGACTTTTTTGAGTTTTTAATTCAAAAGCACAGCTGCAGTTTTGTTTGTGTGATACTATTTTTTTCCCTTTGAGCCTCAAAAAACACTCCTCTGAATTTCAATAATCTTTATTGGTAGTTCTTTGACATAGTCTGCACTGTTTTAAGTCCATTAATTATCCAAATTGAGCTTTTCTGCAAGGTTAGTATATCAGACAAGATTGATTTGATATTTGCTAATGCTATGAATCTTTGCAGCCTGTAGACAGAGCTCTGATGTAATTCCTAAAGTGGAAACAAAACACACACATACATATTTTTTTATTTATGCATTTTTTGTGTTTGTTAATTATGTTTTACACTGTTAATTTTGAAAGCTGAGGTTTTACTTAGATGTGATTTTTGAAAAGATGTCATTTTGTTCACAGTGCTAAAGCTAAATTCATGTTTCTTTCACAGAGCCACCAGTTATGATTTGCAAACCCATCGTGGACATTAGCACTGCGAAAAGGAGAAGGTTATCTTTGAATGTGAAGTGTCCAGAACAACTGCCGATATTAAGTGGCTGAAGGTAAGTGGCAAACGAAAATACAAACAAACAAGTGTGCTTATTTCAGGGATGAAAATTATAGCTTTGAGTAGCTGCAATTTATAAGAGGCTGCAGTTGAGTTTTGCTTATAACTGTGCCAAAATAAATAAATAAAAATACAATGCAAGAAGAGCAGCTCATCACGGTGGGATTCGGGAAATTGTACAGTAGTCATTGTGTCTTAATCACTCAATTATGCATAAGTCAATCTAAATAAAACTTTGAGCAGTTGAATGATATTAGGACTAAACAATCCTATACTATGCCATGCTATGCTATGCTTTGTTATGTTATAGAGGATTTTTTGTTTATCAACACAGGTGATGAGCATTGACACAAACAGTAGAAACAAGTCGTAAAGTAAACAAGAGTTTATCACTGTGCGAAAACAAAAGTTTCCCCAGCTAACCAAATGGAGAACGGCTCGTTCTGCATAACACATGCGCAGTAGGGCGGAAAATTTCTCTATACTATGCTAAAACAATCTATTTGCAAATAGGTTTCTTTCCAGTGTTTCTGCAATGTGTTACTGACCATAAATTAACTGGCTAATTCATTTCTCTGACTCTTCAGGATGACAAGGAGATCAAATCTGGAAAGGACATCTCCATCCATTCTCTGGGCAAAAAGCACTCTTTGGTCATAACAAATGCACTTTTGAACATGCTGGAACTTACATCATCTGCCGCACTCCTGATGACAACACTTCTGCCCAAGCTCCAAGTTACGGTAAAGATTTTGATCCAGTCTGATAATATCATTTATAATGTTGTAATTTTTTTTTTTTTTTTTTTTTTTTTTTTTTTTTTCATTTCTTTTTTTTACAGAAGTCTTGCTTTTTATTTTCGAGTTGTTTTAGATCAACTTTGTGTTTTACAATGAACAAAAGGCAAATTACTGATCTGCATATTTTATTTCTACTAAATATAAAAAAAACACAATAGGACCCTTTAATTTTGCTTTCTTTTCTGCAGCCAGAGAGATAAAGATAGTAAAGAGGCTTGAGGATGTAGAGGTGATGGAAAAAGAGAGCGCTACATTTGTCTGTGAAGTCTCCCATGATGAAGTGGACTGCCAGTGGTACAAGGGAAGCAACAAAATCAAAGCCAGTGATAACATCAAAATGAGACAAGAGGGTAAGACCGCACAACGCAGTTGATGGTCAGTCTGCTTTGATGGCTTACAAAGTGGTTCAAATATTTATCTTTTACACAGGCAGGACATATACACTGGTGTTCAAGTCTGTTTCTGTAGAAGATATGGGTGAGATCAAATTCACAGCAGATAAAGCCTCTTCTGCGGCAAAACTGAAAGTGAAAGGTAATGAGTGTGCTGTGGTCGTATGTGTCGGGCATGTTTCCTTTAGTTTACATATGACAGTTGTTAGATGTGGTTGCAAATGGATTGTATTTATCCCACACAAATCATTGTTGGGTGATTGTGACTTAGGGCTGATTTTATACTGTATTAATAGATTCAAAAAGTAAAAAAAAACAACTATTTTGACGAGCAAAAACAAGATCTCCCTGCAGCACCATTTTACACAAAATATTTTTAGTGTTCATAACTGAGCTAGAGACAGGCTATTTGATCTGGTTTGTTGGTTTAAGAAGAAAAAACTTGTTTTTTGTCAGCATAAATTAATATTTGTGAATTTGCAAATTTAGAATGTTAGACAAATCAGTCTGGCTTGAGACAAGTTAAAGAAGAAAAACAAGATTGTTGCCAGGATTTTATAGCCATACAATTAATATTCTAAATTTGTGGAGCCAAAACCCAAAGAAATAATTGTAAAGTTCAGCAATTGTGCAGTTTAGATTTTCTTTCTTTTTTTAGAGTCAGTTGATAATTATGAAAAAAATCCTGCAAACTCTTCTTACTAAATGACATCAAGCTGACACAGGTTGACTGTGGACTAAGGCTTTAGTCAATTAACTGGTCGATAGAGTCTTGGTAATCGACTAACATTCAAAGTTGGTTTTGTAAGGATTTAAGTTGAAAAGCAACAAAAAAGGGCCAAGTCTCATTGGTCTAATTTGTTTCTTTTTATTCTCTGTATGTAATATAGCTTTAGAAAGGAATACATTGCATTTTAGTTGTTTTGAGCACAGTTTGGGTTAGATAAATGTAAAAAAAAATAATAATAAAATAAAATTTAGCTTTGCTTGAACATTTATCAAGCCCCTTTTTAGTTAACTAATTGGTAGATGGAAATGTCATTAGTGTACCAAGAATTTCATTGATCGACTGCAGTCCTTCTGTGGACCTCTTGATTAAAACGCCACAAGCTGATCAATGACAACTGCATCAATTCAAATTCAATAAATTACTCAGCCTTATTACAACTACACCAGGAAAACTGCATGAATACACACTTTTCAATCACGAATGCAAACCAACCATCTGACAATGCTTTGGTTGATGATTTATACAATCCACACGAAGTTTGCATCTGCATTGTTGTGCCTCATTGAGCCCTGATGGCAAAACCAACACTCAACAACAAAACAAAACAGAGGAAAAGGGATGTACTGACGCACAGCAATTTTATATCAGTGGCTGTTGAGAACTTAACTTTTCTCCAAATTAAATGAGTAATTGTTTGATCAATTGTTATAGAACTGCCAGTCAAGTTTGTGAAGAAACTCAGAGATAAGATAGCCATTTATAAGCACCGTGGCCATCTCGAATGCCAAGTGTCACGTGCTAGCGCTAAAGTGAAGTGGTTCAAGAACAAGACGGAGCTCAAAGCCGGCAAGAAGTACGACATCAAAAGTGAGGATGTTTATCGCCAGCTCACCATCAACGACATAGATGATGGGGATGAAGATATTTACATTTGTGACGCCATCGACGACAAGACTTCATGCAAACTCCTGGTGGAAGGTAACAGGATAATGAGTGTAACACAGCATAGGATCCTAACTATGGGCGGTTAAAATGAAATGCAAAAATACAATTGCCATCAGACTGCAAATGCAATGAGGTATTAGGTGTTGTCTGTTATGTGGTGTCTTGATGTCTGAACATTTGTGTACGATTGGATAGATTTGTTAAAGACTCACAACAGCCAAAAAAGTACAAAGATAATTATAACTTATGCAAAACCAGGTCTTTGTATAGACAATTAGCAAACCAAAAAAGGTTAGATTTTTTTTCAAGTATCTAAATTTTCTTAAAAACAACAAAAATTAACAATTTATAAATGTGATTAATTTATTATTTTTCAGTGCCTATGCTAATGTAATTCTCCTGATCTTTGATTTACAAATCGAAACTGATGTAATTATTAGATATTTCGCTTAAATTGTGCAGCAGACATAAATTAGAATAATAAAGGAGACCTATTATGTAAAGTCTACTTTCTGGTTTTTAACCATGTAACAGCTTTGTTCTATCTCATTATGTTCTATCAAAGTTGTATTAGGATTGATTCATCAGGTTTGAGTAATCATATATTGTCCTGCAGTTGATGCTCAAGTGGTCAGAAAATTACTGTTTTCACCTACACTATCTCCTCCCACTTGTCTATATTAACTTGCGGTACTCAAAAAATAAGAAGTAAAACATGTAGGGTTCAAAATGATCATGTCGCCACTTTCCAACAAAAAAAAAATGTATTTAAATCTGTGGCTTACTAAACTTAACTTTTACAATAAAGAGGCGGGCTTAACAGTTCTGCCATTTTGAAAAGAAGTCAATACTGTATACCTGTTCTTTTTCTAAGCCGTTTTAGATCATTTTTGTGTTTTACAATGAACAAAATGTGAATTATTGATGTATTTTCATATTTTTTTTCCTAATATAGGGAAAAACACAATAAGTCTCCTTTAAACTGTCTTTGTTTTTATTTTTTATAATATTTACTTCCAAATTTGTTAGGATGGGGGTTAGGCTTAGGTTAAGTTAATTTGATTAAGTTTAGGGATTTGGCATAACTGCATTAGGGAAAGAAAAAAACACATATATAAGACACATATCAGAACTAGATTGTTTGCATTCTCCTTATACTGTACTTTTTAATTACTAATTTGGTCTCAAAATGAACAGTGAGACATTTTCTTAGTTTTACAGTCAACCACTAACCCTAACAATAAATAAACAGCACTTGGACATTTTTTTTCATAATAGCTGTCATACATTTGTGCAAAACACATCCTATTTCTTTTACATTGTACACTTTTTCTTACAGAGCAGTCCATCAGCATCGTGCGGAGCTTAGTTCTGTTGAAGTGACTGAGCCGTTTGCAGCTGTATTTGAGGTAGAGATCAGCATGGAGCTGGTGAAGCCTCCAGTTTGGACTCTGAGCGGAGCAGCGTGAAGGAGAGCGCTGACGTAGAAATGGAGAAAGAAGGCACTCTCCATCGGCTCACTTCAAAAAGACCAAAGCCAACATGACCGGACCTGTAGTGTTCACAGCGGGGAAAAGCAAGTCTCAAGCCCAACTCACAGTCAAAGGTATTAGCGATAGGTCAGATTCACGTGGCATTCTAACAATTCATTTTAACAATTCTTCATTATCCATTGAAGTGGCAGCTCTTTAAGGAAAGTAAACCAAGCGTGGTGATCATATGGTGCCGAAAAGTTCATGATCCAAAAATAGCCATAATTCGCCACAAAATCCAACTTTTCTGTAGGTACTTAAGCTGAACATGGGCAGTTTACTTTTGCAGTAGATTTCTGGCTGCCAAGGTTTTTTCGCAGCAGTACCTCTCGACCTCTCAGGGCTATTGAGGCCAGTTTTAGCAATATCCATCCGGATTTTATAATAAAGCAAATTGTTCTAGGAGCAGTGACAATTCTACAATTATGCCTGTTTTTCTATTATTAGTCCATATGAAACAAAATTGTTGGTTTTGTAAGTCTAACTAAGTCTAACTAATCTTTAATTTTAAGTATTTCTAAGTGTTGGAATTTACATAAGCCCATTCACTGTCCAATGGAAAGAAATTTAAACTTGACCAATTCCTGAAGAAAATTATAATAATAGTAGATATTATTGAGATTATTACTTTTCTGTCTAAGCACTAAAATTAAAGGTTTATATATAGCCTGTGTTCCTTTTGCCACAATTACTGGTACCTACAGTAACTATCTCATGTTGCTTTCCAGTCGCCCTCAACAAATTCACCCTGGAACAGCAATACTTAGAAACTTCAGCACTTTTAGTTTAGCTGAGTTACAGAATTAAACATTGCCACGTTTTGCTTTAATATAAAATTAAAATAAATACATTGATTTTAGTACATTTTTCTTGTAGTTACTTCCTGTTAGCTCTGATCAAGATAATAGAACCTAGCATAAATGGATAAAAGTTGCAAAGATGTTACATTACACTGAAACCCTTGTGTCATTTAGAGCGCCCTCTTGAGGTCTCAGAACCATGAAGAACGTGAAGGCAAAAGAAAAGAGCTCAGCCATCCTCAGCTGCAAGTTCTCCGCTCCTCCTAAAGACGTTCACTGGTTCAAAGGCGACACTCCTTTGGCCGCATCGGACAAGTACAACATAAAGCAGGACGCCACCAGGGCTCAGCTCACCATTCAGAAGCTCTCAGAGGAGGACACAGGAGAGTACCGCTGTCAGTCTGGACCTGCAGAGACCAAAGGCACCCTCACTGTTGAAAGTATGTTTATTGCATTTTAGATAGTCTCAAATACCATTTTTATCCAAGCTGTATGCTAACATAAATCAAAACTGTTGATTAAAATGTACTGTAATAGATGTGACTCCAGCTAGTGCAGCATTAGGTTGAAACTTTTAATGTTAATTATAATTAGCTACGGTAGTTGTAATTACTGACCTAATAATTGAAACCATTCAGCAAAATTATGTAAAGGTGATAATTAGGATTATAATAATTGTTTTAATTCAAAATGCAAGCATCCAACAACACATCTGAAATGTATGTAGTCTGATTCCTGCAGTATGTAAAAGTGTAGTTATATTGTAGCTGTTATCAGTAATACAGACTTTTTATGCTAATGCTAAAGTACCAGACATCGCTAAATACCCCACCTGCATGCGCTTGGACTTGACTTAGACTTGGATAGAGGTCTACAACCTGTGGCTCTAGAGGCACATGCGGCTGTTTTAAGACTGTAGTCTGGCTCGTTGGGCTCTCATTGACAAATAGGAAATACTTGTCTGCATACTTACTGATGACAGTCTCTGAAACTGCCGTCAGGTCTTACAAGCACTCTCATTGTGATATTTGTATGACAGTATACAACTTGTGTGACGTTACATATGAGCACTAAAGCACGGGCAGGAAACAAATACTCACAGTCTGGGGCCTCTACATTAATCAATACTTCAAGAAAAAAAAAATGTGATAAAAATTCCCATCTTGGCCAATCTCATCTCATCCTAAGCCTTTTAAGAATATACAGTTATTTTGGATGGTGTTGACTTTTCCCCCATCAGTATAGCATCTGAAATGCACCAGAATGCAGCTTTTCGACCACTGAAAAAAAAAAAAATAAATTATACAGTATTGTCACATAGAACACTTCATGCTGTCTTTCAGTGCGTGACATCCAGATCACCAAACACTTGACTGACACTGAGGTGGATGAAGACGGTGATGCCGTGTTCACATGTGAGATCAACTTTCCCGACGAGGAGGTGAAGTGGCTCCTCAACGACAAAGTGCTTTTCACAAACGAAGTCAACACCATCAGCCACGAGGGCAAAGTCCACAAGCTCACCCTGAAGAACCTCGCACCTCAAGATGGCGGCATTATCAGCGCTCAAGTACGCAAAGTCAAAGAATCGGTCCTCTGAAGGTGAAAGGTAAGGAAGACAAGGCGTGTGCTCGTTATATGAAAATATTAACATCAAACAACTGGTAATTCAATTTACAGCGCACTTGAATACTGTTTGTGTCTTTACAGCATTATTTTTTTGCTTCAAGTGTTTAGTTTAATCTTTTTTCAATCATTGTTTTTCCTAAGACTGTCTACTTCCAATACATGAATTGTGGTCATTTAACCACTCTAGACCACCTATGTCACTATTTCAAGATGCATTATAGAAAATTGAGTGTACTGGTTTTGACCTGACATTTGACACATAGAAATGCCTTGTATAGTGCCCTATATAGAATGTGTGACATTTGACACAGCCACATTGTTCAAATCTATGTAAAAGACTATAGTTTTTTGACACACATCTCCAAGATCATCAGTGCTGGTGTTTAAAACCATAAACTATCGCCATGCCCTTTGAAATGTAAACTGACATTCAGACTATTCTTTGTTTCAGAAAAGCTCGCCGTCTTCCTCAAGTCTCTGGATGACGTCGTCGGAGAGGAGAAAGGCATGATAACTTTAACGTGCGAAGCTTCCAAGCCCAGAGTCTCCCCCACATGGAGAAAGGATGGGAAGTCCTGAAGGCTGGTTCTAAGTATGAGCTTCTTCACACCGGCAAGTCTCTGGGGCTGATCATCAAAGACGCGACCAAGGACGACGCCGGAGAGTACATCTGCGACCTGGGGACAGAGGCCTCCAAAGCAATGGTTACTGTCAGAGGTGGGTAGTCAAATAACTCAGTAGGCTCATTGTCAGGAGTGAATTATGATGCATTTGTTCTCTATGTAAGGTGCTTCATTAAAAACTTTTGGGGTAAATTGACTTTCTGTGAAACTTCAGAACTAATAAACTTCGCCTTCTAATTGTTAAATTAAATTTTAGCAAGCAACATATTTTAAAGAGAAACTAAACTCAGAATCAACTTTTTCACTGTTAAACTGTGTATATGGGGTCAAAATTGAATTATCTACTGTTTCTGGGCCTTTTTGGACATTTTTATTTGCTCGTCCACGCTGGGCAAACGCTGTCAGTGCATTTTCACAGTGAGTTGACGCGGCAGACGAGCCGCCCAGATGGTTTATCCAAACTCCTCCCCCTGACACCTCCGCTGTGGAGAGTTGAAAAGCAATCACCCACTGCGTAATGACATCAGTCGTCATTTGGCTCAGCTAGTTTAGCGAATGGTGCAAGGTGCCACTCATTTTTAGAAAATACTCATATAATAGGCTCATGCGCTTATGTAGACTAAAGCAAAGCTTTCATACGTATGTTTTCCAAGTAAGTATAAAAAAAATTGACGTGCAAGTAAGCAAAGACTTGGTGCTGTTGCTGTACACCTTCCTAAGCTGCTAATCTCACGTCATCGCTCTGACACAAAACTCACATCATTCACCAAGCTCGCTGTCCATATTTGGTGCTGTCAGTCAATGTCTGTTTACACCCACTGGGCGTGTCTTAAAAGACCTCCAGGCATCTCCCACTTTTGCAAGCCTGTTTGGGGTGTAGTTGTGGGCGGAGAATGATAGTCTCTGAACGCGTGTTTAGTCTCACTTTAAGTTAGTATGTTTTTGTTGTTGGAAAGTGGCTATGAGTAATCTCCAATAAATACAGACAAGTGGGTGGGATAAGTGGTAGGTAGGGACAGGGATATTCTGAGCTCTCAAGCATCAGCTGCAGGAAAATGTTACGGTACTCAATCATTCAAGAAGCAATCCAGTTACAACTTTGAGTGAACTGATGAGGAGCGAACACTGTTAGGACATGGTTTTAAACTCAGAAAAGTAGATTTTACATAATAGGTCCCAATAAAAAAATCTGGGCAAGTGCTACAAAAAATAGCCATTTAGCTAGGTTTAATAACAGCAAGCAATTAAAACATGGCTAATATTTATTTTTATTGGTCCACAATCTGCCAAAACTTGCTTATGCCTTATGAAAATTGCTGAAAAGGCAAGCAATTCATGTAATATTTTTCGCAATACAATTCTGCCAAGACCAAAGCCTTGGCCTTAACTATTACTTTGTGTAAAAACAAAACATAATAATAATATTAAGTGATGCTTGTGTAGCAGAAGTGGGTTATAAGAAATAAGTAAGCCCTTACCCAAAATGCAATATTATGTTCTTGCAACTTATTGATATATTTTTTTTATTAAAAGTTTGACCTTGTTTTTCTCTGTCGTAGAAATTGGCATTGGCATCACGAAATGGCTGAAGCCTGCTGAGGCGAATGAAGGAGAGACATGCAGTTTTGAGTGCATTTTGTCCCGTGAAAGCTCAGACGAGTGCTCCTGGACACTGAACGGTAAAGCATCACAAATGGAGGCAGATATAAAATCAGCAGTAAAGGTCGCAAGTACATGTTGGTCATAAGTGACGTAACTCCTGCGGACGCTGGAGAGGTGGTGTTCAGTATCAAAGAAATCTGCTCCAAAGCTACATTAACAGTGGAAGGTATATGATAATGTTGATTAAATCTGTTTTATGTAGAAATTCAAAAATGCTAATTGTGATTTAATGTTTTAGGCAAAGCTTCATCTGTTTCAAAAGCACTGGAGAATGTGAGTGTCGTCCAAGGTGAGGATGCTGTCTTCATGTGTGTGGTAACAAAGTCCAACTCCACCGTCAAATGGGCTAAAGATGGAAGAGCGATCAAGAAGAGCCAGAAGTATGACATCAGTCAGGAGGACACATTCATGAAGCTGACTGTCCACAGTGTGTGTGCACAAGACTCTGGGGAGTACAGCTGTGAAGTGGTCGGAGGAGCCACCACCAGGGCCACGCTGGAGATCAAGGGTACTTCTACAACTGTCACTATCTTTAGACAACACTTTATTGGGCCAACAAGCTGAAGTAAGGCAGCCCAGTGTTTAAGAGTAGAACTGCAACAGTTTCTCATGAAGCACAGCACACTCGTATTTTGGTGTAGAACAGCGCGAAAAGCCTTGCAAAGGCAGGCACCAGGCTCACGTAACTGGCGTGCCTACTTCAGCGGGTCACATCTTTCATTAAACATGCCAAAGTGCTGCAACCGCCTCATGCCTCGAGGCGTAGCCAAAGCTTCTCGTCAACCCAAAATATGCTCCAGTTTTTTCACGCGCCTGACCTAACCAGCCCATAGAGAGGGCAAAAGCAAACATACAGTATAAAGCCAACTTTCTTTCCTCTTCTGTTCATCTGTTCTATGAGCTGTGCTCTGCTGTTGACTTTCTCATAGGAAGACACAGAGGCAGCAGCTGAGTCAGCTCGCTCTGTGTGTATGTTATCAGTTATCACTACGCCTTCCGCCAAGTAACTCAGGCGCAGAGGACGCTCTTCTTGCTCAGACTTGTGGTCTTATTGTGAGTAGTCACGTTTGGATTTAGTTGTCGTTAGGTGTACTAGGCAGTTTGTAAAACACACAAAAACACATTTTATAGCTGAAACAATGCACAAAAAATGTCAAAATAAGAAAAACAATATTTTTTTCCATTACACGTTTTTGCATCTTCTCAAATCTCAACCTGTATGTAATTGTTTAGTAATGCACATGCCAATACACAAAATTGTTGCCTCTTTGTTTAGAGCCAATCCACAGGTTCACTCGAGCTCTGCAGGATAGCCAGGCTGAGGAGAAAGGCTCGGTGAGTTTGCAGTGTGAAACAGCTCAGAGCCGTCCACTGTGGTGTGGCTGAAGGGCCACACGGAGCTGAGAGCTGGAGGTCGATACCAAATGACACAGAAAGAGGGTCTCCTGACTTTGACCATCACAGACCTGGAGGAGAAGGACACTGACATCTACACCTGTGACGTGGGCACAGCCAAGAGCATGGCTAAGGTCACTGTCAAAGGTAAAAACTTCTGGATATTACATATACATTTTGTAAAAGCAAAATGTATTTCATAACACCACTAAAGATTTTTGGTGATTTATTAACAACTTGATCACATGTTGCGACCATGCCTCCTCAGTTAGAATAAAGCCATATAACGTACATAAAGATAGTGACACTCCATCTACAGGCTACCAAGCTTTAAAGTCACATTTACATCTCATGTTAAGTCAAGCATCTGTTCACCCTCTTAAGCACATTGCTTTTATGTTCCACCTAAATGATTATGAATAATTCATGTATCATATACTCACCATCTGTGTTGCAATAATAATACTGTATCTACAATGGCTTGTTATACTATGGCTAAACTGAAAAGCTTGGATTGTCCAGTGCTACCTGCCACCTTTACAAAGAAGCTACAAAAGCTGGAGGCTGAGGAGGGGGCCAGTGTGACCCTGCGCTGTGAGCTCTCTAAACCTGGAGCCTCAGTGCAGTGGAAGAAGGGCTCACAGAGCCTGAAGTCTGGAGACAGACTCCAGCTGAAGCATAAAGAGTGTGTGAACGAGCTGTTCATCACCAAAGTGGAGCCAGAAGACTGTGGAGACTACAGCTGTGTGTGTGGAGAGCAGCAGACCACCTCCAAACTCACTGTCAAGGGTAGGAAGAGGATTATTAATTGCATATTTTAATTTAGATTTTTTGTTTCAATACAGAAATGTTTGTCTTGAATAGAGTCACGGTAGTTAAGCGGGACTGTTTATATATCTGTACCAACCTGCCATGTCATATTGGACTGGTGATGTGTTGTAACAATTGCATCGTTTTGGTTTGGCTGTTAAGTATTTGTCTTTCTTGTCCATTAAAACTAACTTACTAATACTCACTCAGCCCTACCAGCGACTTTCACTCAGAAGCTGCAGAGCCTGGAGGCTGAGGAGGGGGCCAGTGTGACCCTGCGCTGTGAACTCTCTAAGCCTGGAGTGTCAGTGCAGTGGAAGAAGGGCTCACAGAGCCTGAAGTCTGGAGACAGACTCCAGCTGAAGCAGAGAGAGTGTGTGAACGAGTTGTTCATCTCCAAAGTGGAGCCAGAAGACTGTGGAGACTACAGCTGTGTGTGTGGAGAGCAGCAGACCACCTCCAAACTCACTGTCAAGGGTAGGAAGAGGATCATTCTACAATATGAATAGATATTTGTGGTGTTTTGTCATGTCTCAGTCGTGTACTATGTAAGCATAAGGATGTAAGGATGATTCCTGATTGCAAACTATGTAACTAATTTGCATTAGCAAAAATAATAATAGTACACTGGATTTTAATCCACCTTTCATGACACCCAAAGAACTATACAGCATTTTTCTCACTTCATACTTGGTGGCATGAGTTACCACTGTTGCCCTGCAGCAAACTGACGGAAGCAAGGTTGCCAAACTGTGCCTACAGCATTTCTCTCACTTGCATATGCATTAATACTAAGTTATGGGAGGGTGTGTCTTGCTTAAGGACACAACAATTTGTTACAATGCTGTTTCTTAGGGTTGTCCATCATAAGTAAGGCCAGTTGCAGAGGTTATGTGCTCTCGTCATTTTATTTCACTGAGATTACTATGTTGTTTTGAATACATGTACATACACTACAATTCCTGAAAAAAAAAAGATCAGATCAATAATTTAAACTGTGCTTTCAGCTGAAGTACAATATGAGCTTTACAAAAGCTGGTAGAGACTGCTCTGACTTCTTGCACCATAACTTTCATGTATATGTACACACTTGTAATCACGTTGTGTTTCTGTCTTTTGTTTCTGTCTATGGGCCCAGAGCTGTTGTATGTCTGTATGTCTTGAACTTGTTTGCCTAGTCATTACTTACTAATCTGCTAATACTCACTCAGCCCTACCAGCGACCTTCACTCAGAAGCTGCAGAGCCTGGAGGTTGAGGAAGGGGCCAGTGTGACCCTACGCTGTGAACTCTCTAAGCCTGGAGTGTCAGTGCAGTGGAAGAAGGGCTCACAGAGCCTGAAGTCTGGAGACAGATTCCAGCTGAAGCAGAAAGAGTGTGTGAACGAGCTGCTCATCACCAAAGTGGAGCCAGAAGACTGTGGAGAATACAGCTGTGTGTGTGGAGAGCAGCAGACCACCTCCAAACTCACTGTCAAGGGTAGGAAGAGATTTTTAAACATCACTGTATGTGTTAGTCTGCAAGCTTGTCTTTCGTGTTAACGCCACAATTGTACAGCTTTTGTCTGCTCAGATTTCCACCCAGACCATTAATGACCAAATGTTTTACAAAAGTGCTTTGTGTGTTTTGTAAATGTCAATGACATGTTTTGGACTACTTGCTTCAAATGCAAAATGCTCCTTTGTTGGATTTGTTTGAATATTTCAAAAGACCACTGGGTGTACATTGAATACATATGTCACACCAGTTTTTGTGGTATGTTTTTTTTTTGGATGGCAGGAAATTAAGCTTTATGCATGCCTAATCTTGGGAAATATAGATAGGAAATAACTATGCAGTTTAAAGCAAGCCCATTTTTGTCCTTAGGTTGACAGCTCTTGATGTCTTGTTTTTATACTAACTCAATAATTCTCACTCAGTCCTACCAGCGACATTCACTCAGAAGCTACAGAAGCTGGAGGCTGAGGAGGGGGCCAGTGTGACCCTGCGATGTGAGCTCTCTAAGCCTGGAGTGTCAGTGCAGTGGAAGAAGGGCTCACAGAGCCTGAAGTCTGGAGACAGACTCCAGCTGAAGCAGAAAGAGTGTGTGAACGAGCTGTTCATCACCAAAGTGGAGCCAGAAGACTTTGGAGACTACAGCTGTGTGTGTGGAGAGCAGCAGACCACCGCCAAACTCACTGTCAAGGGTAGGAAGAGGATCATTCTACAAAATGAATAGATGTTTCTGGTGTTTTGTCATGTCTCAGTAGTGTACTATGTAAGCATAAGGATGATTCCTGATTGGCTACAGTGTAACTAAATTGTATTAGCAGCAATAATAATAATAATAATAATAATAATAATAATAATAATAATAATAATAATAATAATAATAATAATAATAATAATAATAATAATAATAATAATAATAATAATAATAATAATAATAATAATAATAATAATAATACTACTACTACTACTACTACTACACTGGATTTTAAACCACCTTTAATGACACCCAAAGCACTACACAGCATTTTTTCTCACTTCATACTCGATGGCATGAGCTACTGCTGTTGCCCTGCAGCAAACTGACGGAAGCAAGGTTGCCAAACTGTGCCATCAGCATTTCCGACCAGCACTATTCCTTCACTTGCAAATGCATTAATACTAAGCAATGGGAGGGAGTGTCTTGCTTAAGGACACAAAAATTTGTTACAATGCTATTTGCAGGGTTGTCCATCATAAGTAAGGCCAGTTGCAGAGGTTATGTGCTCTTGTCACTTTATTTCACTGACATGACTATATTGTTTTGAATACATGTGCATACACTACAATTCCAGGAAAAAAATATCAGATCATTAAATTAAACTGGGTGTTTTAACTGAAGTACAATATGAGCTTTACAAAAGCTGACTTGCACCCTAACTAACTAAATCATATGGCCCAAAAGATGAAATAATTGTCCAGCTTTCATGTATATGTACACTCTTGTAACGCGTTGTGTTTCTGTCTTTTGTTTCTGTCTATGGGCCCAGAGCTGTTGTATGTCTGTATGTCTTGAACTTGTTTGCCTGGCCATTATTTACTAATCTGCTAATACTCACTCAGTCCTACCAGCGACCTTCACTCAGAAGCTGCAGAGCCTGGAGGCTGAGGAAGGGGCCAGTGTGACCCTGCGATGTGAGCTCTCTAAACCTGGAGCCTCAGTGCAGTGGAAGAAGGGCTCACAGAGCCTGAAGTCTGGAGACAGACTCCAGCTGAAGCAGAGAGAGTGTGTGAACGAGCTGTTCATCACCAAAGTGGAGCCAGAAGACTGTGGAGACTACAGCTGTGTGTGTGGAGAGCAGCAGACCACCTCCAAACTCACTGTCAAGGGTAGGAAGAGGATCATTAATTGCATATTTTAATTTAGATATTTTGTTTTAGTACAGAAAGATTTGTCTTGAATGGAGTCACGGTAGTTAAGCGGGACTTGTCCACATGTTTGTATATCTGTACCAACCTGCCATGTCATATTGGACTGGTGATGTGTTGTAACAATTGCATCGTTTTGGTTTGGCTGTTAAGTATTTGTCTTTCTTGTCCATTAAAACTAACTTACTAATACTCACTCAGCCCTACCAGCGACTTTCACTCAGAAGCTGCAGAGCCTGGAGGCTGAGGAGGGGGCCAGTGTGACCCTGCGCTGTGAACTCTCTAAGCCTGGAGTGTCAGTGCAGTGGAAGAAGGGCTCACAGAGCCTGAAGTCTGGAGACAGACTCCAGCTGAAGCAGAAAGAGTGTGTGAACGAGCTGTTCATCACCAAAGTGGAGCCAGAAGACTGTGGAGACTACAGTTGTGTGTGTGGAGAGCAGCAGACCACCTCCAAACTCACTGTCAAGGGTAGGAGACACTGTTGTGTTAATTACGTTGTTTGTCCTATTTTTTATATATTTATATCTTTATCAGACTTTTTGTGAATTGTGCAATTTGTTTAAATGTATTTAATTTTTTTCACAGTTTGTTATGTTTTATTGAGCATAAAACAAACCCAGTTATATTAGGTACTGAAAATACATGTCTTACCACATAATTGATTGTAGTGTAAATGTAAATCTGATTTACTGCTCACAATTCTACAAAACTGAAAGCAATTTGCCTTGTAAAGACCTATGCATTCTTTAGCTTCAAAACTGTCTGTTTCCAAATCAATTTCCTGTAAACCTCAGAGGCAGGAGACTACAGAAACTGCAGGAGGTATTACATAGTGGAGGAGAGTGATGTGCCGCATCATGTGTGTACTTGTGCAGTTAACAACATGGCTTCTGTGTCATTTCTGTTTTTAAAACATGCATGTGTAGTACTAGTACAGCTCAGTTGTAATGTATTACTGGATTTTCTCCTCAAGTGGTTTATGGTTCTCAGAGTATCTTCATGTTTCTCATATAACATGTATATTTCAGCATTTAAGCCTGCGGCACCTTCCATAATCTCCAAAGACAAGCAAAAGAAGGCAGTGAATGAAACAGAGGGAGGTAATTGACTGGGACATTTAATGTTTTGCCTTTGGCATTTTTTTGTTCTGCTTAAGTTGTTTGTGCAAGCTGGCTTTGGCTCTGAGTTTTTTGTATTTTTAAAGGACTTAGCTTTTGCTCGCAGTACATGACTTGTTCCTCTACGTTGGTTGTACTTGCCGTAGTTAATAGTTTTGGAAATTGATATTTGTTGCAGTTTATGTTGGTTATGGTTCTAGTTGCTAATAATGAGCAATTCCTCTATTTCAGAGAGAAAACATGATGCAGAATCTAAGCTATTAAAACAGGAAGTTAAAGAGACAGTTGAAGGTAATATACATCTTCTTCTGCTGCTTCAATGTACAGTTTGAAACTAAATTGACATATTTTAGCGTAAATACCAAACAAAATAGATGACCTGGCCATTAGAAAGATGCATAGACAGACACAAAAGCACAAAAACAGGAACAGAATAGAAATCATTTTTTTTTATCAAACAAACAAAAACTTTGGTTTGCACATCAAAGAAGGTTTTTAATTTGACATGCATGTTGTCCGGACCTCTGGTCCATTTAAAAGTGAATGAAGACAAAGATCTCTGAACCTATGACCCTGAGATATCCCCATATTATTCTGCACCTCAAATCATTTTTTAACTTCGATTTATCTCTTCATGTATTGCATAGATTGGTAGCTCCTGGCATACAGATATTGTACCTTTTATTCAGTGCTAAATCAAATGCAATGTTAACCTTATATTTCTCATTATATTAGCCGTTATGCTGGCACCCACTGGACAGGTTCCTAAAGCTCATCAGATTTCTAAACAGGAAACAACAACAATAACACAAGGTAATTTTACTGGCTTTTTTCTCTGCCCGATGAGTTGCTTTGGGACGTCTGTAGATGGTGAAACCATCTTATGCTTTTTGTGTGGGCTGGCTTCAGACAGTCAACTGATATTCAACTTTTCTGATCATTTTAAATGACCTAAAGGCCCTACTGTATATTCTAGCACACACTTGTTCCACAATTTAGCTTTATGCAGCTCATGCATTTGTTTCACGCTTCTCTATATGGCTTTTCTTGGTACATTTTTGTGTTAGTGCTGGCTACGTATAGTTATTGATTGTCTGACTATAATGTTTATTTCATGTTTATCTTGTTCACTTATCTTGCGCCGTCTTAAATGGTGTGAGTACCGAAGCTTCTTTAGATTTTGCTTTGCTTGAAATCAGTCTTTGTGTCAAAGTTTGTTTGATTTTGATTTCTCAACCGTGTCATCAGGAAAAACAGCTTGATATTTGTATGTGCCTATCCTAGTTGCTGAAAAACAAGCAGAACAGACGCACAGGACCAAAAATGCTACTGAAGGTATGAGGAAATGGTGACGTTAAACACTACTAGATTTTTAAGCTTCATTCTAAGTAGGACATTATTTTTTACTTCACTGTTGGCAAGAAATGCTTAAATACTACAAAGTATTAAATATACAATTAAGGATTGTAGTACTTTCTGCATAATTTCTATGAACAGTGTGTTTACTATATAAATGCATAAGAAAATCTGTCGTAACAGAACTGACGTCAGGGACACTCTCTGCTGAGACCACCAAAGCAATAGAAGGTATGTTTTACTTGGCGTTTGTCTTCTCCGATTGTATGTTGCTTTGAGGCAGGCTTTTGGGTGTGCCTTTGTCTATCGTTACATGCTTTTATTGTAGTGACTAGTTTACTCCCTGTTGGTAGATTTTGCCAGTCTTTGTTGCAGCCTTGTCTTATTAAGTGTTTAGTCTGTCATATACAATAGTGAAGTAAAATTGTGCTAAAATGAATTGCAGCAGAGAAGGTGACTGCTCGAAATGGAGGCTTCGGGGTTGAATCTAAGAAAGAGACGGAGAAGTTGAAGGCTGAAGGTAGAGTATGTCTTCTGCAGTGAATGTTGCTGTTTCTTGCTTCATCGTTGCTAATCATTTTGTCTAGTAATGTGTATCAGAAAGGTTTTATAATGTGAGGCATGATGTAATAAGGATTGTCTGTGCTTTATACAGTAAGTCACATACATTCATTCACAGGCTTAATTGTTTGTTTATTTGTGGTGATTTCATTGCAGAATTTTCATCTCCACTCTTTGTCTGCGCGTTCATTGTCACTGCTTGCAGGATGTATAGTATTGTATGTTGTTTTGTGGGGTTTACTGAATGTTGTGCTTACATGTCGGTCGGTTTATTGAAATGAAGATATTTAATACTGAAATTAAAGTAGAAAAGTCAATGTTCCAACTTGTTTATTTTTTTTACTAATGTGTCTATAGTAATAGAAAATAAACTAAACCACAACTTTGTCATAGCAGAACTGAAGTTGGGGATCTCTTCTGTTGAGGCCACCAAGGCACTGGAAGGTATGTTTTCTACCATCAGTTTTTGGGCGTCAGCGGGTCTATGGTTATCTGTACTTCCCAGTTGTTGGATCTCAAACAATGGTAATGTTATTGGATTGGAAATAGCAAAGTAACTGGGGTGGACGATTTCCATATTAGTACAAATAAAAACCTAAATATTGGTTAAGAATCTTTTTCTTCCTATCATGCTGTAAATTAAAGTTCTGTTGTGTCTTTCAGTATCATCTTATTGCGTTTGTGTCAATATTCCCAGTAAAATTGTGTTAAATGATTGCAGCAGAGAAGGCGACTGCTCTAAAAGGAAGTTCCGGTGTTGAACCTAAGAAAGAGATGGAGAAGTTGAAGGCTGAAGGTACAGTAAGTCTTCTGCAGTCAGTGTTGTTGTTACTGTTGCTGTTTCTTGCTTCTTCATTGCTTATCATTTTGTCTTGTATTGTGTCTCTGAAACATAAGGCTTTTACTCACTGTGCTTTATAGCCACTTGCATTCATTCGCAGGTTTAGTTGTCGCTTCTCAGTGCTGTACACAGTTGCGGTGTGTCTGACTGCAGTTTTTTGACTCTTTGTCTGACGTTCATTGTTGCTGCTTGTAGGATGTATACTTGACTTGTGTAAGCTGTTCTGAGGCTTGCTGGATGTTGTGCTTACATGTGGGTTTGTTTATTGAAATGGAAAGATATTTAAGTGTGAGCTCAAAGTCTGATAGTCGATGTTCCAGGTAGGATATACCGATATATCAGCCGGACAATATTTCATGGACAATGTTTAGATTTTTTTAAATGTAGATATCCGATCAACACTCACAGTGATCAGCTGAGTCTGAAATGGTTTGGAGAGAAACGAAGACTTCTTTTATGTCTCTTCATTCCTAAGTCTGCAGTTTTGATTTTGTTATTAACACGTCTTTAAATTTTAGTCTTGTTTTATGACTTTGGCTACAGCACAAGCTTTAATAAGTGCTTGTTTGTTTGTCAATATGAACAATATGAATGTTTTTCATCATGCTATGAAATGATTGTTTCTTGGGTCATAATACAATCAAGCATCATTAGTAGTGAATAATAGTTTAGATTGAAAGTTTTTTTGGTGATACTATCTCATCACAACTATGTTTTAAAACAAAAATAAGACAATTGACCTCAGAAATCGGCCTTGAAAATCGGCCATTGATATCGGCATCAGCTAAATTTTGAAATATCGGCATCGCCTTAGGAAAAACTCTCTAGTCTCTAGGCATTATTATACTGCTCTTATTCATAGCATCCAGGCAGAATAGATATTCTCCATTAAAAAGATCTGATCTGATTGGTAGCAATATTGTGTCATTAATGTGTCATTATTGTGTAAATATGAATCACTGCACTAAATACATAAATCAAACCACAACTTTGTCATAGCAGAGCTGAAGTTGGGGATCTCTTCTGTTGAGGCCACCATGGCACTGGAAGGTATGTTTTCAGTCCTTGTGCTTTGTTTATTTTGAAAGTCAAGCTTTTGGACGTCAGCGTGTCTTTGGTTATCTGTGCTTTACCTGTGTCAGTTGCTGACGTATGAAACATGTACTTCCTTGTTGTTGAATTTCAACCACAGCATAGTAATGGTTAATGGATTGGAATAAGTAAGATAATAGATGGACGATTTCTATATTGTTACAAATAAAACATTTAAATATGGGATAACAATTAATCAAGTAGTAGATCATAAATCCTGTTATCATGTTGTAAGGTAAAGTGCTGCTGCGTGTTGTAGTATCATGTATTGTGTTTAGTGCCAATATTGTGAGTAAAACTGTGGTAAACTTAATTGCAGCCGAGAAGTCTCTTACTCTGAAAGGTGCTTCTGATGTTGAAATCAAGAAGAAGGAGGCAGAAAAGTTAAGTTTGCCGGTATGTCTTGTGTGTAAAATGATGGTGGTCTCGCTGTTTTTCAAAACCTCGACTGTCATTATAGCATCTGCTGAGGTAACTGTGAGAGAGGGCGAAGGCATGCAGCGGACCACGGAGACTGCACAAGGTAGGGAAAGCTCTGGGCTGCATGTCTTCAGTGGCAGACATAATGTTTTCTGTGCTATTCGTACGTTTTGTAGTCTGTTGTGCGTTATGATTTAATGCATTTTTCTATCCACGTTTGTGATTCCATAAATAAATTGGAAAAGGGCTTTGCTTACTTTTGTGAATGTTTTTGTGACAGTGTCATGTTCGTCTTTTTTGTGCAAGTAATTGTCAAGTATTGTGGATCATCACTCTTTGTCTCTGAGCTTCCATTGTTTCTGCTTACAAGATGTAATTAGAAATCGAGGTTTGACGCAGTTTGTTTGGTGGTTATGTTGCTTGTTTCTGTTGCTACTGTCCAAAAGTGCAAAAATAGTCTTAGAAATTAACTTCAATTACAATTACAGCAGAGAAGTCCATTTCCCCAAGTGGAGCCTCTGTTACATCTAAGAAGGATGAGGCAAGAAAAGTGACATTTGAAGGTATGTTTAGCTAGTTTAATATGCCAAATTGTAATGCTTTCTGGTTTAAAAGTGCTTGCATTTTTGGTGATACGATAAACTTCCTGCTGGTTTTTGATTATTTTAAGCCATAGCTGCTGTCGGTTCTCTCTAAAGCCATCTCATCAGATACAAACCATCACAGTTAGATATGCTGTGTGTGAATAGAAGTGGCTTGCACTTTGTTGAGTGAGTGCTGTCTTTTGCATTTGCATTTGAGAGTTTTGGCTCTGTGTCAGTGGATTTTTTAATTTGTAGTAGTGAAGCCTGTGAAGCTTACTTTGTTCATTTGTTTTAGACATGCAAAGCCATTGTTGTCTATCAGCTTGTTCAGCGGTCTGATGTTTGATTTGGTGTGTCAAGTGTCATGGCTCTTTTATTATATTTTTGCATATTGTTGCATATCTGGTCTTTACAGAAACCACGTGTTGTTTTTAATGAGATGATTAAACAACCTTAGATCCCCTTACATACTTTTTGTTCAAATCGGGATTTCCCATTTCTCTATTTAATTCATCTGTTTGTTAAAATACAGACAATTAACCTACTTCTCATAGCCTCGAAGTTGCCAAGTTTGTTTCTTTATAACAACTGTGGGCGTTCGTTTTTAATAGTCTCATGAATTTTGAAGGTCATGTGTTGAGATGCAGAAGGGTTCAAGTCAAGTTCCAGGTAAATTTTAGCAATTTTTTTAGGTTTGGTTTACAAAAATATATCTATTTATGTACGACTTTTAGCATATTTTCAAAAGCTGCTAACAGTGTTAGAAATGCCAAAATTGTAGTCATCACACAATGTTCTAATTAATTGATTATTTGAAGCACATTCATGGACTGAGTTTTCTTGTCTAATAATTTTTTTCAAAGGCTTGGTCGCGTTTTTTTTTTTTTTTTTTGTTTTTTCTGAAAATCTGGCAAAACTGGCCAGTCCTTGTTCTGCTCTGAATGAGTGATAGCCAGATTAAACCAATCACAGTCAAGTAGGAACTTTTAGAAAAGCGGATGATTGTATTTAGCTCAAAGGCAAAAGACAACAGTCTACAAGAATTGTGATCAAATTGAAATCGTGATCTGTCTCCAGGAAAATCAAGACATTTTTTTGCCATATCGCCCAGCCCCTACCTTGAATGTACAATGCACCAGACACATACTGTACTTGTTTTTAATCTACAGTTGTTCCAGTGACAGTTATTGAGGGCCTGCAGAACCTGGAGGCTGAAGAGGGAGGCAGTGTCACTTTTGTTTGTAAACTCTCCAAACCTGGGCTGCCTGTGGAATGGAGGAGAGGGAGCCAAGTTCTTTGTTTTGGAGAAAAGTACGAGAAAAATCAAACTGGATGCGATTATGAGCTACACATATTTGATTTGAAACCTGGAGACACAGGCAGCTATTCATGTAACTGTGAGAACGCCACCAGCTCTGCCTCTTTGATTGTAAATGGTAGGATTTGCACCACTACATTTGTGTTTGTGTCAGTGATTATAGAACTTTTTAACATGTATTTTCTTTTATTTAATAGCATTACCAGTCACTTTTACAAAAGAGCTTGAAAGCCAGTCAGCTAATGAGGGAGACAGTGTAACTTTACTGTGTGAGCTGTCGAAATCTGGGCTTTCTTTGGAGTGGAGAAAAGGAGAGCTGGGCCTTTGTCCTTGTGCCAAATATGACATTAGACAAATGGGACCGCTGGCGACTTTAGTCATCCACGAAGTAGACCTAGAGGATGCTGGCTTGTACACCTGTGACACTGGGGACACACAAAGCACTGCACAGCTCATGGTTAAGGGTAGGCTCACTGTCTGTTTGTGTCAATGTAGATATATCTGTCATATTTATAGTGGTTTTAAAAGTTGATTGTATATGTCATGGTTTAGTTAATGTTGTGAAATTACTTTATCATGGACAAAAAAGTGTTTTGGTCATTCTTCATCCACAATGAACACCATTCACCATGCATTCACAATACTGCGAAGTGAAAAGTTGGTGTCTGGATTTTCACAGTTGTTAACAGTAGTTTTTTAATGTCCAATTCCCTTCAGCCCAGCCAGTTCTTTTCAAGACCAAACTGAAGAACCTTAACAGTGAGGCTGGTGAGACAGTCTTTTTCCGTTGTGAAATCACAAAACCAGGAGCTCCAGTCACATGGTGGTGTGGGGACAAGATGCTTGAATCCAGCAGCAAGTATCATCTGAAACAGGAGGGAACAGTAGTGCAGCTTATCATCTATAAAGTGAAAAAAGCTGATTCAGGACAGTACTCATGTGACACAGGCAGCCAAAGACATCCGCTGTCCTCTCAGTGAAGGGTAGGATTTTACATTTGTTGTATTTTTAATCTTTTCTATTTCACATGTGACCCTCTTTTGACAAAACAACATTTAAGCATGACATCAAAGTTTGTTTTCGGTCTCCTTATTCACAGATTTTTCCACTTTTTGAATTACTACTACTTTGCTTGCTGCCCTCATCATAAAACATGTTCTCAGTAACAAATAACAAACTTTGAAATCAGTAATTTGAGTATGTAGCATGCACTTTGATCTGGATTTTCCTTCTTTCCTTTTTGCCTTTCACTTTTCGAAAACCTTCACTCTTTTTTTGCTTGTACACTGAAGTTCTTTCTTACGCAACTTTCACCATCCATTCCTTTCTTCCCTGTCATCCTTGAATAAATCTTTGAATATTGATACATTTCCCAAACAGAGGCCGACGTTACCATCCTGAAGTTCTTGGATAGCTGTGTGGTGCACGAAGGAGAAGATGTCCGCTTTGAGTGTGTGCTTTCCCACGAAGACGCCACTGAGGCCCAGTGGAAGCTCCAGGACGTCCCTCTGCAGAACAATCAGATGAACGTGATTGAGACTCAGGGTCGAGTGCATAGCCTCACGTTAAGAGGGGTAACTAAAGCAGACTCGGGCACAGTTATTTTTACTGTGGGCAACAACACGTCCACTGCCTCGCTCACTGTCAGAGGTAAGACCAGACTGGAGCTCCTAAACCAGACTATGAGCTTTAACACTTCTATCACAATTATATTTTGATCAGTTCATGCATGTTTGAAAAATCTCCTATTGTCTTACATTTGAGTCCTGTGTGTGTGCTCTGAAGGTCCTGCACTTAATTGAAGAAATAAAATAATACATGTTGGTTCCAAAAATGTCAGTTTTCAGGCACAAAAAACATGTTTCTTAATCAATCAATCAATCAATCATCTATCTATCATTTTTTTCAGGCTATCTGATACATACACAGACAGAAAATCACAGTAGACATAATCACATAGAGCATTATGAGGAATTGGAACATTTCCAAGATACTTTTCAGTCAGACAGTAATACTCATGCAGATACACAACAACTGTGGTTGTTCTTAACAGTGAACTCAGGCAGGCTCTATATATTGAACATAAAGAAACAGATATATTGTCTGCTGTAACCATCGTAACCAAGGTCTCGGTCTTCACTATAATTCCATGAGTTTCAGCAGTGCATATTATGCAGTGGGCAAGCCACCTACATTAAAATGCAAATACATTCACTGTCTTCAATGTACAAACAAACTATGAACACAATATTACTAATAAAAAACTGATAACACTGATAATTGTGCCACATTAAGGCCATGCCACCAGCGTTTGTCCAGCTCTTGTTTTGGGCAAGAAAGTTTCCTGTATACACCAAATGTCTGTGTCCTCAAATGAGCAACATAAAGTTTGTCCCACTCTGCCTGAATGCAAGTTATTTTTTACCGACAGGCTTAAGAGCAATAGGCACCAGTCTAACGCTGGTTACAGCACGGCCTACAGCCTTTGCTTCCAAACATTGGACTTTTCTATCAGTAGCTCTTGGCTTGCGTACTTCTTAATACCTGTGGACATAGATCCACTCTGGTCGTGCATTATATACTGTAGTTTACCTACTTCATTGCACTCTGCCAGCATGTCAAGCGAACCAAATCTGTTTTTACGGATAAGAGCTTGGCTATTAATCATTGAGAACTTCTGTATTGCATAACTGTTTCAGAATAAAATAGCTGCATAGGAAATAATTACTGACAATGTGTCAGTAAAAATATTAGTTTGAACATATTTAATTCATATGTAGAACACAGATTGACACGACTTACTATGTGCTACCTTTAACTTAAATAAAATATAAAAACAATTTGTTCAAATGAATTTCATGTTTTGTTTAATCTTTTTTTTTACTACTGTTACAAAACATACATTGCAATTACCGCACTATATGTATTTTTCAGTTCAATTCACCTGAAAGTTTTCTTGAACAGGATTAGTCTTGTCATTGACTATGCACAGTATACAAGCAACATTTAAGGTTCGTTTCACTTTTGGGATTTAACGACAAAAGTCTGTTAAATCTTTTGAAACTTCCTCTCTGGCCCATAACTGGTTCTCATGCTGGTTCTTTGTTGGGTATGGGCTCTACTACATAATTGTAAATTGTGTTGTACTTTTCACAAGTTGCATTGTTTTTTGGTAGAAAATAGGTCATAGTAAAGTGATAAAGTGATTTAAGGCAGCGTTTAGTCTGGTGTTATTTTTGTCAACTTAAACGCACCATTCTCTCCGGCAGCCGCTGCAGTCACGTTCAAGAAAACTTGGAGAGCCGAGAGGCCACTGAGGGCAGCACAGCCACACTCTCATGTGAAACCTCCAGTGCTGATGCCAAAGTGACCTGGCGCAAAGGAACACAAGTCCTTAGTCCTGGAAACAAGTACAGCATCGAGAAGAAAGGCACCGCTCACAAACTGGTTATACACAAGCTCAGTGTTGGAGATAGTGGAGAATATTCATGTGATACAGGGGATGAGCAAACCACTGCCTCCATCAGTGTCAAAGGTAACCAGATCCAATTTGTGTCTTCATCCTCTCATCACATCACATCATCTCATCCCATTTTAACAAAATATCCATTTTTGAAGTTGAATTGAATTCATGTAAGTAAAAACCACCTCTTGAAACCATGAAAACCTCTCATGATTCCACAGAACATGTGCGAATCATCCGAGAGTTCAGAGATGTTACTGTCAACACCGGCCAAGACGCGGTTTTCGAGGTGGAGCTGTCCCAACCTGGAGTTACCACTGGAGAGTGGTGGCTAGGGGACAATCTGCTCCAAAACAACGACCTAAATCAGATGAGCAGTCAGGGCTCAGTACACCGGCTCGTCCTCAAGATGGTCACCACAGACGAGTCTGGAGATGTGGCTTTTGTTGTGGGCCAGGAGAAGTGCGTGGCTTGTCTGCAGGTGGAGGAGAAGCCCAAAGGTAAAGAACCTTCAAGGGTTCATACAATTTCCTTTTTTTTATTTACTTAATAAGCTTTAAGCTATGTTTTTCTTATGTTACTCAAGGTTAAAGTGATTATTTTTAATTGATTTATGTAAGTTTGAGTAAACCTACAGAGTAAAGCATTCAAGCTTGAGTGCTTTGAAAATGCCACTTTTCAATTATATCTTATCTCCACCTACAGCTCACTTGCACTATTGATATTTTCTCTCTAGAGTTTTTCAGCCTCCGCTCATGTTTTTTGAACAGGAAATCAATGGGCCTGTTTCTGTTATTAAGCAGTTTTAGATCAGTACTACAATACAAAAAAATAACACATACACATACATAATAGTTTGCATAATATTTAATGCATTAAATGACATAATGTCTATAATAAATGTATTATGATCATCAACATGAAAGAAAATTAATGTTGTGTATATTTTGTTGAAGAGTACACAGGGAAGTATGAACAAACAATTTTTTTTCCAGCCAGGATAAAATTAAAGGTCAAATAAAGTCTGACATTTTCTTTTATTATTCCTATTTGCAAAAAAAAAAAAAAAAAAAAGAGTTTTGGGTTTTCCGTGTTTCCAGTGATGATTGTGGAGAAGCCTCACAACTCAGTGGCATTAGAAGGGGAGACAGTGACTCTGGCCTGTACCACATCAGACCCTAATGTAACTGTTACATGGGCGAGGAATGGTTCAGCCCTCAAAGCAGGTCTGAAGTATGACCTGAAGAAGAACGAAGCCTTCCACCAGCTGCGCATTCACAACCTGAAGCAGGAGGATTCTGGGACATACACCTGTGACACTGGAGACGATCAGTGTGAAGTCAAGCTCACAGTGGAAGGTAACGAAGTCTGCCAACTCTGGAGCAAGGCTAAAAAAGTCTTCTATCAATCATAAATGTTGTCCTGGCTTGTCATCATCTGATATTCCTATCTCAAAATCTCATCAGGTGCCCCAGTTTTCTTCCAAAAGGAACTGAAAAACCAGGACGCTACAGAAGGTGATGATATTGTCCTGCGCTGTGAACTTTCTAAGCCAGGCGTCCGTGTGGAGTGGAGAAAGGGAGGTGCAGTTCTCCACTCTGGTAAGAGAGTGAACATAAAGCAGGATGGCTGTGTTCAGGAGCTCCGTCTACTCAACGCGGCGCCAGAAGACAGTGGGTTCTACACTTGTGATGCCGGAGACCAGCTTACCACAGCCTCTTTGACTGTGCAAGGTAGCATTTTTATTTTACAGATGCAAAAGTATCGTCTTGTATCCTGGAAGTGTGTAGTTCTCCAAGAGGCTCAGTGTCCACATTTGTGTCTGCCTCACCTTGACAGTGAAAGAAGTCTTCATTTTGACTGGTCTTAAGACGACTGACGTCTTTGTGGGGAATGGGCTACCTTCTCCTGTCAGCTATCCGGCAGGGCGCCTGGTACAGTGCAGTGGTGGCTGGACGGCACACTGCTGGAGAATAGTGCGTTTAGTGAGATAGGAGTGAACCCGGGACACATCCACACTCTGACCCTCAAGAACCTGGCCACTGATGACTCAGGCACTATCATGTTTAAGACGGGCAGTCTGCTTTCTACGGCAAAGCTCTTAGTCAAAGGTAGTACTTTAGCAAGAGCTACGATAACAAAGGCTGAGACAAACAGCTTTACTCAGTGGACATGAACCTCTAACCTTCCTAACAGTTTCTTTACCTAAATGCTTGCTTTTCAGCAATGCAGTTGGCAACATTTGAACATCATTATTCCACCAGCTCTTTGTGCATGAGCAGATCTTTTTAATTCTAATACTATATCAATTGCCACATACTGGCCTTGATATAGTTGATGTCCTATGCAAAGGGTGCAGCATCACATTACATGGTAATGTCCAAACACACTCTCCCTGCTCTTTCAGCTGGGCTGCCTAAATGATTATAATCATCCCATTTGTGTTTTCACAGGGTTTAAATCATTGTAACTGTGCTAGAGTTTGCTCACACAAGAGAATGTTGTCCTAAGCTGGGTTAAGTGTTCAAGGCCCTGGACAGTTGTGGTGTTGGCATTTTGGTGATGGTGACAGGACTTCTGAGTGTAGCTTTAGACTGTGATATTTGAATAGTTCTATTGAAGGTCTGTTGAAGGTCAGTTACTTAATTCACAGTCTCTAAACAAGAGGTTTCTATGTGACCTATATGGAGCTATTGACTCCCCTGCAGTTATTGGTTGACATTTAACTGCTCTCATTTACAACATTTTGAATAACCAAAAAAAGCCATTATTTTTTATAATGGTCAACGTGCAGCTCGCTAAATGATTATCTAGAGACAATCCTGGCGTTGGAGATGAATGACTGACAAACCTCATAGAGCTTGGTTGAGTGTAAAGTGTTGGATTTTGGTAATAGTGCTGCTCCACCCATCCACTCTCACCTGCTGCTCCATTACTCCATCCTCATTCGATATGCAGCCCCTAACACCAAACTTTACCTGTAACTCTGAGCCTGTGAGCCTGGCTATTGCACTTACCATGCCCAAATAAAGTTCTATTTGCTGACAGAAGGGCTGATCTAACATCTCTTTTGGTTAACTAAATGTGACCAATTAGAATTTCACAAAATCTATTTAATTCTGAGTAATGGAATTAAATGCTAAACATTTCTGGGCAAGCCAACCAATAAATGAAAGCTGTTAAAAAATAATTGCTCAGCACCTCTGTCAGCAGGCATGTTCTGTGCATGCGGCTCCTTTGTGCTGGCCTCATGACCCTGGCCTCACCCTCAGATCCCACAGTGGAGGTGGTTAGCGCAATGGAGGACCTGCGGGTGCTTGAGAACCAGCCGGCTGAGTTTATCTGCCAGTACTCCCGGCCGGTCAAAGCCGAGTGGAGGAAAGACGGTCGGCCAGTGCAGCCGGACGGCAGGAGGGTGGTGGTGGAGCAGGACTGGAATGTGGCACGCTTGTTCATTAGCCACGTGTCGGCTGAGGATAGAGGCACTTACTCCTGTGAGGCTCAGGGCACTTGTGTGGTGGCTACACTGCATGTGGAAGGTGAGCAACCATCTCTAGGGTGTGTTCACTATGGTTCTCTTTGGTAATCTAAAGCCATGCTTCCATAGATCTGGTATGGGGCTGTACAGTCCAGTGCTGTTTCCAAAGCTCAAAGTAGCCCATACCGCTTTGTTTGATGGTTTAGAAGTGAGCCGCAGAGAGTTCTACTTTAACGGTCGACCCTGGAGGAGGCTCTTCCATGGCTCACTTCAGTCTCTTTTTTAAGATTGATGATTGGACAAGAGAGAACACAGAGAGAAAAACACACAGAAGCAGAAAGAGTCCTAGAATACCATATTCTGCTGTGATCGTGTGACAAACTGACATTTATAAATAAAGCTAGCTGTTCCTGTTTGTCAAAGCAAAAGATACTACGCTAGAATATTTCAAGTCCACTGCATAATGCATCCAACATAATCCAGCTTAGTACATAAAATAAAACGCCACAACCTTAGAACTGTACAGAGAAGTGAAACAAATCCAGAAAGTCAGTCTGATTCACATATTGCCTGTAAATAATTCAGAGATTAATTATATTTCATTTGATAATTCAAATAAGATTTTTTTTTTTTTTTTTTTTTTTAGAAAAATTAGTGTTATACATATGTTATGTATGTGTAAGTGCTGTTCACGTAGCAGACCTTCAGGATCCAAGACCTTGCAGGTGAAACGCAAATCATCATTAACATAAGTGGCTCAAACCTTTCCAGAAAAAGTGAACATGGTCAATGGAAGCATGGCTTAAGCCCTCTTCATAGGTTTATTTATGAATGACTTTTCTATTTTTAGCTTAAATTGAAGAAAAGTTGTGATTTAAATCAAGTAAATGCCAAATTTTGAAGCGGCATCACTTGTCATCGAGAGAACAAAAACAAATCAGTAATGCTTCATTTGAGATAATAGGAAAAATAAAATGGATCAAACTAAAAATGTTTCTTTATTAACTTATATTTGATAGATTTTATTCAGTCTAATTATTTTTGCTTTAATAATGTACATTGATGGACAATAGATGAGATAAGTTGAATTCTCATGTGAGTTTTTGCTGCTCACATTCCAGTTGTACAATAAAAACAACTCTTGGACTGTTTAATGTGAACACACCTTAACTGTCTTCTGCTTTATTTTCTATGCTTATCTGTTTGCGCTCTTATATTTTATGTATCTAAGTGTCTTAATCGGCATCTGTCTTCTTTTCATAGACAAACCCATCACCATTGTCCAGAAATTAGAAAACATGGAAACATTTGATGGTGGTGAGGCCTTGTTTGAATGTGCTTTGAGTCGGCCTGAGACCAAAGAGTGTCGGTGGCTGCTGGATGGGACGCCGGTGAAGGAGTCTCCAAATGCAGAGCTGGTATCGTTTGAGAGCGGCCTCCGTCACCTGCTCCTCCTCAAAGAGCTGCGTGTGGAGGACAGCTGCACTGTAACCTTCAGAGCTGGCACCGCATCTACATCTGCCCAGCTCACAGTCAAAGGTGAGCCACTGATATTAACATCACATAACACTGGATTGTGCACATTCCAATATACATACAGCAACAAGCCATAGCACATTGTATTTAGCAGTTACGGACTTTGATCATTTACACATGTTAAAATATGTACATTATTGATCCTTTTGTGACTGGCAGGCTGGCAGCTGGATGTTGTGAAGGCCTTGGAGGACAAAGTAGCTGCAGTAGGAGAAAAAGTGGAATTCTGCGTTGAGCTTAATGAGCCTGTGCCAATGTCCGAGGTGATCTGGTATGCCAATGGAGTGGAGCTGAAGCCTGGTGACCTCTGGGCCATGAAGGCTGAGGGAAGCTCCTATCACCTGGTTCTCAAAAAGGCACCTCTTATGCCTCAACAAGAAATCACTTTTGCAGCCAGAGATGCACTGTCTTTGGCAAAGCTCTCCATCATCAGTAAGTACTACAAATACAACAAAAGATTTCAAATATGTAAAAATAAATGCTTTTATTGTTTGTCCTATTAGCGGTCCCCGACCCCCCAGAGGATCCAGAAGTTTTCGTGAAGTCTAATCAGTCTGTGAGCCTGTCATGGTTCACTCCACTGCACGACGGGGGAAGTCCTATCCTGGGCTACAGGGTGGAGATGCGGCTGGTGGACAGTGTGCTGTGGATGCCGTGTCACAAAGAGCCAGTGTGTAACACAGAGTTTGTGGTGGAAAACCTGATGCCTGGGTCTGCATACAGGTTTAGAATGGCAGCTATCAACAGAGCTGGAACAGGAGAGCCAGTCGAGCTGCCTCAGACTGTGCAGCTCGGTGAGTTATAAAAAATTACACTACGCAAAATGTAATGCTGTTAGAGACGATCTGTATACAGCATATCAAATAAACTGCATGAAAAACTAGATATAAAATGTTGAAATGTATAAAATTACTAAATGCACATATTTAAATTTTTGCTAATTTTGCATCTTTTGCAGAGGAACCTAAAAAGCCGAGTGCCACTCAAGGTAATACTAATTAAGAAAGAAATTAATATGGCAAGAAAGGAATTAAAACTAATTCCTTCCTGGCCATATCAACATACTGTATTAAATACTTATACAAGATAACATATTCTGATTTACTTGTTTAGATGAAAAGCCAAAGAAGGCCCTTGAACAGCTCAGTCTTCCTCCAGAGGCTGCTGATGAGGCTCTGGCCAAAAAGAGTCTTAAACCCACTCCTGACTCCACCTTAGAGCAAGCCAAGGCTAAAGCTGCCCAACAAGACTTAATCAGTGCAGTTCAGACAGTGGACATAAAGACTTCTGAGAAGAAGCAGGCGGTCAGCTCTGAGAGTGAAGCGTCCCTTGTGTCCTTCCTCAGAAGTAGCACCTCTTCAGTCGCTGAGGCACAAGTAATCACCAGTGAGAAGACACAGGTTACTCAAACTATCATCCAGCAAACACAAGTTAAATCAGCGACAAGCACCACCACCACAGTCCAGGCCGCCGCAGTGTCCACAGAGGAAATCATGGAAATCAGCAAGGAGGACGAACCAGAGCTCACCGAGGCCGCCATCAAGATCCAAGCCGCGTTCAAAGGATTTAAAGCTCGCAAAGAGATGAAACCGGTGTTCAAAGAAGTTTTCAAAGACCAAACTAAAGAGCCCAGCGGCACCATCCACCTGGAGTGCGTGGCTGAGGGCAAACCTGAAAAAGTACGCTGGCTAAAGGACGGCGAGCCTCTGACTGACGGCAAACACCACCACATCGACATCTACAATGACGGCACGTGCGCTCTGGTGATCACGGCCGTCACCACCAAGGATACCGGCGTGTACACTTGTGAGGTCACCAACAAGTTTGGAGTGTCCTCTCACAGCGCCAAAGTCACAGTGGGCACGGCCAGGGATTCTTCCGGACGCAGGCCCCTGACAGTGGGCTACAGTGCGGACAGCGAGCCGGACAGTTCGTCAGGTAGCGAGATGGACGAGTCGCTGAGACAGGCCAGCAGACGGCTACGCAAACTGTTACGCACGCGCCTGCCTCCCGACGTGGAAGAAGAGCCGTTTGTGAGTGCAGACGAGGGAGAGCTGAGAACGCCAGACCCGCATTCGTACAGAGAGGATGAGAACTACATCTACATCAAGTTTGACACCCGCTCAGACGCAGAGGTGGCTTCTAAGAGGTTCCAGGAGATGTTCACTGTTCACGGGGTTCCAGTGGAGACGACGATAATAGAAGCAAGCATGCAAAAGGTGGAGCTCAGGATCAGAAAGATGGGATACTCGCAGGATGGCACGGAAACGCCGACTCCAGACAGACAAGCAACTGCATTCATGGCTGGAGCTGCTGGTAGGAGTTTACTTATAAATTTATTGACACAGTATTACATTTTAGTAAGGATGGGTGATATATTGGTGTAGATATCGGTATTGGCCAATGATATTTTTGCGCCGATATTTTAGAGGAGGTTCATTAGTCTCTCTATGCACATATACCAGCCTCAGTTTGACCTAAAAGTATCGTGTTTGCAATTTTGAACAGACTAAAGAATAAAAGTCTATATAAACAAACAATTAAGCTAAAATTTGTCTTTATATTTACATAATAACACAAAATAGGTTTTATCTTAGATAAATATATTTGTTTGAAAGTTTTTGATTTTGTGAGTTGTGCTGTGGATTTTGAAGCAGAACCAAACAACTTCAGCAGTATAGCGCCCCTACGGTTCTCTTCTGCAAAAACCATCATCAAATCTACTACATGACTTTTTTACCTTATGTTTTGTTTTTTTTATCAATTTATTAATTTTGTTTAAAAAAATTAAGAAAAGTATATTACAAATATTTCACACTGTCAAATGTAAAAATAAAAGAACTAGTGCTTCTCAGAAGAGCTGTCAAATTATAAGTGTAGGTTTTCCAGCAGGAGGCAGCAGAGAGCAGACGTTTGCTTCAAATGTGAAGGAAATACATTTGTAACCATTACACAAACTAACAAAGACATTTAACAAAGCCAAAATGTCACTTAGATCTGATTTAAAATATAGTTATCAGTATCTGCAATTATCGGTTATCGGCCAGAGCAGAGGGACAAATATCAGTTATCAGTATCGGCTCCAAAAATTCATATTGGCCCATCCCTTTATTTTAGTGTTACTGTGAGCAAAAGCACCACAATTTTGCAATTATTCACAATTACTGAGAAGAAATGATGGGTCATCAACAAAGAGTTTCACTGTTGCTGATGACTTTAGCTTTTTTTCATTTAACAATTCCTCCCCGTACTATTTTTCAAGTCGTTGCCAAGCTTGATTAAATCAACACATAAAAAAGTTCAATTAAATTAACTAAATTAGATTAAATGTTTTTAATTAGAGATTAAAATGATATAATATTAGCTGACAGTTCTAGAAAAATCAAATTTGTCATTTTCTTTTGATTGAAATAAAAAACGTATTGGTAACCTTATATTTCCAATTTCCTAGAGCCAGAAACCCTTGATTTTGCTTTAATTTAATCTCCACCCATCAGAATCAAACTTTTTATTAAAAACTACAATTTGGCGTAATTTGCTTTCAATACAGCATTTAAGAGGGCGTTCACATCTGTCCAGCAGGCTAGTGATCATTTTTATTCTTGCTCGTGGAGTATTTTTCTAAATTCTAAGCGTTAAAAGTACATTTCAGATAGTATGGCCCTAATCGTTGGTCATGATTCTGCTGTTGTGGCCATCTTTCATTTCATCTCACCTCTACTTTCCTAACAGCCCAGTTTTCCTGACCGAGCTGCAGAGCCAGGACGTTCCCGATGGATACCGGTGAGCTTTGACTGCGTGGTGATTGGCAAACCCGCTCCTCAGTGAAATGGTACAAAGACGGCAAACTGCTGGAGGAGAGAATTACATGATCAACGAGGACCGTATTGGTCAACACTTATATTTCCCAATTGTCCTAGAGCCAAAACCTCTGATTTTGCGTTTAATGGGTAATCTCCACCCATCAGAATCAAACTTTTTTAAAAACTACAATTTGGCGTAATTTGCTTTCAATACAGCATTTAAGAGGCGTTCACATCTGTCCAGCAGGCTAGTGATCATTTTTATTCTTGGCTCGTGGAGTATTTTTCTAAATTCTAAGCGTTAAAAGTACATTTCAGATAGTATGGCCCTAATCGTTGTCATGATTCTGCTGTTGTGGCCATCTTTCATTTCATCTCACTCTACTTTCCTAACAGCCCCAGTTCCTGACCGAGCTGCAGAGCCAGACGTTCCCGATGGATACCCGGTGAGCTTTGACTGCGTGGTGATTGGCAAACCCGCTCCCTCAGTGAAATGGTACAAAGACGCAAACTGCTGGAGGAGAACGACCATTACATGATCAACGAGGACCAGGAGGGGTGTCACCAGCTGATCATCACTTCTGTGCTGCCCTCGGACATGGGTGTGTACCGCTGCACCGCCGAAACACACCGCATCGCGGCAACGAAAGCCGAGCTGAGGGGTGGTGGACTAGTACAGATTACATAAATGTTCCTCTAGATCTAGCTTCACTACTGCATCTTGTCTAATGTCTTGTCTTTGTTACTACAGTGTCTTGCAGCTCAGATTATGACACAGCAGCAGACGCCACAGAGACCTCTTCATATGTCAGCGCAAAGGACACTTCTAGGTAACATTTATACAAGATTAGAAAACATTTAAGCTGAACTTTTATGGTGGGAGTTTGCCACCTTCTTATTTCTAGAAAGGTGTTAATAAAGCAGAAGTAAGTAATATTTATATCTTGGCAAATGTCATTGCAACGCTGAGTGTACACAGACGGCCACGTGGGTTCGGTTCGTCATAAATAGACTTCTTGCAGATTCTTTCCAAAAACTCGCACAGCTCTCGCACCTTTTGGAGGTCAGTGTACACAGGCACATTGGTTTTAAGGATTTTCTAAGTTCTACGGGACACACAGGTCCCAATCCACATCGAACTCGCACTCAGTGTACACCTGGGGTAAGTTTCCGTGATTGTTGGATACATTTTGGCGCTTGTATCGGCTCTATCAGTTGCCTCCCGATGGAAATCCAGTGTTTGGGTGTGTTTTGGCCGCCTTCTTTCAATTCT
Organism: Mugilogobius chulae; assembly: GCA_038363315.1. Lineage (NCBI taxonomy): Eukaryota > Metazoa > Chordata > Actinopteri > Gobiiformes > Gobiidae > Mugilogobius > Mugilogobius chulae. The sequence goes on along the minus strand of CM076395.1, from coordinate 36,576,529 downwards.
CAAATAGACACACAAAAAATGTATGTTTTTGCTTTCGAGCAGTAGTGCTCCCTCTACTGCACTACTGCTGAAGTTGCTAAGTTCTACATTAAGCTATGTTTTCTGGAATTGTAATCAGTATGACATTAGACTAATTTGTCTTGCATTAAATGACATACAGATAATCTAACTATAAGCAGGTACTCATCTCCACGAATAAGTTGAATACTAACATTTTACTATACATTCCAGGTAAAGCAATAACAACTACACTCAGGCAAGTTAGTGAATCCACTGCCAGAAAAGTAACAATATGTACATTTAATGTGTTGTTAATTAAAAACAACAGGTTACTTTAAACATATGCAACATTTGAATGTTGAATACATCAGCTGCACAACAAAACTTGCAAAAAGATGCAAAAAGGTATTAAGTATAACAAAAAAAATCTGCGTTTTGTGTTGTTATCATTTGAAAGTCTATTAACTATTTCTTTGATACCTAACCATTGAAAAGTGTTATAAATAACTTATGAGAAAATACCTTCTCACATGACCACTTTTTAAAAATCTTTTCTTTATCTTATTGTTATCAAGGATTTCCCTATTTACATCTTGAACATCATACCTACTAAATAACAGTTGCAACTTGTCAATGTACGTCTCCTAAGAATAAGCATTTCCTTGATATGCAAACAGGGAAACGGAAACATTTGAGTCTGTCACTGAAGACGATCAGCTTCCTCAAGTGGTGGAGGAACTTCACGACATTCACGTCAGTCCAGGCTCACCTATCGTCAAATGCAGCTCAGAGTAAAAGGTATGAACTCAACAAACATTATTTATGACAACTCCAAACCCTGAAATGACCTTCTTTCTAACGACATCTCCTCTAGGATTCCCCAAACCTCGAGTCTACTGGTTCAAAGATGGCCAGCCTCTGCGTTCGTCCAAGAGGGTTGTTCTGCTGGCTGAGAGAGACAGTCACGGTGTGGAGATTGTGGAGGTGATCAAAGAAGATATGGGCGAGTACTCTGCCTTCATCAGCAACGCAGCCGGTTCAGCGTACTCCTCTGCTCGACTACTAGTGCTGAGTAAGTAGACAAATATACATATTGGACTTTCTTTCTTCTTTTAGCTTGTTTCTCAATAAAACATTTCTGGAGTTGTATTTAGCTTCTTTAATGCTGGTTTGGATGATGAGGTTTTCAATCATCATTGCATTTTTTTCCACACCATTTGGATACATTATAGATTTAGATTTTTATTAAGTGTGGCTTGCAGCAAAAGTTATAGATTCACTATGCAGGCAATGCAGCATATTATAGATTCTCATAGACTTCTATTAAAGAGAAACAAACTGCGGAACTTCAAACTTTTTTCACTTCAACTGTGTATATGGGGTCAAAATGAATATCTACTGTTTCAGCTTTTTTGGACATTTTTGTGCAAACTCGTTCATTTGATATGTGTCAAAAACCGCGCTGTACTGCCACGATGGGCCAAGCTGTCAGTGCATTTTCAGTACCTCGACGTCAAGTGTATTGAGGGCAGAGAGCCGCCCAGATGTTACTAAACTCTCCTCTGACACACTGCTGTAGAGAGTTGAAAGAGATCACCGCTGCGTAATGACAACAGCAGCCATGTGGCTCACTATGAGTGAGTGCGAAGCCCCACAGTTAATGGCTGGTTCGAAACCGTGCTGTTTTTCATTTCGATTCATTTTTAGAATACTATCAATAGTTCAGCGCTTATGTGCCTAAGCAAAGTTTAATACGTATAATTGCAAAGCAAATAAAAAAAATCTTTACGTGTAAGAGACTTGGTGTGTTTTGTACAGCTCCTCCGCTGCAATCTCACTCAGGATCGGACGCTCCGAACAAACTACATTTACCAGCTCGCTGTTCATATTTGTGGGTCAATCAAAGTCTGTTCACCCCACTGGGTGTCTCTTAAAGGCTCCGGCATTCCATTTTGAGAGCCTGTTTGAGTTGTTGTGGCGGATTATCTCTGAAGCGTGTTTAGCCCACTTTAACAATGGCAATATATGTACTTTATCATTTTCTACTTAAATTGGTGGCTGTGCTTAAATTCAGTGCGCTATAGGCAGAATTACAGTATATGTTTTTTATTCTTTTTTAACTCTAGGTAGTATGGCTTATATTCATTGCAAACATTACAGTACTTAGTTCCTTGTTTGAAAGATGCCTCACTAAATATTTGAAGAAAACAGAGAAAGTGTCACATCTACTTAGTCTCGTCTCTAAAACTTCAAGTCAAAGAATCTGGGGTAATAATGACTCAACTTAACTGTAAGTCAAAATCAGCAGCTTTCTACCATCTATAAAATTGTCAAAATTAGGCATAGTGCAAGCCTGACTGGAGAGATTATCATGCATTGTCTCCAGTAGGTTAGACTATTGTAACGGCCTGCTCACCGGCCTATCCAAACGAGCTGTAAAACAGCTGCAGTACATCCAAAACGCTGCTGCTCGAGTCCTGACCAGAATCAGGAAGTACCATCACATTAGTCCTGTGTTTAGGTCTTTGCATGGCTTCCAGTGGCTCAGAGAATAGGACTTTAAAACAGCTCTGCTTGTGTTCAAGTCTCTCCATGGACTAGCACCAAAGTACAGTACATCTCTGACATGTTAGTGCGTTATGAACCATCTCGCACTCTGAGACCTCAGGGATCGGCCTCCTGCTGGTGCCAGAGTCAGGACTAAACATGGAGAATCAGCATTTCAGTTTTATGCAGCTAAGCTCTGGAACAGTCTTCCAGAAGATGTAAGACAGGCCTCCACTGTGACAATGTTTAAATCTCGGCCTCAAAACATTTCTTTTTATCTGTGCATATGACTGAAATACTTTGTCTGCACTTTTTTAGTACATTTTATGCTAATTATTTAATATTTTATTGTTATTTTGATGCATATCCTGCCTCATAAAGTACTTTAAATGCTTGGTATGATTTGCTAACAAATAATTTGCCTTGCCTGCGTTAAGTTTTGAATCCTAGATGCAAAGCAAAAACAGAATAAAAATCTAACATTTGTTAGAACATACTTCTATAATGTTTGTAATGTGTTTTAGATCCAGGAGAGATGCTTCCTCAAGATAAGAAGGACTCCAAGCTTCCACTTGTGCCTCCACGTTTTATCGAGAGGTTCCCCAACAGGAAAGTCAAGCAAGGAGCCAGCATTACTTTGTCTGTCAAAGTGGAAGGTTTGTTAGACTTTTATACTTATTTGTAAACACAAATAGGCAAACTTTCGTAATGTTGACGTTTTGTTTGAATTGCCATAGGTTCTCCAACTCCTACTGTTAACTGGCTCAAAGAAGAGTCTATTGAAGATGTGTTGTGGATCAAGCCTGACACCAAAGGATACAAAATAGCCAGCTCTGGACGCCAGCACAGTCTCATCTTAATGGACGTGGGCACAGAATACACCGGGGCTTACACATGTATCGCCACAAATAAGGCAGGACAGTCTATCTGCACAGCTCACCTCGAAGTGGATGATTGTAAGTTTGAAGCTATAGCAAATGTGCTAAATATTTATTTTTCATGCATTTATGGATTTGTTTGTTTTCTTTTTGTAGCACCGCAGAAAGAAAGCAAAGCAACAGAGTAAGTGTTACCTCTTACTTTACATCACATGTGTCAAATGCAAGACCAACATCATTTTATGCAGCCTCAAGGTCTTACAAGGTTTACTTTAATGTTATATTAGTACTAGGAGTAATGTGGGTGTCTTATTCTTATTCATTTTTAGACTAATGCAGATGTACCTTATATTCAGTATTTGTCGCTTCAAAATCCAAAATCCAAACTTAAATACAGAGACTTTTATTTGTAGTATGACAAAGATTAGTAAGGTTAATTTTAGTTACAACTGGCCCTTCGAAAACAACCATGATGCCAGTGTGTCCTTTTGTCAAAATGACACCTTGCTTTACATGATATGGAATTGTTTAAGAAAAAGCAAAATACTAAATGTTTTCATTATTAGGGTCCTTGGAATTACAGTAAGTCCACCAGAAGAGGAAGCAGCCAGAGCTAAAGGTACTGAATCATATCATTACTATTTCAAACAGATAATAAAACTTGTCATATATTTAATGATTTATCATTTTCATCAGAGGCAAGAATTCCATATCTAGGAGAAGTCGGAACAGAGGAGTTCCTCATGAAACTGACCTCTCAGATCACTGAAATGGTGTCAGCCAAAATCACTCAAGGTAAACACATTCTCACTTCTCAGTGTTCAGTCTGAATTCAAATAACGTCTATTCAATTTTGTGTCATAAACAGTGTACTAGTAACAATGATTAACTCTTGTCTTCAGTGTAACTGGTGTTCTGACAAGTCATTTCTGATGCATATATTATGTTTGTCATTGTCAGTATGCATGAAAAGCTTTGCTTCTGGCATGGCTACATGCAGTTTATATGCATCATAGTAATACCATTCAAAAATACAAACAGATGTTTAACATCTTTTGTTTTTGAATAGGAATTTACCATAAATGATAAGACTTGGTATAGCAGCTTAACAAAAGTTACTGCATTCATGTGGTCCTTTGATAACTTGACAAATGTCAGGTAACTGAAAACAGTTGTAATCTGTGCAAAATACTGTATATGTAACAACACTAAGGACCAAAGAAATGCAGCAATAAACGAATTCTATAGCATGTAAAGCCTAATATGTCCTGTGCTTCATGCTTACACCACTCATTCACCATTCATCCATTAGTTTACCGATCACTGACCACTCACTGAATCAATGTGTTATTCAGACAGTGCACAGAATCAGGAAGTGCTCCAGTGGATGAAATCTTGGCCCAAAAACACCAGTATGTATCCTTATGTGCTTTTAATGCAAACATTTAGCAGTCGAGGCATCTATTAATAATACCTGGCCTGTTTACTCAGATAAAGTCATATTTACTTTTGTATAGAGGTATATTCCCAATATTCTCACACACTTTTATGTGTGCATGTTTTTGCATGTTAATGTCTGTATATTTGTACATAGGTTTGGACTGACCACTCAAAGGATATTGTGTGGAGAAAGGCATGTGTGCTTCTACTACGTATCTCCTCATTCTACAGTGCTACTAATGAGTAATGCATGACATAAAGTAACAAAAACTAAAACTTTTTATTGTTAATCTGACAATATTAAGATGCATATGACTCAACATATTACAATGATTTGCCAGGAATCACTGTTTTGCCAATACAAATCAGAGCTCATATAGCATAGCATTTGTTTGAACTGTTTATGTGCCGTGCAGCCTCTTTGCGAGTCCCTGGTGCTGACAGCGACGACGAAACCAAGACCCCCTCGGCCACTCCTCACCACGGACGCTCCAGACCTGCCTCTCTTATCGCTGACTCCTCCTCCGAGTCTGACGAGGGAGATGCCCGTGGAGAGGTCATCCTAGACTTCACATTTACAAGCTCTAACAGAGATCAACAGAGCAGTAATTTAACTTTGTTTTGGCAGATGTTTGATATTTATGTGGCGACAGCAGACTACAACCCAACCACGGTGAACAAGGAGTCCATCTCACTGAAGGAGGGCCAGTACGTGGAGGTGCTGGACTCCGCTCATCCTCTCAAATGGCTGGTCAGGACCAAACCTCACAAAACCACACCATCCCGACAAGGCTGGGTGTCTCCTGCCTACCTGGACAAGAAGCTCAAAGTGAGTCCAAGAACAACATAAGAACAGATAAATAAAAAAGGAAAACTCACGATGTCAGTGCTGTGACAGAAAAACACAAGAACAGCCGGAATTGACATTGTAAATAGCTAAAATGATCTAAAATGTTAAAGAACTTCCTACTAAAAATGCAGAACTTTCTCCTCAGTACCTTAGCAAGTTGTGAATCTTACTCTATGTTATATACTGTATTTAAAAATAGCTTTGCAAGGGAGAACCATACATGTAGAATCCAGAGTCAAATCATTTTAAGTAAAGGACACTGAAGGATTACTTAAAAATGCATGAAAACTCTAAAAGCAACTCTGGTAAATTTGTAATACTATACTTTTCAAGATACATACTATATCTCCTTTTAATCAGTAAATGTGTTTGTAGCTCTCTGCTGATGCTGGTGACCTTCCTGAGGGTCATGTGGAAGAAGTTTCTGAAGGCGAATACAAGAGGAAGTTAATGTAAGTTTTATTCAGCTGTGCTTATATTTAGCTTTGATTGTACTAAATCCCATTTTATTTTTCCTGTTTTCAGCCAACTGTTACAAGAGTTGATCAACTCAGAATCTCAGTTTATCAAAGAAGTGGACTTCTTCACCTCTCACCACCTGAAACATGCAGAAACCCCTGACGCCCCGCCTGATGTCACCAACAACAAAGACACTATATTCAGGAATATACAGGATATTAAAGTCTTCCACAATAGGTAGTTTTTGTCAATGTGCCATTATTACATTATATTCAAATGTCATTGGGTAACAAATGCGTTTTTCCAGAGCATTCCTCCCAAAGCTTAATGACTGTGAGACAGACGATGATGTGGCCATGTGTTTCCTGAAGAATAAAGAGGGTTTTGAGAAGTACCTGCAGTACCTGGTGGGCCAAAGTGAGGCTGAGGCTGTCGTCAGTGACAAGACTGTTCACAGCTTTTTTAAGGTACTTTAAGGTTATTGGCGATACTAGTAATGATATGTTTGTTTACATTCTAGAACAGGCTATTCAACTAAAGGTTCGAGCGCAAATTAGGCCGTTCAACCAAACAATCTGGCCTTATACCCATCTTCAACACTGGAAAATGTATTTGTCCGTACTTTCTCGATTCATTTTGAATTAGCACTAGCTTATACTTGTTTGGTCCTGGTTTAGCTGCTGAAAAATCTGTCCCTTGGAAAAATACAGTTGAAAAGCCCTGTTCTAAAATGTGATGATATGATAGGCATGAGTTACATTCTAAATGAATACTCTTGTACTTTGTCATTAAATATTTTATTGGCAATTTCAAACATTTTCAACCTGGTTTAAACTTTCTAGTGGGAACTAAACCCTCTCACTTTTTGTTTTGCAACAAAAACAGCATTTAAACAATGTTTATTTTATCTCTCTCTTTTAAATATTATTTGCCTAGAAAATGTTTGGATGTCACTGTGGATGAACCTATTATTTTTTTGCATGTTCCTTGTTACTATTCATTATGGCCACATCCTCCACAAGTTCAGAATACTCTTTTGTACCACCTGAGATGTTATCACTTTGCATAGAATATTTAACAGCATATGTGTTATTATAAACCACAAAAATTAATTAAATGTGTAGTTATTTGTATGATTGTATTCTGACATTCCCTTCTTCTATTTTAGGAGTATACTGAAAGTGAACAAGCCACTGCAGATCCTAACGGCCCTCCTGTACGCAGCATCAGCGCCCATCTCCAACAGCCTCTGGAGAGGATTCAGAAATACAAGGCTGTTCTCAAGGTGACAGCTTTAAAAAACAAAAATAAACACATTTTAAAATATTTCAACCAACAATGATTTTTTTTGTATGTTGTGTTCAGGAGCTGATTCGAAATAAGGCGAAGAATGGTCAGAACTGCTGTCTGCTGGAAGAGGCCTATGCCATGGTGTCGGCCCTGCCTCAGCGTTCAGACAACACTCACCACGTGTCTCTGATTGAGAACTATCCTGCCACGCTGGAAGTGCTGGGAGAGCCAATCAGACAGGTGCTTTTAAACACCCGAATGTATATTATAAACAGTAGATATTTGGTAATTTGTTGACTTTATCTCTGTTTTGCTCACCAGGGTCCATTCCAAGTTTGGGAGGGAGCGCCTGGTATCAGGTCATCCTCTAGAGGTCACCATCGTCACGTCTTCCTCTTCAAGAACTACTGCATCATCTGCAAGCCCAAGAGAGAGAGTAACACAGACACACAGACTTATGTGTTCAAAAACATGATGAAGGTAAGAGGTTTGATCGTAGCTCTTTTCTCAGATTTCACAGAGATTACAAGAACAGGAGAGAAAAAAATTACCTACAATCAAACGCTTTTCTATGTATCTGGTATTTTTTTATATGAATTAACTAAATTGGCACAAGGACATCTGAAACCCCACATTCTATAATTTCAAGGCCTCTGCCTAAAATAATGTTTTAAACATTCCTTTAATGTAAGGAGATGGAATGTTCAGGATGTACAAAGAGTCTGTCTGGAGAGTCCTAAAAGTAGTAACTAAAAGTTTAAAATCAAGCCTGAACTTTAGCAGAAGCCAACATTGAAATAATAATTTTATTTTTTATCTAGTCAGACTGAAATCAGTCTTATTAACAGATATGATGCTTTATTTGCATTGTTTTGTCATGCTTTTGAGTACTTTGTTATTCTTATGTGTTGTATGTAATTTTCCACATCAGAAATTGAGTTAGAGTTCCATCTACCGGCTGCACAAGAAATACATAGAGTAAATAACCAAACCAATTTTAGACGCTAGATCTAAGGAATCTATAACAGTGTTTTCTGAGAGGGGGAAAATTGTATTTTACAGCTAGAAGAGAAGGCAATACTTGAACATGATTAAAAATTCTATTTGGTTAGCTTTGCTTTAATGAAGCTTGCTTTAATGAAGCTGTGATGAAAAAAAGCCTAAATAATATTTTCCGAATTTTAAATAATTTTGTGTTATTTAGACAAAAATATCTCAAGTGATGAAAGCCATTTTTGACAAATTGTTTTGAATACGCTGTTCAGGAGGATCACTTCTGTCTGTGTGTGTGTTATAGCTGAACAACATGGATGTCAATGAGAGCGTGGATGGAGACGAGAGGGCCTTTGAGATCTGGCACGAGCGTGAAGACTCCGTTAGGAAGTACACTCTGCAGGCTCGCACCGTCAACATCAAGAACTCATGGCTCCGTGACCTGCGCGAGCTGCAGCAGAGATACAGCCTGCCTGCCTGGAGTGAGTGCAGGAGCATCAGTGATAGAACTAGTACAGGCCAATGTGTTTTGATCCATGTTTTGTCTTCTGCAGGTCCTCCTGACTTTGATGAAATCCTCGCCAACTGTACGGCAGAGCTGGGTCAAACAGTGAAACTGGCCTGCAAAGTAACCGGAGCGCCCAAGCCTGTGGTCACCTGGTACAAAGGTAATGCTTCGTTTCATTGTGTGAATTCTAATAAACTAGGGGGTGATCTGGGAAAATAAATATGGCAAAATTCATTTTTTCTCATATTGATCATTTTCAATTTTCAATTTGATTCTGTACAATCTGTAGAACTCTCATAACTGTCTGATTTTTCCCCCAACCCAGTAGTGCCACACTTTTTGTTGGTGGTGCTAGCAAATGTTTATATTTTAAAAATTAACTTCAGAAATTTGGGTAAGGTTAGGATTAGGCTTAGATTAAGTTCATTTAGTTGAGTTTAGGGATTTGGAAAAGCCATGCTAACCAGGTCACAGCATAACTGAGTTAGGGAAAATAAAGATGGCTCATGACCAAATAATTTGACCATGACTCCATTTTGTTGCCTCGATCTTTTGTCTAGTTGCCCAGCCCTATAGTGATGAACAGATGGCACGTTAACTTCTTCTATAAAGATTTTCTTTAAATGTTCTTTAAAATAAGTGGGGCATTCAATTGAATTTAGGTGATATCAAGTCTATTGTTTTTAGAAATAAATGCAGCAAATAACTTGAGTAAGAATAAAATACATACATTAAAAGTTATGCTGTAAACTTGGGCAATAACTTAATTTTTATGAATAACACACGTTCTCCAAAAACAACTCAACTAATCATTCAAGTATCAACTATTGTTCTAGGAAATTTGTTTTGGAATTGACTTAATGACACTCAGCCCTATTCTGTAATATCTTTATTCACATGAATTTTTTGCTTTTTTTTTTCATTATGGCACTGGCTTGTCAGGTTGTATTCAGTATATAGAAAGTGCACATTTGAACACCTGTCTGTGTATCTTGTTTCAGATGGGCGTGTAGTGGAGGCAGACCCTCACCACATCATCATCGAGGACCCAGACGGTTCGTGCACTCTCATCCTGGACAACATGAGCGCAGACGACTCGGGGCAGTACATGTGCTTCGCCTCCAGCCCGGCCGGAAACGCCAGCACTCTGGGCAAGATCACTGTCCAGGGTAAGTCCAAACCGCTCCTACACAAGCCTTTACAACAAGTCCTCCGCTTCAGTATTCACTCTTACCTGTGTCTGGCAGTTCCTCCTCGCTTTGTGAACAAAATGAGGAATGCTGTGTTCTACGCTGGGGAGGACGCTCAGTTCACATGTGTCATTCAGAGTGCTCCTTCTCCTAAGATCAGGTGAGCTCAAGTGGTCTGGGACAGTTTAGTTAGTGTCATTCATTAGTCAAGTGTTTATGATACTCTAATAAGCTGACATTTGGAAGACATAAGATTTGCTTCTTCTGACAAGCACTGGGATCATGATGTGATTCAGTTCATGGTTTGATTGTAGGATTATTTTCAAAGTTCTCGTGTTAAATGGTCTCTTGAGTGTTGACATTTGAGAGAAGACTAAAATATGATTTGCTAAACCCATGCATTAATGTAATCTGAGGTACTTTGTGTTGTACAAATAGTTTTAGATCCAGTTCCCATTTGAAGCACATTCACACGGAGTAGGAACTTGGGCTGGGCCATCTGGGAAAAAATAATCATGATTTTTTTTTTCTATATTGATCAATCTCGATTTTTGATTCAGTTTGTTTAATATTTTCAAAAACAAAGAAATATATGAACATAAACACCATTTTTATAAGCAAAAGGAAAACCAAGCACACTGATGTACAAAGTATAAAAATCCTTTAATGAAACAGGAACATACTGACGCGTTTCGACCCCTTATGGGTCTTCGTCAGGGCAAACAAGGCCTGGTTGCACAATTTTTTATATGTTACATTAATTAGATTTTTTTGAAACTATATATCAGTATTCTGCTCAAAGTTAGACTTCTGCTCCAAACCACACACTTTTACTAACAAAGGATTGGTTTGTGATCTTTCGATTCAAAACCAAATAATTTATGATTTGATTCAGTTTGATTTTTTGATTTCTCGATTAATGGCACAGGCCTAGTAGGAACCAGGAACCAGGGTCACACTTTTGTAAATATGAATTAAAATGATGAATATTTACTGTCAGTTTTCTTGTATAGTTATTTTATCTAAGCTCTTTGTGCATCAAAGTGTTATGTTCAAGGAAAAAATAACTTTAAACATAACACAGCATTGGACCTTAGCTCTTGGTACTTTCAAATGTGAAAATGCCTCTAGACTACAGAATTTGTTGATTTTTTTAAACTTTCTTTCTTTTTTTTTTTTTTCAATTTTAACGCAGTTCTTTTCCTACTACATTAAGCTTGACTAGTTCAAATTGTACCACAGACTGCTATCTCAACCATAACTTCTGTTCACCTCTTTATTTTTTATTTACAACCTTTGTAACCAGAACTGTTCCACTGTAATTTGTGATGTTTATACATGAGAGAAGTGTTGTGTTGTTGCTTAAACTGACAGTTGTGTGTGATGTAGGTGGTTCAGAGAGAGCCGGCTGCTGACTGACCAGGAAAAGTACCAGACGTACAGCGAGATGAGGAGCGGAGTGGTGGTTCTGGTCATTAAAAACCCAACCGAGAGAGATCTTGGACATTACGAGTGTGAGGTAAGCCTTGAATATTTTTTCCCAACTACGTGTAACCAAAATACAGATGCTTAGATGTTACTTTTCTCTGCACTAGCTGTCGAATCGTCTTGGCTCTGCAAAGTGTGCTGCTGATTTAGTCCTTCCTAGTGTCGTGTCTCGCTCTGGAGAACAAACCATTGCTATTGAAGGTAAAAAATATTAATAATAATAATTTAAAACTCTTCTAACTCCTCTAACCTATTTCTGTGTCTCTTTTTTATTGTAGTCACAGAACAGGAGACTAAAATACCCAAGAAAACAATCATCATGTAAGTATAGCTGTAGGAAAGCCTGCGTGTTTGAGTCTGTGAGTATACTGTGGCGTATGGATGAGATTTGATATAAGTGTGTAAATGAGTTCTGCCACAGCCTGGTGACGGAGGAGCTGTTGTGCCTTGGTGATGTCAACATCAGGCACTTGTGTCACTGTCAAGTAATAAAGTTTTATGTTCAATACTTATTACATAAATACTTAAGGGATAGAATAAAAAATACTATAACCAGACTTGCTCAATTTAGGTTCTTCAGACAATCTCACCTGCCCTGGTCGTCCAGATATTAAGATAATAACAAGTGATTTATTCCTGTTTGAGTCTTTGCTTTCTTCTGTTTTAGACCTGGTTTACTTCTGGTGTATTTGTAGTTCAGTCCTATTGTAATTTTGTTTAGGTACCGAAAACTAAATGTCATTATTGAAACAGATGTTAAAGATATTGAATATTATTCCAAACTGTGTCCAAAACTGTGGCGCTTTGAGTCAGATGCCACGGCCAAAATACTCTCAGGAGCATTTGTTGGATAATCTTGCATTAAAATCAGTAGAACTGGTATATGCAAGAAAGTAGCAAAAATCCTAAAACCTACTTATTATGTGGTTGACTGTATTGTTTTTAGCGGTGTATGTAATAAAAACTCCATGTTCACTTGCTCTTTCCCACAGCGAGGAGACCATCACCACAGTGGTCAAGAACCCTCGCATGAGAAGGCACCGTTCCCCAGGAGCAGCCCTCGTGGCTGGGCACCGCTCTGAGACGTCCACCCCTGAACCTGCTGGTGCAGCCGGAGCCCGGGCCAGAGGGTTCTCGCCCCGAGGAAGACTACTATCCCCACAGTGTACGTGACCCAGAGCGAGGAGAGCCGGCCGCGCTGGGTGGAGGTGGAGGAGGTGATCGAGTACAAAGTGAACAAATCTCCTCGCCTGTCCCGCAGAAGAGGCATGTCCCCTGCTGGTTCTGAACGTGCTGGGACGCCGTCTAGACCAAAGAGAGGTATGCCTGAAAACCCCAACGCCAACAACTCCAACAACAAGCTGGTGGAGCAGGCACAGGCCCAGGCGCAGGCCCTCTCCTGGGAGCCGGAGGAAGGCAGTGTCCCATCACAGCCAGAGTCCACAGAACCACTGGAGCTGTCCACTGTCCTGAACACATCCACTGAAGACAGCGATCAGGAGGACAAGCACACCGTTATTCTAGTGGAGGACAAGGACACTCCAAAACAAGACCCAGAAGAACGTGTTTTGACTTTAGAGGACTTAGAGGATTATGTCCCTGAGGAGGGTGAGACATACGGGACATCGAGCTCGAGCAGCGCCTCTGCGGAGAAGCCCTGTGAGATTTCGTGTTACAAAGAGAGATCGGAGGCTCGTCCGTGGGTCAGCCTGTGCTCCTGAACGTGGGCCGTCCCGTCACAGCTCAGAGGCAGCGCAGTGGCCTCTTTAACCGCTTCAGAGATCATCTGTCCGGCAGCTTCTTCACATCCTCGGCTCATCCACACATCAGCAGCTCACACATCACCACCGAGAGGCACATCCCCATTCAGGTGACCCAGGCCAAGCTGGAGGTGAAGCCGTCGTACTGCTCCGAGGTGCAGAGAGTCGAGGGAGGACAGCAGAGTTTTAAAACCAAAGTGTCAACTCAAACATATGGGTACACGTCGGTGGGCAAACCTGTCACTCTGCAAATCAATGAAAAGCCAAACCAGAAAAAGTAAATATACAAACTTACAGAGCAAACAGTTTTTTGCCAGTCTTACTACAGTGGACAATTGTATGCTAAGTCTCCCCATGCACAAAGTACATCATTCCATTTTGAAGCTAAGTTAGCATCAGATGGTAAACTTATGTCTGAGTATTTTGGGAGCAATGTGCAGAATCATACATGTTCTGATTTGACTGGTCAATTTTTTGTTTATTTATATATTTGGCTTATTGAATACTTTGAATGCTAACGAGATAACTTTTGAAGCAGCCTCCACCGAGTCAATACAAATCATATTTCCAGACTTATGATTACAAATAGCTATTGACGCATAAAAAGTAGAAAAAGAAAAATTATTCTAACAAAAATTACTTTAAGAAAATATGTCAAACAATGTAAATATTGGCCCGAAACACTGGCCAACCGGTCTATTTACAAACATTCGTCTTCACACCTTGACTTGACTGTGAAAGACTTTGATTTGTTTATCATTATTAAAGAGTTTAGATTTTTCCAGTCTGAAGTTTCTATCAGACTGAGCCAAAGAGCTGTGGTCAAGTTCCATCAGTTTACACAAAAGCAAACTTGACCGTTTTGTTTGGGTTTGTTACATTATGTAATGGCTTGATCTTGTGTAGATAAAAGTATGTTTTCCCATAACAGAACTTTGGATTATTCATATTGAGAGATGTATTGTGTGGCTGTGTGCTGAATGTAGAAACAATGAAGTAAAGCTGTCTATCAAACTACCTTTACAAAGCTACTGAAATCATGATTAGAAATCAGTGATTACACATTTTGTTTGAAAAAGTCGATTGGTTACTATGTACATGTGTTATTTAATGTGAAATGCTTGTATATCCTATGCTACATTACAATAAAATGAGAGAAAACATTGACATTTGTGTCATGATTTACAACAAATGAACAGTCAGCTTCACCAGGATGTAACATTTATTATCAGACAGTTTGGTTTATGATGGAGAGAGTAGAATACACCAGCACCTGGAGTTATTTCAGAATATATTTTTCCACATTAATCAGAACCACATAGTTCTGTGGAATGAGTCTTACAGGAAAAAATATATGTCTAAAATAAATAAGTTAAAAAAGGGTCATAAATATTTTCAAGTATAAGATTAGAAACATGCAGAGTTGTAGCTGTAAAAACAAAGTCCTGTAATGGTGTTTTGACTGTACAGATGCAAATGGTAGTGACAATACAAAAGTTAACAAAAGTACAAATTGAGCTAAAAATAAAGAGCTTAAGCGACACCTTTCCATGGATTTGATCCTACACAGACACACCACAACAGCAGCATTAGCACTAATGGTATTTTACATGTATGAACAGAAAAGGCCTGAGCCAGCGCTGGAATAGTCGAGCTGTAGAGTAAATGTGCTCATCCAAGTAAACAGCTCACAATGAGAAGCTGCCCAGAAGCTGCCTCACTGGTTTAAAAAAAAAAAAAAGTTTTGGAGGGATTCTTAAAAAAATGTCCAGTGCTCATTAACAGGAGATTACAAACTTCAGATGGGAATGATAAAAATATATTTAACAGGGTTCGCGCACCACTGAACTGAAGGTTTTCCATATTTTTCTATAACTTCTCCATAACCATTCACAACTTTTCCGTGATTTTGTATAACTTATTGACCACGTTTCAATACACTTTTATAAGCAGATTAAAAGGGATGCATTAATTCTACATATTCATAAACGTAAACATCTGAAAATGTACCGTTCCGTTTATCAAAATATAGTTTTTCTTCAGTGTGTTTATTTCTAGCGGCAAATAAATACACTGTACTAAATTCATCTGATTTAGCACATTCTAAAAATCATATTTGGTTGGAGAAAATTAGACAGCAGTTTAGTCTAACAATATTCTGGTTTAGTTTTAGCTTTAACCCACAATAATTTTCCATCACTTTTCCAGGTTTTCAATGACTGTATGAACCCTGATTTTAAGAAATGTGCTAATTAGAGCTGTAGTCGACCAAGGAAAATCTTAATGGACTAAAGACATGTCTCATGAACTAATCGACTAAAAGGGGAAGTGGAAAAAGCTGTCAAATTAAAAAGTGTCTTTTTTTAGCTGACTCTAATAGTGCTAGGAAAAACTAAAAATGCTTGTGCAGAAACAATAATAGTGTATTTCAATGTAAAAAGCCAAATAAACCCAATGATTTGTTCCCACATTTTGAGCTACCACTAATCAAATTAAATATTTAGTTGAATAAAGCAAATTTTGGTCGACTAAGACTTTATTGACAGAATAATCGACTAAATACTTACAAAGCTAGTGCTTACTTACATGGATCTTTGCAAAAATATGCTGGTGGGAAGTAAAAGTAACATTTTAGCATTAGTACTTTACTTGGAACAAGTTGCTTCTTCAGCAAAATTCTTCATTCTTCTTTCATTTAGACTTAATGGTACACCGGTTTGCCAAATGCCACAAATCTCTCTATTCCTTAGTTAGCTCGGCATCTGAATTTCTATTTAAGGAATAAAATGTAGTACTTCTTCCACCACTGAAAAGCGTTAGCCCTTTTCACTGTATAATTTGTCATTTTTTTTGGTCAAGATTTAAATCTACACCAAGCCTCTGAACATTTGTAATCTCCCTCAGCATATATTTTTTTTCCAATCACACGAGCCATCCTTTAAATCATGGCTAAGCAGCAGCGGCACTTGCACCCGGATCATAAAACGTAAACATCTGTGGAGTAACATTTCCTTATTATTTTTTCAGCAGCACTGGAGAGCCTTTTGTTGGTGGTTGTCGTTAGAAATTAAAAAGAGCACGTAAAAGTTGCTTCCTCTGGAGAGATGGGGAATGTGTGAGCAGACGAGTGCACGGGCCATCTCCTACAACGAATCAGGAATCTTCTTCACCCTGCTGATTTCCTGAAACAAAGGCGTGAAATTGCAGTTTAGGAATACAGATTTTGTTTAATATTATAGTGTAGTTTTCTCATCAAAATAAAATGCATACACCTATCATACACTATCATTTTTGAATGAAGACTAGCTGTTAAATGATCAGACTTTGAAGCAACTGCTATTGTTTTAGTCTTATTTAAAAACACAAAGTTAGTGTTCGGTGCAAAATAGGCTTTATGGTGAAATAATTATAATGACATTTTAGTGAAGTGACAAACTGGTCATTTTTTTATTTATTTTTTCTTTTCACACGAAAAATATTCTGACTTAACTGACAAAATTCTGGATTTTTTTCGTTATATTTGAATCATATACAGTATATATACAATCATTTTTTGTGACACATGGTGCAGAGGTTTTGCGCTACTCACAGTGTTCATAGATGACTTCCACATACAGGGTTGTTTGCTCTTACACCCACTTTTTGATGAAAACATTTTGTTTCATTCAATGGCAGAAATGTTTAGCTCTTTTTTCCTTTTTGTCAAAAAATATTGAAAAACAGCCACCAGAGCCACTGGAAAGCAGCCGCACATTCACAGAGATGTGTGGTCTGCTGCCAACGCTCCATTAAGATTTTTTTCTATGAAATCACTGCTGATGGTCCCTGCCTTCTGTCTGCCCCACACACCATTTTAGAATGAGCTTATTGATCAGTTGATCAGTTTAGTAAATCTGTGACTGACAAATAAATAATGTGAAAACTTTCTGTGTGTGATTGATTGATTGATTGAAATGTTTATTTCAAATACATTTTCGAAGGCAAATTAAAAGAAAATAAAAAATAATATTCGAAAAGGAGTAGGTAGAAGTAAAACTTATGTAAATCCTACCCCTTTTTCAACTACAATTCTTAAACAAGATACATGTATTTGCACAATAAGTTACATTACAATAACCCTATCGATATACAACACAGCTAAAACGATCTTTGATGTCTTTGTGATGTCACCAAGAGCAGAGTTTATAAGGAATGTGACTACAAGTCCAAGTCATTTGAACACAGACCACAGAAGTGACAACACGCAAACAGACGAGCAGAGATATCGAAGGAACAAATCCCACGTGAAGAGTTAGAACAATATTCATAACTAGAGACAGAAAGAAATGGCAAAGGGCAGGAGAAGAAAGAAGAAGTTTTCAGGAATTACAGAGATGTTGTCTAACAACACCACAGTACAACACTCTGTGAGTCCTGAAACAGAGTCTACACCCACAGAGAGGCCTGCACCACCTGTTTGGACGACACCGAGTGGCCAGCTCTTGAAACGGCTAGAACTCTTCTTCAGGATTTTCGGGCAAAATATTTCCCAGCACCTGAACCTGTCAAAGATAGAACAAAAATTAGTACGTGAAAACACCTGAATGCAAGTAGACTTTAGTGAACTAGAACAAGTTCAGGTACTTGGAGTAGACCATCCCCCAGCACCTGAACTTGTGCATATAGACGTGACTGAACCAATACAAGTTCAGGTACTTCCAGAAGACCATCTTCCGGAACCTGAACTTGTACAAAAGGATCAACGCGAACTAACAGAAGTATACCCACCTGTTTTATCAAAGAAACAAATGCGCAAAACTAAAAAAAAATCAAAAAGCTGGGCTTTCAGTTTCCCAGGCGACGAACCAGAATTTACGTTAAGTTTTGGAGAAGTAGACAAGTCCCTCTTCAAGCTTTCACCACAGAAGACAGAGGAGGATGAAGCTTGTACAACTGTAGCAACGCAAACACCGGAGCCTGAGCAGGATGAGGAGAATCAAAAGCCAGAAAATCCAGAAACAGTTGATAAAGACTCGTTTTCGAAATCATTGACATCTGAACAAAAAGATAGTCACCCACTAACACTGGAGAGCTCAGACATTCCACTGCCAACCAATTACCTGAACCGAAGGAGGAGCCCAAAGCTGGCACAACTCTAGAAAGAACTGATGACGAGATCCTCCCAAAAACCTTACAAGTGACATCTGAACCATCTAAACATATAGAAAGTAATCCACTAACAGTGAATGATTGTAACTTTCCCCAGCTGACTCGAGAAACATTAGAGTCGAGAAAAAATGTTTCCTGGCAGCCCAAAAGGAGGAGAAACTGGAACGCTAGAAATTCAGACAATCAGACCCCAACAGAAGACGAGAGGATGGCCCAAAGTACCCCAAGAGAGCCTAAAGTACCCCAAGAAACTTCTCATCAAAATCTAATTAGGTAAGTGGAGCTTCAATGCTAAAAAACTCAGAGAACATCGCCGAAAAACATGACAAGTGCTTATCTATGGAGATTCCCATCGAACAACAGGAGATTAATATTTGCACTCAACAAGAAGAAGAGCCAAACAAAGTGGAGAACAACAACACTGAACTCCCAAGAGAACCTTCAGTGCGACCCAAAAATTGGGGAAGAAATCGCTACAGTTACAACAGAGAATTCAGACAAAACTTTTCAAGAGAGTACAGCAGAGGCAGTCGAGTTCCTGAATTTGATCAATCTCGTTATCAGGAACCGTCATCAGTCCAGACTGTCGCACCAATGGAGGAACACGAAGAAGAGCCCATAACTCCAAAAAGAAAGAACCGTAATAGGAGGAGCAAACAGACTTTGAGGCTACAACGTCTCCTGATTCAGCCTCAGTCGAACGATGGATGCGAGTGGACGGAAGACGACTCGGACGGTGAAGTCTTCATGTCCCAACTGACCTAAAACACCCCAATCCCCCTTAACTAATTCGGCATTTTGTACCAAAATTTGTAGACGCCCAACTCCCTAATACTGGGTGTTTTTTTGGAGATGACAGATGGTATGGTCTGTGTGAGAGTAAAAAGAAACACACTGAAACAGCAGTAGTGCTTTCTTTAGCTTTTGAACACAACTCATAAATACTGTCTGGCATCTCTGTGTGTTTCCCTGACAGCTGGGTTACAAACCAATTTGCATGCATACAAAAATAAAAAATAAATAAATAAAATTCAAATAAAAAGAGTCTTTATTTTAATTGTGCCACATTTTCAAGTTTTTTTTCTCTGATTGAAAAGATCCACAAACATTACTAGAAGTTGCTGCAATTGAATTATGTTTTATGTTGTTTTTTTGTTCCACAAAAAAAAAAAAAAAAAAAAAACATGTTGGTTGGTGTAAGATATAAAAAAAAATCACATGGTTCCTCACTCATGTAAAAGTACAGTTACATCTGAAAAATAACATTTAGAAAATTCATTTACTTGAGTAAAAGTACACAAACACAACACTGTGCGTTTCCCTAACATATTCACTGCTTTGTGTAACAAAATACTGAGCCCTTTTGTTTCAATCTCATTGTACAGGGTCTTTCCCATGACTTCTCCATACACATTCTCAAGTTTTCCATGACCTTGCATAGTTTATTTAGCCAGGCTGGCGCCACCTAGCGCCTCCACTCAGTTTCATTTAACTCCAGCTACTAGGTCAGATATCACAGATGCCTGATTTTTTTCCCCTCCAGCCCAGTTATGCCATGCACCAGTGGTCCCAAACTTTTTGTCTTGAGTAACCCAAAATCATGATCTCACACATCCCTTATGTCGAGTGTTATTTTTTAGGGGTATTTAATCTTTAATCATATTTTTTTCATTTATAACCATTGCAATTTATAGTTTTAATATATTCCATGTCAATTGCCTCTTAACATGTAAAACGTGCTGCAAATAACTTTAACTAAAACATTTTTTACATTACATTATTTTCTATTAAATCTGCAATCATCCCAAGTGCCCCTGGCAAATGGTCAAGTACCCCCTGGGGTCACGTACCCCTGGTTGGAAACACTGCCATACACCATCACTTTACATTGGTGGCTATGCTAGCAAAAGAATATATTTAAAAATATGTACTTCTGGGATTTCGGCAAGGTTAGTTTTAGGGTTAGGCGTTAGGCTCAGGTTATGCTAATTCGTTCAAGTTTAAGGATTGACAAAAGACACACATGTTTGTGCTCTACTTCCCGGACGACAAAACGACCAAAAAGCAGTGATTGGTTAAGTCAAAAAAGTCCCTGTGATGTCAGACGGTTTCCATGAAGTGAAATGAAAATGGCTGATGCATCAGGCTGTCATTCATTCACACCCGTGTTTTTAACAAGTATCCACTTTTTAAAGACAGATTTAGAAGGAAATTAAACATTTTAACAATATTAACATACTATTGTTTAAATAAATCTGGGTTTATTCGATATCTTATTTAGTTCTGATGGCAAACATAAGACCTAGGGATTTCTAATGGTCAGCTGCATAACAATAATTCAAAATAATAAAAATAAATGGTGCATGTCATTTCATAGGAACATTACAAAGACATGGGCAAAACACAGCAGATGCAAGTCTGAGTTTTCTACGAATTGTGCCAGATCAGGTCTTCTTTTGTCAATTTAATGCAGTCTAAATACTGTATATATTTTGGGCTTTCTGGTATATTAAGAGAATAATTAGACTGCAGAGGGGTCAAATACTGGATTTGGTTTTGTTGGAGAAATTATCCTAGATTATTTTTCAACAAAATTTTATACATTTTTTTGAAAACATATAAATTCTTTTTTTTGGGATTTGTTGGGTAAAATGTAATTGATGACATCGCAATGTGGAACAGAGCATTTTTAATATTAGAAATGTACACAGTAAACAGACATTAAAAAACATTTGTGAATGAAACAAAACACTATGGTGGGCATGTTTATGGTGCAGGAACAGCTCCATATCATGGTAAAAAGCTCTTTAGGAGTTAAATCTTATGCTGCAAAAGACATATATATGTCCGTTTAAATCTCCTCTAAAAAAGTGAATAAACAAAAAAGTATGTGTGTTATAAAATAATCAGACTCTATTAGAGTAATTTTGCATCAAAATCCTTTAGACTGCTCATCGTAAAAAAGTTGTATAGATAATAAAAAAATCAAAATTAAAAGAGCAAATCCTTTAGCTGTACGTAGGCCACATCCAAATTATCGTTGATTATGACCACATCAAACATGCCGGGTTCTTTACCTAAAGACAGACAGTTCATCAGTTCATAATAACATTAATAGTTATGTTGATAAGAGTGTATTTCACCAGCACCAGACTTACTTAATTCCATATCCACTTTAGCTATATGTAAACGCCGCTGGAGACTCTCCTCAGACTCTGTTTTTCTGTCTCTCAAGCGCTTTTCCTACAACACAGAACACAAATGTCACTTGAAGTTAAATCTGTTTATTCAGTAGAGCAACAGTCATCTCTGAGGACTTGACTGTTGACTTAGTAAATAGAAATGTTTGAAAATCAGAAACCAAGTGTGACATTTTGGTTTGAACACAGACAAACTTGCAGAAATGTGCAATGCTTTATCAAACTTAACAACAATCATGTCACATTTTATGATACTACCACAGTATTCTAAATTCAAACTTGATTTTTATACTAAGAAAATGTATATCACCATAATAACAAAAAAGTCTTTTAATGGCAAAATAATTATGAATGACATTTTTCAACTGATACAAATTAGGTCAAAAAACTGTAAGTGGTTTGAGAACATGTAAACCACTTTTAAGGAGATTAGTGGACCATAGAAAGCACTTATGATTAAAGTGTCAACCAAAAGAATAGGACAATAGGACATGTTTATAGGTAAACAAAGACAAAGCAGGATCAGGTGAAATGCTCCCAGAGAGCAGGACAAAACAAGTTCACGGCAGTATGAACATTTGACGTCTTCATTCAAATTAAAATGACAAACCTACTCTGAAATATCAGCAAAAAATGTATGAGTCACAAGAATGGATATTTGTCTTAATCTATAAACAAGATGCTTTCAGTAGCATCCAGTGGTAATGATGATGAAGACCAGATTGGCATCTCCGAACCGGCCCTAAATTGCTTTAAATCCTAATTAGAAAACAGGAAGTATTTTGTTGAAATTGGAAATTGTGTGTCAGAACACATAGCCTTGACTTATGGTGTTGCCCCAGGGGTCAATCTTGGGACCCCTTCTGTTCAATCTTTACATGCTGCCATTTGGTCAGTTAATACGCCAATAATGCAGACGACACTAACAGCAGGTGAATATGGCCCAGTGGATTCACTGTGTCACTGCATCCAACAGATCAGTGTGTGGATGCAAAACAACTTTCTTCAGCTAAACTCAGACAAGACTGAAGTTATCATCTTTGGCCCACAGAAACACAGAGAAAGTTTCAGCAGTCACCTTCATTCTCTCTCCCTGAAACCTTTGTCAAGTTAGAGATCTGGGGGTAATGACAGACTTTTTAGCATAATCAAAGGTAATATTTCAACGCCTGACTTGGAGAGACGTATTCATGCATTTAGATTAGACTACTGTAGCACAGTACATCCAGAACGCTGCTGCTCGAGTCCTGACCAGAACCAGAAAGTATGATCACAGTAGTGTCCTTAGGTTTTTGCACTGGCTTCTAGTGGCTCAGAGAATAGACTTTAAAACTAGCACCAAAGTATATCTCTGACATGTTAGTGCCTTATGAACCATCTCGAATTCTGAGGACCTCAGGGACTGACCTCCTGCTGGTGCCAGAGTCAGGACTGAACATGGGATAATGTTCAATAATGTTCAAATCTAGGAATAAAACATTTCAGTTTATCTGTGCATATGAACAGAAGAGCTTATCTGCACTCATGTTTTCTTTTCCTGCTTCACAAAGGACTTTGAATTTTTCTGTGCAGAATTTATGCGATGCAAATAAATTTGCCTTGCCCTGCTTTGGCCCTGGCCCTCATCACTCTTTACAAGAACACAGATTCTGGTTTTAATTATATGGGCTGTAAATACAAAACGATATATTTCATTGATATCCAGGGTAGCGCGTCATACCAGCACTTCCATGGAGGGCGGCTGGATGGAGATGTAGATGGGGTTGAGGTCTGTGCGTTTGATGTTTTGGACGCCCTGCATGTCGATGTCCAGGATGCAGATGAGGTTTTTGGCCTGGACGTCCTGCACCGCGGCTTTACTTGTGCCGTACATGTTTCCTGAGAACTCTGCGCTCTCGATGAATTCACCCTTGTCGATTGCTGTCTGCATCACCTCCCGAGTGACATAGTGATAGTCTGCAAAAAAGTACGTAATAGTTTAAAGCAGGAGTTCCCAAACTTTTTAGAGCGGATGGGATCCCCAAAACAGCCATGCAAACAACTTGCAACCCCCACAGTAAAATTAAATAGATGTTTGTAATCATTTCAAGGTGGAAAACCATTAAAACTGTGTTACAGTGTATTTACTTTAGTAGTTTATTGTTTTATATGACTAAAATTAACAAAATACCAAGTCACGACTGCCAGATTTTGCTTCGCAACCCTTTGGGCGGGCCCTGAACCCCATTGTAGGAACCACTGGCTTAAACAACTTCAATTGTGCTAAATTTATTTACCAATTTACATTTACTGTTTGTGAAAGAAATATAGTAACAAAAGGATGATCCCAAATACAAATCCAAAGACATCAAATATTTCTTTATTTGGAACTGGTAACACAAACTTGCAATACTAACCTTATGACTTAGATCTTTCAGTGATAACAGTCACAACTTTGAGTTGAATAATAAAAACACAGAAGATAATGTATTCAGTGCCAGTTTTTGCTTCATATGGATAGATCCAGTATTACTGGTTTGATTCACTATAAACCAGATCAGCAAGTCTGCTATCTTAGAGTTAGACAAACTCTGACATGTCTCAACTTATTTTAAAGAACATATACTACTATATGCTACATAGTCTTTTTATTATGTTATCTAGAGCTGGGCAAAACTGTCAAAAGTAGTACTTATTTCAATATTAATATGTTGACAATATGATGCCAATCAAACACAGATGTACCAAACCCTGTCTTCAAATGTCAAATTGAGGTTTAGTTATCACACAAATGTGAAATATTTGTCAAATGAATCACAAAAGTGCAGTCGCCTTATGCCTTTAATTATCTGTTACATAAATCACTTTGAGTTGTTGTATGCAAATAAACTTGTCTTGCCTAATTTAAAGTTTAACATCACTTATTTGATTTTACTGATAAAGAGCACAGTATTAACTAAACATGATCTCCTCCATATTCAGTTTTTGCATTTCTTTTAAACACCATTCTAAAATGTGATACATTGCACACCTTAGTTCTAACATTGCTGGAATTCTGTCTGTGAGATACTGTTCTTTCCCCACTGAGCTTCAGAAAAACACTGCTGAATTTCCCAGATTTGTGATGTCATAAGTAGACCTTTGAGATCTTCCGCACAATTTTTTAAGTCCATAAATTATTCACACTACATTTCAAGACCATAACAAAGACATTTTTTAAGTGATCTGAATCAAAGTCGAAACATTACCTTTGCCATTCACTTCCCTGGCCTCGGTTTCCTCGTTGTATCTGTAACACAAACAAACCACACTTTTTTTTTTTTCACTTTCACTTTGTCTCTTGTCACTTCACATTTTTACTCACGCGACACGCTGAACCCAAACACGCTGTCGTACTCCTTCATCAGCTTCTTCAGCAGAGTGCTCTTGCCTGCTCCGGACGGGCCGGTCAGCACCACGGGCCTTGGACCAGCCATCGCTACACCGCAGACACAAACCAAAAACACACACTTTTAGCACCAGGAAGAGAGAGGAGAAGGAGAAGGATACTACTGCTGCTGCTGCTTCTTCTTCACGTGATATGATATGAGTCACACAACCAGAACTGTTCGTGATCCTTAAAAATCCCTCCTCGTTCTAAATCACTGCAAGAAGTCAGCGGAAAACAAAGCCTCTCTCTCGACACTTCTCACTTTAAGAGGCGAGGTTGTGAAAGCTGTGTCGTTACCATGGAGCTAAACTAGAAACAATAGCGGTCTAATTGGAGAGCCCTACTCAGCTTGTGGTGATGGCAGTGGAAAAAAAACAGAAGCAAAAACGCAAGATTTTACCTCGAGAAGTGGATTAGTTTTGGTCTTGCTGTTTGTTACGTACAGTAGGAGTGAATAGGAATAGGAAGGGTGGGGTGCTTTTGGAAGTATGCATGCAAGAATACAGTATGGGAGGGGCCACAAACACACACACACACGCACACACACACATTCTGTAGGTTTGAGTGGTCTAAGATGTGGCTTCGATAGGTTTAGTGAAGAGAAGTTATAAGAGTTTTAGGAGTATTGTCAATTTACTTTAAGTTGTCATCTTTGGCTCACTGAAACAAAGAGAAAGTGTCAGTAGATACCTTTATTCTCTCTCTCTGAAATCTGAGGGTAATAATGAACTCAGACTTGAACTTTAACAGCCACATCAAGTCGATAACATCAGCAGCTTTTTACCATCTAAAAAAACACAGCCAAAATCAAAAGTATAGTGTCAAAGCCTGACTTGGAGAGACTTATCCATGTATAGGTTTAGTCCTGACTCTGGTCAAGACTAAACAAAGGAGGAGCAGATTAAAAATAAAAACAAAGGTGATGTTTCTGTATTTTTTGTGCTGAATTTTACATTTGGCTGTAAAGTTAAACCTCCACTAATACTGCACATTGACGACATGTTTAACACATTTATATTGTATTGATACTGTACTGTCAATCTATTCTTATGGGAAATATAAAAGTACAATTTTTTTAGTCGTGCCACTTTGCTAACTTGCTTTTTGGCACTTGTTAACTTTTAAAGTCATGAACTTTGGTG
This sequence comes from Mugilogobius chulae, assembly GCA_038363315.1. NCBI lineage: Eukaryota > Metazoa > Chordata > Actinopteri > Gobiiformes > Gobiidae > Mugilogobius > Mugilogobius chulae. The sequence goes on along the minus strand of CM076395.1, from coordinate 36,550,227 downwards.
TCTTCTACGTTGTACTTTGAGTAATCTTATATCTCAAAAGTCCTCCAGTGTTTGCCATTGTTATGGGTTCACATGTTGGTGCATTCGCTGTAGAGCTCCTGGGAAATTCCTGTGGTTTACACTACAGGCAGTAAATCATGCCAACTGTTTTGTCAACACTCGCGAGAACAACTTGTCTGAAGATTAAAAGTTACAGTAGGTAATGATCATGTAAGGCAAAATTTTTAATTTTTTTTTTTTCCTGGATTGCAAACATTTTATTATTCCAAATTGAAAAAAAATGTAGTAAGTTCTTACTTGCTTTTTGTCCTGGGGTAAGATACATCTTTAATATTCTTATATATTATTATTTTTACATTAGTTATTTTGACTATTGATTCTGATTGATCGAATTGCTTTGTAACTTAGGGAATAGATGAATATTATTCAAACAAACATTGCACTTACAAATTGATGTGCTATGAACGGTTTGTAGAGGCATTAACATTAGCGTGAATTATTATTAGGGCTTAACATTTTGCTAATCGATTAGATGGACAATTCCTCTTATTAATTGTTTACAGTAGTTGCTTAAAACGCAAGATTTTCACAAATTTTGATCCAGACAAAGTATAAAAGTAAATTAAACCATGAGTTTGTAACTGACTGAATTTCGATTTTGCTGTCTTAAAAAAGATTTGCCAAAAGAACAATCATAAAAATGTATTATCTTGCTAAAATAAAAAATAAAAAATAGAAGCATTTTCTCATTTGAAAACAGCAAAAGATGCTTTAGTACTTTCTTGAAGTAATCATATAATATTTAGTTCTATTGAAAATTTTAGTAAAAGTATCAAATTTACACATTTTCTATGTCATTGCAGCCCAATTGGAGTCATAAAAACGTGTTTTTTTCAGTTCATGCATGTTTGGGAAACTATAAAGACCAGTGAACAATTATTCGATTACTAAATTAATTCAATAATTGATTAGTTGCGATTAATCCATTAACTTGTTGCAGCCCTAAATATCTTAAGCCAAGCATCCCATTCATTCTGAATCTTTTAAAGGAAATCTTTTTACATGCAACTTTTCACATGTTGTTTGTATTTGTTGGCTAAGTCTGCTAATTGCAACCAGTCACATTGCAATTTCAGCTCAACTATTAGAACTCTTGCAGTGAAAAGCAAATCAAACCCGACCCATCTACTTACAAGCTGAGTGGTTCTCAGACAGCTCCACGATTCTTCCAAAATGGCACTGCTCCATATTGGCATTACAGCTGGTGTCCTAACATACGAGTTAGGCTAATCCATTTTGTAAAAGGACGTGGACGAGTGAACCTGCAGCACTGTCAGTGTGCAGGACTGTTGGACCGAGCTAGGCCTCTGCAGGTGCATCTGACACGGCTCACTTGAACACGCCAGGCTAATTACAGACACACACACCTCCTGACAGACACACACACACACGGACAGACAGGGGATGTTCACCTCATCTAGTCTTAGGACAAGGAGGTCGAAACGCATAGTGTCGTCATGCAAACACTTGAAACTTCATATTAATACAAAAGAATATTAAAGACAAATATTAATATTAAAGGGACTATACCTGTTTTTTGTAACAATAAAATACCTTAAATGCAGTTCTACCCTACTCAGATGGAAATTTGTCAGCTCTGTCCTGTCTAATAATGTTGCATTTGTTCACCAAAATCTACTAAGTTTGTCTGTTTGTGGCTGTTTAACTGCTGTTAGCATATTGACACGTCTCTCTCCTAACAGCTGAGAAAAAATCTTAAAACACGTCGTGGTGAACAAGCGGGAGGCTCAGAATGCATTAGGGAAGTGAACAAAACATGTGGACTGTTTAAAAATAATTATTTATGTTTGCTTACATTTTTAAGAAAGCAAAAATTGAGCACAGCTTTTAAGTTGAGGTTTATTTAACTGACATGTGAAAGTTCTGTGAATATGTGATCTTTTTACTATAGACCACTTTTCTCAAACTCAGATAGAGCTGGTGTAGAAAAGATCAGTGTCAGGATTCTTCGAGGGTCGAATTTAAAGTATAGACCCACCAAAACATAAAGGTTGGCAAAATGTCACATTTGAGTACTGGCACTCAGAACGTTTTCCCCAATTATTTTAAAAGGACAGGGCTTTAAAAAAGTGAGAGTACCAGCACTACCTTTGACCACTTCAAGCACTAGAAATCAGTTATTTCTTTGAATGACAGACAGATTGGTTGGTTAGATTCCAAAAAACTTGTATATGATGAAACTTTACTACATTTCTTTAAGATGAATATAAAGATGTGTCACTTGAGAACATCAACAAAGTATTTTTCATATGTAATAATTTTGTATGTGATTTTGTGCTAATTCAAGCCATCGATGCAGAGCATGTTTCAAGGACTTGCATCATACAGAACTCGATAGTACTAGTATTAGATTGAGATTGTACAAAACTTGCTATTACAGTGTAATACTTGCTTATGCTTGGCATCTAATTTAAAAAAAAGAAATCTCTGGTGGGGTGTCAAGATTACTCAGTTCATCCATAATGTTATGAGTTCACAATTACGTATGTCTAGGACCTGAACAATATCAAAGTAGGCAGCGATAATCATTATCTTTTTTTAAAAATCATGTATGAATGTGGTCCTCGAAAATATTTCATGCAGTGAGCAGAATGGTGATTATTATTGAGAGTGGCCTGTCGTTAACATGCCTGTAACTACAGCTCCCAGAATGCACTGCAAAATATCCCACAGTCCAGTGCAGAAAATTGTATAAAATTATTTCTGTGAAAGACGGCATGGAGATAGGACCACAGATCACCAAAAAAATCCATACTTGCAGCTCTAACTTCAAATTGGAGTTTAATAGAAAACATGTACCGGGTACTATGTTTCAATAAATTAACTTAAGTTAATTGTGCCATTGACCAAATACTATTATGACCCATATTCAAGAACATAAGGATACAGTTTTTGTCTTGGTCAATGGAGCAATTCACTTTATTTATTTGTCTTTAGACTTGAATTTTTGCATTTGCTTCATTACAATAACAAAGACACAAGACAAAGTAATGTGAGACCATTCTTCCTCTGTCCCAACACCCTTCAACTGCACAAGTTATTGTTTACTGTCAGATGAAACTACACATTGCAGAAATGGTCTAAACCTCTTTAACAAGCAATTTAACATTACGAGCATGTGACTCTAAATGACAACCATGTGAGACCCCAACTACAACCACAAGCTAGTAATTATATAAATCCCTTTTCTTTTCCTTTAGCATGTGACAATCAATTAAGCACACACAGTCTATTAGAAACTTGAGTATCAGTTTCCTGCATCTAGCCAATTTGGTTTATATGTTAGACTTCCTATATAATCTTAGCTAAAATGAAAAGACATCAAGACTTATCTGAAGAAAACAAGAGCAACAACCATAATACAGACCTGCTTTATCACCACTGCTCTGCACTTTGATACTACAACAGCAATAAAATTCCAGATAGCTTCAGAGAAAGACAGCATATGGTAGAAATCAAAAACATAATAGATTATGACACTCAAAAATGTGCTCAAATACAAGAACCAGCTTGCAGGCACAGCTGAAGAGATTTGAATGAAATAGGGAAATGCATAGCCTCCCGCTGAGCTCTGTTGTGTAGACTAGTATGTGCTAGAAAAAGAACATTTTCTAAGTCTTACCTGAAAATAGCCTGGAAAAATATCTCATGTACATTAGAGTGTATGTTAATCCTAAATGTAGGAGTCGTGTTCGGAGGATTTCCTGCCTCCAGCGCGCGTTGCTTTTGCAGTGAGAGCAGAGAGAGCCATCAGGGCTTGCCTCTGCTGCCTACGTCATCACTCCGGGACAAACATCAACACACTAGTGGGCGCAGTAAATACGCGTAACAACCTCACACCGAAACGTTTTGTTTTTTTTACATTAGCCCTTTGGAAATACTTGTGTGCAGTTGTTGAATCGCGTACACTTAGCTATTTCTAAGAGACCGCCAAGCAAGAAAATCTCAAAATTAGTAATACTTTGCCAAGATTTACGTCACTAAAGTAGATAGTAGCTTCGCATTAGCATATAGCTAAAGACAAGTACATCGTCGGCTACGGAAAAGCAGGATTTGATGTAAACTAGCAATTACCGTAATCTTTAGGGGTAGATAAACCACCTCGCTTGTCACCGTGTGAAGACTTTTTGGATGAGCCCGGTGAAGGCCTGATCACTGTCCCCGCTGTGTCTAGCACATGTAGCTTTGGAAGCTAACAGTTCACCTTATTTTTCCCCTCGGAGTCTGTGCTTATCTAGTTAAAATGTTTGGTTCGTCGAGGGCTGGTGGAGTGAGAGGGGGGCAGGACCAGTTCAACTGGGATGACGTGAAAGTCGATAAACACAGGGAGAATTATCTTGGTAAGTGCCGCATGCTCGTATCATCTGCACACATGCGCATGGCTTGAATGGAAGTAGCGTGATGATACTAAAGTTATCTGCCGCTAACATACCTTTAACTCTCGCGTCCCTCATTCCACCGTGGACGTGTTGGTCGGTTTGTAGGATATTAGTCCTGTGTGCTGCTTACAAAGCGTGGGTCTTTGCCCTTTTTGCCCTCTGAACGGACACGTCTCCTCATGTGTGCGCACAGCTATCCCTGTGCCAATGTGGAGTTACGCAGAGGCGCACAGCTGCGCCACTGCACAAAACCAGGCTCAAGTGGCCCCTTAATGTAATATAAATAGCCCCACTAGTCAGGACTGGTTTAGAGAGTAAATTATTAACAATTCAATGTTTACGTTGCAGTTTTATTGCACAATTGCAAATACATTTTTGTTGGATATTTTAGTTTGGAGAGCAAGACAACAGTTTCACATATTTGCAGTTGCTATTTGTGATAATGTTACACTGTACACATATGATGTTGATGAAGAAAAACTTGTCATCTGTCCATGTGTTTTTTTGTAGGAAACTCACTGATGGCTCCTGTTGGACGATGGCAGAAAGGTAAAGATTTGACCTGGTACTCCAAAGACAAAAAGGGTAAAAGTTTATCCAAGGCAGAGGAAATGGCTGCTGTGAAAGCTGCTGAACAAGAAGCAATGATGGCAGCCCTGTAAGTTACAATTACAAACAATATTTACAAAATCACCAAAAGTGACTGATTTTCTATTATGTTCTTGTCTTTTTATAGAGGTCACAAGAATATCAAAAGACAGCCCACTGGCCTCACCAAAGAGGTAAATGCCCCCCTCCCCTTTCTTTCTGTATATTTGCTGCTGAACATTTATTTTATGTAAATGAAATTATCTTTGTTTTTCGTCACAGGACCTGGCAGAAGTTTATAGAAGAGAAGAACCAGAAGGGGATGAGCGAAATGTTGACCGTATTTCAGGACTTGGCAGTTCCAGGTTATGCATTAACATCCATCTTCTGATTCAATATTCTAAAACAATATTGAACTTTTTTTTCCCCAATTTCCATCCGACGAATGTGACATTTTTGCATACTCAGTGGTGGAAGGAAGATGGTGCTGTCTCAAAAGGAAAAAGAGGCTGCCAAAATGGGACTTCCCGTTTTCACTGTAAGTTAACTTTACATTCCAAATGTATTAAAAAGCACTTTCAAAATATCATGTTTAATTCTTTCTCCAGCATCACAAGACAGAAGGTTTGCCAGAAACGTCCTCAGTAAAAACATCTGAAAAAATGCAGAAAGACGATATGGAGTCAAGGTGAGCTAGAAAAACAAGACCTGAGAGTGAAATAATCGTTATTGATTATCACTATTCCTTGTGCTGTTTTTATCAGGGAAGAAAGTAAAAAGAAGAAGAAAGAGAAGAAACACAAAAAAGAGAAAAAGAAAAAGATAAGAAGGAAAAGAAAAAGAAGAGACACAGAAGAGACTCTTCCTCCTCAGAGTCAGAGGATGAAAGGAAAAGGTTAGTCCAATTCTCACCACTAGAGGGCAATAAGGTACAATATTGTTTTCCATACTCTCCTCTTGGTCCAGTTAGAAGCATTTTGCTCCTAAAGGAAAATTATTTCTTGATTGATATTTTATTAGACCAAAACATTATAAAATAATAGGTGTCTGATTATATTTTACAATGATATATTGAATGAATATATGAATATTTTACACAAAATATATATTTTTATAATAGATACGATTGATCCCTACTTTCTTACCTGCATCCTTTCTGCATGTTAGGCTTGAGTGCTTAGAAAATGCCTGTTTTCTTCTACTTCCCTAATCCCACCAACTTCCCAATTTTTCATTTTTCTTTAAATAGGTCATCTTAGACCAAACTTTTCAGTTTTTTAATGAACAAATGTGCATATGTTCTACTATATTATCATTTACTTAATAAGTTTACTATTGCTGCTTATCAATGTATAACACCCTAGACAACAACTCAAATATTTTTGCTGAGGCACATATCTGACATGTGGGACCAAATGATTGTATATTTTTTATTTGTAACTTTTTTTTTATTAATATGTACTACTAAAGATGTCTCTTCTGAGATTATTCAAGTGGGGATCTCATGAACCCCTCTCACTTTCACAACTTAGCAATTGCCCAGCTTTGCGACCCTATCACTGATTGTTTGCTTCCTTTTGCTCTTCAGGCACAAAAAGGACCACCATCATCATAATCCATCATACCATAGTCAGAGTGGAGCCAGACCCCATGACAACCATTCACAGGGGGGAGCAAAGGGCGGCACACACCCCTCCCACGGCGGGCAGAGGCAGCGGCACGACACAGACTCGTCCGACGGGGGTCTCCCAAGGCCCGGCTCAGGACGGCCCCTGACAGAGAGGCACAAAGCCACAGGCGACGCCATGACACGGACTCGGACTAATGTGATACACCCCCCCACTTAAGGATGTGTTGTACAGACGGGGCAGAAGAAGCGCTGGACACAACCCGATGAGCTGAGGGGTGCACAATGTCAGCTGTCTGAGATGAGTGTTCACTACAGGGAAATACAGTGTTTTTAACTATTTTTGTCATTCTATAGAACTGCTTTTGTTTCTCTTAAATTTTATTAGGAGTAAAGAGAAGATAAATCATTTTGCTCTGTGACTTCAGTGCATTTTCTTAATTTCATTCAGTTCAAATGTGCAATTCAATTTTTATATGTGCTCAAAAAATCCAATATTCCTTTCTCAACTAGCAAATGTATATTTTTTCATATTTTAACAACAATAGTGAAGTACAACATAACATAAATAAATACACACTAACATTTGAAGTTGTTGACACATACATCAGCTGAACACAGTTATATGATTACAGCTCCAGTTAAAAACAACAAAGTCTTAATGCTTTAACCACACCGTAAAGATGGATCTTAATATGTGTCCTTACTCATGTTGTTTGTTTGTTAAACCCATGGTACTTTAGTTTTGTAGTTTATTCTGGACAGAAAAAATGTGTGAGGACAAGATAAAAAAATGGAAGGCTGGTTCTAGGTAATATAACCATTATTATCAGTGTTTTAATTCATAATATTTACAGGGATGAACAGTTAATTGATAAGCGTGGTTATCTAAAGTGACTCTTAAAACACAAAGCATTTTTATTTTGTATTCACTGAAACATTTTCAAACATCTATCAATAATGCAATAACATCAATATTTATATGTAATTCCTATACTAAAGCTAATTACCAATTTTTTTATGGAAACTGACTTTAAAGCCATTAAATATATCCTTATTTGTGCATACAGTAGCTTACAGTTACAATACCTAGGGCTGAGATGATATGCTTTTGTCATGATACAATATGCTCACAATACCATAGGCTGTGATGCACAATATATTGCTAGACACAGGATATTTTTTAAGTAATGCAATATTTTTACTATAACAAAAAAATCTATGTGCATAGCAAGACGGCAGGTTTATTGTTTAATATTATTAGTACACTGCAGAATCATCAAGAAACTCAAAGTTGAAGCTTCTTCAAATGTTTTAATTTTAAATCAATGCATGGTTGGGTTGTAATATAAACTGTCTCCCTTTTTGTACTGATCCACTTTGGTGTTGCTTGGTTACGAAAGTTGACGACTGTGACTGTGACATGTAAAAAGGCCTAAATACAATTCATGTTCTTTCTCCGATTTTTTCATGCTGTGAAATATTGCATATGTGCTACATAACATACTGTGCATTACAGCTAATTAAATTGCAAATGATAGTATATTGCCCAGCCACAATACACATTTATGCAATTTAATTCTATACTATTTTATATTTTTATAAAGTTTGAATACAGTTTGACAAACTGCTTTTTGTTAGTAAAAATTGACACATTTTTCCCTAATTGCTTCATCTAATCCTTGAGATCCATCCCAGCTGGACCGTGCACCGCTGTGATCCTCTGGAATGCTCTCCACCGCTCCCAATAGAGTGTAGTGTTTGCACAGACCCTGAATCGAGCTGAAGGGGGTTTTCTGCTGCCGGACACCTGGTGGGTACACTAAAAAGAGCAAGCCATTCATAATGAGAGTGGGAGAGGCAGGCTGGTTACCGTTAGACCACCTCACACAGGCAGCAGCAGGAGACGCACTACTGACAATGAGACACCTGGCTCTCCTTCACTCCTCCGCCGTGCTTTATAGGCCTGGATGCATTAACCATAGCAGCCTAATCAAGCTAAAGAATGCGCCTAAATTGCAATGCCCCGCCAATGTGGAAAGGGTGTGCTTCTCATTACGGCTTCAACCCAAATATTGGCCGGTTTGGGGATACCTTGAGGGAACCATTTCTTCCAGGTCAAGATTGTATGGCCCAGTGGGAGGCTGCCACAACAGGCTTAGAGTCAGATTTCAAGTATTAATACCAAGTATGTATTCTATTCAGGCAAAACTTACTCAAACTTACTTGAAAACAAAAAATGCATGGGAGAAAATTTAGCATTGTCAAACATTTTTTTTCGGCTGTATAATTCAATTTTTATAGCAGAAGGGATGGAACTTTTTCTGTGACTCTAAACATAAATTCCACATCCACAGAAAGGTTTTAAAGATCTTATTAAACCACATGCATTACTCTATGTATAGCATTGTCTAGTGTTGTAAAGAGATTTTTTATTGTTAAGTGAAGCTTCTAAGTGCTCATTTAACTGCTGTTTGTAGTGTCCAGTTTGTCCTTCCTCGGATTACAGGTGTTTTTTCTGATTACAAGCACCTGCTGCAGAGATTGAGTTTGAGATTTGTTTGACCAATCACATCTGCTGCAAATCAGACTCTGCCCAGTTTTATTTAAATGTGACTGTGGGCACATTTTTTTTTAGTTCATCTTTAAAGATTTTGCTGATCAGTGTGGAACTAACTACTGTGCTTTGAGATTTGACAACTGTGTCTTAAAAAACCTCTCAAGTTAGGGCTGCAACAGTTTTAAGGAATCTATTCGTGTGTCTCTATGTCTAATCTATACTATCTATATACACAAGGCTGTGTCCCATGTACATGGGTAGCCTAGACAGGGCACCCTTCTCTTTCCCCTTCCTCCTCTGGTCCCATGATCTGAGTGTATGAGTGTGTGTGTGACTTGTGTGTTTTGTGTATGTTTGTGTTGTTTACACCTTTTATTATGTTCATTGTTCCAGAATTCCTGTTTAATCTTTTGTTTAATTTATTTGCCACCAATCCGCTAAGGAGACCACACTCGCCCCGGCATCCATCCACCCCGCCACCCCATTTGGAGCAGATAACTTCAAAAAGCAGCGAGAGAACCCAAACGAAAGCACCAGGGACACGTCGAGGAGCCACAAGACACCACCAGACCCTTCTGGCTGTGAGTGTCCAGTTTGTACTAGAGATGCACCAATCCGATACTGGGATCGAATATCGGTGCCGATCCAGGAAATTTTGCTGAATCGAGTATCAGCTCCATGATATCGGTTCAGCCGTTATCCTAGTTGTGTTTAATTGGACATAATAAGTCTGATTTATAGGCTGATGTTGATCCAGAATGTCTCATAATGTTTGACATTTTATTCTTTCTCTCTTTCTTTCTCTCTCTTCTCACTCTCCTCTCTCTTTCTCTTTCTTTTTTCTTTTCTCTCTCTCTTTCTTTTTCTTCTCTTTCTTCTTCTCTACCACTCTTCTTCTCTTCTTTCTTTCTTCTCTCTCTCTCTTTCTCTCCTCGCTCTCTCTTCTCTCTTTCCTCTTTCCTTTCTATCTCTCTTTCTTCTCTTCTCTCTCTCCTCTCTTCTCTCTCCTCTTGCTCTCTTTCTCTCTCTTTCTCTTCTCTCTATTTCTGTCTTCTTTCTCTCTCTTTCTTCTCTCTCCTCTCATTCTCTCTCTCTTTCTCTCTCTTTTCTCTCTCTTTCTCTCTCCTCTCTTTCTCTCCTCTTCTCTTCTCTCTCTTCTCTTTCTCTCTCCTCGCGCTCTCTTCTTTCTTTCTCTCTTCTCTTCTCTCTCTTTCTCTCTTCTCTTTCTCTCTTCAGTTTTGTCTTGCGGTATAAATAACATTATATGATCAAAAGTCTTATGTTTTGAAAAGGAAAAAAGAGCTTTTTTCAGTCCTTACACAAGTATCGGTTGATATCGGGTATCGGCAGATGCTTAATTCTAAAGTATCGGGATCGGAACTGAAAAAGCTGGATCGGTGCATCCCTAGTTTGTACTTCCTCAATTACAGGTGTTTTTTCTGATTACAAGCACCTGCTGCAGAGATTGAGTTTGAGATTTGTTGACCAATCACATCTGCTGCATTCAGACTCTGCCTCCAGTTTTATTTAAATGTGACTGTGGGCAACATTTTGTTTTTTAGTTCATCTTTAAAGATTTTGATTGCTGATCAGGTGGAACTCTAATGTGCTTTGAGATATTGACAACTGTGTCTTTAAATCTCTCAATTAGGGCTGCAACAAGTTTAAGGAGACCTATTGTGTTGTCTCTATGTATTTAGGATAAACTATAATATATGTAGTAATACTTTTGTAAACACATAGAAAAAGGTCTCTTTTGCCCCGCCTCTTCATTGTAAGATTGTAATATAAAAAGCAGCTGATTTTCAATATCAGTTTTAGTGTTGTAGTGGCTATTTTATTTTTAATAATCACAATTAAATAGAGACAAGTGGGCGGGGATAGGTGGTAGGTGAGGAAAGGGCTTTTCTGAGATTACTCAAATGTATGAACATTCTTAATAAATCTTTGAGTAAACTAATGTTGAGAGAAGACAGTTAGAACAAGGTTAAGAACTTAGAAAAAATATTTGACACAATAGGTCTCTTTTAATCACAATTAATCAGTTCTTCCAATATCATTAACTAATTTAGTAAATAAGTAAACGATCGCTTACTTAACTGTACAGACTCCAAAACCTCTCAAATGCTGAGGGAAGGGTTTTATCAATCAGAAAGGTAATTATTTCTATGCATTTGTAAAAAGGTCTTTTCAATGGAAATGTAAGTTGTTTTACTGCAAAAATGGAGACTGTGGAGGACACTTTGATGTATTTCACAAGTTAAGAACATATCTTGATTTTAGCAGATTTTACTAAAGTAATCTGCCAATAGAAAAAGACTATTTGTACCTAAAATAAGAAAATGGTGTTTAAAAAAAAAAAAACTTGGATGTCAAATGCGAAAGAAAGAATATGTTGAATGTTGATCTATTGGCATATTTTCTCAAATCAAGATAAATACATGTTATCATCAAAGAAATAATAAACAGCCAAAATAATTGTTAGTCCTGCCCAATTCTCAATTATTATACATGGATGTCATTGAGTTTTTACCATTCAGTGCATCTGAGCATTCATTCAAAAAAAAAAAAAAAAAAATCAGTATTTATTCCATATCTAATTATTTTGTAGTGTGCTGATTTTTTTTTTTTTTTTATTTTACCAAAATTAAAGTGACATTAATGATGAAAATCCTGAATTGGGTGTTCACAATATTCCAAAAGAATTTAAATGAGTAACATTTAAAACAGAGAATTTTCAATTATCAACTTTATTGCATAGAAGAAAATACAGAAATCAGATACATAAAATATCCAGTCACTTCAAATACAGTGCCTCATCTCACAATGCAAAACATAACAAAGTCAAAGAAACAGTTAACAAACGTTCAGACAAATAAAGACATCTTATCCACCCTAAAGCAAAAGACTGTAGTCTGAAGATAGCGACAAGCATGCCATGTAGACTGTTAAGACATTCCTAACCTTCATGCTGAATAAAATATATAGGATGTAAGCTTAACATAATAGCAATGATTAAAATTCTGATTTGATAAAGCCTTTTTGTACACGAGGGGCATCACGATTCAGTTTTTCTTTGCACAGTGCATTCCAGTGTGGAGTAGCTATCAGGTACCACTTGGCTAAAGAAGCATGTTGCTAAATGCTGAACACAACCTGAGATTGAACATGATTAAAAAAGCTTCTAAAACTAAGGAAGATAAAGTTGTAATGTAATGTTTACGGTGCAAACTTGCACTGTTCATTCCAGTTCTACACTGTAAAATTAGATTGCATTGAATTATGGGCTCAAAGGTGCTGCTGGTGGTTTCTCTCCAAATGCCTCTTTTTGATTGAAGAATAAAGGCTACCCCAAAAATAGAAAGCAAAAGTAGAATGGGTTTGAGTGCAAGAGTCTTCCCCATTACCAAATCTATTTACAATTTTATAAAATAAAGTATACAAGAATAGAATATCCTAACCCCATGTCTGTTTTTAAAAAAGGGCTTTGAGGTCAAGGCAGCTTCCAGTCTGTGGGACAAGGTCGCTTGTTTTTCAACACCTTATGAGTACATACAAAGACATTTGGTGGAGTACATGAGTAGTACGGAGGAGGAGCTGGTATTATTTGCTGTTTTTTAGCTGGTTTGATAGCCAGTCCAGTCCCTCGTAGAGGCCATCTCCGGAGGTGGCACAGGTGGCCTGGATGTACCAATTTCTGTTGCGTAGAGTGCTAAGGCTCAGTTTCTCTGTTAGTTCAGCAGCATTCATGGCATTTGGAAGATCCTACAAAACAGAAAACCAGTTCAAATGCCATTTAGCACTACTACATTTTAGCAATTAATTTAATAGCAATTAATTATGAGACAAATGGAAAAATCCTGTTACTTAGTTGGCATTATCCTTTGTTTTCATTGCATTATCTCACAAGGAAAACAAAGAGTAATGATTGCCTAAAACACTAAAGCTAATGCACTCATGCAGTGTAGATTAAAAATATTCATCTTGTCTTTTTGATTAAACATTTTTTAGTTGTTTCTTCTGTACCAGACAATAGGTGCAAGAGACGTGCCGTTTTCTTGAAAGGTGTCATTTTTGACAAAGTTACCAACGAAATATGTCAGGCTAATTGCATTATCTCTTGTCTATTGTCTGATTAAAAAAACAAAGTAAAAACAACCAAACTAAACATTGAGTGTGTTCAAATGCTCTGTATTTTCTCTTAACATGAAGAATTCTTTTAGAAACTACGCTAAAGGTGCACTTTGTAACTTTCAGGAAGTCAACTTCTCAATTCAATAGAACGAGAACTATAAAAACATTCTTTAGAACATTTTTCCTGGGGACAAATATGTTTTACACCATATTGTCAACACATATAGCTAAAGAAACCACTTTTCCAAGGAAACAAACATGACGCTTTATTTTGTGGCCATAAACGCCTGCTCAGAGTAAAGTTAAACATTTTTATTATTTATTTATTGTCACAAAGACATCTAAACTAGAAAATAAACCATTAATACCCAAGTTTAATCTTTGTTTAAAAGGTTATACTGTGTACCTTTAACTTAAATGATGCAGTTTGATATAAAAGTTGAGTATAGCCTACTGGTTACAGAGTGTTGAGTTACATGTCTAAACTCACCTGTTTGTTGGCAAACACCAACAGCACAGCGTTCCGCAGCTCGTCTTCAGCCAACATCCTCATTAGCTCCTCCCGTGCCTCAGTGCACCGTTCTTTGTCGTTACTGTCCACAACAAAGATCAGGCCTGGAAAAATAATTAATAGAGATGCAATTTAAATGAGGGTTTAAAGATTTTAACTTCCAACAAAAAATGACAATCCCTTACCTTGCGTGTTTTGAAAATAATGACGCCACAGTGGACGGATTTTGTCCTGACCACCAACATCCCAGACAGTGAAGCTGATGTTCTTGTATTCAACAGTCTCTACATTAAAGCCTGACAAAAGCGACAGGTTCAGCAGCCTTATACATGACACCTGGCTCAAAGTAGCACAAATGGAGACATACCTATTGTGGGAATAGTGGTGACAATCTCTCCCAGTTTGAGCTTGTACAGAATGGTGGTCTTCCCTGCAGCGTCCAACCCCACCATCAGAATCCTCATCTCCTTCTTCCCAAACATGTTAAAGAGCCCAGCAAATATATTCCCCATGGTGACAGTCTGGAGTCTGGACACAAGAATTTTTCAAAGGTTAAAGTTTCTCTTTTGGTATTACATTGGCAGTACATCTGACATTGGTAGAAATATTTCTACAACTGTACAAAAGGCCAAATATAAACTATGCAATTATAAAGACTTCTGTTTTAGAACTCTGCATCATCTCCCGTTTCAACCTTTATTTTTAAATCTTCACAAAGCAGTAAAACTATGATAAATTATTTTTCCTCACAAGAACAATAACACAAAACTAACTTGTAAAAAAAATATATATTTATATATTATCATTATTATTATTATTATTATTATTATTATTATTATTATTATTATTATTATTATTAATAATAATAATAATAATAATAATAATAATTTAATTTGATTGATATTAAAAACAATAACAATTCGTGTTAGGATACGTCTTAACATATTTATATTAGACTGAATTAACAACGTCTATATATTATAATCGAGATACATAAAAATACTGAGATTTTTTTCCCCAAGATCCTCTAAGTTAGCCCTGATATGAACGTAAAATACATATAGCCATTTCTGGAACATCTCCCATTAAAACTTACGTGATTAAAACATTTAGCACTCGCCAATTGAAGGTCATCAATAAAATATGACAGTTTTAGAACATGACTTTGAGAGCATTTCAAGTTTAATCGATAAGGTTAGCTAATCAGCACAGTTTAGTTAACGTTAGCTTTTAGCCACCACTCATTCCTAAACGGTGTTGTGTCTACTTGGACTGTCACAACTATCACGAAACAAACACCTATGTCTTACTGCAGGCGGATTGTGTTAGGTAAAGTGTTTAGAACAATAGATCTACAGTAAAAGCAGGTAAAAGTGTCTTACAAAGTGCTGGAGCTTCTTGTTGAGTCGTTAAGGCGTTTCCTTGTTGGGGAAAATGGCGTTATGTTTTGACACGTCAGTGCGTCACCACTTCCGGTCTGAGCCGCAGCTGAGCCACGGCGTCCCCTGGCGTACACAGCACAGTTACCACACTGGTTACTAATACAGTACAACATAAACAATTTTATTAACTATTATTATTTATGTATGTATGTATGTATGTATGTATGTATGTATGTATGTGTTATTATTTATTTATTTATTTATTTATTTATTTATTTATTTATTTATTTATTTATTTATTTATTATTATTATTATTATTATTATTATATTATAGTAGTAGTAGTTAGTAGTAGTAGTTTAGTATGTAGTATGTCAGTAGTTTTGTTGTCAGTAAAATTAAAAAAAAAAATCATTTATTAATAATATTAATAATGATTATGTTAGTGGTGAACTCGGAAGTTTTAGTTATGTAGTGAATTGACAGTGGTACACAGAGCTAGTTGCCTGATATGACATGGACTATAAATCAGTAAAAAAAAAAAAACCTTAGTTTTGACAGTACAAATCACTGTACAAGTAAAGTGCTTGTATTTTTTTTTGTTAACAAAATGCAATAAAAGCAATAATGCAATAGTCAATTATCTAATCTCACACAACCGAACAATGAACCAGCATTACAACCTTAACAGTATTTAACCAGAGCCTGCCCATCACTTTTTTCAACTGTTATGAAAAACAACCTACTGTTTCTCACAAATATATTATCTGGCACATTATTGTTATTTGTTAATACTTTGCCTGAAGATTACAAGTCTACGACTGTTTAAAATCTATCCTATTTTAAAGGTGCATTGCTCAACTTTTTGGCCAAAAATTAACTTGAATAAATGCATATTTTTGTCATTTAGATGCCTTCGTTTCATCAAATAATTTATTTTAAAAAGTGGGCTTGCATGGCCATAAAGTAGTCTATTCTTTGGCTTATAGGAGCATGAAAGCTGTTCCTTTAGCTGTTTTTTTTTCCATATTATTGCATAAAATGTATTCATTTCCATTCAGAGTCCCAAAGTGTAGTTTTAGCTTTCTAATTCTACTGAATTGTGTAGATGGTTTTTCACCTCCAGAAAGTTACACAGTGCACCTTTAAAGTAGCCAATTCTGTTTTCATCAGCCTGATTGTTTTTGCCATGATCATTTTAGTAATCAGATCATTTTCACCGGAATATAGGAAAATTGAAACTAAAAGTTAAGTTAAACATATTGTTGTATGGATATGCTTAAACAGAATAAGATCACATGACTGAAGTTATATTAGATCTCTTTTTAAACAAATATTACTTTGTATTTTGCATTATTTGTTTTTAAATAGGAGTATAAAAGAATGTTGCTGTAAAAATAAATAATATAAAAATCATGCCCTTGGAATATTCCAGAGACTGAACATTATAGAAGGGTTTAAGTCTTTATGCCTTTGAGAGAGGTCTACAAAGTATTATCTCATACAAATGTTCATAAACTGGCATCATGTGCATGCATTTTATCATGTCTAATGCTTGTTGGAAATGATATTACTGTGGCAATCACTAGCTCGCCACTTAAATAAAGGAAATCTTTTGTTAGTGCTTGCGGTGGTGCCGTGCAGTCTGTCCTATGGTACGACTCCAGTCACTGAAGATCTATGGATGTGTTTATAAAGCAGGACACTTCCACTTTGCCCCTGAATGCCCAGGCATGTTATTGTTGGATGTGTTGAATTTTAACCAGGGTCAACTATGCCTCCTACCCCCAGCAGAGGGGGCAACAGCAGGAGGTGAGGCTGCTGTATAGAGGAGCTGATGGACCACACAGTGCACACACATAATGCCACCTTAATTTGTGGGTGAGCTGTGCCAAAATGCCTTTCGAGATGGCTTTCAGCATATTTTCACAGCAGCGATGCACTATTTATGTTTTCGGAACATGTTTACGAAACTCTATAGGTCTAATTGTTCACCAACTCAAATGTAAAAGGAGAAAGATCTCACACAAATTAACTAATTTCAAGAGGAAACTCATCATCACTGATTGAACTTAGTAAAGGGAAATGCCAAGTCAAAAATATTTGTAAAAAGACATAAGTAACTGATGTGCTTTGCTTGAGGCTTGTTGTGTTGTGCTCTTACATTAAACTATTGGCTCCTGCTTTATTAGGCCAGTCCGCATGTATGCAGTGAGCGTCATCATGCTAAGTACCAACGGAAACCTCCCCCAATTTTTTTACTAATGTTTTTTTTTTTTTTTTTTTATTAAGAACAGAATGGAAAAAAAATCTAAAAGTGAAAGTCATCAGCTTGAAACTTTTGTTGTAGTTTGTTTGCTCACATTTTTGTCTATGTCTAATGTTTTCATACACAACAATGCAATTTGTGTGTAAAAACAATCCACATATTTGGGCCAAATGAGACTGAAAAGAGGATGGAACTAGATTTTGTTGGCATAATACAGACAATTGACCATGGAAGTTTGGACACAATCTTAAGTAGTTTTTTAATAAAACAAATTTAATTTAAATCTATTGTACATCAACAATTTCTTTTGTAAATTCCATATACGTCTACTTCCATTAGTTCTGTTTAAATTTTTACGTGTCCATGAACTACTTTAAGGACAGAGCTATGCTACGAAAACAATCTGTGAAGTTGCAACATTTCATAGAACTATGGATTCAAATTAAATGAAATTATTTAAGAGACTGGACAGCTTTGTTCTTTCACATGGATGACATTTTGCCTGTATGACCTCCCGCGTGAACAGAACCTCTCTTATAAGCTACCATTTACATTTACCATATGGACCGTTTCGTTTCAGTATAATGTTTTTTTTAACACAAATATGAGTGGTGTCTGAGTCATTCTCCAACCACTATCTCATACCATATTAACGTAGCCGCACTAACTGCAGAAGGATTTTTCCAATTTGCATGACAAACAAAACCATTTAAAACTGCATGGTAACAATTGTCAAAGTTGTTAAAAAAATAGTGTGCATTGTCATAGATGACAGACAAAGCCGCCAAAGAAGTTTCCAGTTCATGCTATTTAGATTTTTTTTCCCTCTTCAGTTTACATATCCACTTTGAGAATGTCTAAAACATAGCAATTTGCAATTACCTATAACCACAAGTAGGAAAGATCTGAGGCTGTCAAGTTGTGTGAGCCTCGTTAAAAAATAATCACAACATTAATAAACAGGAGTAATAGCCACATGAAAACAGGATAAAGCCAAATTCATAACCTCAGAGAAGTATTGTTTAACCTTTGTTTTTCCAGCTCACCTGGTTTGTAAAGCTCAGAACCATTTTGGAAATCCAGAGGAGCCAGCAGTCAGTGGCAGACATTTTAGTAAAAATCCATTTGTTCATTATTTTCAGTATCCATAGGTGTTCTAGAGATAAAATCCTTATTTTCGGTACAACTGAAAGCAGCTGAGGAGGCTTCTCTGCACAGTCACATCAGGATACATTTCTGGCGTACAAGGATGAGTATGAGCGTCTTATGAAGTTTGTGAAAGAGAGCCTTGCCAAGGGGCCATTTTGGGCCTCGCAGTTGGACCCCTTAGGTTCCCAGTAGGGGCCTTACTCCCCTCTGAGAAACGGCCTAACTTGGATAAAAACACCACAAGGGGCTTGGGGACGCTGATTTGCAGTGTGTAGACACAGAAGAATGGCTCAAACTCAAAACGTTGACCCAACTTTATGAAGGATTTTTTAAAATATTAATGTTTGTATGTCTTGTAATAATTGGAATTGGGGTCATGCATTTTGAGATTGTCCTTGGGAAACCAGCAAATTGTTGGGGTTGGGGCACAAAGGGTCTACTTTTGGGCAAATCAAAGCTAGAACTCGGATGGACAGGCGTGGCACACCTCCCACTGCGCTGCGTGTATCGGATTATACATCGGGCAAGATCCCAAACAATGTGTGAAACGGAAAACAAACCGAACATTATTACGACGTTCCAGCACACTGCCATGTGAGTGTCCATGCTGGCCATGTGAGTTGGCAGCAGGTGGAACTGGGCACCATACCCCACGCCTCTCACAGTAGGGGGCGCCACAGATGCAAAGAGGATGAGGCAAAATATAATGATATACCATGTAGACTGCCAATCAGCTTTGTTAGATGATTGTGGAAGACTGAAAAAGGTCATTAAGAAGATTTCCTTAGCATTGTGCGTTTTACTCCAACACATACGGAAATGGTCAGATTCATGTTGTGTGTTTTGATTTGATAGACCACCATTGATATCAAATGATTATTCATTAATAGACTTGTAGACTGCGACTCTTTCTGCCAACAGAAGCATCCATTACCAGAATTGAAAGTATTCGCTTCTCTTTCCCATACTTTTAACAATACGTTAACCAGTGTTCGTGGGAGCCGGCGGAGTCAATAGAAGATGTACAAGGAGATCCGTGACAGATGGTTGAGACAAGCCCTTCAAGAACGTCCATCCTCAGAAAAAGGACGGGGGCCTCTGCGTGGGAGCCGAGCTCAGGAAAATGGGGCGATGTGGGATGATGTGGCAAACTGGCAAGGTAAAATGGTCCCAACAGAACAAGGTGTCCATGCCAGGAGCTGGATTTCCTGGTGGCGGATGACTTGGTTGGACGTGGGGTTTCCCAGCACCATTTCCCCGAAATCTTCCAATGGCCTTTAATTGACCTATGTTAAAGAGACATTTCTCTACCTTCTGTGAACTTTAGGAAGCTTTCTATGAGTAGGTGCTATCTTTAAAAGAATCAAGATGAAACAATGGCATGTGTTTGAATGACTTAAAGTGGGTTGGTTTGATGTGGATTCATGTTTGCTGTGTATACAGGATTTGAAGGATTGTCCCGCCCATGTTCCCCATGTTAAATCCAGCTCGATCCCATGGAGAAGGCATCAAAGATTAAAGTGTGAACCTGTTGCACCTTGGGGTAGATAGATAATTGGTTGGAATGCACAGCATGTTGAAGCAGAGTCTTCAGGACAACATGCACCGCGCATCAAAATCAATTTTATGTCTAGATTTGTCATGTTGGGTTGGTCATGTTGATCCCAAATTATTTGCAACATGGCCCTGTCTATTTATCTAAATTTAAAACAATTGTTATAGCGACACCCTTTTCAACTTTACAATGTCGGATCCACTACCAATCAGTTGCTTTAGCTACTGGTACAGTTCTTTAAGTTCCCACAACAATAAATGAATGAATGTATGTTTGGACCATTTTCGCAGAAATCCATGGCTCATATTGTGTTTCATGTTTTGTGATATTCTTTCTACCAATATCTGTTTGATTTGAGTTCTTCCTTATTATCCATTTGAAACCTCCCCTGCTGAAAGCATTCGGGAAAGATGGGATGTTAAATGAAATACTTCGAGCTGATTGGGTGTGTCACCTACTTTAGTTTGTGCTTAACAGATTACAGCAAGAAATCTTAATAAAGTATCCAATGTGCGCGTGGAATGGAACAAGTATCACCTCTGGCATCCCACGGAAGCTGCCATCTTTGTTTTGTTTAATTCAGATGCTATTTGCTGTCGTTTTTGCCAATTACTCTCCACAACCCTTTTTGTTGCAATACCATTTAGCTGTTAAACCAGTTGGTTATATGTTTTTCCCCCCTTTAGAATTTACTCATAAAATGCAAATATATGGATGTTAGGCTTTATACTGATTTTACTTGTTAGGATTAATTCACCATGTCTGTGTAATTTTGTATTGTCCAAAGGTTGATGCTTAATTGCTCAGATTTTTTTTATTTTTATTCAGATCAATAAAATAACGTTAAAATCTGCAATGAACCTTTTTACCTGTGAAGTCATTTTGGATCAATTTTGTTTTTGTTCAACAAGAACAAATAAAACCGATCGTCATATATCAGGGGTGTTCAACATTTACTCTCACTTTTTACTATGATGCCAATTGATGTATACATGCATGTTTTTGGAGGTGGGGAAGTAGAAGACTAGCTGAAATACCTGGAGAGAACCCACGATAACACAGGGAGAACATGCAAACTCCACCCAGAAAGATTAGAGATGTTGATTTTGCACTTCTCCCCTGATGTATGCCATAGTTTACTACTAATTACATAGAAAAAAAAACAACAAAAATTTTTAAACCTTGTAAAAGTGTCTCTCATCTTTAACTTGTAAGATTTAACTGAAAATGATAGTACTACACATGTCTACAGCTCAGTCCTTCCTCTCTCTGTGTTACCTGTTGTTGCATAGATGATGTGAAGAGCTGGCCAGCCTGCGCACCTGTCTGCCTGCAGGCTGTGACTGCTGCAGCCTCTCATTTGGGCCTGGCACTCGTGGGCTAATGCATTAGCAGCCTTGTCATTGTACTTCATTGAAGGCCGCTGACAAGCTGTTTGACACTGTGACAGGGTCAAAGGTGTTTGGATGAGATGGACACACAAGGGCACAGCAGAATTGGGCTGCTGCGTATAAGTCAATGGCAGGTTGTAGCCTTAAGCTTCTCCAGCAAAAATGGCTGCTTGAAGTCACTGTTATTTTACACACTTAATTGTCAAACAACAAGCTAACAAAAGCTTTCTATTAAGGCAGAACTGACAAGTAATTCATTACTCAGGCATATTATAGTTAGCACTATACAACAGAAAAATATATCAGTTTTGCCTCTCCATAGATTGTCAAAATATCCATTGAAATGAAACGTACCTTATCTCGTCTACATTTAAAGGTGCACTGTGTAATCTTCTGGAGGTGAAAAGTCATCTACACGATCAAGTAGAGTTAGAACTACTCTTTCGGATATTCTGAATGGGGATAAATACATTTTATGATATAATGTAAAAAAATCAGCTAAAGGAAGAAGAAACAACACTTAGGCCATGCTAGGCAGATTTCTAGCGATCTAAACCATTTTTTGTCTCCAGACAAGCTTTTACCCTCAAGCAGACGCTTTAGAGCTGTTAAATACAAAACTAATTGTTAGAGATTCTCATTTGTCCCTTTGCTGTGGCCCTTTTGAATAAGACCCAGTGATTGCAATGCTTTGTCATGTGCTAATGTTATGTCTTTTAAGTGAGAGAGATATTTATTGATAAGATGTGTATTTATTGATGTGTTATAAATGAACTCGTGTAATGCATATTATATTTACTGATGTTGTGTAGATTTATGGCTTGATGCTCAACTTTGGTGTCAATGAAATTCACTTTTTGGTCCATGCATGAACAATCATTTTAATGCAGCAACACAAATGAACTGTTGTTATTTATTTAATATTCATTGTTGCTGAAATTGTGGTTTGTGAAGTTGGTCAGATGACAGATCTGTATATGCAGTTGACGGATCTGTATATGCAGCCTATATATTTGGTGATTGAATGTGTTGCTTGTATAGACTGTGTGGGATTTTAAAGTGATGCAGATTGGCAATGTAGCCCAAAACAAATTTCCTTTTAGGACATTAAAGTTTACCTTGTCTTACCTTACCTTGGAACCATTTTTCTATTGAAAACCATGTGGGGGCCCTCCTCCAGGCTAAATACTCGTCCATTTTGTAGCCATGCAAGCCTGATTAATGTTAATGCTAGCTTCTTTCAGCAGTGTAAGTAAAGTGTAACTGCAGTAACCAGCTTAAAAAAAAAATTGGTTTAAGTTAAAAATTGGGATCTTTTGTCATCCCAATTTTTGTGTTTCTCAGATGAGCTCTGTGTTGTTCTAAGTTAGTTTAAGCTACAGGCATCTTGAAAGTGGTGCAAAGCGGAGAAAAAAAATCACAATTAAGAAATTGTGTTTAGGATAATTTGCAAATTGAGATTAGCAGTTTGATTCTAGCAAACATGCCTTGACAAATGAGTATGTATCAATTGTTTGTTTATATTGGGAAAGTCACCAAGTAAAAGGTTTGGAGCTTACAAACTGCAAAATGGCCACTGGCATTGGTGAGTGTGTTTGGAGTGAAAAAAGACACAAAGGTTTCTAAAGTCTCCAATCCTTGTTAAGACCCTCCATCTTTCAAACTAAAATGGCTCACACCAAGTATCTGCTCTACCTTTTATCCTGCGTATATCCTCTAATCCCACAGCTATTTTCATTTCTTTAGCTGGGTCCTTATTGCAAATTGCTACGGTTTGGTTGTCCGGCAGTGGAACTTGGAGAATGTGTGTTCTTTGTAAATGAAAAGTACGTTTATTGGGTTTGATTGAGCCAGGAATGTAATGGATGTGCTAAGACTAATAATGTGCACCAAGTACATGTTTGAAAAAGTAATGTAGCAGTGGGAGAAAAAACAGAACTTAGTCTATCAGCAATTTAGCCATTTTTAGTTCACAATGACAAGAAGATCTCGTAAGCATTTATTGCATCTTATATTAATGTTAACTCTTTCTCTGCCAGCTATGTTCTCTGTTTAACGAATATTCGTGGCCCTTTGTGCAATTGAAATTACGACGTTGCACATCAAAAGAGACCTACGAATATCTACTTTCAATTAAAAAGAGCTCATTTAATTCAGCCATCTGTTGGTGTATCTGTGGAACTGCATCACATATTTGACTGTACACAAAGTCAGCACATGCATCAGAGAGTCCTATTTTGCCTCATAATCCGATACAAGCATCTCTGCCATTGTGCCTAATATAATTGCACACTGTCCTTAATAAACCTTGTACATTGTCCTTAATAAAACTGATGCCAATTGATGAAAAGTTATTTTTTTTAATTATTTTATTATTATTTGTACTTCGTTTGTTTTAGCTTGTTTTATCCATTAAAGTACAACTTCTGCCATTGGTTCAATTGATTTGTGTCATCACTTCTACCGGAGGAATATGGCATCACACTGTTTGCGTTGTAACAAAAAGGCAGAGTTGCTGATTGCGCGTCTACTAATTTAATGTCTATAATCCAGAGGGACTAAGTGAGCTGGTTGCCATGGTAATGAGTTTATTTCTCTTGCTAAATGAGCCTAAACCTTATTTAAACATTTCTATCCTTACCCATTACCCTAACCTTTTCCCTAAACTAAACCTAAACCTAATCACTGTTCCTCCAAACCTGACTATCTAGCATTTACCGAGTGGAGCTTCCATCATCACTGCTGCAGCTAGATCCTCTCGAAAGAAGTCTGAATGCAGTATAAAAAGTTTATAATTTCATATAAAATACTGTACTGGGACAAAGCTCACTTTAAGTCATTGCATACTAAAAATAGGTGCAGCTTTGTGGGTCAAATACAAATGACCTCTAGCTGAAATTGTCTGATAGAAGTTGTTCGAAAGTTTCCTGTACGACGACAGCTTCCAATTAGGAGCTAATGCTATCTATATTAACCCCTCGCCCCCTCCCTGACTTCACTTTATTGAGGCAAGGGAGGGGCCGGGCTGCCTCAATAAAAAACAGCACTAAAAAGCAATTATAGTGCTGTGAAGAATGGGACTTGTCAGTAATTTGCTGTCTAAAAGTGAGGAGATTGCAGGTCTGGGGCCGATTGGAATTCTGAGCCTGCGGTTCAGTGTGGGAAAAGCAGTGGGAAGGCGAGCACCACCCTTTGTGCAGTAATTACTGGAACTAGCAGAGGCCAGCGCCAGTCCTGCTAATGATAACCCCAATCCTGTCCGAGTCCTCACCTTGTGACTGATACGGTCCTATCAGCATGCCCCCAAATCTCAGAGGTGCTTATGTGGAAACGACGCTAATGGGCGGCCATTTCACATGATCCTATGCAAATCAGGTCCAGCCATGTTGTTTATTCAAGTTTGTACTTTGTTATTGTTTGGTTTTATGATGATTAGTAAAGATCATCTTTCTGGTTTGTACTAGTCTAAAGAAACATATTGTCTGTTGGGTACATGAAAGTTATAATGACTGTGTACCAAGGAATTTACTGCATATTAAACTTAATTAAATGAATTTGCATCTATAGATTTGTATATTGCAATTGTTCAAAATTAATAAGTGTAAGATTTTGACAGATAGTTCAGAAAATTTGTTGATAACTAATTTCTAACTTGATTTATTAAGTTTGTATGTATTTATTGGAAATGAAAGCAACATATTTTTTTTACATTGTAAATTTTATGTTCTAATAATTTTTTTTTCTTGTTTTTTTTTTTTTCTCTTCACTTGCAGTGTTTTGTTCTCATTGGTGAAAACCCTTAGTGACAAAATCAGATCACAAAGTAGTTTCGCCATCAAACAATAGAGCAAATATTTCTATATTTTAATACTTTACCACAGTTTAGCTCTTAAAAAAATACTAAGCTATAAGTACACATGTGAAAGGATTTCAGGAGAACAGATTTAAAAACTACGTTCTTGAAAATCAGATACCCCATGCACTTTAAGTGACTAATATGGCATCATGTAACCTAGACATGACTGAAAGCTGGCGTGCAGATGAACCCTACCTGCTCCACGGCCCAAGGCTCAGAAGTGGAGGTGAAAAGGTGACTAATGACTCATCATGTCTGCCTTCTCCTCCCACTGCATTGATCTGATGACCCCTCATCAACCTTCAGGGAAGCAGCCCACCACCACCTGAAGAACTGCACCTCTCAAACCCAGGCTGTATAGGGAGACATTAGAACGGAGAACATCACTTTGCTCGGCAAGTTATTGTTTTTTTTATTCACTGAAGAAAACAACTTGCTGTATTTACTCAAATTTTCATGATATAATATTACAATCAATATATTTAATTAAATTCAGCACATTTTTGTATGTAAAGTTTAATTAAATAAAGTGTTTACTTCCAATCTAAAAAAAAAAGTATATTGATCATACTTTATAATGATCGATAATAACGCGACCACCAAATGAGTTTCACCTCTGCTTGTCTCACTGAGTTTCCTCCAGCGGTCTCCCATCCAGGTACTACCCAAACTAAACATGCTTAACTTCTGAGATCTGACAGAATCGAGCTATGGCAAGATTCACTGCCATTTACTCAACTGAGGTGTAAAGAGTAGATCTTTTTTTACACAATTTTTTGGTGTAAGTATTAACCAATTAAAATACACATTTACATTTCAGGCGTTGGTGTCATTATTTGTCAATTATATAAGTAGATTTGACCAACAATAAAAAATTATTAAATCTTATTTTAAAAAATATATGCTACCTTCAATTATCCTGAATATATATATATTAACAATTTAAAAAATGTTACTTACTTAGTAGTTTTCCAGTCACATTTTTGCCACTTTACATCATGTGCAACATTTTTTTTGTCTCATTTCAAGCAACATGGCCAGTAATCAGTTAGAAAAGTATTTAAACATGAATTATTCTAAAAAGCCAACCTGCTAAAACTACTTAACAAAAATAATTCTGAATTCAGAACATCTTAAGCAAGGCAATTATTCAAGTGCATCGTCCTTGTTAAAACATGTATTTGAAAATTTAATTTGCATGTAATAAACTAAAGATTTGTAAATACCATCTGGATTTGCCATTGTGGGACTAATAAAAGTTCACTTATCGTATTTTACCTTGTCTTATCTTATCTTCTTAAAATAAATGTATGACTTCTTATTTAGTATGCATTTTTTAATATATTTTTTCTAATCTAAATCATGGTTGTTAGTTGGTTGGAAGTAAATAAATAAACAAACAAACAAACAAACAAACAAACAAAAAATAAATAAATATTAGAGAATGCAATCATTTAAATTTGGTGGAAAAATTGTTTATTGTTTTTCTAAGCATAATTCCATAAGAGTTATTCGGCCTAATTACACTGAGACAGTTTGACCTTCGCAGAGAACAACCTCACTTAGTTTCACTAATGTAAGTGCTGAGGTGGCAAATGTCTTTGTAGCTCTCCAACAATACAAACAGACACTTCAAAAGACAGAAGGGTGCTTACAGGTGTCACGTCTCTATTCATGTCGACGAGCCTCTTTAGAAATCCAAAACCAGATCACCCATCACATACTTTCAAGGCAGGCGATACATTTTGCACGTTCTCCCCCGCATTCGGCTATAGGAGGCAACAAATGAGCGTATTAGCGAGGTTTGGGGAGTTTCATCTTGTCTGGCGATTTTACAGTGTTGGCTTTGTAATTAACAGTGTGAGAAACATCACATTGCAAACGCTTAAAATCAGAAAAAGCTGTCGAAATGTCAGGTGAGGTGTGAATGCTGTCAGTATCTGTTTAGAAGTGAGAGCAATTATCACTTCCAATCATTGCAAAAAGTACAGGTTTGGTGACACAGAATAGTAATAAAAAAAAATTATTAATGAATTTAAAAATGGTTCTCAAGGTGAAATTAAGGCTACAATTTGCTGACGAAGTATAAAGCTTTTTTTAAGCTGAAAGTGCTAGTTGTACTTGTTTTTAAGAAACACATGGACTGATGCAAAGATTAACAAAAAAAAAACAATTCTTAAACCCGTTGACATGCATATACATTATTGCATGGTGAAACTAATGTCCCTAAAGTGTTAAAGCAGCGGTCCCCAACCTATTGTCTTGTGAGGACATACATACAACTGATTATTATATATTTGTAGTTGTCTCAATAGTGAATTGCTGTTTATTGGGTTAAGTGTCACCACATTTTCATAGGAAAGCACTAGGAAGTAGTGATAGACTAAAAAAATAAAAATAAAACACATTTTAAATAATTGTCTGGGGCTTGCTACCAGCCCAAAAAGAAGATGAAATTAAGTATTTACTGTATTACAGACGGTAGTTGTGGACAATTTTTAGTAGTTTTAGAAAATTTGGTAACACTTTACAAACTACAACTACAAAAATTAGACTTAATAAATCATTAATAACACCTTAATAAAGCCTTAATTTATCATGAACAAATTATTAATTAACAGATGAAAAAGTTTATTAATGCTTAGTAACTACTTAATTACTCTGAATTCTGCCCCCTAACCCTAAATCCTAACCGTAGGTCCTTAGTTTATTAGTTACTACGCATTAATAAACTTTTTCATTCAATAATTTACCATTTGTTAATTAATAATTAAGGTTTTATTTATACTTTATCTATGGTTTACTAAGGCCAATTAAGGTGTAGTTATTATAAAGTGGTACAAAAAATTTAGAAGTAATATAAGTAAAGCAAAAAAAATTGTGAGAATAATTTCATTATGCCATTAAGGAATCAATTTTTTTTACTCAAATCGTGAGTTAAGGGATACTTGTAGTGTGAGACCAAGCTTATGGGGTTCTTAGGATCGAAAATATTGAGAACAAGTACCCTAGACCAAACCAAAACATTACAATTGCCAAGTAATGCAATATTTGTTTTGAATTTATAGTTTTGACAATATATTTTTATTGTAATAGAATACATTGTCTCAACGCAATGCTGACAATAACCTGATTGTTGGCTATTTTCTGGCAAGTTTATTTTTTAATATATTTGTTGAAATTAGGCTTCAATTTGCTTATGACTTGGCCCATGCAGAACGTAACAGCAAAGAATCTAAGTCTTTATTCTGGATTTTCAATCAACAAAATCTCTTTTAATCGCTTTAATTTCAAATCAATTTTAATCAAAAGAAGAATTTAAGAAAACAGCTTGATGAAAATATGTTAGAAAATCCGGTTTTCCACATCTAATTTCAAAAAGAGCAACACATAAAACATCAAAGTTTTGTCTTCAAAGGGGCTTACATAATAAGATGCCCACATAAGACCCTCCCCTTTGCACTTTTCCCCATCACCTCGGCTATGCGACCTACACAGCATAGTATTTATAGCATCACATTCCGATTCCTCTCACGTGAGCCAAGAATTCATTTTTTTCTAAAACAGAGACATTGACCAACTTTTGCATGCAAATTAAGGGAGTTCCAGTGACATGACAGACATGAAGGTATACAATACACTTTGAACTGTTGCAATCCGCTGTCGAGAATAGGCATTAAAACGTCTTTTTGTTTTTACACCTGTCAAAACAGAAACCTGAGCAGATTCTAAAAAGTTACTTCAGCCAGCGCTCTCTTTGAAGTGAGCAAGTGTTTAATGTAATGAAGTTGCTTTATCTTCCAAGATCTAAAGAACCTGTTTGTAAATAAAAAGGAGAATCAGGGGCTGAACTCACTTTGATGATTCAGCTTTAAAAAAATCATTGTTTCTTGATGTGATTTCAAATTTTAAAAGTCTTGAGGGTGAAATTCTGAAGCTAATTGCAAATTCAAAACATTCCTAAATTAAAAATTGTGTTGGATTTTTATGTTTTTATGCGTATTTACATTACATTTTTTAAATTATTGTTTTAATGTTGTGAAGCACTTTGGGTTACAACATGTTTGAAAAGTGCTCTAGAAATAAAATTAGTATTGTTATTATTAAAATTATATCCACAAAGCTCAATCTCAGCGTCATAGTTGTGGCATTAAAACAGGATTTAAATGTCTTGTTTCAATACTATCAATGAAATATTTTAAAAAATTTAATTACAATTTTAAATACCTTCAATTCTTCTGCTTTTGGCAAATCTATGCTGTAAGCATTCATTCATTCATTCATTCATTCTCTACCACTTATTCCCATTTGGGGTGGCAACTAGAACCCTAGTGACTTTGAGCTTTAGAGCAGGACAGCCTTCGAACATGGGCACTTACGGCAGAATTAACTCTTGAAAAATCACCATTTTGTGCATGTGTGTGTTGGTGTGAAATATGTTGGTATCAGTTGTGCACCAGTACAAATATGATCAAGGTATCTGGTCAAATAATACAACATTATGCTCCCTAAAGTGCGCTTGTTTATGTATTTCGCTTGAGGTACTCTTGTTAGCATTAGAGATGTAACAATATGCAAATCTCACAAAACAATACATTTTCAATTTGAAGCTAATGATGCAGTATTTATCATGTTATCACAATATTATTGAGGGCTCATGATATTCAGCTAACAATAATCAATATTGTTGATTATTGTTAGCTGAAAATTTTCCAGTCATTCTTCAGTGATTCCTTTTCTTGGTGCAAATTCATAGCTCCAGACTAAATTGCTCTCCCACCATGTCAGCTAAAAGGTCTGTTGTTTTGTGTGTATTCAAACATTTCGATTTGTATGTTTTTTGCATTAAATGTGTGATAATGTTCTGTTATCAGAAGTATTTTTAATGCAAGTCTTTCTGTGACAATATATTTTGACAATTCTGGTATCATGACATCACAATATCAATATTGTTGCATTGCTAGTTAGCATACCTTAACAAATGGTTATCTAAATGTGTACCTTTTTTAAGATTGTTTTTTAAAGATGTTAATGAGCCTGTTTCTACCTATCTTTTGCGTGTCGATTCATCTTTCTATCAGACTATGTGCCAAATGTGACTGAGAGCCTGATTTATCAAGCCAGGTGCTAAATTGCGGGTGCAAACTGGAAAAAAATCCTGTTATTTGGGAGCAATTTGTGCATTCTTTAATATTGGAAGATGTACATAAAACATATTACATAAATGAGATATGCACTACCTCAAATTCTGCATCTTTAGTGTCTGTGTGAAAGAAAAAAGTCAGCTTTTTTGCTCCCTCTAACCTGTTTTGCACTTGAGCAAATGCTTGATAAATCTGGCCCAAAGTGTCAAATAGAGACATTTTTCTATGAGCATCTTAGACACATGTTTTGCTTGAAGTCATGTGTGAACATTTTTGTGGGGTTTAATGGCTAAGTTCAGGTCTGAAGTCACAAAAATTAGTAAGTTTAGGTCTGAGTCTCGGAACTGGTTAAGATTAGGATTTAGGGTTAGGGTTGGTGGCCTATTCATAAATAAGAACATGCCTTTACATTCACTTTAGAAATGAACTTCGGCAGCAACACCTTTATAGATACACACACACAAAAAGAAGAAATCTGTGGTGTACATACAAATTTAACATTTAAATTAGCCTGCGGATTTTGGTGAGAATGGGCTCCATACTGTCACTTCTAAGCTTATCATGATAAATAATTGGGAAGCTTGGAGTTCATTAGGCAAGTGAGCAAAACAGGGGTTGAAAGAGATTAAAATGGAATCATTTGTGGTTTTAAGTATGCAAATATCAAATACAGCTTCTTTAATAAAAAACAGATTATATTTATTGTCTTCTAGTTATATGTGACTCTGCGTCGAAGTTCTCACAGTCAGGACCTTCTAGCTCACCGGTGGCAACTATCTGCTAACAATGCCCATCTCACTTGGGTGACAACACTGCTTTAGGTGGGCCGACATGCAAGGGGAAGACCCATTTCCTAAAGGCTGGCTGCAGGGCCGGGGTTTCTGTCCATCCTGTGATCTGTTTCATGTTTTTTACTTGTTTTCTTCTTTTGGCTTGGTGTGAAAAAGGTCAAAGGTTGAGGCTGGGGAAAGAGCAACAGAGAGCCTCCCAGTCACTAACCTGAGCTGTGGTGGTTTCCTTAACTCTGCAGGTGGCCAGGCATCATTTATTTTCCATTAACCTCCCCCTATAGGTGCAGATAATGTGTCTGTTAGATTTATCAGTTCTTATTTGGCTGGACAATTGATTGAAAGATTGATTCAAAAATAAAAAGATGTAATTTGGAGCTGAAGTCAGACTTTGGAAGAAGAAATCTGATTGTTTGCTGTGTTAAATGGCAGAGTAGAAGTTTGCATAGTTTATGTTCATAAAATCACTCAGTAAAATACATTTTTATTTTGTTTTTTTTGTTTTTGGAAAGACTAAAATAATAAATCGAGATGTTGAAGTCAATAAATATTACAAAATCAATCAATTTTGAAATCAGATCAACCCAGCATGGAGCAAATGAAATGGTCAAATTAGTTTTGAAGCAATACTCATATAAAATGTATCTATATAAGCTCAAAATTAATTGCCCATCACTGTATTAACCTATTAAAATGTTATTCCAGGCAGTCCTATTAACTGACTTTTCCCCTTCAATTTACAAAAAGTAACAAGACTGTTTCTCAGAGAGGAGAAGGTGCGTGTATCCATCTTTCTGTGACAATAGGGTTAGGTGGTCTTTGATGGGGACATTGTTGTGGGGACTGTAAGGGGTCTGGAGCTGAGCTGGTGCACTGGGGAGCACTATTCACACGCTCTGCTAATCTGCTCCGAGATCTTCCACAAAGCATCGATCTCATTTAAACCTGACGCCAACACCTTCCTCTTCTTATTGTGTCACTGACTTAGTTTAAAAAGAGGGAAGACATTTATAGACATATATAGTGTGTTTTGGGTCACACTTATCACTGATTCTCTTACATATGTGTTTGTGCAACTTGTAAAGCCTGGGCATGTTTTATGAATACTTGTGCGTAGAATGTGTTTTATGTACCTTATGAACCTTTCATTTATGTGTCTGTATTTATCATTGGGTTTGTCCTCGAGTCTCATTGCTCTCATACATCTTGAGTTGACTTAAAATAGAAACATGATGTCCAAAAGAAAACATAGTTGTATTTGAAGTTTATTTTGGTGTTACAGAGTTAACATTAGAGATCTACAACAGGCAGTTTGACAAACAGCAGTGAGAAGTGAATGAACAAAGATGAGGTAAAAGGCCTACAGTGTTACCAGTAACAACACTGCCTTAAATGTATTGATGCAAATATATACTTACATTTACTAATATGTACAGAACTTAGAATAAATAATTATAAAAAACAACACTTAAAATACATGAAAACAAACTAGTTTGTACAAACCTTTGGATTTAAAAAGACCTCCGTTACTGATCCATGGATCCAGGTATAAAGTGAAGGAAACATGTTTTGTTTTTTGTACATGACTTAATGTGGTTAAACTGGGATTTTCAATTGAAATAAGTGGATAGGAAGCTTTGATTCAAACACAGGCCTGAGACACAGCAGCACACTGGCTGTAAACAATGACTCCTCAACAGTGCTGATACAGCAGTGAAATGGCACATTTTTGACATTTTGTCTCAGTAGTTTAGTCACCTCCAAACAATAAATAATATTGCATTTGAAATAAAGGGGAACAGTAGAAATCACTAAGTTTGACAAAACTAACAGCATATAACAAAATAATGAAATATGTCTACATTGTTAAACTGAAAATTACAAATACAATTAGTCAAAACTTCACATTTTGTTCAACTATAAAAATAGATGTCTTTCACAGAAAGAATCAGTAAACAGATATACAAAGACATGCTGAGTATAAAACCTAGTCGCACACATGCAAACACTTAGCAGCATTAAGGACACAGAGCTGTGATGCTGCTGGTTTAGTTTAGGGAACAACACATCATCTCCCACAGGTTTTGGTCATGTTTACTGCATTTCAGAGCTTATGTTACAGAGTAGCTGGTTAGTCTATGTCCTGAAAGGACAGTCAGGCCAACAGGAAAAGAAAATGGGTTTTTATAGGTTACCAGTGGCACAGTAATACTGACAAAACACTCTGACACTCAGAACAGTCGGAATACTCATCGGGACTCAAGTGCTGACCTTTAGTGGATTCAGTTATACTGTTTCTGGACTTCTCCACAGATCTCATCTTTGGTCAAAACTTTTTTTGCTGAACACATTTAGGATTGTAAAAGGTCTCCGGATTTTCATTTTGATAGGTTATTATATTTCAGAAAGATTTGATAAACTGTATTTTCATGTATTGATAGGCTTAAAAGAACAACGCAGGCATTAACTTGTTAGCTTAGAGAGCATGTAAACAGTGTATCAACTACATTCACTCAGGTGCAAGTGCATTCTTAACCATACTCCTCCATTTCAGGTTTTATGTTTAGCTGGATTTCTAAGCAGTGAATGATAACTGTTCATTGATGTAGTGAATATAAATAGCACAAAAGCAGGACAAAGCATAATTGTTGAGACAATGTGACAAGTGCTACACAAGTGGGATGGTCAGACTTGCCAGACTACGGGCAGAAAAATAATGCAAGGTGTTTGGGTTCAATAACAAAGTAATAAGTTAAAACCAGTTTTACCCCAGCACATGTATAGTGTATGTGGTAATTGGGTGAAAATGAGTTCACAGTGTTCTGACTACATCTACTTATAGATCCTATTATTCTCAGAAACCCAGGAAGTGCATTGTTACCATGCTAGTAGTTGTAGCTTTATCTTGACACCAAAGCTTGCTCTTGCTCTGTGTTGAATAATTACCAATATCATGTAATGCACAACATGCTTTCGGTAAGTGCAGTGCTTTAAGTGGGCAAAAACAAGTTAAAGCTGGCACACACACTACACTTTCCAGTTGTGACTAATTAGAATGGGGATCTTGTCTCCACACTACACAACTGGACTGAGAGTGATTCTAGAATGAATAGGACCACACACTACACAACTGAGACCACAACTAAACAACTGTGACCACACACTACACAACTGTGACCACACACTACACAACTGTGACCACACACTACACAACTGTGACCACACACTACACAACTGTGACCACACACTACACAACTGAGACCACAAACTATACAACTGTGATTGGCAACTGAAAACAGGATTAGTCGATCAGCAGAAAAATTAATAGTGTACATGTTGCGTTGTTTATAATAAAGTTGCTAGCATGGATGGTTGTAGCAGCGCTCTCTTGGGAGGATTTTCATGAGTGGGTGAAGAAGAACTGCTTCAAACTACATGACTGCAACTAGCTTCAACTACTTTCAACTAATCTCGACTAGGCGTGACTAAGTGCGACTGAAAATGACAAAGGAAAATTAGCAAAAAGTCGTGTAGTGTGTGGCCAGCTTAAGCCATTAGTCGTCGTAGTCAACCAAAAGTTATTTCAATCGACTAATTATTTTAGTTAGATTATAAGGAAGTAAATTAGCTGAAGCTATTGAAGCAAA
Organism: Mugilogobius chulae; assembly: GCA_038363315.1. Classification (NCBI taxonomy): domain Eukaryota; kingdom Metazoa; phylum Chordata; class Actinopteri; order Gobiiformes; family Gobiidae; genus Mugilogobius; species Mugilogobius chulae. The sequence continues at coordinate 36,515,167 of CM076395.1, read as the reverse complement.
TTAGTCTAATCTTTTGTTTTAGATAAAAATGCGTTATTTACTCTTTTTTGTTGTTGTTTGTTTTGTTTACTTTAATTTTTACTTTTAGAGCTTTTCTCGGTCAGGGAAATGTCAATAATTTCATAGGTGGTGAAGTACTAGTGCATTCTGGCCCACTTAAAGCACTGGGTAAATGACAAAATCATGTGGACAACTGTAAAACTAAACAATTCTGTTTTGTTTTTTTTTTCATTCTTTTAAGATGGTAAAATCAGGTACAGCTCCTCTAATGTTCTGTGAGAGATCAGACAAGTAACAAGGAGAAGTTAGCAGTGCAGCACGACATTGTAACTAGAAATGAAATATATATATTTATAAGGCTTCACCAATATGGTGTTTGTCTATCAGTCTACCACAGTCTTCTCCTACGTCAATACATAAAACTCTTTACTGGCTCTGGCTCGTCTAGCTCAATAACCGGTAACTTTTCCAGCAGATTAAGGCGGGCTGACTTCTTTCAGCTTCAAAGCGGGAGCAAACAAAGCACTCGTGTCTGCCGCTGGTTCACAGACAACCCCGACAGCTTTACAGTCTCCACGTCTTCTGCCCACTGGTCTCTGACATTTTGGTGAATACAAAGCACAAGCAGCGACGTGTCTTATTTGCAAGTGTGGACGTCGTACACCCGGGTGCACTCCTGACAGCTGACGTAGCAACACCAGTGGAAAATACAGTGGCACTTCTCTTTTCGCTTCTCAGTCCTTGTGTTGTGACCTCTACCGCAGCAGAGGAGGTCGCAGCCGTCTATCCCGTGGGACGTGAGGTTACAGACCCGGTCGCGTGTCCCGAACGAGCCCGTGTGGGGGTTGGGGTCACAGAAATTGGGCGAGTTCTCGTAGTAGACCAAGTCGCGTTCTGTGGGGGGTTTGAAGTAGTTGTACTTGGGTCTGAGCGTCTCCACCCATCCTCGGGACTCGCGGTGTTTCTCCACCACCATCTCCGAGGCGCTGTCATACTTGTCCTTCATGTAGTCTCCGATCACCCTGAAGTCGGGCTGAGACCACCAGCAGGTTTTGACCTCGCAACTGCCTGACAAGCCGTGGCACTTGCATTTGAGGAACATGTTGTCGTTCACGGACTGGAGGAAAAGAAGAAATGATTGCTCAATTAGTTATTACAATTTTTATTCTTGCATTATAAGATATCCAAAAGCAATTTCTCAGTTTTGTGATGTCATATGTAGCTCTCTGAGTTCTGCCGCATTGTTTTAAAATTTATAAATCATTCAGACTAATTTTAACATTTCTGCAATATTAGCTTCAGGAAACAATGGGTCGACAATTTCCCTTATGTAATTTCATTTACAGCCAATAGATGGAACTCCAACTCAATTCCTGATGTGAGAATAGCAAAGTTAAGGTACTCAAGAGCAATTTTATAAGCCAAGGACATTGCAAATAATACATCATATTTTTTCTAATATTAAGGTTGTATTAAAGCAACACAGTCTCCAAAGAAAATGTAGATATACTACAAAATGTCAAAGACGTACAACAGACATGTAACGAAAAGCCAAAAAGTAAAATAACCAAGAATTCTGGTTAAAACCATGTGACGACATTTTTTTGGGGGTTTAACAGGCAAGTATTGACTTCAAAATGGGTAAGTTTAGGACTAAGCTTGGGGTAGGTTAAGGTTTTGTCGCCACCTGGCTTCAACCAAATTTTTTGGTTATTTTACATTTTGCCTTTTTTAGCACAATGATTTAAAAAAGGTGAGAAAACGTACTTATCTAATATTTTTGAAATTTTGTTGTATAACTACGTTTTCCATGGAGACTGTGTTGATTTAAAGGTGAATTAAACTTAAGCTTTTCTGTTTCCTGGAGTCAAGCAGGCGACTATGATAGTTTAAAGCCAAGCTGTGACAATTTCCTGATAAATCAGTAAAACTTGTAACTTGTAATACAACAAGAGTGTTTCCATTGGTCTGTTCTGCTTTAAGTGAACCATACTGGCTGAATATGACTAAAGAGATCAAAGTGGACCATGCTAGGTTTAGTTTCCAAAGTGATCTGGGTTGATTTAAGGAACACTATTTAGCGAGATAACTGGAAAAGAATGAATGCAGAAAGGTGAAAAATTCACATCTTAAAAAAGCAGTTTAGTCTAATTTAACTAGATGGATAACTATTTCAGACCTCACAGTTGTAAAAACTTAAATAAGCGCTAACACTTACCACTCTCCCGGCTTCATTGTTGTGCCGGTTCATAGCTGACCGCGCATCTGGCCGGTTCTCCCTGGCGTCGGCAAACTCCCGGGACACCATGCTGCCGAACTCCACGTCCTCGCTGCAGCCTCCCCACTTCCAGCCCTCTCCAGGGGGGCCTTTGTGCCTCGTATCACACCCACAGATGGTGGCTGATCCTTCAGCACAGGCCCGGGTCACGGCAAACGCCACACCAGCCGAGGCGATGGCATGGACGAACGCAGATTCACGAGTAGCTGCAAGCACATGGGAGAGTCGTGTTATAGGAATCTAACTTGCTATGTTGCAGACATCTTTTCTAGAAAGTTTAAATCAGTAGACTTAGCAACACGTCTTCATCTGGACCAGCTGATATTGCAGTAGTTATACCAACCAAGTCCAACACACTCTTTGAAGAAAAGATATACATAATGAAAATGTCAAAAACGTACAATACTATAAGCACGTTTTCATGTCTTTTTTATGTAAAAAAAAGTTAAATAACCAAGAATTTTGGTTTAAGCCACATGGCGACATTTTCTTTGGGTTTAACGAGTAAGATTAGGCTAGATGTTACTAAAATAGGTGAGTTTTTAGCTGAGGCTTGGGGTAGGTTAAGATTTACCCATTAAACCCAAAGAAAATGTTGCCACAAGGGCTTCAACCAAACTTCGTGGATATTTTACCTTTTTGCTTTTTGTAACATTTTGATGTAGAAAAAAAGTTGTGAAATTGTGCTTATTCCTTGTTTTTAACATTTCATTGTATATCTGTTTTCTTCAGAGACTGGGCTGACCAAGTCCATAATTGGACATTTGATTGTGAGATTAGGGTTAGGGTTTGCAGGTATTGGGTCTTTAATGGCAACACCCTGGTTTCCATGATGCGGGCGTCAATCAAGCCTGTCACTAATGTGAGCCATAACAAACCTCAGAAAAAAAGGTGCTTGATTGATCCATTATCATAATTTATCTTAATCCATAATTATAAATAAAAGTAATTTTCTATGTTATTCACATTATCACCAAAGATTTTTTAGTGTATCAATTTTGTTTCACCGCCAATGACCATAACCTAACCCCAACCCTAAAAATACTTTCTGAGAATTCAGATTAAGTATTTAACAACAACAATTTAAAGCCAATCTCTTGACATCCAACAAAGCATTTCTAGTTCAAGTTTCTGGTAGATTTCAGCATACAACTTTCTGACTGTAATGTGTTGCAAAAAGTGTGTCATCATATCCCAAAAACAAAAAAAAATTCTATTTGAATGACCCACATTTTGTTGACACACACAACAACTAGCCTATTCAGCCTCTTCTTGTTACCATGATTGATCTGTCGCTTGGTCAATGCCTGCGTCTATGAAAGGCTCCCACAAACTGAGCTGTCAAGTGTCTGACTCTTGTCTATAATCGTGTGCGGTGCTGAGATCATGGAGGCGGAGGTGTAGCCCAGACTTCAATGGCCTTATGTCTGAATTAGGCCAACAGCGGCAGGACCTTGGTTTGTCTGTCTGACATAGCAAAGGAATGACTCACACGGTTCAGGATCTTCCACCGAGATGAGAGGAAGAAACTCATCTGACAGGCCTATCATTACAAGACTCAATCAAGCTTTTTGAACATTTAGAAGGCAGCCTAAAACACGAGTAAGGGTCCCAGTTGGAGTAACGCCTTAATGGATAAACCTAATCCTTAAAGCTTGCTTAGAGAAGACCAGAAGTGTAAAATCTGCCTTTATATGTCTTTTATCTTGTTGCAATAGTGTTTCCTCATCGTTAGTTTCTCAAAGTTGCACATATGAGTAATCTATAGAGGGATTATAGGTCAAGTCACTGCGTAACTTTTGTTTTTGCATAGTAATAAACTCTTGTAGTTAGTGGACAACAGCCCTGGCTCTAGTTGTTGCTTCAACTTGGTCAATCACGGCAGCTCTTTCTGCATATTAGGGCCGTGCATTTCTTGTGTTGATAACAATAATCCCTCTATATTATCTCAGAAATTCTTGTTTTGATCTAGCACCTATCCAATTTCTGTAGTGTGATTAGTTGAAAAATGAATACTCCAAGTATCTGCGGGTCTTAGAAAGTATTAAAAGTTGATAAATTAAATCATCCCAAAATAGATCCTTAAAAGCATTAAAAGTCTCTATATTTTTGGAGAAAAGCTATTTAAAAGCAGGAAACATTACCTATTTCCACTAATAAAAAATAAAATTTGGGTCTCCTGTCAGGTCTTTAATGAATGGAAATCCAAAAAAATCTTAATTTCAAACAACAATATATCAGTGCAAATATTAATTTGTCAGTATATACTTCATATTGTCATTTTAGGTAAAGACAAAATACGAACTCTAAACCAAATTCAGATAATAGTACAACAGAAATTGCAAATCAAATTCAATCACAATATAGCCAAAACTTACAAGATACTTTTTCTACTTCCTGCTCCTGCATTTATTACTATTTGTTTATTTCTTTCTTTCTTTCTTTCTTTCTTTCTTTCTTTTTTTTCTTTCTTTCTTTAAATAAAATATTAAAAAGTTTTAAAGATATTATATTTTATATCACCCTGCATATACCTTGTACTTTAAGTTTTTTTCATTATAAAGCATACAATGACAAGCTACTGCTTGTTATGATTTCCATGAAGGGGAAATGTATCTGCTCAACAGTGTAGAACAATTAGGCTATTTATATTGTTGTGTTTTAAATTAAAATGGTAATCTATGCTTATAATTAGACTTTACATTAAGTAATAAGTACAAGGACTAGACAATGGTAATAATGAAGAATTCTTGACATCTTCTATGTATGAAAACATAATTATAATCATAGTCTCCTTTTACCCTAATGAAATGATTTGTCTGTCATTAAAAGAATAATAAATCTTATAAACTTAAGCAGATGAATATGCAATATGCAGTTTTTTACAGTAATCTTTATTCACCATGACACTCATGTGGTCCTTGTAAAAATGAGTTTAGTATTAGTATTAGTAAGTTTGTATATGTACTTGAAGCTGTAGGAGTCTACAGAGTTCATTGTTGTTTTGATTGTATCACTACCATCAGACAGGTCTTGAGATGTAACAAACCATTTTTATAATTGGTATGCTTCTCAACCAGAGGTATGCAAGAACATACCAGAAGTGCTCATGACTCAGGTTTAAAAAACAATTAATGGAAAATGAAAAATGTAACAGTGTAATGTAACAGGCCCTTTTCACGCTGCGGCTTGGTTAGTCCCGATGTGAATTTACAGTACCAGTGGATCGTTGTTTCCGGTCAATTCATTCCCTTGAGAGGCTAGGTCAAATGCCGTAAACTATTTTAAATAATTGATTGACAAAAAGTGGACAAAAAGTGACAGCCAGACAATCATTTGCAGCGAGTTCAGACTTCACATAGGTAAATACTTCACCATGTGTTTATGTGATGTGTCTCTGAAGCTAATGCTAATCTGTATTTAATTTATATATTAATTTTAAAATAACTCTACAAACTTAAGTAGCTTTATACAAAAACACTCGGCCTAGGATGTCATGTATTTTTATCAAATTGTCTGCTTTATATTTGCGTTAATTTATTTGTTAGCATTTAGCATTGCGCCAAACATACACACTTTTATAAACACACAGTCTTTCTCTGGTGAAGTATTTACCTCGTATGTGAAGCTTTGAACTCGTTGTCAGTGGTTATATAGTTGAAATCAGCTCACTGCTTTGAATTTTTAAAATATGAAATAATATTAGCGCATCTCGACAAATTAACCACAAGGAATAAATGGGACAAGAAGGAACTATCCACAGGTATCTCGTAAACCAGAGATAGCGTAGCCGCAGCTTGAAAAGGGCCTATTATTGGCCAATGACGGTTTCATTACTTGATTCTGCAACATTCTGTTGGTTAAATTACCTAAAATCGACATTAGGTTTTTGAGTTTTTAATCCAGTTCTAACATTGATTTCATTCACCTTTGAGTGTCAGAGCAGGGCCAGATTTATCAAGCACTTGCACATGTGCAAAATAAGTTATGAGAAACGAACACTTGACATAGCTGACATATCTCACTCAACTATAGAGGTATTTTCATTCAACGTCACTTTCCTCCCTATTGAGCATGCTTTATGCAGAGGATGCTCTCCGTCCGGTAAGCTGGGGAAACTTCTTTGAATAAAACAACGAAACGAGACGAGAGCATAGCTGTTTCGATCAGGTATGAACCGGTCTGACAAGTTGGTGGGTCGGTATATACTAACCTACCCCAAACCCCAACCCCCTAAACTTACCTATTTTAGTAACTTAAATCTTACTAAACCTGTCAAACCCAAATGTTCAATCAAAATTTGTGGTTATTTTAGCTTTTCATAACATATTGATGTTAAAAAAAAAGGCATGAAAGCGTGCTTATTGTACATTTTGACATTTCGTTGTATTTCCACTTTTCTTCAGAGACTATGCTGTTTAAAGAATATGGCTTTTTATGAATGGATACCCTGCTGTCACTTTGCCTTTGCCCAGGAACTACAGATGAAAATGAGCTTGTTGCTATATCTGGTCTGTGCAATAGATTTATTGTGCAATGCTCATGTCAAATAATAAACAAATAAATTAACACAGCACACATTTTAGGAGGTACATAGAGAAAAAGTTTAGGCCATACTTGAGACAAAAAAAGTTAGGGTTAGGGTTTTGCCATTTCAGATATTTTTTTTAAAACGGCCTCACCCATAGTTACGTATACAAGTCCTTCCCACCATCTGAAATTCTAACACCAAATTTAAAACCGTGAAAGCACTCTCCTTGTTCGGAACATCAAACCCGTCAAAAGTCGCCGCTTACGTTACGGCTTGGCTTAAAATAGACGCCTATGCAAACACGCGGAGAGCTTGTCTATATTTATATCTGCAGAACAAGAACAACACAGGAGGGGTAAAAAAGCAGAGAGCATAAAGCTGAGGGTATGAGCTCCTCCCTTACAGCAGGTTCCAACCAGTTCACAGACAAAAGGGCATTAGAAACAATGATGCAAGAGAAAAGGTCTGTTGGCATCTTCTAGCACCCAGCCCCTGAGAGCAAGGAAGGGTTACCAACAGTCAAACTAAGGTTAGCACTGGAGGTCTGAATGGGAAAAGATCAGATGTTAGCTAACTTAATATGTCAATTATTTGTTTATTTTGGTCGAACATTAGTTATAGGTCTTAGCTCGAATCTTTGGGCGAGGCATGAGTAAAAAAAGATTGTATTTAGGGTTTTGTTCCAATATTATCTCTCTTTCTGTTGCAGTTCATGTGTGCCACTTTTTAGGAACACTGTAAATGTCCACTGGTCTAGTGAATGAATGAGAGATTGAATGATTTCTGTTTGTGCATTGTAAAAAATGTATGTAAAATTTACAGAAAATTACTGTAAAATGGTGACTGAAAAAAAAGTAAACTGAAAAACAATAAAACTGTCACGTTAACAGTAATGTTTAGTTAGATGTTTTACCGTACAAGACTGTTATTTTTACAAAGACTTGATGTTAAAGTATTCAAATTTCTTTGTAGTTTCAACGATGAAAATCAGCAAATCAAAAAACAAATAAATATAGTTAAATGCACGGTTATAACTTAACCATTACCCACTAAACATTGGACGTTGTACGGACGTGCAGATCAGGTCTATATCTTTTCGCTCCGTCCACAAAATGACGTGAAGATCATGTCCATTTTTTGGACGTCTAAATATGACCTTATTTAGACGTCAATATGCAGTCGAGAATTTTGACCACATACATGTGCCATTTTTGGACGTCATGAGGACGTCTAACTCAGGTAGCAGGAAAATTGCAATACAAATTTTACATTGTTGTTAGATATTTTCCCTGTCTGTCTCTGTGTTAACCCTGTGATTAGTTGACCAGTGTCTATTGTTCCCCGGCTAAGGCCCAAAGTCACTGGGTTAAGCTCCAGTCACCCGTGACCACCAAACCAGAGCAAGCAGGTGAAAATGAATGGATTAATGTTCTGTAAAATAGACTTTCATCACTCAATAATTTATACGTTTTGATACGTTTTCACACACATTTATTTACTTACAGTAGTATTAAGTTTCATTCTTGAAAACAATATAAAAGAATGATTATAGACATATTTTGAATGTTTGACCTATAACTTTTGGCCCAAGCTCCATTTGACTTTGAGAACCTTGGCTTGGATAGAAGACATGATGCTTATTTAATTTTGTTGTGTTAACTATAACATCTCGCAGATCAAAAAGTGTTCACTATGAACATCGAACTACAACAACGTGTTAATAAAAATGGATCCTCTGACTTCCTGTTCAAAACCACAGTGTTGATAAGCCCCGCCTCTTTACACTATGGCTAGCAGGAGATTTTACTGTACACACTGTATTTTACTTTGTGCAAAAGTGGCTACACATTTGCTTATATGATTCGAAGTTAATATTTTTTTTAATACACAAAAGTACAAAGAAATAAGAGGACATATAACATAGGTGAAAATTTTCAAGCTTCAACTGCAGGACAATACATGATTACACAATCATGCATGAAGCAACCAAAATACTGTATCAGACTCTATCGAAATACAACTTTGAGTAAGTCAATGATGATAGAAAAATGACAGCTTACTAAATAAAACTTTTCTTTTATGTGTCCCCTTTAAACAAAACCATAGTATGTGTAGTAAACAGTTCAGTGTGAATACTAACTTTCGACAAACAACTTTACAGAAATCCTATAGCCCAAATTCCAACAAATGACCCAGCTTCCCATATGCCCCACTGCGTGCCTGAATAGCCGCAGGGCCATGGCATGCTAATAGCAGTGAGAGGACTTACTTCACCTCGGAACACCAGCCCGAGGATTAGCATCACATCTTTTCTTGCTTTTATGACCCATTTATGAGCTTTCCAGACACTTTTCCTACGACGGGGCTAAACTCTGCCAGACCCTATCAGCCTAAAGTGGTCCCTGCGACCTGCTGGGGGGCTCAATCCCCTATTGTGCTGCCACTGTCACGCTGCGTTAGCCCCACAATAGCCCCAGATATTTTATATGAAATTTGCCCTGGTTGGTGATTAGTGGGGACCAAGTTAAGTCATAGCAACACAGAACTATGCACTAGCCGGACCTCGCTTGTCTGCAGACGGGGGGAAATCCCTATTCAAATGGTTTAATAAAACAATCTAAAGGGCGTGTGAATGGGGAAGAGCACTTTTTCTTTCACTTAATCTCATGGTTGCGAAGATATTGTGCTCGGAGCAGTGCACAGTGGGGAGTAGGGCTAAGGTCCCCCCATCAAGCCCATTTACCACAGGCCTTCTTTCTCTCGGGCCGTGGTTAATGACGGCCTCCCCCAGTACGGACACCCATGCGCCTCCTGGAAGGCTCAGGGTCCTGGCTCATCCTGGCCAGTTACACTTTCTCATCCACCGGTCGTAGGTCGCAGGAGACAGCCCCTGACCTCTGCCGTGTCACTGTACCCCATTTCCAGTAGGCTAAATCTACAAAAAATAGATAATAACACAGCAAACACAATTTTGGGTCTACATCTGTCTACTTCCTCTCCTAAAACTTTCAACACATGGTTAATATCAACATGTATTTTTTTTTTGGTTGCAATTATGGCTTGAAAACCTTTTTCTACAAACAGTAAAGTGAAATTGGAGAGGACCACCCAAGCTCAACCAATCAGTATTTGATTCCTGAACTAAAAATTTTATTATTCAATTCAGACAGTACTCAGTGGTCTTATTTTTTCACAAAGCATTGCATTTATCATAGGCTTTTTAATGAAAAACACAAACTTAAGTAATTTACAAGTAAAAAAGTTAGCTACCCCAACTTTAACATATAACTACACACTAAGCTTCCGTAACTACGGATACTTATGTACTGTACTGGATATACTTTTAGCTGACCATATGACCATGGAACGTATAGTAAGGAGATCTATTATGTTTTTTTTTCATGTATTTAGAAAGAAATGATGACATATATAGATCAATAATTCACAAAAAAATAGAAACAGGTCCATTGACTTCATGTTCAAAGCTGCAAAACTGATAAGCCCCACCTCTTCATAGTAAAATTTATCTTTAAATTACTATTTTTTGTTTGGTTGGAAAGTGGCTACATGACAATTTTGCATGAATACAGACAAGTGGGAGGGGATAGGTGGTAGTTGAAAACAGGGATTTTCTGAGCACTCAAGCATCAGCAGCAGAACATTACAAGATTGCTCAAACATGCATGAATCATTCAATCTAAAGACGTTTTCAGGTAGCCTAACATTGTTGTAACATGGCTAAAAAGTGGATAATAGGTTGTACTTAGGGTTGTCACAAGTACTCACTTGAACAAACACTGATACTACACAGAAAAGCACACGCCAAATATAATCTTTGTTGAAAAGTTTTCAAATGGCATAGTGTTTGAAACGACCTAGAAATATGGCAGATGTACTGACTTCCTGTTCAAAACTGATAAGCTCTACCTCTTCATTGCAAAACTTAACTTTAATAAGCAACGTATTTTTAATTACTCCTTTTTTTTTCTTTTTGAAAAACGGCTGTATGTAAATTTTGAGCATATATGTTTTGGGATCAGAATGTTTTTGAATAATTATGGGCGGGGATAGGTGGTAGGTGAAAACAATAATTTTGTAAGCAGTGGAGTATCAGCTGCAGGAAAATACAGAATTACTTAATCATGTAGGAATCAACCCAAATACAACTCTAGGTAAATTATTGTTGAGAGAATAGTGCTAGAACCTGGTTAAAAACTCTTCCTCTTTGAAACATTTAACCTTGAGTTTCCTCATAATTAGCTATGTTTATAAAGTTTGTGTTTTCACCATAGTAGTTGTGTGATTGTTTGAAATGGCGCATACTGTAGACATATAAATCTATTTATGTAACACTAAGGAGACGGTGGGAGGTCTGTCTCCACAGAGCTGTTATTGTTTAGTATTGACTAGTGTGAAATTGCTCTTTTCCCATATAACTCTGTGCTAAACTTAACTAAACTTATGGTGTTCCCTAATTGTTTGTACGATGATAAGCATCACGAGGTAGACCTGACACTATTAAAAATAAGTATTATCTTTATTCTCTTTGCAGTATTACATAAAAGCCGCGGGGGTTGAATTCGACACTGAGAGCAGTTTAATTTGGCCCGCGAAAAGAGGATAAAATTTGTTTACAATGTCTGTCTACCGGTAAATACCCTTTAAGTCAAACAATCAGTTTTACTCTGCTAAAACATGTTGATTAAAGGTGTATTGTGTAACTTTTTGACCAAAAATAAACTTGAATAAAAGCATGTTTTTGTCATAGCAATCTCTTTACTGCGTTAAAACAATAATAATAATCTGTGTTTTTGCTTTGAGCAAGCTTGCATGACCACAAAATGGACTGTTTTTGACCTAGAGGAGGGCCTCCTCTTGCATGTTTAGATGGAAAAGCTGTTAATTTAGCTGTATTTTTTCCACATTAATGATATCAAATATAAAACGTATTTATACTCAGCCAGAATGTCCCAAAGTATGGTTTTAACTTTCTATGTTTAAAGAATCATGCAGTTGACTTTTCACCTCCAGAAAGTTACACAGTGCACCTTTAAGTACATTTTAGTCACTTTCTTATTGCAACTAAACTCATTAGATGCAGCATACAATTAGGTTTGACCCTCAGCATGCTAAATCATTCTTATTGGAATGAATTTCTTTAACAAGCAGCTAAAAATAATTAGTAAACACAACTTTTTTGCACTAAAAACTTTTTTTTAAATTATTTTGGATTGAAACATATTGTATTCACTGTTAGAACTGCCATGCTTGAAGGTGTGCAGAAAATATGAAACGCTGACTGTAATGATTTATGGCAGTACTTCCTTCAGGGCATATAAACTAGTCCAAACTCAATAGATTTGGCTTGGCCCCACACATGAGGTCACTGGGTCTTCCTTCAGCATCAGATCCATTCTGAATGTAATGGTTTGTGTAGGGAAGTGCAGGCCTGTACCTGTGTGCCTGCTAACACCTGTAAAAGTCTGCTTTAGCTGGGCCACGCTCCCCTCACTAATTCTATCATATGACTCACGACGTCGAGCCTGATTATAGCCGTATCGTCGGTTAGGTGTTCAGTAAATACCTCAGACGCTGAAGCCGCGCCGGGATTGGCTCACAGGTCCAGAACACCTGCGCAGCTTTCTATTGCCTTTCATCACAGGCAGATTCCAGCGGTGCATGTTTTGACACTTTGGTTAATGTAAATTAATGAGTGCTGACGCAGACGTAGCCTAGAGGCAGGGCCAGTGTTGGGGTGTGGAGAGAGAGAGTGCAGGTAGGACATGTGAGCGGTAGAACTGCACAGGAGAAAGGCACTTAGCAGGGAAACTCCATGTGCACAAACAACACTGGCCTACATAGTTTTGGTTAGAGCTAATGTAGAGTTGAGTTTTGTTCTTTCTTATAACCTTTCATCATTAAAGCTATACCTGACAGCCTCAACTGAACTAATTCTACTTGCTACTAACTTATAAAAATGAACTTAATTATTTTGTGTGCCTTTAGAGCGAGACCATGATCTTAATCCTTCAAACTACAACATGAACACATATTTCAGGAAGTTGCACATCTCTGGAAATTGTTGTTTTTAATCTGAAATATATTGTTTAAGAAATACGGCTTTTTGAAAAAAAAGTTCTCATTCCACCGCACCAAGAGCAAGTTGTGCCTTTGGAGAGATTGCACTGGGGTAAATTGTGCCATTTATTATTACAGTAAAATAATTTATTTTTATCTAAAAACAGATGATTTATACAAGTTAAACAAACTCAGTATACATTTTCTTTTTGAAAAATTAAATAATAAACATTCCGAGCACAACATGAGCAGATCTGCTCAGAACTAAATGCCAAACTTGATTGATTAGATGGGCCAGTTTAATTCTCTTACATCCTGGTCTTATTTCTTAATTTTTCCATCTGTGTTTGGTGTAAAATGAAGAATTAGACTGCTTTAGTGATAAAATGACACAATTGCCATAAAATTATATATTTTCAATTATTCATTAATGGGGTGTCATTGGCACAACTTAACCCCGGCTCCTTGGCACAAATCACCCCAACCCCACCATTTTGGAAAAAAAAATTTCCAAAATGGTGGGGTTTTTTCTCAGATTTGAGCTAACATCATGCCAGCTTTATAGATTAAAAATGTAGCTTAAAAAAGCACTAACACATGTGTGATATATTACAAGCTTGCCAATACTCGTTATGAGCGTTTTTGCAGCATTAGCACATCAGACAAGATCAGTTTGATTGTTTACCCTGTGTAATTTCCTTTATAACCACTAGATGGGCTCTAATTCAAATTTTGAAAAGGGAAACATATGACTGTCATGTGTTCTCTACTATACTTTTTTAATGGTTCTAGTGCAGGGGTGTCAAACATGCGTCCCAAGGGCCAAATACGGCCCCTGAGATGATTTCATGTGGCCCTCAGGAGGATTTCTGATTTTTATATATAGTGGCCCTCTGATAAAAGCTTTCAACAATTTGAAATACAGGTCCCACAATAAAATCAAATCAATTTATTTTTGTATAGCCCAAAATCACAACAACAGTCATCTCTGAGGACTTCCCAAGATTATTAATTTAGCAAATATGAATAATAGGAAATCAAAATAAAACTATACATATTGTATACTGTGTATGAAGTGCAACAGAGGAGCCACAGAGGCCAGAATGGAAAAATAGACTATGGAAATAAACCTCTAAAATGCACAGGAATGCAGCATATTTTTCTTACAATTTGTTCAAAAATGTTCTTGGAAGAACACTGCACAATAAAATACAATTCAAAATACTTAAATTCAGTATAAATGGGCACAATTGTCATATCTTAATATACTGTATCATAGGTAGTAGGCCTATATTTTAAACTGTGGCCCCTGACCAACTCTGACTTCGATCAATTCAGCCCCAGCTCCAAGAGTTTGAGACCCCTGTTCTACTCCATGGCATTTCAATAGAGGTGCTAAGGGACAGGCTTAAAGGAGAGAAGCAACTCTAAAAATGCAACATATTTGTCCTTTAATGACATGACAAGGTAGAACACAATGTTTTTGGACAATTACTGCATTTTACCCCAAAACAATGTTGACAATACAGAAGCATCGGTTGCTTTCACAATCAAGAATTTCCTTAGACCATGATCCCTGATGGTGAGAATTAATACCGTTCTTTTGAACTTGAATAATGGATAATAATAGTGTCATTTTTTTCCACTGGTAGTTGTTGGTAGCTTTTTGTCACAGCAACACTTCATAACAGCACAAAAAATGTTGTTGGTATGCATTAGGTAAGTGAGCAAAACAAGTGAGCTGCTAAATTCATTTTCTACTGCTTGCTCCTGTTAGTGGTCGTGGGTTACTGGAGCCTAGCTACGCGACTATGGGCCTTAGGCGGGAGAACACCCTGGACTGTGGCCAACTCGTCGTAGGGTTAACACATAGAGACAAACAATCATCATTCACTCTCTCTTTCATTCATTCACAAGGGGATTTTAGTTGCAACTGACCTATACACGCAAGTTTTGGAGGTGAAAGAAAGAACACATAGTACAGAAGAGAACATGCAACTCCAAACACTCTTCAGTGCAACAGGACAATAAAAATAGATTATATTTTGACAGAACTTGACTATTTAGGACTCGTAGCCACTATTGCTAGGCTTTTGTCTCCAAAGACACAAACATGACAAAGTATAGAAGCCAGAGTCCAAAAAAAGACTATCTCATGCGCTAAGCCTGTAAGTCAATAAAGCTGCTTTCTCATCCTTTTGCCCCAACCTTAAAAGACAGGAAGAATCCTACACAGGGCTCAGACAAACAGACACCAGCGAGGACAATGGCGCAGTAGCACAGACAAACCCCTGGCATCAATCAAATCCAATGAAACGGGAACCTCTGGGACTAAGCCCTATCAAAGACCCATGAGCCCCCAGTCACTTCTGCACAGCCCGGGACAAAAGCACTTAATCCAGCCACTTCGACCTCTCACATTATTAAGGGCCTGAGTGACCTTAATCCAATCAAAATGATTTACTAAAGCCAGTAGCAGCCTCCCCTTTCCCCTCACTAACCCGCCATTTAGGGATGTGCTGGCATTTTGCACCACAATGGGGCTTTAAAGTGAGAACCCCTATCGTTAGCCACCTACTTGAGTTTAAAGCACCTCGACGAACTGAGTTTATTAAAAGCAATTGGCCTGCCTAACCTCCGGCCCCCTGTGTACACGGACAAGGCCGCGCCGCTCACTGCATTGTCAGACCGGGACAAAATACACCACCCAAAACTGTTGTTGTCATTTATAGTCCAAGCCATTTATGGGCAGCTAGCAGCAACAGTCTGTTTTAATTAGAAGAATCGTTTAAGGGGCTATATTATGTTAATTTTGTATTTATGTTATAATGTTGTTTTCTTTACTCTTTTGTGTCCAAGAGGAGCTTCTTTAGTTTATTTTCACAGTAATCATGTTCTTTTGACTATAATTTTTTACAGTATGGTATATGTATATGTTCTTTTACACCATGCAACATTGTTTAAGATACTATTCTTTCCCCTTTGAGCCTCAAAAAACACTGTTCTGAATGTAACAGATTTGTGAGTCATAGGTAGCACTTTTTTCAAGACACTCTCTTCTCTTAACTCCTCGTCTCCTCTCCCAGCTCCTTGTTTCCTCTCCTAACTCCTTTCCGCCTATCTTAGATCCTCGTTTCTTCACTTAGCTCCTTCTCTTCTCTCCTAACTCCTTGTCTTTGCTCCTAACTCCTCATCTCCTCTCCTACCTTCTTGTCTTCTCTCTAACTCCTCATCTCTCTCCTAACATCTCTCCTAGTCTCATCTCTCCTAACCCTTGTCTCTCTCCTACTCCTCATCTCCTCTCTAACCCCCCTCTTTCCTCCTAGTTCCTCATCTCCTCTCTCACCTCCTCATCTTCTCTCCTAAACCCTCGTCTGTTCTCCTAACTCTTCATCTTCTCTCCTAGCTCCTCATCTCCTCTACTTGCTCCTCATCTCCTCTACTAGCTCCTCATCTCCTCTACTAGTCCTCATCTCCTCTCCTAACTCCTCATCTCCTCTCCTAACTCTCTCTTCTCTCCTAACTCCTCATCTTTCTCCTAACACCTCATTTCTCTACTAGCTCCTCATCTCCCTAAGCTCCTCATCTCCTCTCCTACTCTCATCTCCTTCTCATCTCCTTCTCCTAGCTCTCATCTCCTCTCTACTCCTCACTCCTACTCTTCATCTCTCCTACTCATCATCTTCTCCCTAACTCCCTCTTCTATCTGCTCTCCTACTCCTCATCTCCTCTCCACCTCCTCATCTCCTCTACTAGCTCCTCTCTATAGCTCCTCATTCCTCTCCTAACTCCTCATCTCTCTACTAGCTCCTCATCTCCTCTCCTAACTCCTCATCTCCTCTACTAGCTCTCATCTCCTCTCCTAACTCATACCCAGAGTTTTGAGTGAACACACAAATCTCTGGTATGATTCTGACAACAAGATATATCATTTCAACATTGTAATATAATCTCATCTATTGCTAGCGCAACAGAAGCTTTTTCCTTCTGAACAAAGGTCAAACAAAAATATTCCATTAAAGATTACAACTCTACAAATCAAACTAAAAAAATGAAACTGCAGTTAACTTTAAAACACTACTTCATGACATCACAAGGTAGAACAGTATGTTGAGTTTTGGACATTCAACATCACATTAATGTTATGAAAAAAGTAAGGGCTTATAGTTCGGAAATTACAGTATGTTTTTGTTGTATTGTAAAAAGTAAATCACAATTATCAATTAAAATCCTGACATGTAGACAACCCTCGCTCTCACCATCAACTAAACTAGTGTGTTCAGGTCTTATGTTCCTAAGCGTGGTGCATTGTACTGTGGGGATTTCTGCTCTTGTGAGCCTATGATTACAGCCAAATTACCATAAAGCTACATCGTAATACATCATCTGCAGATTCAATGGGAAAAATGCGTTGCGCCGTACTCTGCAAAGTCTACCCGTAATGCGCTTCAGATGAACATACGGCCAAAGAATCACAGGGGATTCCCTCCTAAAGAAAACTCTGACAAGACCCGACTCACTCTCGCTCCTCTTAATTGTGTACATTATTTGGCTGCTCCGAACGCGCTCAACCCAAAGTCTATTTGAACAAGGATTTGAATGAGCAAAATGAATGATGCTTGCGGGGAGTGCAGCTTTTCAAATGCAAATATGAGACGTGGGGAATATTGGGGACAGGCATTTTTCTGTAGTTTTAAGAAAAAATGTATGACGATATCTTATCTTATCTTATAGCTTATAGTTGTGTTGCGCTTACGTATTTATTGCAACACTATTATTTTATAATCTGATCGTCTGATTTTAAACGTCATAAATGATCATGAGATTGTGTAAGTTTATATAAAGCAATAAGCAACTTACACAAACACGAAATAAAAAGTTGGCAAAAAACTGTGAATGGTCACTCCAAAAACTACAGCTAACTGTCTGCCTTTTTTTTTCCTGCTATGTAACA
The DNA here is from genome assembly GCA_038363315.1 of Mugilogobius chulae. Taxonomy (NCBI): domain Eukaryota; kingdom Metazoa; phylum Chordata; class Actinopteri; order Gobiiformes; family Gobiidae; genus Mugilogobius; species Mugilogobius chulae. The sequence continues at coordinate 36,497,326 of CM076395.1, read as the reverse complement.
CTTATAAGATTTAATCAACCTAATTCTTACAGCACAATTCCACAACATGTCAATAAAGGTGCACTATGTAACTGTTCTGGTACAGTGACCCTTGCTGATTCCACGGTCATGTGCTTTACCTACAACAGTGCTCTCCAACATTTAGCTCTCCACCACCAGCCTGTCGCTTACCAAAAGATTTTGGATCATGCTAAAGATGTTTTATTACTCAAATGTTATTTTTTGCACGTTTATTTTTCGTTGTAAATGTTTTTTAGATGCCTGATTGTATCAATTTCTAAATGGATATGTTTCATATTTGCAACTAGCTGTGCCAAATTTAACCTTAATTTCTTGTGATCACTAAAGTAGCTCACAGTCAAAATTGTTTTACAAAAATATCTCTCTTGGGGAAAAATGTTGGACACCCTGCCCTTGTATGTTCCCTACACCATTACACACATACACAATGGATGTTTTTGTTGCTCAAAATGTCCTTAACGAGACAAATGTCCTTAGGTTGTATCTTCACCTTAATCTTAAAGGTGCCCTGTATAACTTTCTGGAGGTGAAAGCACAACTTTACATTACATTTTCCCAAAAAATCCAAAATAAAAAAAACTTTAGTCAAATTTATTTTTTGGCCAAAAAGTTTCTCAGTGTCACAGTGTACCTATAATTTACCATTACCCTTAACCTTGGGGTCTATTGTAGCTTCTGCTCTGGGGCAGGTACTTTCAGTCGGAATGGGAACCTTTTGGTGACGCAAGTATATTTATCTATTTTAATTCTCTCCCAGATATAGACAAACATTTTTGGTTCTTTGGTAGTATGAACACAAGCATGGTGGACTGGTGGTTCCTCCTGGAGGAATTGGTTATTTAGTTTTTTGTACTTTCATGTGTGAAAACAGCTTACGTTTATTTAATGAAGACTTTTGCCTGGTACTGCCTTACATTTAGTGATATCAAGTTGAAATGTCTTTAATTTACTCTTTAATAAATGTGAGGATTTTATGATTATTATTATTTTTTTAATCAGTAATAGGATTTGGAAGCTACAATGTCTAATTTGAATAATAAAAAAAAAACTTTTTAATGTGCACATTAGGCAATGTCATGTCATATGCGAAAATTAATTTCCATTCTTCCTCCTCACCTTTGTCCAGCACAGGTCCAAAGATGGCCAGGTTGTTGCTGACCGTGGTACAGTTCCAGCGTCTGCCTCTGAACTGATGCTGACACTCCTGGATGCCAATCTTCACGCCCTCCGCCACACTGGGCATGATCTCTACGTAGTTCCGGCAGAATCGCAGCTGTTTGGGAACCAGGCCGGGGATACTACCACACAGGATGGGTTGTGTTCCCAGCGACGAGTACTGGTGACCCACTGCTAGAGACCTACAGGAGAACCACAAAAAGTAGATTACAGTTTGTTTTCATTTGTGTGTTGATTAAAACACCTTATAATTCTTCTAAAAATGTTGGGTTTTTTGGGTTTGGACGAAATTAGTATATCATCAAACAATATCCAACACCTCTTTAAAAGGGACATATTTAATACCTGTGCTAAAAACCTTTCATCGTTTGTTTACATTAAGTAGGTTTTTGGATCGACTCCATGTTTGAGTAATCTTTGAGTAATGACTTATCACCTTTCCCAAACCCACTTCGATTTCTTCGATCGATTTCTGTTTTTAAGCTGTTTTATGTCAATTTTGAGTTTATACTACAGTAAATGTAAATGACTGATCTACATTTGGCATTGTTTATACTAAATACATGGAAGTACAGATTTGTAGTGTCTTCATTTACCATTGTATTCATTCTTTATGAGAAATTAGTCTTATGACAAAAAATCTAAATTTTGAGAACATATACAGTAGCATGCTAGCAGCATGTTCAGAACTTGTAAGATAAATATCCTACTTATAGGGAAAACCAAGCTGTTAACAAAATGTTGTTGTTTCATAGATTAAACAAATACATTTAAATATAAAGGAGACAATGATAAAAGTAGACTGCATGCTAAGTTGCTAGCTAGATAGATGGCTAGAGCAGTTTTAACAGTTTTAACCATGCATTTTATTTAAGGCTAGCAACTTAGCATTAGCTTAGCTTAATTATGGCTTTTATATACATTGATTTCTTTTCCCTGGTGAAGCATGCATCAAGATAAGCTGCCAATGTTCATCTACCTGTAGCTCTACTGTCTGCTTTGTGTCATATGAAATGGATTTTTCAAGACTAATTCTTCATAGACAATGAATGAAAAGCCTGGTAATTGAGTTTTTTTTTCTTTTGGCTTTACTTTTTTTTAAGTTTCAAACATCGTTTTTTGAAAATATTAGCTTGCTGCAGCGGTAAGGTCAAATAACAAATACTAGATACAGTACTAGGTATGGCCACGATACAATACAATCTATATCAAAACAAATGCATCTAAATGTTTTTGTCACACCAAAATTGTGTTTGAATTAATCAAATTGAGCCCAAAATGTGATAAAATTGGCGAGAAAATGACAGGAAATCAAACATTTCATTGTAGTTTGGCCATGGTAATCATAATGGTGAATAATTGCTGATACATTATTTTATCTTGCAATACACACAACACTAAAACTTGACATTGTGACATCCCTAACCAAAACGAGTTAAGCAGTATCGTGAAAAGCCCTAGCTGATGCATATTCTAAAACCAAACCAGCACCGTCTTCGAATCCTAAAAAAGCAATACCCATTTCCTTCAGTATAATTTGACGTCTGCGTTGTTTGTTTATTGGCGGTATCACATTACTATTACCCAGCCCAGCCTGATCCCCCCCACCTGGCCTTTGTATCTATTCAAACAGCAACCTGCCACTTCAGGAGCCACCCATGTGACCCGAGATGAAAGTCCGCGCTCCATCCAGAGGTCTTCATGGACTTTAAGCTGACAACTCCTGAGCTACACCTTGTTATTAACTGTCCGCGCACTCCAACATGCCGTCAGCTTAGGCTAATGTGAGTCTGAACCCTGCATTGAAACCTCTCTGTGTATTAGCGCACACTCCAAAGCCCTTTCTTCTCTTTGAGGCTCCGAACAAGTGCAAACACGGTTCTTCTGATTACATCTGTGTGTCTTGCGCCTTTTATTGCTTTCTCTGCGCTCTTGATTAAGTTCGCCGGTATGCGCTGACATTGTATCACTGCATGCACAAGTTTTGAAACACTGCAATTATAAATGGCACTTGTCAGAGAGATGTCAGCCTTATATTTATTAGTGGGCTGACTTGGACGCTACTCTAAGCTTTTTATTAAAGGATAATATCAGAGCTGAGGCATTGAACTTGTGACCCAACGTGCGCCTATTAATTAAGAGTTACCGAAAATAATATTAGGCCTGCTCGGTTGTGTCATGAGTGGGCTAAATGGTTTAAAAGCCTAGTTTCTGTTATCTTTGGCTAAGGCTGGGTGGAGGAGGTACAAAGTAAGTTGTTGGCAATGCAGAGTAGCTCGCGACTCCTGTCACTTTGCTGAGTGCAGAGTAAAGGTGGTGATCATGTGACCCACCGCCCTGATAGCTGATTAAGATCTGTTGTTGAGGTTTAGCTAACCTTTTTCAGTTAAGACATCTGAAAGGTTTTAACAACACAGTCTCTGAAGAAAATGTAGATATTCAACAGAATGTCCAAAATATACGATAAGCACATTTTCACACCTTTTTTACGTCTGCATGTTACGAAAAGCCAAAACGTAAAATAACCACAAATTTTGATTGAAGCCATGTGGCGACATTTTCTTTGGGTTTATTGAGTAAGTTTAGGCTTCAAGTTACTAAAATTAGTAAGTTTAGGCTGAGGCTTGGCGTAGGTTAAGATTTAGCTGCTAAACCCATTTTGGCTTTTCGTAGCATGTTGACGTAAAAAGGTTTCAAAATGTTCATATCGTATACGTTTTTGATATTTCAATGTGTTTTCTTTGGCGACTAGGCTGTTTTTTAATGGTAGAAGAACAGTTTTGATGTTCTTTATGAAGTGATTTTTTTGCATTAAAATCATACAGACCAATGTTTCTCAAACTATGACCGAGGATGATTGTAACAAAGAGATGGTTGTAAAAGTGCCATTTCCACCATTCAGGGACATGATTGACATAATGTCATATCAGTGTTTGACCACTACCACTTAAATAACCAACACTGTCTCACAAGAAGGCGTTACATACAGCACGACACAAAAATAGCGTATTTTTAGCACGATATCAGTCCTTTTTTGCGTACTTATGTTACGCCGTACATATAGCACGATATGAAAAAGCTTAAAAATTACACGAGATTTCACAGCGTAAAAATGCCACGAGTTTTGGTTGAAGCCACGTAGGACGTTTTCTTCAGGTGACACGGGTAAGTTTAGGCATAAAGTTACTAAAATGGGTAAGATTAGGGTTGGGGCTTGGGGTAGGTTAAGATTAGATGTAGGATTTTGTTAATTTTCATAAATAAGAACACATCTTAACAACCACCATTGAAATGAACGGGGCCTGTGACGCATACTATAATTACGCAAAAGAGCCGTAAACTCGTGCTAATCATACGTAATTTACATGTTGCATTATATCGTGGTATATGTACGCTTTCTTGTGAGATCGGGCTGAAAATAACACACAACAAAGACCAGAACACGCTCAGACTCACTCACTCAGATACACTGCTGTAGGTCACTGGCACAGACTGTTCTGTAAACATCTTGGACTGTCCTGTCAACTCTCTTTGCCGTGGCCCCTCCCCTACCCGTTCCATGCCGAGAACATCGCCCGTCTTTTTTCTTAGTTTCTTTCCATACCCACTCCTCACAAAAAGCCCATCATGTGTTGTTTGTGTTTTTGTATGTATGCATGCATATCATGTTCGGAAGAGCGAGTGGTGGCGTGCAAAAAGTGCAGCGGCCCGGAGGCTCACTCCAAATGTAATTTTGTTGTACTGTGTCACAATGACACATCTTTCTGTTCTGTTCTCTGTTCTGTTCAAGTGGACGCATACATATTTTAGCAGCAAAAAGGTAGTAAGAAAGGTAGTAAGAAAGATAATTTTTTGCTTGCAAAATTTGTATGTTTTGTCAGTCTTCAAAGAAAACGTAACTTTTCAATGAAATATAAAAAATGTAAGATCAGCAGAATTTCATGCCTTGTTTACATCACTATGTTACAAAAAGCCAAAACGTAAAATAACTAAAAGTTTTGGTTGAAGACATGTGGCGACGTTTTGTTTGGGTTTAACAGGTAAGTCTGGGCTTCCACATACTACAATAAGTAAGTTTAGGGCTAGGGTTAATACATCCCACATTATATCTTTAGCATGTAAAGATGCTGATTAGACAACATGGCTAGCATCAATAAAAGGACACTCATTACCATAAGCGTCCTTCAACGGTGTTACAGAGAATTCAGATTGTACTGTTAGTCTGAGGTTTTATCTGTACATGACAAGTTTTGAAAATAAAACCAGTTAATGATTATGCGATTACTAAAGTAGCTGACAATTATTAAAATAATCGATTAGTTCTGATTAACCGGTTAACTTGTTGCAGCTCTACTATAAATCCACCATGTTTATCTTCAAAGATTTTGTGTTTTCTTTTGGAGGGAATAGCCTATCAGTTTAATGTAGAAAAACAATATGGTTGCTTACGAGGAAAAATATTTATATATACAGTATAGGCTAATGGGAGGACCGACAAAAATCACGGATTTCCACAGAATCGAGCATAAAACAATTATTTAATAAGGTGAGTGGAGATTTTTCTGTCAATTACAGACGACCAATGAGCTCCTTTGTTTCATGGATGTCATGCAAATAAGCTAGCTTGATAGCCCGGTTTGTTGAGTTGGTTGGGGGAGTGGTGACCAGACCCACTCTTTGTAAAGTAGCTTATTGTAGAAGCATGGAATCTGGATCCAACTTTCTTTGATGATCAGGTTTTTAACGGAATTTTAGCGCCCGACTTCTACAAGACCAGACCGTTTCGAGTTAATCATGAACGCCGCACGAGGAAAGCAAGTGGCGGCAAGTCGGGAACAACTTGAGAGGAAATGGCGTTCGTCTGCATTTTGTCTGTGTTGTCCATCAGTAAACAGAGGCTCTGCTGTTATAGGGTGACCTCCGGTTGGCCCTTGTCATTCTGTGGCCTCCAGCACTTTTAGGCCTGCTGCAGGTTTGTGGATTGTACTGAGGGTTAGAGCCACGATTAGGAGGGGAACATATTTTTACAAGTGTTTACTGGAAACTGAAGGAGGTGAAAACTAGCGCCGCAGGTCTGCATTTTTTTGACATATTCCTTGCTTGTCTGTCTAGTGTTGAAGGCATCGTTTTGCCTTGGAAAGAACAGGTTCACCAACACGTGGATGCAAACTTTAGCTTCAGTTGCCCCAAGCTTAAGGCTGGTCCAAAAAGCACTTTTTGAGCACAAATAGCCTTAATTTCACCTACAAAAAACATTGTGCATTTTCTGTTGGGGATCACCTTCTATTCTCTATGACGCCTAGAACATGTTACAAATATATTATAAAACATTGTTATCACACTGTACATGTCCTACAGTACTACAGATTTCTTGTCATTCCTTAGTCATACCTGTTTGGAAAAGCCTGATCTTGTCAGATCTCGGAAGCTAAGCAGGACAGCGATGGGAGCACAGGGTGCCATGGTGGGACAGCTAAAGTGTATTGTCGTTGTGTCCATAGGCATTGTCCAGTGTCTATGTATGTGCTATGTGGTTTCTTGAAAAAAAAATTGCTTTGAGTGCCTTGAAGGCAGAAAAGCACTATATAGGGAGCATTTGATTGTTTCTATTGGCAATGCACAGACACCACTTCATTTTTTTCATTTAGAAAACATTTTACTCCCAAATTTTCATTGTTAAACATGTAGGAATGGTGTCTTACTGAAGACTTTGCTTAGGCCAAGTTAAAAACAGTTTATAACCAGTGGAGTGGTGTTTATTTATAATAGGACTGTGCATTAATCGAAAAATCGAGACATCGAGATCGAATCGAAACGAATCGTCAATTATTTGGTGGTGGTTTTGAATCGAAAGATCGAAACCAAACTTTTGTCAAAAAATGTGTAGTTTGAGTAAAAGTCAATCTTAGAGACAGAATAATGATATATAGCATAAAATCTAATAAATGGACATAATAAAAGTTTAGTTTTGTTAATGTTCATGAATGGCATTTTTCATGAATGCATTTTCATTTGTTTTGAAAAATTAGCTAAATCGAATCGAAATCGAGATCGATCGATATGAGAAAAAAAATCGTGATTATATTTTTTCCCATATCGCCAGCCCTAATTTATAATAAAAATTAATTACCACTTGTATGAATTTTATCTCCAGACAGGCTCCAATAGAAAGTCTCAAAAATGATAAATGTTAGTATACAATAACTAGAGATGCACCGATCCAGATTTTTAATTTCCGATATCGATCTTGATACTTTGGCTTTAAGTATCTGGCAATACTCAATATCTACTGATACTATATGGACTAAAATTGCTTTTTCCCTTTAAAACATAAGAAATTTTGTCACATAGTGTTATATAAGTACTGTTTATAGTCACAACTTTAACGTTCTGGATCAACACCAGACAGTACATGTGTCTCATTATGTCCACTTAAAAACACAACCATGATATCATAGAGCCGATACCCGATCCAGCTAAACTTCCGGGATGGCACTGATATTAGATCCTAGTATTGAATTGGTGCATCTCTAACAATGACTTTGCAGAGAAGGCTTGTCTCGGGTGATAGACTCTTCGCTAGAAGTCTTTCATTGTACACCTTTAGTTGTGGCAGCTTTTCTTTTGGCTGTATAGTCTCTTTATCTGGTAAAGTGCATGAATTACAAGCCAGGGAATTTTGTCCCATGCTTTTTACCCATCATTTTCAATGTTGCAGAAGCAATCTCTTGGAATATGTGGAAAAACACAGAGCCATGTAAACTCTATCTGGACCTTATCCTGATCAGAAGTACATAGTTAGGGCATTGACCAGTTGTGTAAGCATCAGAACCAACTCATGAGCTCATCTCTGACAATCTCTTTTTATGATGAAATCGTCATATTGTGATTCTCTGTCTGCTCAAATACAGTGTATTTTTTTTTTGCAAACTAGTTACTTCTCTTAAGCTCACAGTTGTTCAGTGGGCTTCTTTTTTAAAGTCTTTTATGAATTTTGTGTCATAAAAGAGATGAATTTTAGCATTTTTTACAAAACTTTACAAAAAAAAAATTACAAAACTATATCTATTTATCACTGAAACATATTTCATGTCTAAAAATTGTTAAAATTATGAAAATATGGCAAATAAATAAACACTTGTTTAGACGCGACACATATGTTAAAATTATTAGGTAAAAAAAATCTATTGAATTGCTGAGGTAGTTTGTTTGGGGATTTTTTTTTTAAAAGCTTGATTGCTTGTTTCTTTCTGAAATCTGGCAACACTGGTCAGCTTTGTCCTTCTGTGAGTGACAGCTGTAGCCAATCATAGTGAAGTCGAAACTTTCTGCAAAGGCAACAGAAAATAGTCTAAGAATCGTGATCAAATCTAAACCATAATCTGGCTCTAAGAAAATCATGATTTAAATTTTTCTGCCTTATCACCCAGCCCTACCTGCAACACCTGATGATTATGTCTCTCATGTCGTGAGAACTACTGCCACCAATCAATGATTCATTTTCTCGACAATTTGGGTTGGTTTTGACACAATCAACTTACACAAAAACGGGCAGATTGTCCATTTAAAGATCATCTAATCAAACTTTGCACATAATTCAGAATACTTTTAAGTTTTAACGGAAGCTGACAAAGAATTTATAATTTGTTATTCTTTTACAGTCAGAGCCTTTTATCTTCTTCTTGGCTCATATCATTTATAGTATTATGCGTCACCATGTCTCACACGAGCTGACTAATGGTTCTTGCTTTTCTTGTGTAACCAAATTGCAGGGCACATTCTGCACAAGATGATTTATGTTTTTTTTTTCGAGCTATGGCAATAACATCGCTGTTGTTAGGACACAACATCGGCACAGTTTGTCCATTTCGGAAGACACAGCAGCAACCTTTGTACAAAAACGATTATCGATATTAAAATCCCATCATGTTATTTTGGGTGTTCAGGCTTCCCACATCTCATCCTGAAGTGCATCCAGCGAAAGGTTTTTTAATGCATATTTCAGCAAGTCCATGCAGGGTACCTCAGAATTACCACTTTACTTTTGTGGGCCCCGAGGCCTTGGAGCCGACTTTGACATCAAGAGGGTATGTTTGGGAGAAGGAATGCGCGGCAAGCTTTCACCTCCAGGTATTTATCTTCAGAGGTGGGGTGGACCGATGGGGCGGGGGTGGGCGAAGGAGGGGGGCGGGGGGGTCTGTGTCACGGCAGGTCGGACGGAGACAGGCAGACGTGAACCTGTCCCGAAAGTCCAACATCACATGACAGCGTTAGGAAGGAGATGAGGAAGGAAGTTCAGTACTGGGTTAATTGGGACTAAGTGGTTGATTGTTTGGTCATTCGTGGATAAGTTACAACTACGACTGCAATTGTAGGGTTTCACTTGAAATCACATTATTCTTTCTGTAGCCACGTTTTGACTGATCCCTGAGGCATTGCATTGACAGATTGGCCCAGCGGAACATGTTGAAGGATGGGTCAAATGCACAGGACAAACCTCCCAAAAAAAAATGAAGGCTAATCTAATCGAAATAACAAATGTTCTTTCAAAAATCTTGAGCCTGAATTCGGATGCCTATAAATTTTAACGCCAATCTTAGCATTGTGATAACTTGCTAAGGCAACAGAAACTTCAAATTTTTTTCCTGCACCTACACTGTGTGCATTGCATGTTGCATAGATTGGATATGTTATGTGGATGAAATGAAAGTATAATATTATTTCATATTTGCACATAAACTGTAGCAATAAACAAGAATTAAATCATGACAGTAATACAATTTCAAGAGATATTTTGACCATTGTGGCCAGTGACGCATTGATCCGATACTGGAATTGAATATCGGAGCCAATTCATGACATTTTGTTGAGTTGGTTTTTGTCTCTGTGATATCGTTGGTTATCGACTATGTGATACCAGTTCAGCCAACTGACTGACTGTATCTTTAAATGGACGCAATAACTCTTTACTGAGTGATATTGACTCAGAACATCTCATAATGTTTGAAACTGTCTTCACATAAAGTTGATAAGTTGTTACTAGAACAAATAATAGCTACATAGCATTATGCACTATGTCCCAATGCCCCGGCGGCACGGTGGCAGAGCGGTCTGGCCTCACAGCTAGAAGGTCGTGGGTACGATTCCCGCTCGGGCTGGAATCTTTCTGTGTGGAGTTTGCATGTTCCTCCCTGTGTCTGGGTGGTTTCCTCCGGGCACTCCGGTTTCCCCACCAACCAATAACATGCATGTTAGGGAACACTTTGTGGTAGACGGAGGTTGAGGCGCCAAGTGTTCAGGCGAATCGCCTCTGCTGAGCTGCCCCAGGACAGCTTACTACAACTGAGTGAGGAGGGAAGGGGTTCATCTCACTGTGAAGTGCTTTGTGACTCTTCAGTCTTTACACTGATATCATGCCATTACTGAAGCCAAATCATTGAAAAAAGCTGGATCGTACATCTCTATTACATACAAACTTCTCAATGTCTGATCTCATCAGATCTTATAAGCTAAGCCTGGGCAGTGTGTGCATGGGAGACTGTTGGAATACCAAGTGATACAGCACTCTCACCTCTTGCTTTTGTCAAACTGCCCCATGGCAGCTGTTGCTACCGCAAGTGTAATTTATACATTCTTTTTCTACCACTTGTTCCTTCAGCATTTGCAGGTGATTGGAGCCTATCCCAGTGACTTTGAGCTTTAGGCGGGTAACATCCTGGACAACATGTCGCACGGTTAGAGACAGAGCATCCTGTAATGGGAATTTGTGCAATATGAAGTAGTGCAATAGGATTTTGTGCAATGTTGGGTAGTGCATTAGAATATGTGCAATATGATGTATGGCAACAGAAACTGGTACAATGTGTAATGGAAATTAGTGCAATTGGAATCTGTGCAATGGGGTTCTGTGCAATATGAATTAGCTGTGTGTGACTTAAGGTTATGGGTTGGATAAGCTAGCACTGCTGGGGCATGTGCAATACTGATGATGAATTGTTTTTTTTATATACTTGTGTGTTTCTCCGTAACTTTTTGTCTAATATTTCCATTAACACTGTCATGGTTGTTTGTGTTTGTCCAGCTGTAAATAGTCTGTGTTTTATTTTGCCAAGGGGTCTGCAGATGGAAATTAACCCTAGGCTATAATCTGGCATGTTTAAATGTTCATTGATATGCACAGTTCCCACTTTTTCTTAAAAAAAAAAAAAAAAAAAAAAAAAAAGACAGCAATTTATGTTTTTGGAGATGGGTGGAACCAGTGTACTACCAAGAGAAAACCTATAGTGACGCGGGGAGAACATGCAAAGAGATTGTAAGATGTTGATTTGGTCCGAACTGGGAGTCCACAATCTTCTTATCGGGGGCCAGAGCTCCAACCACTCTGCTACCGTGCACCCCACTGAAGTGAATAAATAATAATTCAACTTTCATGCAAAGCACTCAGCTATTGAACAGATGCACATGTTTGTGGTGCCACAACAACTTCGAGGAAACACTTTGCATGCAAAAATTCACAAATAATATGTGCCATTGAAAGCTTCGAAGCCTACTTTGGTTCATACAAGCCTGTACCTTTACAATTCAGTCTAGTTTCGGAGTTTCCATTGATTCTGTTGCCAAATTGTGATTGCAGCTCATTATACTTGCAAACAGCACAAAGGTATTTTAATTGCAGAAAATAATTTGGCTCATATATCAACAGATGTCAATCATACATTTCAAAAGTAAGCATTAACCAAACTTTTTTTTCCTGCTGTACAAATTCCAATCCAAAAACTCTTTTAACCAAACAAAGAGGATGCTCCGGGAAATCCTTAAAGACATCTGATTATTTGACTTGGGATGAGTTGCCATGATACAAAAATACATGCACTGCAGTGTGACGTCAGCAGTACGACAATCTGGGTGAAATGGCAAATATTCTCTTGTTAGCTTTAGCTGGTTTAATCTATGCTAATGCGACCGTAAGCCACACAGAAAATGAACAGAGCCAGGTATGTGTGATGACAGAAAGGAACTGCACATTTCCTCGTGTCAGTCACAGTTTACAGCCAAGACAGAGGAAAAGAAGAGGTTAAAGGAGACACTGCTAAGCTATTTAGAAGTTGTTGTTGTTGTTTTAGTGAGTAGTTTTATCTTAACTGATTCAAATGCACAGTTTCAACTCTACAAATCATCTGAAACTAATGGGTTCCCATGTAAGTTACGTCTTACTTTACTGGACTCCCTGAACACAAAACTATGTCTGACTGTCTGAATAATATTAATGAAATAAGCTGATTAAAGTACTTAGACACTGTACAAATAGGATATAAAAAAAAAAAAAATAATATGACAGCAAAATGAGCAAGAAAATAAACATTGAAAAAAGGAAAATCTAACATAGATAAAATTACTTGAATCAAGCATATTCATCTTAAAAGACCAAGTCTTACTAAATTATTTGACTTGTTTTAGATATTCTATTTGATTTACCTTATCTAGATATAAACCTTATTTTAAGCCAATTTGTATCTGTTTGAAGCCATAATTGCTTGAATAAAAAAAGATTTGCTTAAAAATCTTACCAAGAGTACTTGAAACTAGCATTTTCTGCTCAAAACAACTAGGTTAGTCAAATTTTCTTACTGCACTGGCAGATTATTTCACTGAATAAGACATTTTACCTCAAAATAAGCAACATTTTCTATTTTTTCTATTTTTTGAAAGGTCTGTTTTGCAGTGTATTTAAACTGACATGTCTAAATGTGAGATTCACCTGCAGTGTCTTGGCTTCATGTTGACAAAAGCTTTTTTCAAAACCACTATAAAACATATTCTGTTTGCCTTAATTGCTTTGCTGAGTAAAACTAAAATTCCACTGAGTTCAGTGGGATGTGAATGCACGCAGAGCTGTGAGGCTATCCTTTGGCTCAAAGGAGCGGGCCACTTCTTCCCATTGCCTCAGTCCAAAGGGCCTGTGTTGAGAGGATTTCCTTCCAGCTGAGCGTGTAATTAGTTCCTCATCAGAATTAGCATTGGAGACCATTTAAGCAGAGGGTCTGTGTCTGAATGGCCAAACATGCCAACATTTCAGTCTCCTTCAAATACTTAAATATGTCAGCATGTGAAGAAGGGACAGATGAGTATTCTGATGACATACAGTTCTGTGCAGGCAAGGGAGGGGCTCTTTCTTTAGAATATTGATTTTATATAACAATAGCAATGTTTCATGTTTTTGTTATAATTGATATTGAATTCAAATTTAAGTATTGCAGACAGCGACTGCGCATCTATTTTTTGTGTAGAGCAGGGATCTTTTCCCTCCCGGAGAGCTACTGTTACAAGAGAGCTCCATCTAAACATCTGCAATTATCCAATTATTAGCACACCTCTCTAGGCATTTAGTATCTACAGTCAGTTACATTTACACGCATTATCATGTCAGTAATAGCATTTTGAAATGTAATATGTATGTTTCCAAATTCTATTAGGTGAGTATAAAGTAATGGAGAGTTACGGTACTCAGATCTACAATAACCTTTGAAATAGCACAAATGATGACATAGACGTTTATTATTTAAGCTTTATATTTATCAATCATTTAAGCAAGAGCAGTATTATTTATAGTCTAATAGGTGAACAAAGATAATAGACCGAAAATGCAAAAGTGAAGTTTGGGCTGTGCAGTGAATGAAATTGAAACTAAACTTCCATTATAAGGATTATTGCTAGAATGGATTACAAGAAATGTGTAATTCTGATTATTAACCTGTGTTCATGAGTACGCATACTGAATATTACCTTGACTTTTAAAATTCAGTCTGTAAATATGCCACTTATTTCCCTCTCTTAAAGACCTCTTCTAAGCAAATCTTTTTTGAATAGTCATGATTTCAATAATGATTTAAGAATGATTATTTTCATCAAAATCAAGCAGTCTTTGTGCCGGTGCAGGAAAAAATAATCTAATGCTATAAAATAAAACATGTAAACTAATCATATGTAGTTAGCCGTGGTCTTGTTTGTGTTAATTTCTTCTGTTTCGTAATAATTAAGTGAGTCACACATGAGTCAGAGACGAGGATGCTCTCCAAAGGCTGGTCACACTTTACGAGAGCACAAACAACTATTTACCAGAAACAATTACGAAGCTATTCAAAATGATGGATTGAAAGTTGAAAGCGGCTCGGTGAAGGCCTGTGGCAGCGGTTGATTTGTCGAATTGATCAGAAGCTTCAGTAATGAGCAGAGTGAGTGAGTGGGCCTTCCCCTGCCTGGAGTGAACACCTCTCCCCAAGTCTGAGCAGGTCTGGTCTTTTGCATCTCACACAGCTGTCTTTATGAAGCTCAGTCAGGGTGAATTATGGACTTTTTAAACAAATATACAGATATGGATTACATCATTGAGGTTGTCGTTGGTTATGTTCCATTTTAGGTTAAGGAGCAATTAACAATCTTAGGCAAAAAAAGAGGCCCTATCAATTAAATTATATTACATTTGAATTACATTGAATCAAAGTATTTGCATAGAAAAAAACACCCATCTAAATAAGATAATACAAGAAATATTGATCGATTTGAGTTATATTTATTTAAATTGGACTGTTTTTTGAGTTTTTCCACCCAGCCTTTATTCTAAGCAAACTTAAATCAACCTATTCTTTTTCCATTGACAATCACTTTTTAAATCTACGCAAAACAAGTCAAATACTTTTATTCAAGAAGCTATTAATTGGTTATTATTGGCATTTTTAGAACTTCCTCAAAGGAAATCTTAGTTAATGAAGTTCTTTTTAATATCAAAGACGCAATAGAAACACAGTAGCAATTTCTTTAAAGCTAATCTAAGCTAACGTAGCATAAAGCGAAGCTAACAGTGCTAAATGTGCATCAGTCAATGAAGCTTATATTTGAAAACTGCATTTGAGGTATTTAAGCTTTCTTCCACGTTTAATATTTTTTTTTTTTTTTATAAAATAATAATAATAATAATAATAAAAACATACAAAGAAATAATAATAAAAAAATTAGGCTATAATACTTTCGTGAGATTTGCACTAAATTCCTAACGAAGAAATCACTTTTTTTCTTATTTGGATAAATATAGGCTACAAGCTAGCAAACACTTGCAAAATCAAGCTAGCTACATTTTCATTCATTATTTAAGCTTTATTTTAGATCGAATGTCTTAGATAGTTGCTAAAAAGTTTTTCACTTGTTTTAATGAAATGTCACTAGCTGCACTTACAGACAATTCTACTCGTTTCTTGTCATTTTAACCCACAACAAGTGTTTTCTTTACATTTTCCCATACTGTTTTTGCAGTGCGCACTTTTCAAACACATTTTTAACCCCACGTGTGCACACAAACTGCACCTGCACCTGCGCTTGCATCAAATGTTCAAAAAGACAATAAAAGCACTCCGGGTTGACTTCGATACATTCAAAGCCAACAGCGGCGCTTTTGACAACACATTTTAATTACTCTTTTTTTAATTTAACCGACCCCAAACCTTTGCGTACAACCAAACTCTCCCCTGTCACAACATCAAAACGCACTCCAAACCCGCTGACAATGTCAACAAACGCAAAAATCATAACTTACCACCAGATGGGATAACTTGCCATGACACGCGTGAGCCCACAGAACAGCAGAAAACATCCAAAGCATATCATCCTCAAAGTTTGTCGGTACAACATTTCTTTCTACGCGCAAAAGAAAAGTCTCTCCACATGCGTTTACTTCTTTTTTTTTTTTACGCGCGGACTTTTGATACCTCCTCTTTAACCTTCGCTCACACTCGCAAACTGACAGAGCTGCTAATGTGTCGCGAGATCTCGGAGGTAAATATTACACCAAAAAAAGTTAAAAGTTGCGTTGAGAAGGACCCAATCGGTGCGCAGTTGCCAAAGGGGGAAATTCTGACGGTGCGTAAGCTCGCTGACGCTTTGAAGACAAGTTCCACGTCGCGTTTTAGTGCTCATTGAGAAAAGCGAGGCGTACTTAGCATGCCGTAAGTGAGTGTGATATATAATGTAGTGTAAAAAACGAGAGAGGGAGGGTCCCGGGGCCTTTTAAATAGGCATCAGAAGAACCCCTGCGGACTGCGTAGCTATAACAACCTGTCCGGATTTCACTCCCCGGCTTGAAGCTTCTAAAATGCACAAATAAATATGTGTGAATTGCTCCGGAGCATTATTTAGCCCCTCGAGTTCCTTTATCTGTTTAGCGGCGGTGTCAAATGAGGAGTTAAGACGCGCTTCCTCACGCACGGATTAGACTACGATAAAGTATACGGCCTCGTCAGTTAGCAGCGTTTAGGGGTTATCTGGCAAACTGTCTGCCTTCCATTAGTATTCGTGCATTTTTATTTGATGTCAAGCTCATAAAAGATAATTTAAGCTAATCACTTATTTAACTTTTACGCGCTGTTAAGATAGATGTTTCTAACAAATTATGAGGAGATTAAAAACAACAACAAAATGTTTACTTTTTAGTGATTCTTGCAAACTGATAGCAAATGATTTTGATCAGTGTCAGAAGATAAAAGATGCTGCGTTTGGAATAGTAAAGACACCAACATTGGTACATTGAAACAGAAAAATAAGCCTTAATTAAACACATTATTCAAATAATATGTTCAAAAGATATTTAAGATTGTTTTGCTATTTGGAGAACACTTACAATGGTTAAGTACAGCATTTTGGTAAATGTCAAATAGATGTTGAAAATGGGTAAAACAAAATCATCAATTGGAGATTCACGATGCTTCATTAAGCTACATTAAGGCTTTAGGCCTTCAAAAGTACAACACCCATATTTGCATAAAACATCCTTTAAGCAATTTTAACAATATTTTTCAGATGTGACTTTGCCAGTATTTGTAAGTTGTTTCTGTACACTTGTCATCCGCAGAGACAGACTTGTCCGCTGTCCTGTACAGCGAGACCTGAGCACCGCTGACATCTAGTGGACAACAGAGGTAAAGGTAGGACTGAGGTCCAAAATTTAACTTAAAAAGTATAGAGCTTGTTAAAAAATGACAATAACATAATTGTTTTATTTGTAATCAATTGATTATCAAGTTCTGCAACTTCCAAAAGCCAGAAGACCTACTCTTCAAAACATAAAAGAAAATTGTCTAGTTTGGCTAATCTGAGACTGTTTTAAATTAGTTCAGTTTCAAAGGTTGCATACAAAGACATGGACTACATCATGATTAGTGCCATCAGTATTCATAAGATAGGCAATTTTGTACCTGTCCAGGAAAAAAAAGTACTTTTAATAATACACATTTGCTGCATTCATTGGTAGAAGTTAACCTACAAAAATGACAGAGGTCCAGACTTCATAAACCTCAATACTGCATACGGCCATGTTTAAAGGTCCTACTGTATTTTATGCAAGTAACTTCTGTCTAGTTCTCTTCAAAATCATACTCAAAGTTGTGTTTTATTTCATGCACAAAAATAGTTCAGCTGCTTACATCTCCAAAGTTCAAAACGCTCTGTTTCACCTTGTGAAGTTATTTAGTGGTTTTTTTTTAGCAGCCATTTTAGCCTCAGTTGAACTGATTTTCTCTGCATTTCACTGCAGAACACTGGTGTGTTTTTGGCTTGTTGGGAATTGTTAGTTGCACTTTGTGTTCAGTTGACATTGCAACACAAAGTCTCTAAAAGATTATATTTTATTAAGCAGTGAAGCAGTATGAAGGACAAATATCATTATGTTCCAGCCCTTCAAATATAGAAACACGAGAGTCTATCTTTCCCACATCAAAATGTGAGTTGGAGCTTAATTTTTGAGCCACAAAAGAATGACATACAAAGCAATCAAACCGATTTTCTCTGATGTGCTAATGCTGAGAAGTGCTCAAAATGAGTCTGGATGATTTGTTTTGTTTGGACAGAACGAAAACTAAACACTAAATCCAACCGTGTTTAATATTTATTATTTGTGACCAATCACATTTCCCTACACTACATTTAAAACGTATTTGGCACTTACAGGTTACAAAGTGGGCTGAGTCACGCTCTGAGCTGTGTTCAATAGGGTTCATTGTCATTAAATACCTAAATAAAATGTGTAAAACCAAACAACGGTGTAGTTTCGCTGTTCCTACTCTTTATCATTTGCTTTGTCATTTGAGTACTCCCCCAAAAAATCAATAACTGTTTTGATTGGCTATACTAATTAAAGGGAGTGTTGACCAATATGACATGTAAAATGTGTTTTATTTTACATTAAATGACAAAACCCATACATTCTACAAAAAAAAAAAACGAAAAAAAAAAAAAAAAAACAAGAACTGCTGAAGTGGACACTGCAGGAGAACTAAAGTGAGCGTTTAAGAGCACTGTGATTGGTCAGAACAGATATCTGCAGCAGGTGCTTGTAATGAGACACACTTGTACAGCATGATGTCACACATAAACAAAAAACATATTGCATAAACAAACCAAATTAAACAAATGCACAGTATGGTAACACAAAAAAATATTTAGTTCCTCTTTAAATCTGATGCAAGAGCCACTGTTACATATTGATACATAATGATCTTTCTGTCCTAAACCAAACTGTAAATGCTTTATATCAACACCATTATTGCACTGAAAACATATCCATAACATCTGGGCTTTGTCACAACCATTCCAGATATTCTAACCTTTCCCCTAGATCACGTACAATAGTCCTTTATGTGTTTGGTGGGGACTTGTCAGATCCTTGGTGACTTCACTGCTTGAATGAGGTCACTTTGGAGATGACATGTCCAGTAGTGTTGTCCATAGTTCACCGTGACACAGCGCAGATCTTACAGTGCATCCAAACTGCTTCATGTTGCAACCCATATTCTGTCCTATCATGGCAAGGCACTGACTATAGTGTTGATACTTTACACCAGTGGTTCTCAACTGTTCTTGTCCCGAGTGAACCAGTTTTGTATCACTCTGGGTTTATATCAATTATTGCTATTCTATGTTTTGTATTTCAAGAAATTAATCCTTCAAAATGGACTACAAATGAATTTTTATATTCATACATACTCAATTTAGCTTTCTGATTTTATTCCAAGTACCCAAGTGCGTGCATGATCTAAATGTCCTGTACCCCTGGTTGGCAAACACTGCTTTACACCAATTCAATTCAAATTCAAAAACACTTTATTTATCCCCCAAGGTTAATTATTACATATCACATCAATCACATTACAGAAATCAGACACTGCCATGTAAAAACAACCCTGGTCAAAGAGTGGACAACTAATAAAAGAAAGAAAAAATGAATAAACAATTAATTTTTGTGCAAAAATAAAACAATTCTATTGCACAGACCTTGCAAAATACTTACAATTTATCTTAGCTTCAAACCCACATTGCACTTATCACTTTATTATTGTGATAAGTGCATATCTATGCAGCTGGTAAGGAAATTGTTGAAAAAATATTCTGCAGTTACCATGGTGACACAAGCCAAAAAATACAAATAGTTTAAAATACCAAGCACCAAATATTTTTTTTATTACAATAATCCCCCACCTCCACCTTCCAATTGTTGTTTCTGATCACAAACGTCTGCTGTCAAACTCGCACTCCTACTCCTTTACTCTACTTGCACTGCCAAGTTTGTCAGCTCTGTTTGAAATGTGGTTGTGGGTCTAGGATTTTATATAGTTGACAAGACCCGATAACTTGACTAAAACGAAAAGCAATACATTTTATATATATATATATATATATATATATATATATTATATATATATATATATATATATATATATATATATATATATATAATATAATATATATATATTATAATATATATATATATATATATATTTAAAAGAATATAGAAAAGTATTTGTATGTTACCTGTAAAAATGTTTTCAACAGGTTTTTGAGTGCAAAACTCCTTAAAATCAATGTTAAGGATGCAACTTTGATTATGTAGAATAAAAAATGTAGAAGAATTGTATTTTCACACTGTTTTTAGTGTTAAATACAAGTGTCCTGTGATTAAGTAATTTTTTCAGCTCAATAGTTTCAGCCTTAAAGCAGCAGTCCAGGTTCATTAGTGTAAAATTTATTATGAGTTTAAGTATCCTGAAACACCTCCCTGTATCGATATGCAACACAGTTTCACTAGATGGCCCACTTTACCACAACACAAAACAGCGTATCTCACAGCTGGTTTTAGTACGTATGTTACGCCGTGCATTTAGCACGATATGAAAAAGCGTAAAAATGACACGAGATTTCACAGCGTTAAAAAAACACGAGTTTTGGTTGAAGCTACGTGGGACGTTTTCTTCAGGTGAAACGGGTAAGTTTAGGCATAAAGTTACGAAAATGGGTAAGATTAGGTCTGGGGCTTGGGGCAGGTTAAGATTAGAATCAGGATTTCATGAATATTCATAAATAAGAACACGTCTTAACAACCACCATTTAAATGAAAGGGGACTGTGACACCTACTATAATTACGAAACAGCTGTGAACTCGTGCTAATCATACCAAATTTACATATTGTGTAATGTCGTGGTAAATGTACGCTATCTTGTGAGATCAGGCTCCAATATGTGTATTGCCAACACGTCAGTCCCAATATATCCTGCTACGGATACATTGAATACATGATTTATGCTTCAGATTTTTTTGTGACAAAGCTTCAAAACTAATTTAATGGAGATTTATTAAATTTTCCCATGTCTTCTGTGGTTTATGGTGCAATGAGATGCAGATATTACAGTGTGAACATCATATGAAAGTCAGTACATTCTGTAGATGAGACTCTGGGGCAGTGATGTCATCATGAAAAAAAAAAAGTTGCGGATAACTGTGGAGAGAGACGCTAAACCGGAGTTTTGAAATCTTTTCACTCTGGAATCTGGCTTCAGAAATGTTCGTTTTCAGTGTCCTGAAACTTCTGCTTCGTGTGGATGGTTTTGGTCAAATCATTGTTCTGAAACACCTGAGCATGGCTCATGTAGACAAGGCTAACTGCACTGTAACATTTCCCTTTTTGAACCCTCACCCACATTCACATGACTCAATGCAAAGTCCAGACAGAGCCTAACAGAGAAAAAAAGGCTTTGTATTTTTCTGTTTTTCTGTCCTGACATCAGAAATATTTATTCAGAGCTCTTATTGAAACAACTACTGACCTACATATAAAAATGGTTTTATGAGAGTGTAGACAAGTGACATATCCACTAGATGTCAGCATTGTAGTGCATTTATCTATCAGCACATGGAACATCGCTCACGTTGATTAATGTTGCAGTTTTTTAGGCTATTTTTTTTATTACATACAGTAACTTGTTTTCATTCATTTATTTATGAATGGTTGCCTATTTGCCCCAAATAGAAATGTGTTGCCCCAAATAAAATTTAAATGTCCCACACCAGCAAGTTTTTTTGTTTGTTTGTTTTTTTTTCTTGTCTTTTCACTAATGGAAATAATCAGATGAAACATTTTTGAAATGACCTTTTAATATTTTAAAACAAAATGTATGCCATTATTTTAATAGAGAACATGACATCACCCAATAGAATGTTCATTGGCCTCATGTTAAACCAATGGAGAATTTGAAAAGCTAAATGCTGAAAGATCCTATGTAAGTTTAGCAAACCTGCAACAATCATGGCACATTTGTCATTATTTCCAACCCAAGCTGTATAGGACAAACTGTCAGTACCCTTATGACATCATCAAATTCTAGATCATGAACGTAAACTACATAAACCCATATAAATTGTAGAACCGTAATTGTTTTCATTGGCCACTGTCTTTTGTTTGAAATAGTGACAAACCTATTGAAAAGCTAAAATAACACAGCATTAGAGATTAGCATTACACACCTCTTTCCTGCAGCGCGTGGTTCATGGGAACAGAGCTGCCCACTGTTATCTTCAGGATGACCATTGGCAGAGGCGTCGACATGCCTATCTGTGGTCCACTCTGCCTCAGAGCCGCAAAGTAAACTGTGAGGTCACAACCACACCTCTCACGTCAGCTCCAAGCTCTGCAGTCACAAACTGGACAAAGAACTGAACACTTTTCAAAATCACAGAAAGTTACTCATGAGTTGATCTGGAAAAAAAATTTGATGAAAGTGTTTTTTTAAAAAACACATACTGTAATTTCTGCCCTATTGAGCGCACCTGAATATAAGCCGCACCCACTAGATTTAAGTAAGAAAAATGATAAAGTACATATATAGGCCGCACTTGTTAATAGTAATCAATGAGAGTCTATAATTTTGCTGCATTGCCTTATAAGCCGCATAGTTCAAAACTCATAAAAAAAGTAGCGGCTTATAATCCAAAAATTACGGTATTTGTTTTTTATTCAAGTCATACTATAGATTTTGTTAACATGACATCAAAACGTTTTACAGAGCAACAATATTTCAAACATGATTTAGAAGTAGCCATGAAGTCACGTTTTTTGTTGAATACACAATTGAGAAAAAAGCACAAATATCCTACCTGTCCAAAAATGCAAAATTTCCTCCTTCGTGTGCAGGTTCTTTAAAAGTCAAAATAGTCTGTTATTTGGCTAAACAGGTCACAATCGCTAATATAATAGATCCATGGTCAAAATACATCCGTTGGCGCCGCCATGTTTGTTTTAGTTTCAAGAAAGATAGATAGCTATCCTGGTTAGCCAGCTTCTCACAATATTTAGGAATCGACAAACTCGAGAAATTGCAGGGGTGCTCAGAGGGTTGTGAGCAAAGACAGCAGCAAGTAGCGCCTGAATCAAACAAAACAAATATGGCCGCTTGCCTTGGTTATACGCGTCTCTGCTATTGATTATGTTTATAAAGAAAGTATTTCCTTTTTGTAAGAAAAGCAACACTTGTTCTTTTATCCTACGTGCACATTGAATGGGCCATTACAACTTGTTGCTGTGATTGATCAAACACAACAAACTGAGGTAGGCACTATTTGACAAGTCACCCAATCAGCTCAAAGTACAGTATATCATTAAACGTCCCACTTTTTTCTGACCATTTTTAGTGGATAAAGTTCCAGTTGGACAATGTTAAAGAACTCAAAGTGGAATTCAAGCCATATGAAGTACTACTGTAGTACCACATCTGTGAGAAACGCATCACGCTCAGACCCTAAGCTGTTTCTCTAATCCAACCTTCAGGGGGTCCCCTGATCATGTGGAAAATAGAACAGTAAGATCTCAAACAAGGTTTTACAGCTTCTAATACAGTGAAAGATGCAAAATCCCATTTGCCGGCCTATCTAGGTTAATGTCTTCAAATTAAAATCAAACATGAAACTAAAAATTACTTTGTCACTTTGCAGGTAGCGTACATTTTGTGTTTCAGGGCCATGAATGGTTACGGTTGTTATTTAGAGGGTTGCGACTGAAAAAGGTTGAGAACCACTGCTCTGATCGATACTCGAGTGTCTTCTTCGTGTCAGTTCCTCGCAGGTCACTCGAGGTCATAGTAGCTCCACGAGGGAGGACACTCTGCCTGCAGCTGGACTTCAGTGTGTTTGATTAATGCGATGCAACGCAGATGGCTCAGCACTGTCAACAGTGCTCACTAAATATTGTCCACAGACTCTAACCTGTTCTTTGTAAATCATCGCTTGTCATTACTGTGAGTGCTGACACGGCCTGACCCTGGGTAAACACTTCTGTTGGTTGAATAAGGTAAAGTATCTTCTGTTGAAAATTTTGTTAAACTATTAAACGTATACACCGATAAACTTATATCTGAACTATGAAAAATAAAAAACTAATAATAATTAATTTCTTATGAAAAACATTCGAGGGTCCACTTCAACTTCATTGTCCAATGGTATTCCAAATAGTATTTTTTTGTACTTTGGTCACACATCATCAGCACACAATAATTGTGGAACAATGTTGATGCAGCTTGCAAACACACAAGCAAAAAAAACCCAACAACATAGATATTCACGAAATATCAAAAATGTACTATAAGCATGTAATGTTTAACAGGTAAATCTTGACCTACCCCAAGCACCAGTCCCAAACTTGCTCATTTGGAAAACTTGAAGCCTAAATTTACCCATTAAACCCCACAAAATGTTGCCACATTGTTTTAACCAAAATTCATGATTATTTTACGTTTTGAGTTTTTGTAACATACATATTTATGTAAAAAAAAAAAAAAAGCGTGAAGACCTGCTTATCATAGGTTTCTGATATTCTACGTTCTATTTTTTCTTTGTGTGTTGTGTTTTTACTAATTGTAATTATTCTATTCAAGTTGTTGGTGAAGCTCTGTCTACATCTAACTGTAAGCTTTTTATACTGCAAACACTGTTAGCATGCAAGCTGTTAGATTTTAGCTCCGATTGCCACCAAAAACATACAATATTTATACTATTACTAGTAGTTCTCAGGCCAACACCATGCTGTGGTTCCACATCACACCTCAGTCAGTGCAGCCACAACAGAAGCAGTATTCCATAGAGAGAGACATGTCCACACAGGCTCAGATACAATGTTTGTCTATCCATGTGAACTTTTATATAGGTTACATTCCTACAACAGAGCACATGGGTGTATCAATCAAAGCACTGTGTAAACTTGGAGACAAATGTAAAATTATTAGAGCTCACAAAAGTGCTGGAACTAAATGTCAGAATGTATGGTTTTATGTCTTTAAAAATTCCAGCATTCTTAGACCAAAAACAAATGGCTACAAACTTCTTATCAATTCAGAGATGCACCATCAGCACTTTTCTTGGATCAAAAAATATACGCCACCATCTGCTGGTAAAAGTAGCCGTTAGCTCTTCATTATTTTCATAAATATTTAATATGACCTTCTATTTTTATAACATTAAGTTTTAAAATGGTTTTAAAACTATAAAACAGTTTTATAAGAGTCAACATATTGTGTTGGTCTGAGCTCCTGCTAGTTTTGTTCTAACTGCCATCATGCTAAAGAGCGAAAACCAATCCCCAATGATAAAAAATTGCCGCCACTTTGCGCCAATAGCTGCATTAAGTGACAAATTGTAGCGCGCTAGCTAGCTCAGATTCAGGTACATCTATCTACCGAAAAATGTGCAGTTGTTTTTTCTCTTTCAGTTGCGCAGGCTTGTGTATCACGTGACCCAATCAGAGCGGGAGCTTGCTAGAGCACTTGTTAGGGAACACTTGGTGATAGTCGGAGGTTGAGGCGCCAGATAGGTGAATCGCCTCCGCTGAGTTGCCCCAGGGCAGCTTACTGTCTCTGAGTGGGGAGGGGTTCATCTCACTGTGAAGCGCTTTGTGACTCTGTGTCTGTGAAATGCGCTATATAAATAAAGATTACTTACTTACTTACAGAGCTAGCTGAAGATTATAAAGCTATTTTTAACAAAATTAGAGACTTTTGAACCGGAAATTGCACCTACAGTATTTTATAAATCCACTTTCCTGAGTTTTTCAATTCAATTATTTTTGTATAGCCCAGAATCACAATCAGTCATCTCCAAGGACTTCACAGGAACAAGCAGAAGTGCAGGAGTTCCTGCGGGGAGGGACCAGGTCCTGACAACCAGGCCTCAAAACTGGAACGTCCTAGGACAGACACACTCCCAAACGGGAGTGGGACAAGGAACAACAAGATTAAAAATAGTCACTAGATAAAAGAAGATACAGAGAAAATTAAGTTTCTTAAAATTATTTTAAACAGTGTTTTTTCATTTCTAGTTTACTCAAAGTTGTATTTGGTTTGATTCATGCATGTTTTAGGTTCAAATTTGTTACATCAAAAAGTAATTGAAGGCAAAAAAACGGAATAAATACAACCATGGTCTCAAATCACTTTCATTAGATTGAAAACAAAACGGTCTCCAAAGATAATGTAGATATACAATGAAACCTCAAAAACGTATGATAAGCATGTTTTCATGCTTTTTTCTGTCAATATGTTATGAAAAACCAAAACGTAACAACACAAATTTAGTTTGAAGCCATGAGACTACATTTTTGGGGGGTTTATCACTTAAGTTTAGGTTTTAAGTTTCTAAAATGGGTAGGTTAGATCTGGGGCTTGAGGTAGATTAAGATTTATGTTTGGCTTTCTATTGATGTAAAAGGTGTGAAAACAAACAGTTTATTGTATGCTTTTGACATTTTGTTGTATATCTATGTTTTCTTCGAAGACTGGGCTGATTGAAAATGACTTTCGGATGAGAGTCGAAACAGCTCGATCTTCGAAGACACTGTCCAGGTGACAACTTTGAAGCCTTTTTCTATGGATCACTCCTGGATGAATAATGGATTACATCAACTATCTCTAAGATGTTTTACACCAAATATATGTTTTACAATGAACAAAATGTAAATTACTAATCAACGAATTAACGAACACATAGACAGACACAATAGGTTTCTTTTAACTAAACTCAGGGGTCTCAACTATATTAAAAATCCAATCACAGCTATAACCAGAAGATGTCGCTAACCAGCTACAGTCTTCCAAACTTCTTACTGACACTTTCCTCCTCCTGTCTAGCAGCAGCATGTCTTAATTTAGCCGACTGACTCGTGGCAAGCTTAATTACTGCAATGATCTCACTAATTACTATAGGACATGTAATGGGAGGTGAACAGAAGACTTCCTCATCAACTCGGAGACGCACCGTCAGCCTGCAGGCCTCACCACAAACATGTCTGGTGCAGAGCAGATCATGTGGTCCACCCATCCCTTCCACATTCCAGACCGGGACGCGATACCGAGACAAGGTCAGGCCCAGGCTCATTTGTTTAAAGAGAACGGTGTAAATGGACGTTCTACAAACAATCAAGCCATGTCTTTGAAAGGCAGTTCATGTCTAAGAGGTTCTAGGAATCTGGATGAGTGGAATTGGACAGTAATTGTATCCTGTTTGATCTTAGGAGAAGGGTTTTGACTGAAAGGTTATGCTTGAGCAATTCTAACATTAGATTTTATTGATGCCGTAAGGAATTTTTTTCATTATATTTGACCCAATTGTAAGAATGGAAAGTGACCACAGAGGAACAACCTTCAGCGCTTTAGCCAGGATCTTGGTCACATGCCAATTCCCCACATAGAGGCCCCAGATTGTCAGTTGAATCAAATTCTCTATATCTTAAAATCAGTTTGACCCCCTACAAGTAAATTTGATTGGTGAAATGCACTTCTAATTGACCATATGTATGCATGTACTTTACAGAGTGCCTAATCTTTTATGTAACTATCTTATTATATAGTAATGCCAGCTACCACATTTACTGATGTACTATAATTAGTAGTTTTCATTGTCCCCATTTTCACATGTATATTTAATACATTGAGCGTGGCCAAAACTTCCCTCCGAATTCTTTCATTTATTTAATTATCATTTGTATCATCATTATTATCTTTTTGTGCGTGTGTGTGCTTGTACTATGGGTGTTTGAGGTGCATCAAAAGAAGAAAAACAATATGCAAGTGTCTCTACTTGGGACACAATCCCAAAGAAAACCACCTCTTGCTTGTCCTGCTTGAGTTTTTTTTTTTTTTTTTTAATAATGTGGTAATATAGTCTAATTTCAACGTTTTTAATAATGTATCACCTCCATGCCATATCATAGTCATGAAAGAAATGAAAAAGAGTTACAGTGACACACTATTTACACAATGTGATATGGGCAGGCATTTTCATGAGACCACATTGCTACTAGTGCAGGGGTCATTGACATTTCTAGTATACTAACCAAAACCTGCATATTAATAAAGCATTGGATTTTATATAGCGCTTTTCATGACACCCAAAGACGCTTCACATTATGCATTATCATTAATTCCATACAGGGTAGTGGTAAGCTACTATTGTAACCACAGATGCCCTAGCAGCGAGACTGCCATTTTGCGTCATCGCCCCTCTGACCACCACCAACCATTCATACACACCAGATCCATACTAGGCAATGTGTCTTGCCTAAGGACACAACAACAACTTTTTCCTCTGTTCGCCCAACTGTGGCAACTAAAGTTTCTCTTCCGGTCTCTCATCCCAGTACTGCTTGACTGGATCAGGCTTTGGTAAGCTTGTATGGCCACAATATTAGGGAATATCCTCCAGCTACGGTAGTCCTGACCAAGATCATCTCGGAATGGGTCTGAGAGCACTCCACTGTGGTGTACCTTAACCCAAACCCTAACCTCTGAATAGTATATATTCTATGCTATTTACAAATAACCATGGATCACCCAGATTATTCTGATCACAAATACCTGCTGTCATGATCAAACTGCTCATCTCCACTCTCACATCCTTCTTTAACCCTGACCCCAAACAGTGATCATCAAATGTGGTAGTGGGTGTAGTTAAGGGTTCAGTATTGTTTTAAGTTGCTGCCTTGCATCTGTCCACTGGCTAAGATACTTACATACGAGAGTATGAGGAGTCGTACATTACCCTGTTTTGACCAGACATTGGCATTTAGATTGTTGTTTTCAAATGACTCAAGATTCATAGGACATCAGCCAAGTGCAAAACCCATTCATAAACCAAATTACTTATTGCACAATCGACTCCAATAGACATAAACAAACAGAGACAGTCAGTGGCATTGAAACGTTTATGATCTAATTGCTAAAGCACCAGTCATGTGATGAAGGAAAACCAAACCTTCTACTGAATGGAAATGAAGGTAGAATTGGGAGGGTTTGGTCGCTGTGGCATGTGCATAGTTGAAATGGTTGAGTGAACTCAAAATACCATGGAAGATTGAGAAATAATGGATTGAGACGACTGAAGAAAGTCTACGAAAATGAAACAAATTCCAGACAATATCGCTAAAATCTTTTGGATGAGAGCAAACCAGAGAAATATTTGGACACTATTGGATATCATTTGTCTTCAGTTAAAACACAATGTACCTTTCTTTTTAGGCCTGCATGTCAAAGTACAGGACTTGATGCCAACTACCTCAAACAGCCTTCTACCGATCAAATAAAGCCTCATAAAACCTATTTTGATGAAAAAAGTGAACAAGTGCTGTTGATTTCAAGGTTGTGAGGTGATAAAGCCATCCCGCAGAACATTTTCCACATTTATGTTTTCGGAAACGGTCCAAAAAAGGAATATTCTATCTGTTCTATAATCTGAGTGCATTTGAGATTTGCCTTAAGGACATACTGCTGTTTTTTCCATAGCACATTCCTCCTTATTTACATCTGCGTGACCTCAAAGCCCAAATCTGGACACTGTATTCTTGTCGCACTTTTAAGGTCCAACAATACCAAACAACAACAGCCATTCAACGTCTTTACATTCATGCTTTTACGCTGTGTTCTTAAGTCACATAATGTTGCTTCCAAAGTAAAAATGTACCCAAAGTTTTATTGTTTGTTCATTTCACAAAGGTTTGACAATTTAGCATTTTGTCTTACTGCATGATGTCATCTGATGGTAGTGTAGAAAGTGCTTTATTGTGTAAGTTTGTGGATGCATTCAACAACATTCAAAGCTTGTTTTTGACAAGTTTAGACTACAATAAAATGAAAGAGAAATGCTTACATACATCTCTAGCGTTTTAAAATGTCCCTTGTACTTAGCTCCATTTGCTTCATCAGTCTTGGTTAAAAGAGCTCACGTGTCTCAAAACATTCTCAGTTTCAAATTTCACAGACTTGTGATATTATAGGTAGATATCCAAAGTTTTTGTAAGATTCATTAATCATGGACAGAGACTCATTCCTAGCATTTCTGATATCAAACGACATTCATTATGTTTGGATGTTTGAATTAGCATGTTGGAGTAAGCTAGCTTTAGTTTTTTCTCCATGGTTATACTTTATGAGTATATTTATTTTCAGCTTGAATGAATGAATTTGAGTTTGTTTATGAACCATGCAGTAGACATACAGAAAATAACCCTTCAAACAATAATTACAGTCGAGGCCTATTATCTTAAATTTGATTAGCTACACTAATGAGCTAGTCTAGGCATTTTGATGTGTTTTAATTTTTTATTTGTTGACTCATACCTTTTTCTCCCCAACTTTTCCTCCCATTTGTTTAAATATAGACCATTTGTTCCCAAGCTTTTTTATAAACCGAATGGTCTCGAATCCAGAGCATATTCTTCTATGTACTGCTGCTTTTTAAAAGTTATTAACAGGACAGGATTATAACTGATTTTTGTTTCCTTAACAATGGAAACAATTAGACATTTTTAAACTTCCTACTTCCAGTCCACATGTTTTGCTCACTTAGCTAATGAATTCTGAGCCTCTGAACTGCTCATCACAATGTGTTTTAGTCCCGCTTTTTTTGTAGCAACGGGACGTGCTGGTATGTTAATAGCAGTTAGCCATTATGCTAACAACAGCAACAGACGAACTTAGTGGAGATGGGTGAATAAACGAGACAATAATAGACATACTCAGGACAATGCAGACCAATTTCCATCTGAATAGATACATTTACAAAATAGCTGTGCTATGGGGGAAAATGATATTAAGTTATTGTAAAAAGCCTGGTATGTTACTTTTAGGCAAAGTTTTTCCAACAAAAACAATGTTTAAAGGTGCAGTACTAATACAAATGCATTTTAATGAATATTGTATAACCATATATTTTGAGCACAGTTTCTTAGTATCTCTTCCACATCTGCTCAGCTGAACTCTCCTGACGACCCAACAGGATTAGTGTCCATTACCAAACTTTCGGCTTCCACCTACAACACTTTTAACACCCAGGCCCTCACAGTTCCCCCAAAAAACACATTCTTTTGTCCGTAGAATCGCCTCAAATAGCACTATGCAGCTATGTTTTCTTGTTTTGCTGGGGCCGGCTCCGTTTTTAAGAAGTCTGTGGGAATCAATTATCCACTGTTTAGGCGTACACGGCCGCTGGGTAGTGCGAAGGATTAGTGTCCATTCTTGTCCCGGCTGATCTGCCCTAAAACCAGGTGTTATTAAAAGAAAGTGCAAAGAGGAGGGGAGCAAGGAGGGGGGTTTGGGAATATGTGCCCTCTAGGAATGAGTGACAAGCTTATTACGGAGCGGGCCAGCCAAAAGAGCCAAAATTCCAGGGCTTTTGTGTGCTCACCTGTAGGAAGGGTCGGGATACGGGTCGTTTTTTGGCAAAGGGAAATCACGCAGACGGGAAAAGTGGAGTCATGACAGTTGGAGTAATATAGGGAAATGCAAGGTTGTAGAATGTCGGGAGAAATTTGGGAAGTGTTCAGTAAATGTTGTAATCGATGAATGTAAATATGACAAAAATGCGTTGGGCAATGCCTTTTAAGAATTTGATCAGAAGTTGGTTGTTTTTTGATAGTTTGAGTGCTGACAGGTTGGTTTACTGAACATAGTTAGTCATTATATTTAAAGTGACATTGATTAACTTTGAAAAATTCCACCGAAAGTTAAATGAGACCTGCTGTGTTTTCCCTGTATTTAGTATTATACATATGTAGATCAGTAGCTTCATTTTGTTCATTGTAAAACACAAAATCCATTGAAAACCGTTTTGAAACATAAACTGGTCCATTGACTTCTATCAAAACTGCAGCCCCGCCTTCTCATTGTCAAATTGAACCATAACCAGCAGCAGATTTTAAATGACTTTTTTTTATTTGGCTACATGACAATTCTGAATTCTATATCTTTTACTTGGAATCTAATTGTACAAAATCACAAGTAAATAAAGTGGATGGATATAGGTGATAAGTGAAACAGGACTTTTCTGAGCACTCAAACATCAGCTGCAAGACAAACAAGCAACATTCATGATGCAATTCAAATAAGACGTGAGTAATGAATGAGGAGAACACAAGAAGTGGATTTTGCATTTTCTTTTGAAACAATATCGTACGAAGAGATAAAACCATCAAGCGAATAGTTAGTGGAATATGCTGCCTATTCAATGGCAATAAGTATCCAGTTCAGCTATGCGTTCATTCAATACAGATTCACAAAAAAGCAACCCAGTCTCCGGAAAAGTGTGATATACAACGAAATGTCAAAACGTATACCTTTTTAATGTAATGTTACGCACAGCCAATGTTAAAAAATCCAACCTTTGAATACCATGGAATTTGGTTGAAGCTATGTGTGAATTTTCTGTAGGTTTAACGGGTAAATCTTAACCTACCCTAAGTCCCAACCCTAAACTTACCCATTAATAACTTGAAGCCTAAACTTACCCAATAAACCCAAGGAAAATGTCGCAACGTGGTTTTATTTTTTTTGTAACATATGATATAAAAAGACGCGAAAAAGTGTTTATGGTATGTTTTTGACATTTGTTGTATATCTTACTGTGTGCAAAATAGCGTATGATAACACGATTCACGCTTTTGGATATTTTACTACCGTATTTATTGTACGTTAAAAAAAAAAAAAAATCATGTGATATTTATAGTGTAAATACATGAGTTTTGGTTGAAGCCACGTGGGAGTTAGCGACTTTTCATTAGTTTAACTGTAAGTTATTAAAATGGGTAAGTTTAGGACTGTGGCTTTGAATAGGTTAAGATTAGGATAAGGATCTTGTTAATATTCATAAATAACACATCTTTACAACAACCATAAAATTCACAGGGGCTACAGCATGTCATGTTTGTTCAAAAAAAGGCTGAATCATAAATTTTTGATGTGTCTGGTAATTTCTGGTCAATTCGGGTTGGTTCATTCAATTTGCATCTATTTTGAACTCTATTGAAACCAATGGTAGATGTGGTTTCTGCTGGCACGGGAGGCCATTCTGAGCTCATAATACTGAATAAACCCAATACAACTTCGATCTGTGCTGTCATGCAACTGACCCATGATCACAGAATACAGTCTCATACTAGCACCTCCACAAGAAAATTTATGACTTTCTTTTACTTTGCAGTGCATTAGCAAGGAATCTTATGAAACTAGTGTGAACGTTATCTCAAAGTGGAAAACAGGAAGAAACTACTGCAATTCATTTTTTTGCAGATAAAAATATATAAATAAAAATAGCCTAAAATTGTGTGGTTTTCCGACTACAGGTCTATGTCCAAACTGTGACCCAGAGGTCAAATGCTGCACTCAAACCAATTTTTTGTTGGCTCTCACCATACTGAACGATTGGCCTAAAAATCACTAAGTAATGCATTTCATTGTGAGCCTTGAAAGTCCATTTTAAAGCCAATATCAAGCTTTTTACTGCATATTTTGGTTTTAGGCCCGAATAAATGTTTTGTGAATTATGTAAACAAGTTTGAAATGCATCCATTTGAGTTTTTTACTGTATTTTAAGATCAGTTCTTCACTTTGGTTGTGTTAAATAAGCGCCCTTGATGGAAATAGAATAGACACCCCAGGTTTAAGTCCATTTTTCATTCATGAAGTGTCTTGTCAAAAGTCACAGAACTTTGGTTGAACTCTAAAATGACTGTATTCGATTACTTCTTCCACCTTTCATGCATAGATAAATACATAACACTTTAACAGCAGCATTTATTGCCTTTTTCCAATGAAATCTTGACATTTTCCCACACTTTCTCTTTAATGGTGATATCATTCGAAGCCGGAAACAGGAAGTGTTGAGTCACACAAATGTCCCTTGTCTTTGGAGTCTGCAGTCTTCCCATGTCAGAGCAGTGGACTTGCCCATAAGGCCACACAAGTAGTTTCAAGACAGTTGTATCATGCTTGAGTAAATAAGATGACTGATGTTTTTGCAATAGATTTTGGACCAATTATTAATTTAGTCCACACGTTCAACTGAAATCACTATTGAAACATTAGCCAAACGTGTGTTAACTTGTGAAATTTCTCATTGTTTACACATTGTTTCCTTTACAATGTATTTCATATGCTTGCATGTCTTGTCCTTAGCCCTACAACAGAAATGGTTCTAGTTTAGATAAATTACATGCATATTTGTCATTTTATGAAGTTTATATTTCATTTTTACTAACTAAACCTTTTTTGCGGTTGTTTTATTCTACATTGAAGTCCAGATCTCACCAATGAATAGGTTTACAGGCTGTTCAAAGGTACTCTGCAAAGTTACTCTACTCTATTTGGATTATTTTTCAGCTGATTTTTTTTAGATGTGTCAAAAACAGTACAGATCACAAACATAAGGACATTTTGCAAATAACAATAGATGGGTTTCAGATGACATCACAACCTTCTACACTGTTAAAAATCCTAAGGTCAAAAAGTTAAACTGACTTAAATAATTATGTTGATATAACTTGACAATGTGAGTCAAAGCTTTACAACTTAAACTTTTAAGTTAAAGAGAGAGAGAGAAGAAAGAGAGAGAGAAGAAAGAGAGAGAAGAGAGAGAAGAAAGAGAGAGAGAGAAGAAGAGAGAGACAGAGATGAAAGAGAGAGAGAAGAAAGAGAGAGAGACAGAGAAGAAAGAGAGAAGAGAGAGAAGAACGAGAGAGAGAAAGAAGAAAGAGAGAGACAGAGAAGAAAGAGAGAAAGAGAGAGAGAGAAGAGAGAAAGAGAGAGAAGAAAGAAAGAGAGAAAGAGAGAGAAAGAGAGAAAGAGAGAGAAGAAAGAGAGAGAGAAGAGAGAGAGAGAGAAAGAAGAAAGAAAGAGAGAGAAGAGAGAGAGAGGAGAAATAGAAGAGAGAGAGGAGAGACAGAGAAAGGAAAATTAAGAAAGCGAGAGAATGTCAGATGACTCACAAACATTAGTTTAATCAACATAAAACTTTAAGGCAGAAACTAAACTTACATTTTTAAGTTAAAGTGCATTTTTTTACAGTGTACAGGCCAATGTAATTTCAATGAGGTGGAGGGAAGCTAAAATAAATATTGTTTAAATGCAATTTATTTTTGTAATACAAATGAGTAGTGGGTCTAGTCATTATAGAAATAATCGCTTTTAAATTAGCCAATTATTTTTTTATTATTTAACGACAAATTCTAATGTTATTAATAGGAAAAAGTGCCTCTTGCCCTCCACCTGGCTTATAACGGCCAAGAATTCTATAATGTGAAACCCACCTATTTGTTCACAATCCTGTTGCACGAAAGACAGACACCACAGACATGCCAAGTTCAGTATAGCAAGTTTCTCTTTGCAGAATGCCAGGCTGAAAACATACATGAGGCGAGCAAATTGAGTTGCCTTCATGTGCACTGTTACTCATAAAAGTGATAACAGTGATGAAATGTGAGTGGATTAATCCTGCTTTTAAAAGACCACAGAGGAGCTAATGTTTTTTGTTCAAAAATGTTCTTGGAAAGACACTGCACAACACAATTCAAAATTATGTAATGTACCTCAATATAAATATGAACACAATTGTCTTATTTGCATATATCATAAGCAGCAGGCATATTTTTCAAAAATGCAGCATTTGACCTCTTCTGACTTCGATCAATTCGACCCAAGCTTCATTTGAGTATGACATCTCTAGGTTACACTGAGTTGGTTGTGGGTGTAATGAAACAAAAAAGCTTGCCCAAAGTGGATTGACTATTTCATACATTTGTGCCGTCACAAGACGATGAACCCAAGCCCAACATGCTGGAACCTTGCGATGCAACACAGTCTAACAAAAAAACGTATATATACCACGACATATAAATAGCATATGATGAGCACAATTTCATGCCTTTTTTGCGTATATATGTTACATCGACACTTGTAGAGACACAATAAGCCTAATATCAGTCCAAAAGTGTGCAGAAGCTAAGTAAACAAAAAGAAGCAAAAGTGGGCAGGAATAAGATGAAAAGTTTTGCTGGTGCCCGATCGCATACTTGCAAAACAGCCTGATCTCTAAATATAGAAATCAAAGGGCCAGGGTTTCTCGCTCGGGTTAGGGTTAGTTGTCGGGTTGATGCACAGAAGTTGCAACTACGAGATTTCCAAGAGGAGGCACCAGAGAAAGCTAAATACCCCCAAAATACATACGTAACCATCACAGAGACTCACAAAGACATTAAACAAGATGAAAATGTTACTTTTTCCTGCTGTATCTCACTATTGAAGCCAAGACTGCACTTTGCACAGGAATAGCTTTCGAAACACGACTCGAGGCACAATAACACACTTGAAACGGCAATCTACTTGTTGACACAGTCGGTAAACAGAAACTTATCTGCAATTTGCGATCGCACACTGAAGAGGCCTGATGTGGAGCGCTGGCGGAGCTTTGCCCAGGTGTCGAACAGAAGTGCTGGCTCGGTTCCCATCCTCAGATACACCTCCTCCTGCCAGAAACCGAGGCGTGTGCGGCCCCGGCTTGTCACTGCTGCTGAAGGGTGCTTACACAGGGCTTAAGCAGGGTTGTCCCGCGCTAAAGAAAAGCCACGGCTCGGCAAACACATGTTATTTACCAATCAGAAGGTCAACTTAGTCAACTGCGCTGTAATGAAATGCTTCGGATGGATTGTGGCTGAACACGGGGCAATAAATCTGTCAGGGATTCTGTCATGGCTTGACAATGTGAGCTGTGATTAAAGCTTTTGGACTACTGTTTGGGAAGCGTGCATGCTGAGCTATTTGTTATTGAATTCCACATGTATTTATTGTTCAAATTATCTTATATTATGCAAAAATGAACTACAATAATTAGATAACTCAATTGCTTTTAGCTG